>OW052079.1:6893214-8141071 GCA_932526445.1 Phragmatobia fuliginosa
GCCTGACGAAAGTTTAGTTACTGTGTATCTACGAATATAGTTTAGTTACCTAGGGTTAAGCCAACCTTAAAAGCTAGACATTCCTTATTAGAACTTTTCAATACGAGCAATTCTTTTATACATTTATTATCATCGAATCTTTGACTATTTAGGCAGATCACGCTATGGAAGGGAAAAATAATTTTCCCCGTATTTAGGGACTTGAATGGAAAACTATAACGGCTTAGATGACTTTGTAAGCTAAGGAGTTATAGAGGTCTAACTTGTACAATGCGTTTACTTGAAAAACTTCATACAGAGTTAACGCATTAATAATTAAACATAACAATGATCAATTCGAATCGATCTTAAATCGACATACCATTACGGGTAACTGAGGAACCCTATTCTATGCGTGGCCTGACACTTAAACTATTTTAACAGTTTTCTACACTGAAATTGATTGATTTGTGGCGGCTTCCACATACAGCGCGATGAAAACATACAACAGCGCCATCTAACGAAGAAACTCTGAACTTCAAAGAAAACATGGAATGATCTATACTGAGTAACTACTAATCCTGAATCGCGGAAGTAACATTCTCGCGCCGATTAGCATATATACAACATCCCAACATCAACTGTTGGGCAGTGGCCCACTAGGCATGATCACCTCGCCTGGTCGGAGGATCCTCCCTTTGTGTTGGAGGAACATGACACCCGTTCCTCCACAGATTATACATTTTGATATTCCGCTTCTATTGATTGTGATGATAATGACGATGACAATTAACTTAGAACCTTTCTCAAAAAATGGACTACATTACTACTTACTTATTAAACTGCTAACATTGAAATACTTTTTCAAATAGGATCAGTTGTTCATGAGATTAGCGCCTTCAAATCAACAAACTCTTCAGTTTTAAAATATTAGTATAGATGAGGTCAGTGTTGATACAGTTGTTACTTAAGTACGTGTATATTATAAGTTGTGTGTGTATATAGGTTGATACGTATTCACATCGTTTTAACTAAGGCGCAGCCAAAAGGAAGTGTAATAGTTTTGGCATTTTATGTATGTTTGTATCGAAAAACTCGTCCCAAGCCCTACAACAACACCTACAACACGCGGGGCGACCTACACTGTGCCTCCTGTGACCGCACATTCAAAACAAAATTCGGTTTTGCTAGTCATGCACGGGCACATGAACGCAGAATAGTTCAAAATTGACAGGGTGTCGCCGTCGACGGATACGTCTGGGAGGAAATCATCATCATCATGTTTGTATGTTCCAACAATCGTCCAAATGACATAGGTTACATATATATATTTTACGAATATTTTTTACGTAGTCAGGTTACGGTTTTTTTTTATTTTCTTGTGTTCCATTAATTAATTTTGTTATTATTATTAATACATATACACACATAGATACAAATCTTTCACAACACTCAATCATTATTAAGTTTAAAACTTACATTGTCCAAGAAACAAATCATTGGGCACGCCAACTCTCATCAACTCTCTCACTAACTTGCATCTAGTCTCGTATTTCTTGCCGAAAACACTGCACACACAATAACAACTAAAAGCTAGTACAAGCAAAACACGTGTGAGTCTCATGCCTGAAGCTATGTTTGTGAATATATTACATTAAGTAATTACATTATACAGCCCATTTTAACTCCTAACACTATGATTTAAGAGTCATTTTCCTATAATTCTGAAGTCAATGCCAGCTGATTATACTATATTACTTTGAGTATGTAGGTATTCCGTGTGTTTTTATGTCGCAAAAAAGACTGATAACCTTTTTCCTCTTGCTGTTTTGATTGTGTTGTACTCATGCGTATCGCAAGATAAAATTGATAAAACATTAGTCTCAATCAATACTATCAAAGTAAACTAACAATTAAAATCGTTAGAAACATAATAGGAAACTATATGACAGCACGGTTGGCCTAGTAGTTTAAGCGGTCGCCACGTCGCTTCCTACTGCGCCAAGTGTCGTGGGTTCAAATCCTACTTGGGAAACACTGTGTGATTTACAAATTGTTGTTCTAAGTGTGAGTGTTCTTTGTGTCCTTTTTACGTATGTTTGTAAAATCCCCAGCGACATAGGAATATATTCCGAATGCGGGAGTTGTCTTTTTAACAAAAGAAATTGAATATGTTACTTATGTGTACTAGTAGGTTAATTGCCTCGATGTCGTAGTGATAGCGTATGCAACTACTGTGCATGAAGTCTGGGGTTCGATTCCCGGGTCGGACCTGATGTTTAGGTGATCCGCAAATATTTGTTTCTGAGTCTGGGTGTTTTCTATGTATAATATTCTGGCGTTGTGTGTAAGATGACCAAAATTTTATATTACATTACGTTGTGTTAAATTAATAAAGTGTACAATTTTCAATATAACAGGCAAATTCACTACAATTGTTTTATGTTTAAAATGTTAACAAATAAATATTTTTCACACAACGCCACATGATGAGATTTCTTGTTACTTATAAATATGATTATAACCATTTACTTCTAATTTGTAAAATCAAAGATTTATAAGGTAGTAGAACCGTTCTGATTTCAGCACGAACGCGTCGGATCTCACAGAAAACTAAACTGAATCGCAGCATTCGTGATATCGTGTGTCGTTTGGTCAATGCAAAAAAAGTTAATGATGTATCAAAAATTTAGTTGATTGAATAAACAATAAAAATGGATTAATCATTACATACATAACGCAAAAAACGATAATGTATCTCAGTTATTCTGTTAACAATCATTATCACGACATTATTACAAATTCATTTTTTTTATGTTTTGTTTACTTTTAGCACCAAAAACTGCCCGCTAATTCTTTTTCAGTCTATTTTTCCATCCCAAGGTTGCCTGAAAGAAATAGCTTTTTAGCGATAAGGCCACCATTTGGACATGGTCATACTTTCGATGGAATCCTAAATGTATATTGAATGAAATAAAGATTGTTCTATTCTATTCTAATATTTAAGTCTATCAAAATGACTTTACTCTGCCAGTTATAGAATATGAGTAGAACTCAGGAGTAGGTACCACATTATGAGTGCATACAATGCAGCAAGATGCCCCACATCATTGAGGATTAGTGAGAAATGTTTTTGCATCATTCTCCCGGCTTTCAGAGAAGAATGCAGAAATATATATTTATAGATGTATCAGATATAAATATAATAAAGTAAACAACTTACAACTCCCAAGAAACGATTTCTGTATCAATTTCGTTTTCTGTAGCTCCCTCGATAACTGGCATCTTGTAAAAACTTTTCCTTCGCATAACTCACAAAAAATTATACACGCTGTTAAGAGAAAACTCAGAATCTTCATTGTAACAATGCAACTTTCGTTTCTCGTCCACTAATATTCGATGTCAGTGAATGAATGTAGTCTTTCAAATACTTCAAAGCATTGATTAAAATGATAATACTGATATTTTAAAATGATAAGAAAATACATAAATCTACTTACATATGTATGTACTTGATTGTTTTCAGGTGTCTGTACAAAGAGAGTGTTAGAATTGCGACATATAGATATGTGAAATACTAATCTATAGGTAAACATTTTAATATTTATAATGATGTTCTTCTATTCTTCTGATGATTGATGATTCTGAACTCATTCATGGCAGCTAGAGCAAACGAAAACTAGCCAACCACAACAATAGCGAACACAGGGGATATTATAGTGCACGAGTGCGTAAGTAAACAAAGGTGCACCCTCTGTTCCCTCACTTTCATAATCTGATGGTACGGCTATCGGACACCACCAAAACATGAACAGCCGTATGACCGACAAATCGTTTTCGATAATGACAATGATAATCTTAATTGTATCAAAATAAATATGTAATTCAAGATCGTTTCTATTTTAAATTCTTATGTTAATTAAAACATTAATTAAAACATTTTCATATAGAATCAATGGCTAAATAGACGATCTGTAAAATAAACATTGTGAAAAAACCTTTGAATGTACTCTATTTAATGTGTCATTTCATTTCACCGACGTCTTTTTTTTGTTTATTTTTTTTTTACACAATGCCATCTAGTCCCCAAACTAAGCAGAGCTTGTATTATGGGTGACTAGACAACTGATGCGAATACACAAACAACATTTTTTTTGTAAATACATACATATTATACATAGAAAACTCCGAAAAAAATATTTGCAGATCACACAAACATTTGGTCCGACCCGGGAATCGATCAGCAGTCGCATACGCTAACCTCTAGACCAACGAGGCAGTTAACTCAGTCATTGGAACTCCGAGCTATTATTAATTAATCTATGGTCTGAACCGGGCCACGAAATCGAGACCAATTGATCGGCCGTCGCATTCGCTTACCGAGAGACAAGGAAGCCGTATAATATTCACATACAATTATTAATCATGCAGATATACAAACTTTTGAGTTGTCAGATGTTTAAACAGGTTGTACTAACTTTGGTCACAGACTGACTCAGATCTACATATAATTAAGTATTATATTTATCTACATATAATTAGTTTTATGTACATAGTGTACATTATGGAATAGGTATTAATTAAACTTCACCTGCTTCGTATTTATCTAAAATGTATGAGTATGTTGACTTGACTGGTATTTAAATTATATAATGAGTTTTACACTTAAGGGTTTCTTTTAATAATATATTATATACGAGACTATGGCTCTACTATACTACGCTACTCATAATTTCAAATAATATTATCTAGAAGTTGTAAAAAGTCGAAACAAACATATAGGATTTTTATAACGTTGACGCATTAGAAATCCTTAGTAATATTATAATTAAGAAAGTAAATCTGTCGGTCTGTCTGTCGCTCTTCCACACTGATGAACCCAATTAAATGAAATTTGATACATAGATACTCTAGAGTCTGAAGAAAGACATAGGCTACTCTTACGATAACTGAGATTATGCAGGTGAAGCAGAGGACTAAAACTGGTGTATTATGTAATTTTAGAATTTTAACATATAAAGCATAGTAGGTACTGATATTATGTTTTATATCAATGATATAAAATAAACATGTAGTAGGACAAATGGTGGGTTACAAAGTACGTGTGTTTATAATTTTCTACGAATCAGGTGAATGCACACTTCATTTAAGTATTAACTTAAAGCCGTATATTTCTGAACAACGTATAATAGTTTGTCAATTGATAGCAGCCAGGTGATTGTAAAGTACACATTCCTACAGTTTTATTACGGCCTGGTCACGACTTTGGTCTTAGCGAAGAGCGGAGCGGCGTGCCGGGCGGCGTCGGTGAGCGGTGCGTTTTGCGAGCGAACCCTTAGTAGCGGTTAGTTGCAGCGGCCACGTTGGACATGGCGTTATCAAAATTATTAATTATCCCTTTAGAAACAACAAACCTTTTTAAAAATAAAGATCTGTACTTAAATGGCAATTTAGTGACCTATACGAAGGTCCTACCTAAATAATTTTTCAATTATATTACAACTAACATTTGTGAGAGACTGGCGCCCGAGATAGGTATTGGTATACCTTGGATATACATAATATACCTTGGAATACCTGTGTTACGGGCCTGCTGCTGTAAATGATTAAAATTGTAAAAAAAATCTGTGAAATAATATTTCCCTTTAAAGTTCTTCCAAAAACATCGTGTGCCGATTTTTAGGGTTCCGTTGCCAAATGGCAAAAAACGGAACCCTTATAGATTCGTAATGTCTGTCTGTCTGTCCGTCCGTATGTCACAGCCACTTTTTTCCGAAACTATAAGAGCTATACTGTTACTGTGAAACTTAGTCAGTAGATGTATTCTGTGAACCGCATTAATATTTTTACACAAAAATAGAAAAAAAGCAATAAATTTTGGGGGTCCCCATACTTAGAACTGAAACTCAAAAAAAAATTATCATCAAACCCACACGTGTGGGGTATTTATGGATAGGCGTTCAAAAATGATGTTGAGGTTTCTATTTTTTTTTTTCTAAACTGAATAGTTTGCGCGAGAGACACTTACAAAGTGGAAAAATGTGTGTGTGTGTCCCTGTAACTTCTAAAATAAGAGAGTGATAAAAATAAAAATAAATATATGTTGTACATTACCATACAAACTACCAACGAAAATTGGTTTGAACGAGATCTAGTTAGTAGTTTTTTTATAATACGTCATAAATCGTAAAACGCAATTTACCTTTCATTCAATCAATACACTAGTATAAAAACATCGATAAAATTTACACAGAACTACAAAAACTTTTATTTGATGTTACGTGCTACTACGGAACCCTTCATGGGCGAGTCTGACTCGCACTTGGCCGCTTTTTTTAAAGTTGACTTACTTTAAAGATTTTTCACGATAACGTAATTTAAAAGATTTATGATAATTTATCAAAACATTGCATGTTTGAAAGGATTGATATAGTTACTTGATGTGACGACAATACATGACAGTAATCGTTAATTAGTATGATATAACTAATAGAGGACTTGATGGGCTGTCGTCATTAATTGAATTTGTATGTGCCATCTAGAATGCACAGCTTGCACTTATGTAGGTAGTATAACTGACTCAGGTTTAGCGTACGCGACTCTCGATCAAAGGGTCTTGGGTACGATTCCGTGTAAGGCCAAAAGTGTTTGAGTTTTTATGATTATTGAAATACTAATTAACAATCTATAGTTTAGAAGTTTCTTGAACCCGTGCCTCGGAGAGCACTTGAAGCCATCGGTCTTGCACCTGATTTATTCGAGGCGTGTTGGAGAGTACTTCTGTCAGATTATGGAAGAGAGAAAACAGAGAGTACTCCTGAATTGAGAATAAGGTGAAAGCTAGATCAAGAAAAATCTCTCGCCTAAGCATAGTCCTTTGTTCTCCATAGGTAATATTAAAAAGAATGAATCTTTGCTTAGGAAACTGTAGTTTTAACTAGAGTTGACTCTTGCCGAAGCAGCAAACTTAAAAATATTCTACCTGAACATATTTCCTGGAATTTGCGGATTGGAAGCAGGAACTTGAAACAAAGGCAAGTGCCCTTTGATCTTTCGTTGAGTTTTCCACCAACTAACGCAACGTTATTGGAGCGAACGGATAATGACAAAAGAGAAAACTATAAACGTTATTTTTCAAGTGGTTCTAAGGTAGGTGCTCCTTTAGTAATGGTAATTTAAAAAGAATAAACTATTCGACATTTATTTTTTATGTATACTAGCTTATGTCACGTGTTTAATGGTTATCGCGGTAAAGCGTATTCTATATCCTTCTTTGAGATTCAAAGTATCTTCATGCCAAATTTTCTTGAAATCATTGCAGTGGTTTTACCGTGAAAGCGTAATAGACAGACAGACAGAGTTATTTTTGAATTTATATATGTCTGTCTGTCTGGAATAATTATCAATTTTTACTACAATTGAACCCTTCGCTGACCACTAGATAAAATAGTTTTAACTGAGTCATTACACATCTCAAACATTAACTCATACAATGTAGTACCTGCGCTGCGGTAGCCAGACTGCTGATAAACATACTTATATGATTCTCAATATATACATATGATATACCAGCTGAGTCCCGCGGTGTTTTTTTTATATATAACGCCTGCCAAGGTGACTTTACTCTGCCTGATGGAAAGCATGAGTAAAATCCACAAGTGGGGGTCGCCATACTCACTGCGAATACAAGCAGTATGGCGAACCACATTATGGCGGCCCAGTGAGATGCTTTTTCACGCCCCGCTTAAAGGACCCGGGATCATAGTATGAAGTTTACCCAAGGTTATTGTTGAAAATCGTGAGTAGCGCCGCGGAGCGAAACTAGTATAAAATATTCCTTATATTCTTACATGCCTCTAAGTGAAAGTCCCGTCCAAATCGGACATGCCGTTTAAGAGATTGGCCCGAACAAAAAGCCAGACAGTTTTTTTTAAAATTGCCTTTTTGCTGTATTTTTAAACGACTTCAAAAAAAAGGAGGAGGTTCTCAATTCGTCGGATTCTTTTTTTTTATGTATGTTCAGCGATAATTTCGTCGTTTATGAACCGATTTCAAAGATTATTTTTGCATTGGAATGGGCGTAGCTTACAGGTGGTACCATCGTCACCATATTGGGATCTGATGATGGGATCTCAAGGAAATCGAGGGAACTTCTCAAATATCATAAGCACAATTGTCGCGATTTAGGATTTAGGTTTCATTAAAGTCGGTTCCTTTTTGTCAAAATTATTATATTTGATTTCATATGCATTTAGTAAAAAACTATTTTTTGATACTACAAACAGATACTTCAAGTTTATTTATATGAATATTATATGTTTAGATAAATTACACCCAAACACAGTACAAATGAGCGTAGTTATCACACACAGTTTTGTCGTAAAGTCAGGATTTTTAACCATTAAACTAACAGGCCTATCAATAAATAGATAACTAGCTTTTGCCCGCGGCTCCGCCCGCGTGTATGTTGGTTATCGCGGTAGCCTATGTCCTTTCCTAAGTTTAGTTCTATCTTCATACCAAATTTCATCAAAATTGGTTCAGTGGTTTAGGCGTGAAAGCGTAACAGACAGACAGAGTTACTTTCGCATTTATAATATTAGTAGGGATGATACTTGCAAGCAATTTCCATTGCAAATTTTACTTTTAACTAAAATATTAAAACAATCTATCGAGCCTAAACAAACCGGGCTAGAAAACTCGTCATACCAGTATTTTCGCGGAGATATACAATTTATTTTCGAATTTTGCTAGAGAGCTTTCAAACATGGAAACTTTGCATTTCAATATTGAAGAGAATATATACCGATGCAACGTTTCGAACTGATTGGTTTACCGATGTTCGTGTGGTTGCATTACTCTATGATATACAAGCTTTAGCTATCGACTCAGCCCGCACCTACTTCCAAATCACTTATCAATTTATAGTAGCTTTTTTCGTTTCAGGCCACGCATAGAATAGGGTTCCGTAGTCATTTACAAGGGTAAGTGGCATTGAAATCGTGTCCAATTGATTATTGTTATATTTACTTATTATTTGGCTATTTTTGTTAGAAGTTTCCGAAGTAGATATTTCACAAGTTAGGCCCGAAGTTAAATCGAAAAAATTGTTTTAGCAACCTGGTAATATTTTTAAAATTCCTATCTAATGATACCCTACAGGATGGGGTACGAGGTAATAAAAACACATAATCATGCAAAGTTTCACCTTTCTGTTTGAACGGTAATAATTATAATAATAATATATCTCTTTATTGTACACCAGAATAGAAACATAAAGTGGTAGCTTAAACTAGGTGGTACAAGTGGCGGCCTTATCGCCCGAAGGTAATCTCTTACAGGCAACCATGGGATGGAGAGAAAGAAAGTTAAAAGTATGTGGTAGTCACTGGTGTATTAAAATAAAAAATAAATAAAAAAAAAACATTTGAACTTATTGATTTTAGAGTAGTTAATATAATACACATAGTGAATAGGATAAAATAACATACATAAAGATAAAAATAAATAAGTGTAATAAACAGATATTCAATAAATAAATATAAATAAACTTAAAATATATCAATAAACTTATATGTCCCTATAGTCTCCCAAGTAATATTCCTTTACCAGTCTCTTGAAGGCAGCTAATGTCTGCGCACGTCTGATTGCAACTGGTAAGGCGTTCCATAGTCGAACTGCTTGGACAGAAAAAGACTGGTCAAGGAATCTAGTGGTATGTCTCGGCATTCCCAATCTCAAGTTCTCGGACGATCTCAAAAATCTGTGATGCGTATCATGCAGGAAGGTAAATCGGGATTTAAGATAGTGCGGAGTAAGAGGATTGAACAGAATGTTGTAAAGAAGAAAGAGTATATGAGCATTCCGGCGAAGGCGGATGGGTAACCACTTGAGCTGTTTGCGATAGTCGGAGACATGATCATATTTACGTAATTCGAATATGAATCGTATGCAGAGATTTTGGAGTCTCTCAAGCTTATTCAATTGGTCTTCTGTGAGGTCTAGATAACTGGCATCAGCAATGGTAAGTCGAGGACGGACGGACGAACTGACTTGAAGAAGCCATAAGTGTTGCGAGTCATGAACTACAGAACCCTTAAAATTCAGAAAAAAACTGACAATAGTCATAATTGTATTAATATTATTGATAGAGTGTAATATGTACATGGAACAAGTAAGAGCAAGCAAAACATATTGTCGTGTAGATTTGAAGTTAGTAAACATACATTGATTTCAGCACGGCATGAAATATTTAGCAAACTCAACTGTTAGAAAAATAGCTATTGAAGTTCCATAGGTAGTCTACGATAATATACCAGAACGTGATTCTATTTGTCACAATTTTTTTATTTACCCATATATAATAACTTAAACTGTAGTTTCCACCTCCAATATCATCGCAAAGAAACTGCAAACCACATCTAACACGCTTAGAAAATGTTAATCCTCGGCTTTGCATAAACTCAGGTTTCAACATCTTAAAATGCAAATACGTTACGTTGAAAATAGAAGTTAAAAGGCAAAAGTCTTGACGATAAAAAGTTTTAATTAGTCGAGGACTCCCGACTACACCTGTACACTTCGTTACTCGCATACAGGATTGCCTTATCTTCATTCGTTTATCTAATCTTCTAAAAGAGCAACTGCGAGATAAAATTTAATAAACGGAAATATCGTGACATTTCCAAGTTTGATTATCTTATCACATCCAGTATTACATAAGAGTAGGTTACCCTTTCTTCGTGTTTGAATTTTTACAATATATAAATTTATAGGGGGTGTTCCAGGGACTTCCTTTCTCTCTTTTTTCAATAACTCTCAACCGGATTCCTCAATCAAAAAATATATAAATAGTTTCAAAAAATTCGCATTTTTTAAAAATACCTATCTAATGCTACCCCACAAGATAGCGAAGACGTGAGAAAAAAAAACAATCCCACTTTACGTGCAGGGGAGGTATAGAATAGAATTAAATAAAATAAATAAAATAGAATTACTTATTGTAATATTATTGTAGCACTAGTCATCTCTCTAGCACCAGTCCTACTCCTTTCCTAGTTTAATGAGAAGGTTCATATACCTGAAACTGAATGCGACAAATCGAGGAACCAACCAATGGGGCTTGTTTTTCGAGAGGTATATTCACATGTACACTGGTGATGATAACGTAAGATAATACACAAAATAAATGTTATTTTATTAATGGTCATAATAATCAATGTAATTGAAACAATGTTCTACCTATCTACTTATGTATAACTTTAATATATTTTCACGCTTGAACTACTTAACAATTTTTTTTATTTAAGCCTACTTACTAGTACTTGATGATTATATAATAATAATTTAAAAAATCCACATAATTTACACACCCGTTTGCTAAAAACTAATAAAGTTTGAACAGGAAAGCGTATCCTGTAAACAAGTTTGTAACCTCTAGCCTTTGTACTAAACGTTTGCATCCGGCCCAAAACTTGTCTGACCTTTGAAATGATCTGAATCGATCCAGAGGACGTCTCAAAATGAGTTACAGAACACGACCTCAGGTAAGGCCACGTAGTCAGCTAGTTTGAAATTAGTTTAGGTAAATCTATTTGAACTATAACGTTGTTTATGTTTAACAGAGGGACGCGGTCGAGAAAATTCTTCTTTGCTTTTTTAATTATTTAACAATAAAATAATATGTATAGAGTAAATCACTAAGAAAAATTGAATTATTGTGCAGTGTCTAATAAATGTGGAACTTTGAAATGGTTTGTAGAAATAATGAGAATAAAATCACTTTCATCAGCGTGAAAGAGTCACCTGGGCATGGCGACACGTGCTGTGGTGACACTACGATATATTAATAATATGTATGTAACCACAACAATGTAATTGGTGTACAATACAGTTTATACAGTATATTCTACTCTATTCTATCAATAATCGGCTCCGCTACATTAGAATTTTTATATCAATATGTATCTTTACATAGTAAGAAATAAAATAACTTTACTTTTCTTTCTGTTCACGAGCACCTGTCAAATAATGCAACTATTTTTTAAGTAATTAATGCTTATAAATATATGTAGGTACGTAAGAGCGGTGGTATATATATTGAAAAATCGGAACAGCAATGAACAGTGTTTAACAGGTCACCGCTAGAAATAGGTATCTCTACAGGAATAAGGTTTAGGCCTACTTTAATACATAGGCCAGACGAGTTAATACTGTAATGGTTAATTTTCTCACCGAATTGGATAACGAACTAGACGACTAGACTAGACTAACGAAATAATAATGTTGACATCATATTTTCAATTCAGCACAACACAGACTATTTATTCATATAAAACTAAAATGTATTATATCCCAAGTATTCATTTAAATATTTTAAAATATGATCTCATTATTTACACTGAGATAAGCTTTCATCTTTCACACATACACGTAGGCTTTCATCTATTACATCGGCTGATATTTACTTTAAGTAAACTTTAACGTGTAATTATTGTATGACAAATTTAATAATATAGCGATCCTATGTACATTAGAGAAACCAATAAACAGATTGAATTCTGAATGTCAAATAAAGATCACCGATTAATTTAAGGTCACATGGGGTCATGGGGTCACAGACGAATTCATTACCGATGATGCAGCGATTAGCAATACTAAACTAAGGCACATGCGGTGTTCAATCGCATTCGGCATAGAAATCTCTGTAACTAAATTGCTTAAACTTTATAATAATCATATATCTAAAATTCTGAAATTAAAAATGCCTGGACATTCTATCAAATTCTTCGATCAATTGTACTAACCTAGCATTAAGTTATTCATTTCTTTTTGGTTTCGCATTCAGTTTTTGGTACATTGCGTTATCTGGCGTACAACAAAGAGATTTATTATTATTAACTAATCTTCTTAACTCTTCTTATTCTATATTCCTAATCTCACCTAAAACAATACAACCCATTACTCTATGAAACCAATAACCTCTCAAGCAGCTTAGCGCAAGTTGTACTAATGTACTGTTCTCTTGAATATTCTTAAATTAATATTCCGAATTTTCGCAAACCGCTCTAGGCCTTTTTTTTCAGTTTTATGCAAATTCTTAGATCAACGTCGAAACGCCATCAAGTCTCAATCTCATTGAATATGTAAATCGCAGGTAAAATTGAAAATGCCTTCCTATCGTCCATTAGTTTTGTAAGCGGTCTCGTTTTGGGACCGAACTTGGAGATTTTGGGTTTGTAATCTTTATTAAAGGATTTCCGAGAGCCAGTATTGATTAGGTTAACAATATCCATTTGAATTTTCATTTTAAAGGAAATGAGCAATAAAGGAAGCAAAAGAAGAGCAATAAAGTAACCAGTCAGAGTTAGTCAGTAATAGGGGAAAACCTTGTGACTGACTAGCTCTGACTGGTTTCCAGTGTTGTTTATTTATGTACCATGAAACGAGTTGAACTCGATGTACCTAGTTTATATTTAATTTATTAACCTCATAAATAATGTTATAGTAATTAAATTAACCCGTGCCTCATCGTCTCCGGTGGAAAGCACCTTTCCACCGGAGACGATGAGGCACGGGTTAATTTTTATAATTATTATTTATAATTATTTTTTAAGTTATTTAGAAAATTTTAAAATCTTTTTTATAAAACTAACATTTATATTTCTATTTACAACATTTTGTTTTTTTTGTTCCTTATTTAATTTTAACTACGAAATTAAAAAATTCAACATTTCAATTTTTAATGTAATGGATTTGACGTTATGATATTAATCTTTTGAACTTTATGAAACCTGTAGTTAGCACTTTAAACCTTATGTATAAATCAGGGTTGTATAATTATAATTATTGTAATCCTTTCTACAATACCAAAGTGTATGTTTAAACTTTAAGTGTGGGCTTAAAATTTCAAACAATGCTCGTTGACAAGTTTGTATCCTTATTGCGTTTGTGTTGTTGCACAGTCAGCACTTTAAACAAGAAGCCACAGATATATTTAACAAAAATGAGCTGGAATCTTCTCTATGAAGATAATTTACGATATGTCTTATTTATGTTAAGACTGTAAATTAAGCTTTCCAATGCAGAAGCATCTTAAAATAAAATAATTTGATAAATAAATTATGTTTATAAATTATTCAAAAACAAGAACATATTCTAGGATACTTTTGACTACAGTCTGAAGCAACTGAGTATTATGTTCAAACCTCATGCGAAATAATACTTTGAACGATTCATATTAGTGTTCTGAGTCTGGGTTCTTTGTCTCCGGTTATTGTAGTGAAGTCCCCCGAGATACAGGATAATAATATATTTCTAATGCTGGTGGTATGTTATCAAAAATGGTATGAAGTCGTTTAAGCTAATAATTTATAATATCCAGTGACTAAGATAAGTGGGAATCCTATTGTACAGCCCTCTAATAAAAATGGAAATAGGGAAGTAAGATGATGTTGAAGATTCGAATCACCATTCATAATCATCATCAGCCTATTCCAGTCCACTGCTGGATAGGCCTCTCAAATTGCACGCCATTTGTTTCGATCCTCGACTTCTCGCATTCAGCCCCTGCCAGCCGCCTTGCGCAGATAATCACTCCACCTGAACTATGTAAGCTAACAATACATACATTTTATGATAAAACTCCAATTACCAGATGTCATAGGTCTCTTCCAAAATCTTTATCGCTGTACAAAGTCATCAAGTGGAAATAATTAGGGCGACCACAAAAACATTTTGTGGTCCGTGACTGCGATATCCATCCGCTACCCGTTTGTTTTGTGTCTACCGTCATTTCGGCTACGTTGTTTGGATTTATTTTTAATAGTCTACAAATTATGGGGACATTCGTTGCTAAGTTTTCCTGTGTTTTATTCTATTGTCCATTTCTACTGTTTTATTCAGTGTTATAGTATTTTTAGCGTCAAACCTATACAATGGTTTATTCATGTTGTAATCAAAGGCTACTTCTACTTTATTTTTCTGACATTTGTTGTTGAAAGTAGCATAGAGGCTCTTTTCAGCAGAATGACAGTTTCTATACTGGACGTTCATTCATTATTTTTATTAAATAAAATAGTACCTATCCTATATTTTAAAATACTCTAACATAGCATCGTTTTATCTGTATCATTTTTTTTTAATTCGTTACAAGTCTCATGCGGGATAAAAGTAAAAATAAAACTCCAACAACTATTTCACCAAAAAAACCTTTTAAGGCAAAACATTTCAAATATTTATTATACAAAAACTTTCTTATCTACGACTTAGTGGGGTTTTGAGTTAAAGTGAAAAGGGTCCACTCAATTTCCGTTCTAATTCGTCGCCTCTTCAATGTGTCATCTATCTCTTTCACGCTAATTGCAATTTTGGTGTGTTTGAACGAAAGACGTGACGTTTAGTTTCAAACGAGAGATTGTTACGTCAGAAACATTCGCCATTAAAATAGTTGCGCTCAAGTTGAGGGTAGTTGTCGAAAATGTGGAAGTTACTCACTGTATTATAGATGTTACTTTTAGTGTGTGTTATGTATTAGATTTTCCTTTGTTTCATTATTCTTTTGAAAGCTCTAAAATACGTTATTTTAAAACATGTTCTGTGATTTGTTTTTTATAATATTGCTTTTATACAAGATATCTATTTTTTAGGGTTCCGTAGTTCATGACTCGAAACCCTTATAGATTTGTCATGTTCGTCAGTCCGTCCTCGACCTACCGCTTAAACGGTTAGTGCTAGAAAGATGAAACATTGCACGAATGTGTGTTGTAATTACGTCGACAAAGTGCTACAATAAAATTCAAAAAATATTTTTACTACTATCTACAGTCACATCCTCTAGAATGATTATCTGTATTCTAATCCGAAACTTGTTGTTTTCTATCCTTAACTATCTAATAATGACATTAATCATCCTTTGTCTCATCTGAAAATAATTACGGATCATCAAAACAATTCTGAAATAATTTAAATTAATAAAAAAAAAATCTAACTTTAACCAGCGGCTCCGTCCTCGTTTATATTGGTTAATGCAGTAAAGAGTAGTCCTTCCTCAAGATTCAAAGTATTTCAGACTTTTTTATTGATATCGGTACAGCAGACATACAGTACTTTCGAATTTATAAAATTCAGTATGAATTAAAAAACTTCATATTAGCCAGTAAGAATTCCACATAATGATATTTCTCTCATCTCTTAACGACTAAATTAATTGTATCACAGTGACCTAACTTATTTATTTAGGTATTCTAGACCTATCCTAGTATTTACAATATCTTTAGATACAATACATTTGTCTTCTACCGTTATCTTTGTTTATTAAGCTAGTGGTTTCGAATTCTGACAGACTGATTCAATTCTCACCCTACTTTTTTTTTTATTATATCTCTTTGAACATTTTAACAAGTTTTAAGATAACTTTGAAAATACTTTATAGTAACTTTCAGAAAATCGCTTACTAGTAGGTGCTGAAGGCTTTTATTACTTTTTACATTAAGAGGAGCAAGATGAATATTAAGATTATAATTAACTTTGCTTGCTGTATAACTTATCAATCTTAAACCGTTCGAAAGTTAATTGCTTTTCTATTTTTGTATAACAAAATTAATGTAAATAAAAAGCAATTTAAACATAGTAATATTAAATAGCATCAATTGCCTGTAATAGTCTACTGCTTAGATGGGAATGACTTTATTCAACCTGATTGTTAGCATGAGTAACATATAAATCCAAGAGTGGCATTCTCATTGTTAATGCGGACAATAGAACATGGTACCCCATGCCATGGCGGCCTAGTGAGATTATTTTTACGCCCCGCTCGAAGGCTCTTATAACACTCGTGCGATGAATAGCGGTAGCCCTTCATGTCCTTAATCATTATCATATAGACGGAGTTTAAAATACATACTAATATTCGATTCCCGGATCGGACAAATGCTTGTGTGATCCGCAAATTTTGTTTCGGAGTTTGGGTGTTTTCTATGTATAGTATATACAAAAAAAAGTATGTTTATGTATTTATATCAGTTGTTTAGTGCTCATATTATAAGCACTGCTTAGTTTGTGACTGTGTGTATGTGTATGTGTGTAAGATGTGAAAACATATTTATTTATTTAATCAGGTCTAAGAATAGAGCGTAATTTAGCGATTTAAAAAAAATGAAATGTACACAATCAACTGGTTGACATTTCAAATTCTTGCAATAAATACCTTGTTAAATAAGTAGGTAAAAATAGAATCAGAATTAAAAGCAAAATAAAAATAGATTAAGGTTCAACAAGTCCGTCAAGAATTTCTATCCAAGTGGCAGTTAATTCAAGAGGACACTCAGCCCATATCTGAAACTTTGCCGGATTGTTATCGAACCATCTTGAGTGAGGCAATGAACAATTTCATTCCTCTTCTTTATTATTTGATGTTGGCACTCTGAAATACAGAGTAGCTATATTAATATAAAACCGTTTTCTTTATCACGATTCTATATTCTAAGTGGTGTGACAAATGACAAACCAATTTATAAATTTTGATCAACGCATAGAAAATCAAACTTAAATTTTAAAGAAATATCAAACTTACGATGTATTGCTAGCATACTTACGGTGTATCGCTAGCATACCCGGTTTATCCGTTTTTAACATGATTTTATAACCTTCGCCTGTCTGTTTGTTTTTACCTTTTGCAAGTGTGTTTTTAGTTATTTAAACTAATGTTTTTTTTAATAAATTTTGAAAAAAAAACTATTTAACAAATTATTTTACCACACTTTCATTGGCTTTACGTTTTTTGTAATCTAAGTACACCTGTATGTTTGTTTGTAACAGTTAATCGGAAACGTGTTTTTTCATATTTTTAAACCAATTTTTTTTTATTTACCATAGAAGAGATTGACTATAGCCACAATAGCCACAATACGCCTGGGTCACACATTATACTTAAACTTCGTTAAAATCCCTATACATATAGTATATATACAGGTATGTTTCAAATTAGTTACTAGCATTATTTTTAACGTATGGAAAATAAGTATAAATGGTGTCGTTCTAGAACTTAGAACATTACTTGTAACATTAACACAGTCGTAATAACGCAGTTCCCGAACTTTAACATACTCCATTTCATCAGAAAAGATATGACAACGCGACATCCGGATGAACAAACAAAATGTCGTAAAACTCAAAGGAAGTCTTCCTCAATTAACTTAATTGGTTTGTGTCGAAGAGCATTGTGATTGCGAATGTTCAGTTTATAGCTCTATGAATTGTAATTAAGTATTAGGCGGTCGCTGAACTTTCTATAAATCTTGTGTATGAAATGATTCTAAAAGTCAGCATTTTTTTTTCTCAAAATGAACCAATTGAGTTTTTTAATACTGCCTCGTTGGTCTAGTGGTTAGCGTATGCGACTGCTAATCAAGAGGTCTCGGTTTCAAATCCTGGGTCGGTCCAAAAAGTGTTTTTGGGATCTTCTTTGGAAATTCCTAATAGCTGTTCTTCCTCTTTCTCTTCTTTCCTTCCGAATTTGGGAGTTTGGCGGTGATTCACGCTCGTGTCTCGGAGAGCACGTAAAGCCGTCGTGTCCTCAAATATACTGACAACTAGTTCAATCTTCGAATTTTAGTTCTCCCTTAGGGTTGCAGAGGTCCGATGCCAGTCGCTACGTAGAAAAACTGAAATTCAGGTAAAACCGGTTGAACTAGTAGCCGACCCAAAATAAACTTGGGAATAATGGCTAGGAGGATGATTACTTTTTTAATAAGTGTCAAATAATTTAATGGATTGGTCATATACTATTTCCAAACAATATATACTGCATGAGCATTACCTCTAGTGCAATAACTGTGCAGACTGCGAGAAACAAATTTTTTTAAAATTTCAAAAATGTATTTAAAAAACATCCGATTTCCCTGAGAGTAGGTACAACGAATCGGTAATATAATATGGTGGTAATGATGTCATTATTTAATTTGTATAAACCCAAACTAGAATGTTTGGTCTTATTCAAATAGTCTTTACCAAGAAGAAACGACAGAACCAACACACATAAATAAACCAGCTAAAATTATAATGTAGAAAACCAAGTGGTTTATGTCGTCGTCACGCCGCGGTCTACTGCACCAAGTTTTTTGTGTACGTTGTAGGTTCCAATCCCACATGGAACAACATTGTGTGACATGCAAATACTGCTTGATAATGTTGTGTACGTTTCATGTGTTTGTAAAGTCCCCCGCGACATCGGATGTATATTCCTAGTGCAGAAACAAAATTCACAAAGAACTGTGAACTAGCGTCTTTTCTTAAGCGCTAACATTTTGTTTTTAGAACTGGTTTGGCGCATTACAAGATCTCTCTCATATTCTTAAATATTTAAAAGTCATTGATTGCCTCCATGGCGCAGTGGTAACGTATGAGACTGCTGTACTTGAGGTCACGGGTTCGATTCCCGGGTCGGACCAAATGTTTGTGTGAACCACAAATTTTTGTTTTAGACTTTGGGTGTTTTCTTCTTTCTTTCTTCTTCTTCTTTTAAATTTTATGTATAATATGTACGTATTTACAAAAAAATAGTAATTTTATATATTTATATCAGTTGTCTAGTACTCATGATACAAGCTCTGCTTAGTTTGGGACTATATGTCGTTGTGTGTAAGATGTCCGAAATATTTATTTATTAACAAAAGGTTCTATAGAAATAACACAATAACATCTGTTTCTGAATTAATCAAATGTGAACCTGATATGTTCCAATATAAAGCACTATTTAAAACCAGGGCAGCCATGGGCATTTGCTACAAAGGAGTTGTGTCTAGGGTTCTCTCAGGGTCCCTTTGTAGTTTCCGATTCGAGCTCTCCCGGTCCCAGGACGCCAGTAGGGGTCACGCGGCGCGGCGTCCCTCCCGTTTTCCACGGTGGGCTGTCGCCAAGCTGGACAGGGACCTACTAGAGGAGGCGGCCATTGTTTGCTCTTGGCTGTCTCCGCAGGCCCCGACCGAGGAGGTCGTCGTGGGGGCTGGTCGCTTCGCCGATGCGTTAACGCTCATCTGCGATGCGGCCATGCCCCGCGTTCGTGGCCGTCGGCCTCCTCGGAAGGAGGTCTACTGGTGGTCCCAGGAGTTGGCGGACCTCCGTGCGGCCTGCGTACGTGCCCGGAGGTCCCACACCCGGAGTCGGCGACGTCACCGCGGAGGCGGTGAGGAGGTGGACCGGCTTCACGAGGAGTACCGTGCAGCTCGGGAAACTCTGAGGCTGGCCATCTGCCGCGCCAAAGACGCAAGTCGAGTGGAGATGCTGGAGAGTCTGGAGCGTGACCCCTGGGGTCGGCCCTACCGTGCGGTGCGTCAAAAGCTCCGCACACAGGGCCCCCCCTTTACGGAGACTCTCCAGCCCAGCTTCCTGCAGGAAGTGGTCGAGGGCCTATTCCCGCAGCGGGCGGATCACACACCCCCGTCGATGGCCCGTCGTGGTCGTCGTCGGGGCAGCGTGGGTGATGTTCCGCCTGTCAGGGAATCTGAGATAGGGGCGGCTGTTCTGCGGATTCGATCCAAGAACACCGCCCCCGGGCCGGACGGGGTTCCAGCCCGAGTGATGGCCCGTGCCCTCGACTACATGTCGGACCACCTCAGGGGAGTGTTGGACGCTAGCCTGGCGTCCGGACGCTTCCCTGAGCGTTGGAAGTGCGGGAAGCTGGTTTTGATCCAAAAGCATGGACGGCCTGCCGATTCGGTCGCGGCCTACAGGCCCATCGTGTTGCTGGACGAGGCGGGTAAGTTGTTCGAGAGGGTTCTCTCTGCCCGCATCGTCCGGCACCTCAGCGAGGTGGGGCCCGACCTGTCGGACGCCCAATTCGGCTTCCGAGAAGGGCGTTCGACGGTCGACGCGATCCTGCGCCTGAGGGCCGTGACCGAAGAGGCGGTGAGAGGCGGCGGAGTGGTGTTGGCGGTGTCATTGGACATCGCCAACGCCTTCAATAGTCTGCCATTCGGCTGCATCAGGGCCGCACTCCAATACCACGGAGTGCCAGGGTACCTGAGGCGGCTGGTGGCAGACTATTTAGAGGAGCGTACCGTCGAGTATGAGGACCGAGATGGCGCCTTGAGACGCAGGGCCATGTCGTGCGGTATTCCACAGGGGTCTGTCCTAGGACCACTCCTGTGGAACATGGGATACGACTGGGCCCTACGAGGGCGTCTCCCCCCCGGGCTGGGTGTAATCTGTTACGCAGACGACACCCTGATCACGGCCCGGGGGGCAAACTTTGAGGAGGCGGCGCGCCTGGCCACCACGGGAGTCTCCCGAGTCGGCGCATCGAGGCGTTGGGTCTGCGGGTGGCCCTGGAGAAGACGGAGGCCCTATTATTTCATGGGCCCCGTCGCGGTCCGCCCGCCGGCGCCTCGATCGAGGTCAACTCGGTCCTCGTACCGGTCCAGGCCCAGATGAGGTACCTGGGTCTGGTCCTTGACGGTAGGTGGCTCTTCGACGAGCACTTCCGACAGCTTGGCCCTAAGTTGGTGGGCACTGCCTCCGCCCTAGGGCGACTTCTGCCCAATTTGGGCGGGGCCAGTGTCCCCACTAGGCAGCTGTACACGGGGGTTGTCCGGTCGATGGCACTTTACGGTGCACCGGTGTGGGCGGCGGCTCTGTCCACCCAGAACAGGGCGCGCCTCTGGCGCCCCCAGCGGATACTGGCGGTCAGAGCCATACGTGGATACCGCACGGTGTCCACAGAGGCGGCGTGTGCCTTGGCCGGAACACCCCCGTGGGATTTGGAGGCGGAAGTGCTCGCCGAAGTTTATCGGCGAGTGGCTGACTTCCGGGCGGAGAGCGGATTTCGCCCTCCGCCCGAGGACGTGCGCGAGTGGCGCGAAGCCGCTCGCCGAGCCACCATGCTGAGATGGTCGCTCCGGCTGGAGACCCCACGCGCTGGCTTCGCCGCCGTGGAGGCTCTTCAGCCGGTCATCGAGGAGTGGACAGGGCGGCAGCACGGGATCCTTTCCTTCCGGCTGACGCAGGTGCTTTCCGGGCACGGTTGCTTCGGAAAGTACCTGCACTCGGTCGCTAGGAGGGAACCGAGTCCCGCCTGCCACCACTGCGACTGCAGTGAGGACACGGCCCAGCACACGCTGGCGGTCTGCCCCGCTTGGGCGGCGCAGCGCCGGGTCCTTACTGCAGTCATCGGAGGGGATCTCTCGCTGCCGGCCGTCATAAGATCGATGGCCGGCAGCGACAGTTGTTTTACCGCGGTCGCAACCTTCTGCGAGGACGTAATCTTGCAGAAGGAGGTGGCGGAAAAGGCCCGGGAGGATGCTATCCAATCGGACCCAATCCGCCGCCGGAGCCCCGGGCGGCGGAGGCGCGCATACCTGCGTCTCATGCCGCCCTGAGAGTGGCCGCGGATGGGCGGGACGGGTTTCCCGTCCGTCCGCAGTAGTGGCCAACCGCGAGGGGGCGGCGTCCGCGTGTGACCGGACGTTGCCCAATTAGAGAGTACACGTTAGAGGTGGTGCCCGCAACAGTGCGGGCAGGTGCCGGTTGGAGTCCAGAAGGAAATCCCCTCCCTGGACTCCTTCCAATACAAAGGCGCAGAGAGGGTCACACCGTGTGGTTTTAGTCGGTTCGAGTCCGACACACCACCCCGCCGTAACCCCCGACGGGGTGACGGTCCGCGGGGATTTCCACACGTAAAAAAAAAAAAAAAAAAAGGGTCCCTTTGTAGTTACAATTTAAATTTTTCTTATCGAGTTTTCAATCGACTCAAAAGGTTTGGAATACAACTGAATCTTTTGTATTCATGTTACTTGATAACTTCCATCATTTTTGAACCGATTTCAATAACAAACATTAATTTAAATTTCTTTATGCTTGTCTATATTATAAAATTCTAGATCTAAAGGTCTGGTGTTGACTTCTAAAATAAATAATGATATTTTTTTTTAAAACAGTTCATATATATTTCAATTGAAGCATCATTATTTTTTAAGTGACAAATAATTGTGTGATAAGTATGAAAATGTTTTCTAAAACACTGAAATTTAAATATTTCATTTAGATTTTAATATTAATCCAATGTACAGTTAAAATGTACCTTAGAACTTCATACTCTGACATTCATCTCAATGAAATTGCTTTACAGAGTGTAATTATAATATGTATACGTACATACATAAGGCTGCAGCATTTTCAATTTCGGTTAGCCACAGTTGTTTATACGAGAACAGCGGTCGGCAAAGTTAATATTAAAATCTGTTACGTTTAGGTCCCAACAAACCGTTATGCAACACAACAACATCTCACTTACGTCAAAATTTAAATTTTGTATCGAAATGAAAAAAGGATGTTGCTTAGAGAAAAGCAAATGAAGCCATATATTGTGGGTAGTAGGGCCTCGATGATTTCAGCATGAAAAGGCCGACTCGACCAGCGCGGTACTACCCTTTTACAATCCCAAGACCAATCTAAAATTCATTATTGTTTCATTGGAATGTGACCGAAGAACGGATTATTAACCGATTGCATTCGCAATGATTATGATTGTATCCAGTGCTTTGGATTCCACTCATGCTTTCCATCAGGCAGAGTTGTCAATGGTTGGTTCATATAAAAAGGAAGGATGAGTGGCACAGTGTTCTTTAGATTTAAAACTGACCATTACTAATTTATCTGGACAAAACATAACATTCAGTTTTACATGCATACATACGTCAAAAATTCTCGGACTCGGGTCACCTCTCAGGTAGGGTTAAGGACATACGTCACCACACTGGCCGACTGCGTGTTGCTTCTAATTCTAATCATCTAGAGCAACTTTTTTGTCATTTGCTTTTTATTCTTACTCATTACACGCCTTTCTTTTCACACCCTACACACATGGTTCCTAGTTTCTAGCTAACATGCGACATCGGAATACATATTTTTAAAATATTACACGATTTATGTTTAATCATACGCGATTGTTTTTTATGACCCCGTAAACGTATAGTTAGTCAGTCAGGAACCTGTACCAAACATATAGTTGTTGGGGGGTTTAAATCACGACGTAGTCAGTAACGAGAACCTTCAGGCCTCTGAATAGCAAAATATGGCACCTCAAAGACCTATAAATTACATAATTCTATTCGATCATAGTTGTAGCACTGAATTTTAGTCATAAACCATCATACTAACCATAAAACTGAAATGACAGACAAAAATATAACATCGAAGCATCGTCCTCATAAGTTGTTGGAGAGGCCTTAGTTCTTTAGAGCTCGTCATTGGCCGACCCGACTACGCGATAAAAAGCCGAGTACGGCCAAGAGCCTCTCCACTACCATATTGCGCTCTTAGCCTCCCAACAAAAAAATGAAAGCTTTCACTTAATAACTACAGCAGTTTCTAGTCAAATATAATTCACTTGGTAAGTTTTAAATCAGTATTGTAAATAGACAAATTGGGGGTCATTGTTTTACAGTTTTTTTCTTCATATTCAACCTACCAAAGTAGGGTCTTCTCTGCCTGATCAAAAGCATGAGTTCTACTCTACTCTAAGAGTGGCTCATTACGAGTGCTTACAGTACAGCATTATGACCCACACCATGGCTGCGTAGTGACATACTTCTGCATCATTCTCCCAGCCTGGTAGTACTGTCCCGGTTGAGCCGGCCCATTCCTGATGCCTTCAACGTGGCTTTTCTACCTACCAAATTTGATTTTAATCCGAGTGGTGTCAGGAATATCATAACAAAGATGAAAATGCAAAGAGAAGAAACACTTTAAAGAAACCCTGTAAAAACTCCAAAACCAAGGCCAATACCATTTTTATAATAATAGGCTTATATTCAAAAGTGAATATTACTAACATATTATTAGTTACGAAAATACCCGATTAAATAGGCAACAAAGTTATCAAGCTTTTTCTCCCTCTAAAGTTGTCAAAAATTTAAGACTTCTGTGTATTTAAATGTTCCAAAATGCGTCAAAGGTCTTCCTTAATAAATTTAAAACAACTAAATACTTACATAACTTAAGCAAGTAGTCTCAGAGCCTAGTTTAATTTCCTGCTTTGAAATTCAATCTGAAAGTCAAAGTCAGAAGAATTAGCTTCACTTTGCCCCAATTTTGGAAAGATTAATATTAAAACTTGTACAGCTAATTATTTTGCTTACAGTACACTTTAAGGTAATTTAGACTACAACCAATGGATTTATATAGATATAAAATATTTATGAATAAATGTATGCATAGCATAGTGGTGTACCTCGTCACTTTTTACTTCGCTGAGTTTAATTATCAACTTCAAGTTGATGAATATATCAAAAATAGTAGTTCTAAGTCTTAGGGTTCTTTGTATTCATTTCATATACAACATACTCGTATGTATTCAAAGTCTCCCGCTACACGAAACATGTAATGCGTAAAATACATATTGAAATACATACTTTAAGAGGTTACTACCTCCTAAAGTATTTATTTCGCTTAGGGTTACGCTGACTTCAGCATTAACCGGTCAGTTCGACCCTCGCACGGAAGACCAACCTATAATGAACTTAAATTCATGCAGTCATCTTTGACGAGAGATCGCAGGCCCAATGATGCAAAAGCATCTCAACAAACCTGCATAGTGTAGTTCACCATACTGTATTTTCTGCATTCGCAATGAATATGGTGACCGTTAATCTTTAATTTTAATCATGCTTTCCATCAGAGTGAAAAAAAACTTAGATACAAAAATGTACTCAATACTTGAAGTAAACTGTACCAAAAAGACGAAAAAATACTTGAAGTAAACTGTACCAAAAAGACGCGAGAAAAAAAATCATCCCACCTTACGGTGGGATGATTTTTTTTCTCGCGTCTACATAATCGTGTGGGTACCATTAGGTAGGTCTTTTAAAAACATGGAGAGAATGTTAAGATTAATTTTCATTTGAGAATATACCTAATTTGTTTTCTCCCCACTAGTCCACACGAAAATTGTTTTATTTCCTCAAAATAAATATACAAAAGAACCCAAAATATAATTTTCATACCTTCACAAGGCTTTTAAATCATTAGTCAATAAATAAACCGGTATTGTTTACGCCACAAGTAATCCTAACGGTACGGTTGGCAAAGACCTTTATAAATTGTCGTCTTAGGAAATATTTTCTTTTCGCCTTGTGAAAAAGAAAGTTTAAGCACAGACCAATGCATCTCGAGGCATTTCTTTCGAAGTAATGACATAGAGCGGCTGTAACACTTCCTTGAAGTGAAATCAATCGTTTAATATTTATCTCGGTAATTATTTATAAGTATTGAACCTATGCTTCAAAAAGCATTATATCGGTAACAATATTTATTGACCACTCTGTTAGCACATACTAGTAGAGTTTAAATCGACAATCAGTTAGATATAATTTGAAATCCTATAGTTTCCTTGTAATCGTTAAAAAATAATATTTGTGTTGTGTTTACGTGATGAGAACGCCACTTTATTCCCGATTTTACCATTTCTCTTTTACTCAACTTTAGACTTATTACCTACTATGTCACAGATTGGTTCGTTTTCAAATATCTTATTCTGTATAAGCCATAAAGTCAAAAAAGGAACAAAAAGAATGATTTTGCTATGAATCTGGAGCTACGGCTGTACCATCAGTTTCCCGAAGTAATTCAGGTCTCTTTTGACCCCTATAACTTCGTTGTGATTCAATCTAGAAGCCTGAACTTTCAGTAACTAAGCAAGCAGTATATAAACAGTATAATCACATTTATTTAATTACTTTTCGTATTTTTGTATTCTGGTAGGTACTCTACAAAAAATTAACTACGAAAATTGGCTGTTAGCAGCTCAATATTAATCCAATATCAACGAGTGGTACCAACGTACCAACACATCTGCGACATAGATCTTAACTGAATAACGATAACCCGTATGCATAATCTCTGGGTGATATATCGATGCTTGGAATATAGCACCACTTGCATTAGATACGCGGAACAACTGTGTAATGCTTTAGGGTAATACAAATATCTTATGCATTGTTTTAGTTGGAAATGATATTTCATGGTATATCTCTAGCGAAGTCAGTTACTCAAGATCTTTTTGAAGGAAATTCCAATGATAAAATATTTGAAGAATATTAATCACTCACTTCTACATTATCATAAGAAAGTTAAAAAAACCTTTAAATCAACCTTTGTTTATTATCTTGTATATAAAGTTTTTTTAATAAATAAATATATTTTTCATTTATTAGGTCACTTTAAATTATATAAAAGTATCTAGTATTTTTACCAAATACGCCATTAATAATTGCCACCTTTTATTCAAATTTAAAAAGAATATTTATACTGATTTCAGGTCTAATATCCAAGGAATGTAAGACTACTTTGAGGTTAATACAGATATTAATATTATTGGCACTTTACGGTGCACCGGTGTGGGCGGCGGCTCTGTCCGCCCAGAACAGGGCGCGCCTCTGGCGCCCCCAGCGGATACTGGCGGTCAGAGCCATACGCGGATACCGCACCGTGTCCACAGAGGCGGCGTGTGCCTTGGCCGGAACACCCCCGTGGGATTTGGAGGCGGAAGTGCTCGCCAAAGTTTATCGGCGAGTGGCTGACTTCCGGGCGGAGAGCGGATTTCGCCCTCCGCCCGAGGACGTGCGCGAGTGGCGCGAAGCCGCTCGCCGAGCCACCATGCTGAGATGGTCGCTCCGGCTGGAGACCCCACGCGCTGGCTTCGCCGCCGTGGAGGCTCTTCAGCCGGTCATCGCGGAGTGGACAGGGCGGCAGCACGGGACCCTTTCCTTCCGGCTGACGCAGGTACTTTCCGGGCACGGTTGCTTCGGAAAGTACCTGCACTCGGTCGCTAGGAGGGAACCGAGTCCCGCCTGCCACCACTGCGACTGCAGTGAGGACACGGCCCAGCACACGCTGGCGGTCTGCCCCGCTTGGGCGGCGCAGCGCCGGGTCCTCACTGCAGTCATCGGAGGGGATCTCTCGCTTCCGGCCGTCATAAGATCGATGGCCGGCAGTGACAGTTGTTTTACCGCGGTCGCAACCTTCTGCGAGGACGTAATCTTGCAGAAGGAGGTGGCGGAGAAGGCCCGGGAGGATGCAATCCAATCGGACCCGATCCGCCGCCGGCGCCCGGGGCGGCGTAGGCGCGCATACCTGCGTCTCATGCCGCCCTGAGAGTGGCCGCGGATGGGCGGGACGGGTTTCCCGTCCGTCCGCAGTGGAGGCCAACCGCGAGGGGGCGACGTCCGCGTGTGACCAGACGTTGCCTAATTAGAGAGTAAAATTTTGAGATGGTGCCCGCAACAGTGCGGGCAGGCGCCGGTTGGAGTCCAGAAGGAAATCCCCTCCCTGGACTCCTTCCAATACAAAGGCGCAGAGAGGGTCACACCGTGTGGTTTTAGTCGGTTCGAGTCCGACACACCACCCCGCCGTAACCCCCGACGGGGTGACGGTCCGCGGGGATTTCCACACGTTAAAAAAAAAAAAAAAAAGATATTAATATTATAAACTCAAAAGGAACTCTTCATATTTGTGTCTGTTAAACTTTCACGGCTACACCGCTGCATCAATTTCAATTAAATAGGAATGTAGACAGTTTGATTCTTATAGGATAGGAAGTATAACCGAAGTACACGTGGTTGGATTTGCGGTAAAATACTAATTTAGGGTAGTAGTGCCACGCTTATTGGACACGGATGGGCCAACTTGGCCGGGGCAGTACTAACATCGAAGATCAATATAGTAAATGAGAGCATTCGTGATGTCGTAGAGTCAGACCGGAGGCCCAATGATGCAGAAACCTCTCACGAAACTGCTGCATTCTACTCATGCTTTCCATCGTGAAGAGGAGAGTCACTTTAGTAGGCTTAAAAACATTTAAAAAAACATAAATGAATTCATATTGACGAATGACGCAGGCTAAAAGAAATAATATTCTGCATAGAGATGTAGCAAGGTTATGGCTAATAAATAAACATAAGTCAATCAGGATTTATAAGAAGGAAATACATATTTACGAGCCTATTCCATTAACACAAATGGGGCCGTCAACTAAGAAAATAATGAAATGTTGGATGAAATTTCTTATGTTATGGAGAAATATTATTATTGTTTCACTCATACACGCGGCTTACAATGTGCGAATAAAATCTGCCAGAGGATTTATTAAAGACAAGCTTTAGGTAAGTGTTTTCGGAGTGTCGAGGATTCTTATTTACATATTTGATTTATATAATCAATCAACTGTATTCCACTTGCAGTTTGCTTAACCTGTACAGGGCATTAAAACAAAATTGTGTGACAAATTTGAAAATAAAATAAATACTTATATAAACATACCGATATTATAATATACCGCTTAGTAAAAGTATAGAAAATATTAAAAATGTACTTTGGAAAATAAGTCTTTAGGTACACCATTACATCGTACATTATTAAAAATATAGGTACACATCTGTTTAATGCAGTATACATGTCCAGTCAAGGTAACGAGTATAGTTTTTTATATAAAAAAAACTAACCAAGGATATAAAACTGTTTTTATCATGATTTATCCATCATTATTTGCTTCCGCAACACGCGGAAGCATCGTTATCTAAAGCATTGAAGCTTAAAGCAACATTGGCTCAAGGAGCATCCCAAGATCTATTTAAAACTGTATTATTAGCTAAAAACTTATGTATTTTATTTCTTGGTTTAAAGTTGAGGAAATTTATGTGCGCATCAAAAACTCAAAATGTTCCGTGTGTGCACCGATAGAACTCACATTGATTTGATGTACAAACTCTTTTTAACCGACTTCAAAAAAAAGGAGGAGGTTCTCAACTCGTCGGAATCTTTTTTTTTTATGTATGTTCAGCGATAACTTTGTCGTTTATGACGCGATTTCAAAAATTATTTTTGCATTGGAATGGGCGTAGCTTACATGTGGTCCCATCGTCACCATATCGAGATCTGATGATGGGATCCCAAGGAAATCCTCAAAAAAAAAGGGAACTCCTCTAATATCATAGGCACAATTGTCGCGATTTGGGTACTCGGAATAGTTTTTCATTGAAGTCGGTTCCTTTTTGTTAAAATTATAAAGACTATTTCAATCCATCTATCGTGTATTGTTTTATTAATGTCTCAGTCAATGACTGAGTCTACCTGTCTCTTACGTTTTTAGGGTTCCGAAGTTCATAACTCGGAACCCTTATAGATTCGTCATGTCCGTCCGTCCGTCCGTCCGTCCGTCCTCGACTTACCGTCCAAACGGTAAGTGCTAGAAAGATGAAACTTTGCACGAATACGTGTTGTAATTACGTCGACAAAGTGCTACAATAAAATTATGAAAAATAATTTTATTTGGGGTACCTCCCGTACACGTAAAGTGGGGATGATTTTTTTTTCTCGCGGCTACCCCATCGTGTGGGGTATCATTAGATAGGTCTTTTAAAAACAATAAAGGGTTTCCTAGACTATTTTTTGATTTAGGTATCCGTTTGCGAGATATTTCACTTTAAAGGGCACTTTTTTGTAAAAACAGGGCGCCCCCCCCCTCTAAAAGCTAAACGGCTGGCTCAAAAAATCTGAAAAAATTCGTGATGGTGGTCCGTCTAATGAACTTTGAAGGAAAACTATAATGGATTAGATGGCTTTCTTAGTTCAGGAGTTATAAAGGCTTATCTGGTAAAATGCGCTCACTTGGAAAACGTCACACAAAATTAACGTATTAATACATACATAGGCGATTTATCTACTATATAAAAATAAGTCGGGTTTTCCTTCCTGACGCTATAACTCCAGAACGCACGAACCGATTTCCACGGTTTTGCATTCGTTGGAAAGGTCTTGGGCTCCGTGAGGTTTATAGCCAAGAAAATTCAGGAAAATTTCAACAGAAAAGCGAGAAAATCTTTTTTTACATACAGCGCCATCTCTGATACATAGCATGTACTACAAACCAATATTTTAAGTAGATGGCGCCGGTGCGTGATACATCGTTTGATAGCTACTCATTGTTTTCTGCTCAGTTAATTTCATGTGACATCCCGGTATTGTGTTCACTGTGAAATTGTGAAAAAAAAGTAAAAAAAATGGAAACCATCAAATCAATCACGTGTATTGTGCAAATTTTTATTCAATTTCAACAGCAGGCATTTGTCTTTGAGGTGGTAAGTTGAACTATGTAAATTATGTGGATCGTGCATTTGAATTTAAATTCACCACTCCGTCCATAGTCCAAAATGCCTAGAGGACGACGTGCGAACATCGGCCGCCGCACAATACATGCAAGCCAGCAACAAGTGTATTCACAGAACTTAAGCGAAGAAAGACAAAATATAATAAGAGAAAATGCCCGATTGAGACAACGCGTGAGCACTGGAAGATCATTGGCATCATACAATCGTTTGGCATTCCAATATGATCCCACTGCGAACTACAGTGATAATGAAAATTTAGATATTGGACCAATGACGACTATATGCCGATATTGCGATGCGTTACAGTTCAGAAGAGAAACGGCTGGATTGTGCTGCAAGTGGAAAAGTCAAACTGGATCCATTACATACACCACCACAGCCACTGGAATCGGTATCACTTCCATCGAACAATGGTTTATTGTTCGATGGAAGTGATCCCGATTCCAGCCATTTTCTTCAACACGTCCTTGAATACAATAACTGCTTTCGCATGACTTCTTTTGGAGCTAATATCATTCGAGAAGGCGGCTTCATGCCGACTTGCAAGGTAAAAGATACAACACACATCCAATCATTCACACCAACAACTACATATACACCACACACTACACCATCACACGATCAGAAGTTACACCGTATTCTTCAATAAATGATTGTTTGCAATTACAGATAAAAGGACAAATATATTATTTGCATGGTTCAATGGTGCCAACACCAGCTGAACCGCATCAATTTCTGCAAATATATTTCATTTCGTCGATGGTGGATCATCTGAATGTGCGGTGCAATATACAGGGAACACAACAGTTAAAGAGACGAATTATTGAACAGTTGCAAGCATTCTTTCATGCTAATAATGCTGTGATTAATATGTTCAAAACAGCATTGGAACAGATGCCAACGGATACGCACAAATTTGTCATAAGAGCGGATTATACCCCAACAGGTGAACATGTGCGAAGATTCAATGCACCCACCGTTAATTGTTGTTGCTGCAATTATTGTTGGCGATCCAACAAAATCGCGAGACATTGTCGTTCAGCGAAGAAGCAATATCATGCATCGTGTAAACGAGACACATCGTTTGTACGATGCGTTACAATATCCAATCATTTATTGGTAAGGGCAAGACGGATACGACATCACGTTGAAGATGGTCGATCCAATTACAGGTACAATATTCACACACTAATTATTGCTATTATTGGTTTCCATTAAAAAATCATTTAATTTTGCATTTTCAGGCGTATCAACGAATAAAAATCTAAGCGCAATGAATTACTATGGGTATCGTATGATGATTCGTACACATGAGGAGAATGTCATTCTGAAGTGCCGTCGGCTATTCCAGCAATTCGCTGTCGACATGTATGTCAACAGTGAATCCGAACGTTTAGCTTTCATCCGATTCAATCAGGCAAAGCTACGATTTGAGGACTATATACACTTGCGTGATGCTATTCATTCAGATTGTGATGTTCAGAATATTGGACGTCTGACGATTCTCCCATCATCTTATATCGGAAGCCCACGCCACATGCACGAATACGCTCAAGACGCTATAACGTGCGTGCGAAATTATGGAACTCCGGATTTATTTATTACGTTCACATGCAATCCGAAGTGGACGGAAATTGAACGTGAGTTGGGACCGGGCCAAAAACCGCAAGATCGCCATGACATAATCGCCAGAGTGTTTCAGCAAAAACTCAAGGTTATGATGGATGTGCTTTATAAGTATCGAGTTTTTGGTGACACACGTTGTTATATGTACTCGGTGGAATGGCAGAAGCGTGGACTACCGCATGCTCATATCCTAATTTGGTTGCTGAACAAATTACATTCAAATGAAGTGGATGACATCATATCAGCTGAAATTCCTGATCCAGTCACTGATCCCCATCTACACGACATTGTGACGACACAGATGGTGCATGGACCGTGCGGTGCATTAAATCCATTATCGCCTTGCATGGCTGATGGAAAGTGCACAAAAAGATATCCGCGACCGTTAGTTGCTGAAACAGTCACAGGGAACGATGGATATCCAGTTTATCGTCGGCGTTCAAAAGAAGATAATGGTCGAACTATCAAAGTTAAAGTTAAAAGTCAAGAGATTGAGATCGGAAATGAATTCATTGTACCATATTGCCCGCCGCTACCACGAATTTTCGAAACACATGCAAACGTTGAGAGTTGTCATTCGGCCAAATCAATCAAATATTTGTGCAACTACGTCACAAAAGGCAGCGACATGGCTGTGTGAAAATGCGAATGACGAAATCAGCAACTTCCGAATGGGCAGATACGTTAGTACTAATGAAGCATTGTAGCGATTATTGTCATTTCTAATTCATGAAAGATATCCCGCAGTTGTACATTTAGCAGTGCATTTGGAAAATGACCAAAGAGTTTACTTCGCTGAGGCTAATGCGGCACAACGAGCTGAGAGACCACCATCGACAACATTGACTAGCTTCTTTGCAATGTGTGAAGCAGATCCATTCGCAGCGACACCGATATACGTTGAAATGCCAAAGTATTACACTTGGAATCAATCAACAAAGAAATTCCAAAGTCGCAAACAAGGAACATCAGTTCCAGATTGGCCACAGGTGTTTTCCACTGATGCACTAGGTCGCATGTATACTGTTCATCCTAGAAATGATGAATGTTTTTATTTGCGACTGCTGTTGGTAAATGTACGTGGACCAAAACTGTTTGTGTGATCTTAGAAGAAGATTGGTTTTTGTAGCCAAATTACAAGTCAAAGGGGGTGAAATAGGGGATGACTTTTTTATGGGAATCTTTTAAGGGCAGGACGACGTCTGCCGGGACAGCTAGTTTATTATATATTTTACACCGTCGGGATCACAAAGCCACTTGGAACCTTATTAAGACCATTTCTAATTTAAATACGTGTAGGGTGCCTCCCACTGAGCTTTTGACCGTCAAGTCTGATCCGTTGCAGTCGATTGATAGTGTAAACGAATACTTCGCCAGTGTGGGAGCCAATTTGGCATCCAAAATAAACAATAGAATGCATGAGAGTGCACGCACGAGTGGAGTGTGCATGCCTGAGTATGCCTGTCCAGATTCCATGGTTCTCTTTGACACTGATTGTGATGAAATTGAACGACTTATTGTAGACCTTAAATTAAACTCTGCTGCGGGTTGGGATGGCATATCAGCCACTCTGGTAAACTCAGCTAGGAGCATTCTTATTCCTGTCATTTCTCATGTTTTCAATCTTGCTTTGGGATCTGGAGTATTTCCTGCAGTTTTTAAAAGAGCCCTGGTTCACCCCATCCATAAGAGCGGGGACAGAGCCAGTGTCAATAATTACAGACCCATCTCAGTTTTAACTATATTTTCCAAACTATTTGAAAAAATACTAAATAAACGACTCTTAAATTATCTCAATTCAAACAACATACTTGCTACAAATCAGTATGGTTTTAGAGCTGGTAAAAATACTGAAGATGCGGTCCTGGCGCTGTTGGATAACGTGACTGAAAATCTACACAATGGCTTTAAGACTTTAGCTATCTTCCTAGATCTCTCAAAAGCATTCGACACTGTCTCTGTCCCGCGCCTAATCAAAAAGTTAGAATTGATCGGTGTTCGGGGCCTTGCACTGAATATCTTCAGGAGTTACCTAAGTGATCGTTCCCAAATTGTCAAGATCGATAAGTACAGCAGCAAAGTAATGTACCTTAATTACGGAGTTCCGCAAGGAAGTGTGCTAGGGCCTACGCTTTTCTTGTTATACATAAACGATCTCTGTGGGCTTAATCTGTCCAACGCCAACATAATTACTTACGCCGATGATACTGCTATATTGGTCCGGGGCAGGGATTGGAGTGAAGTGCGCTTGTCTGCCGAGTCAACGTTGAAGGACACGATAAAATGGCTAAATCATAATCTACTTACTCTCAATTTTACAAAAACAAAGTTCATTACATTTAGTCCAATACTGTCATCACAACCAACCGCTTTTGACAATTTGACAGTCCATGAGTGTGACTCAATTGTGAATAGTTACTGTAACTGCACTAAAATCTCACGCACTACAACAATAAAATATCTTGGCGTTTATATTGACAACACATTATCATGGAATTGTCAAATAGACTCACTGGTATCTAGAGTACGCAAGTTCATTCATGTATTCAAAAATTTGAGAAGCTCGGCTGAGTTTTCAGTCCTTCGTACGGTTTATTTTGCCTTAGCCCACTCAATTATAACATACTGTGTGCCTGCTTGGGGAAACGCTGGAAAATGCCTATTACTACGTTTAGAGAGAGCCCAGAGAGCGGTGCTAAAAGTCATGGTTCACAAACCTATACGTTTCCCAACTAGTGACTTGTATCACCTGTGCAGGATACCTACGGTGAGACATTCCTTTATACTGCACACGATCCTGCGTAAACATGCTGAATTACCTTTTAATCTTGATCTGTGTTCACGCAAATGTCGATCAGACCGGGTATGTCCCATTCACACTACTAAACTGGAGGTTGTACGTCGCCAATACACGCACTTTGCTCCATCCTTATACAACAGAATCAATAAAGTTTTAAACATTTATTCACACTCCTCCCGCGAATGTAAGAAAATTATAGATAAATGGTTGACTTCCTTAACGTATGACGAACTTGAATCAATAGTGAAACTGTAGTTTTGTTATAGCTCTTTCTCCATCTTTCTTTTCAAACATTCTTGCTATCACTTATATATGGTTGAGTCACCCGTCACTTACATACCAACACACACGCACACACACACACACACACACACACACACACACACACACACACACACACACACACACACACACACACACAACACACACATAGTTAATTTATCTTTGTTATTATTCCATAATTTTGTATCTTATTACAATGCTTACATAATTAGTAATGTAGAACTGATATCTGTTATTTTCTGGAGGTGGGCGATAATAGCCACGACACAGTTTATAACTAAAATGGTTATTTTCGTACACGAGTGAATTTGTATACTGTTTTCTTGTTCTAATAAAGATTTTTATTTATTTATTTATTTATTTATTCACACACTGCACCGCGCTACGTCGCGTAGCGCGGAGTGGCAGATTTTAATATTGTATGCAATTACATCGATTAGCATAGAAAACACGCCAGGTCCAACACACCGAACACGCGCCACGGCGCGTGAGTGAGCGCGTGCCGCTAGCAGATTCTGCCGCCGCGCGCTTAGGCGGGGCGGGCCGCAGCAGTAAACACATTTATATACGAAATTGAACAATGCCCAGCAATTTGGAATATGAAATGCAAAGAATACAGACGACGACGAACAAATGGAAAGTAACCTTTAGTTTGGGGCGGGCCATGTACAGAGCCGTCAGGCGCGGAGGCGCGGTAAAATCTGCCCGAAGAGGCAGATCTGCTGCCACGCGCCTACGCGCGTGGGCGCGTGGCCAGTGTGTGGATTGCCATAACAATTATCTATTGGATACGATTTTATATCCACGTACCATTATAAATTATAGTAGGATAAAACCCATTGTAAAAGGAGGAGAATAGTACAAGAAATAAAGGAAAAATAAATTACGGGCGATCTGAGGACGGGAAGGGGGAGAGGGGGGGTTTAAGGGTAAAAAAATGGCTTATCTCGATTTACGGCAAAACTACAAGTCCTATGGAAAAAAAGTTAAATGGCAAAGTTGTAGATAATAAAAAGAAAGAACCGTAATTTATTTTTCCTTTAATTTTTGTACTATTCTCCTCCTTTTACAATGGGCTTAATCCTACTTTAATTTACTTTTTGTTATTTTAAGAGGCCTCTACCCTGGTCTATAGGTGACTGAGGAACCCTTTCCTGTGCGTGGCCTGACACGCACTTGGCCGATTTTTATTTATAAACTGCTGCACCGATTTCAAAGAAATGTTGGCATTAAGATACCTTGATTCTTAAAAAAGACAAAGGTGAAGCCACGGATAAAAGCAAGTCTATTATAAAATAAATACTTTAACTAAATTGGTGTTACTACTACATACATATGAAACAAAGTACCAACTCATTCCCGCTTTTCATTCAACGTAAATAGATCCCTAAATAAGGTTTTGTATAGCATTTCTATTACATTTGTCTTAATGGCCGGGTATTTACATAACGGAGTAATAAAAATAAAAGGAAGTCTCCCTTTGTCTAGTATGTGAGGACACCGACGGCGCCAAACGGAGCCTAATCGCTAGTACCAATCACGACGTGACAATTTCTTTCTTAATATAATCTGAACAAAAATATATTTCCGCCCCCGGGTGGGCTTGAACCACCAACCTTTCGGTTAACAGCCGAACGCGCTAACCAATTGCGCCACGGAGGCGATACGTTTTATCGCTAAATACATAACATTACTATAGATAGCCTACCAACGTAAGCAACCGAGGATAGGCAACAACGGTCAGACCTAACCAATGACCGTTTCCTTGATTAGGATTTCACGTGAAGCAGTCGGTCCCGGTTGTTATCTTAAGATAACGGTCGTGAAACTTAATTAGAGGCCTTCTGGCGGCTTAAAAACATCCAACGGCAAGATTAACGTAGCCATAACGTGTCTTTCCGGTTCCCAACCAGCACTTGGCCAGCGTAGGGAGTGTGGGGACATATGGCTTTAACCCTCTCCTGAGAGGAAATTCGAGCCCAGCAGTGGGACCCTATGGATTGTTCATGTTTTGATGAAACAAACAGATTGGCATTTGGTATTTAAAATTTATCCTTTTCAGGGTTCCTTAGTTCACATCTCGGAACCTTTATAGTTTCATCCAGGGATGTTTCAGAGCTTCGACTCCGTCTCCGTTATGTCAGAGCTTCCAATATTATTACACCTTCGGTTCCGACTTCGGCTCCAAAACTTTAGACCGGAGGTTTTAATCGGAGGTCGAAGCATACCAAATAGCAGGCGTCGACCGACCGCTAACGTATCGTAACTTGTATGAAGTAGTTCCAAATACAACTTGTTTTTGAGTGTCATTGTCTAATACAAAAACAGATCCCTTTTATCGATATTAAACTGCAAAATACAAAATAAATACGTATAACGTATACATACACATTGTGCATAACAATTATCAACAAGTGAAAAAACAATCGATTTTAGAGTTCACATAGCGGGGCGAGGGGTTTCTCCCCGCGACATGTACGAAGTTCATATATATGTAAAAACTAGCTGTCCCGGCAGACGTCGTCCTGCCCTTAAAAGATTCCCATAAAAAAGTCATCCCCTATTTCACCCCCTTTGACTTGTAATTTGGCTACAAAAACCAATCTTCTTCTAAGATCACACAAACAGTTTTGGTCCACGTACATTTACCAACAGCAGTCGCAAATAAAAACATTCATCATTTCTAGGATGAACAGTATACATGCGACCTAGTGCATCAGTGGAAAACACCTGTGGCCAATCTGGAACTGATGTTCCTTGTTTGCGACTTTGGAATTTCTTTGTTGATTGATTCCAAGTGTAATACTTTGGCATTTCAACGTATATCGGTGTCGCTGCGAATGGATCTGCTTCACACATTGCAAAGAAGCTAGTCAATGTTGTCGATGGTGGTCTCTCAGCTCGTTGTGCCGCATTAGCCTCAGCGAAGTAAACTCTTTGGTCATTTTCCAAATGCACTGCTAAATGTACAACTGCGGGATATCTTTCATGAATTAGAAATGACAATAATCGCTACAATGCTTCATTAGTACTAACGTATCTGCCCATTCGGAAGTTGCTGATTTCGTCATTCGCATTTTCACACAGCCATGTCGCTGCCTTTTGTGACGTAGTTGCACAAATATTTGATTGATTTGGCCGAATGACAACTCTCAACGTTTGCATGTGTTTCGAAAATTCGTGGTAGCGGCGGGCAATATGGTACAATGAATTCATTTCCGATCTCAATCTCTTGACTTTTAACTTTAACTTTGATAGTTCGACCATTATCTTCTTTTGAACGCCGACGATAAACTGGATATCCATCGTTCCCTGTGACTGTTTCAGCAACTAACGGTCGCGGATATCTTTTTGTGCACTTTCCATCAGCCATGCAAGGCGATAATGGATTTAATGCACCGCACGGTCCATGCACCATCTGTGTCGTCACAATGTCGTGTAGATGGGGATCAGTGACTGGATCAGGAATTTCAGCTGATATGATGTCATCCACTTCATTTGAATGTAATTTGTTCAGCAACCAAATTAGGATATGAGCATGCGGTAGTCCACGCTTCTGCCATTCCACCGAGTACATATAACAACGTGTGTCACCAAAAACTCGATACTTATAAAGCACATCCATCATAACCTTGAGTTTTTGCTGAAACACTCTGGCGATTATGTCATGGCGATCTTGCGGTTTTTGGCCCGGTCCCAACTCACGTTCAATTTCCGTCCACTTCGGATTGCATGTGAACGTAATAAATAAATCCGGAGTTCCATAATTTCGCACGCACGTTATAGCGTCTTGAGCGTATTCGTGCATGTGGCGTGGGCTTCCGATATAAGATGATGGGAGAATCGTCAGACGTCCAATATTCTGAACATCACAATCTGAATGAATAGCATCACGCAAGTGTATATAGTCCTCAAATCGTAGCTTTGCCTGATTGAATCGGATGAAAGCTAAACGTTCGGATTCACTGTTGACATACATGTCGACAGCGAATTGCTGGAATAGCCGACGGCACTTCAGAATGACATTCTCCTCATGTGTACGAATCATCATACGATACCCATAGTAATTCATTGCGCTTAGATTTTTATTCGTTGATACGCCTGAAAATGCAAAATTAAATGATTTTTTAATGGAAACCAATAATAGCAATAATTAGTGTGTGAATATTGTACCTGTAATTGGATCGACCATCTTCAACGTGATGTCGTATCCGTCTTGCCCTTACCAATAAATGATTGGATATTGTAACGCATCGTACAAACGATGTGTCTCGTTTACACGATGCATGATATTGCTTCTTCGCTGAACGACAATGTCTCGCGATTTTGTTGGATCGCCAACAATAATTGCAGCAACAACAATTAACGGTGGGTGCATTGAATCTTCGCACATGTTCACCTGTTGGGGTATAATCCGCTCTTATGACAAATTTGTGCGTATCCGTTGGCATCTGTTCCAATGCTGTTTTGAACATATTAATCACAGCATTATTAGCATGAAAGAATGCTTGCAACTGTTCAATAATTCGTCTCTTTAACTGTTGTGTTCCCTGTATATTGCACCGCACATTCAGATGATCCACCATCGACGAAATGAAATATATTTGCAGAAATTGATGCGGTTCAGCTGGTGTTGGCACCATTGAACCATGCAAATAATATATTTGTCCTTTTATCTGTAATTGCAAACAATCATTTATTGAAGAATACGGTGTAACTTCTGATCGTGTGATGGTGTAGTGTGTGGTGTATATGTAGTTGTTGGTGTGAATGATTGGATGTGTGTTGTATCTTTTACCTTGCAAGTCGGCATGAAGCCGCCTTCTCGAATGATATTAGCTCCAAAAGAAGTCATGCGAAAGCAGTTATTGTATTCAAGGACGTGTTGAAGAAAATGGCTGGAATCGGGATCACTTCCATCGAACAATAAACCATTGTTCGATGGAAGTGATACCGATTCCAGTGGCTGTGGTGGTGTATGTAATGGATCCAGTTTGACTTTTCCACTTGCAGCACAATCCAGCCGTTTCTCTTCTGAACTGTAACGCATCGCAATATCGGCATATAGTCGTCATTGGTCCAATATCTAAATTTTCATTATCACTGTAGTTCGCAGTGGGATCATATTGGAATGCCAAGCGATTGTATGATGCCAATGATCTTCCAGTGCTCACGCGTTGTCTCAATCGGGCATTTTCTCTTATTATATTTTGTCTTTCTTCGCTTAAGTTCTGTGAATACACTTGTTGCTGGCTTGCATGTATTGTGCGGCGGCCGATGTTCGCACGTCGTCCTCTAGGCATTTTGGACTATGGACGGAGTGGTGAATTTAAATTCAAATGCACGATCCACATAATTTACATAGTTCAACTTACCACCTCAAAGACAAATGCCTGCTGTTGAAATTGAATAAAAATTTGCACAATACACGTGATTGATTTGATGGTTTCCATTTTTTTTACTTTTTTTTCACAATTTCACAGTGAACACAATACCGGGATGTCACATGAAATTAACTGAGCAGAAAACAATGAGTAGCTATCAAACGATGTATCACGCACCGGCGCCATCTACTTAAAATATTGGTTTGTAGTACATGCTATGTATCAGAGATGGCGCTGTATGTAAAAAAAGATTTTCTCGCTTTTCTGTTGAAATTTTCCTGAATTTTCTTGGCTATAAACCTCACGGAGCCCAAGACCTTTCCAACGAATGCAAAACCGTGGAAATCGGTTCGTGCGTTCTGGAGTTATAGCGTCAGGAAGGAAAACCCGACTTATTTTTATATAGTAGACTAGCTGTCCCGGCAGACGTCGTCCTGCCCTTAAAAGATTCCCATAAAAAAGTCATCCCCTATTTCACCCCCTTTGACTTGTAATTTGGCTACAAAAACCAATCTTCTTCTAAGATCACACAAACAGTTTTGGTCCACGTACATTTACCAACAGCAGTCGCAAATAAAAACATTCATCATTTCTAGGATGAACAGTATACATGCGACCTAGTGCATCAGTGGAAAACACCTGTGGCCAATCTGGAACTGATGTTCCTTGTTTGCGACTTTGGAATTTCTTTGTTGATTGATTCCAAGTGTAATACTTTGGCATTTCAACGTATATCGGTGTCGCTGCGAATGGATCTGCTTCACACATTGCAAAGAAGCTAGTCAATGTTGTCGATGGTGGTCTCTCAGCTCGTTGTGCCGCATTAGCCTCAGCGAAGTAAACTCTTTGGTCATTTTCCAAATGCACTGCTAAATGTACAACTGCGGGATATCTTTCATGAATTAGAAATGACAATAATCGCTACAATGCTTCATTAGTACTAACGTATCTGCCCATTCGGAAGTTGCTGATTTCGTCATTCGCATTTTCACACAGCCATGTCGCTGCCTTTTGTGACGTAGTTGCACAAATATTTGATTGATTTGGCCGAATGACAACTCTCAACGTTTGCATGTGTTTCGAAAATTCGTGGTAGCGGCGGGCAATATGGTACAATGAATTCATTTCCGATCTCAATCTCTTGACTTTTAACTTTAACTTTGATAGTTCGACCATTATCTTCTTTTGAACGCCGACGATAAACTGGATATCCATCGTTCCCTGTGACTGTTTCAGCAACTAACGGTCGCGGATATCTTTTTGTGCACTTTCCATCAGCCATGCAAGGCGATAATGGATTTAATGCACCGCACGGTCCATGCACCATCTGTGTCGTCACAATGTCGTGTAGATGGGGATCAGTGACTGGATCAGGAATTTCAGCTGATATGATGTCATCCACTTCATTTGAATGTAATTTGTTCAGCAACCAAATTAGGATATGAGCATGCGGTAGTCCACGCTTCTGCCATTCCACCGAGTACATATAACAACGTGTGTCACCAAAAACTCGATACTTATAAAGCACATCCATCATAACCTTGAGTTTTTGCTGAAACACTCTGGCGATTATGTCATGGCGATCTTGCGGTTTTTGGCCCGGTCCCAACTCACGTTCAATTTCCGTCCACTTCGGATTGCATGTGAACGTAATAAATAAATCCGGAGTTCCATAATTTCGCACGCACGTTATAGCGTCTTGAGCGTATTCGTGCATGTGGCGTGGGCTTCCGATATAAGATGATGGGAGAATCGTCAGACGTCCAATATTCTGAACATCACAATCTGAATGAATAGCATCACGCAAGTGTATATAGTCCTCAAATCGTAGCTTTGCCTGATTGAATCGGATGAAAGCTAAACGTTCGGATTCACTGTTGACATACATGTCGACAGCGAATTGCTGGAATAGCCGACGGCACTTCAGAATGACATTCTCCTCATGTGTACGAATCATCATACGATACCCATAGTAATTCATTGCGCTTAGATTTTTATTCGTTGATACGCCTGAAAATGCAAAATTAAATGATTTTTTAATGGAAACCAATAATAGCAATAATTAGTGTGTGAATATTGTACCTGTAATTGGATCGACCATCTTCAACGTGATGTCGTATCCGTCTTGCCCTTACCAATAAATGATTGGATATTGTAACGCATCGTACAAACGATGTGTCTCGTTTACACGATGCATGATATTGCTTCTTCGCTGAACGACAATGTCTCGCGATTTTGTTGGATCGCCAACAATAATTGCAGCAACAACAATTAACGGTGGGTGCATTGAATCTTCGCACATGTTCACCTGTTGGGGTATAATCCGCTCTTATGACAAATTTGTGCGTATCCGTTGGCATCTGTTCCAATGCTGTTTTGAACATATTAATCACAGCATTATTAGCATGAAAGAATGCTTGCAACTGTTCAATAATTCGTCTCTTTAACTGTTGTGTTCCCTGTATATTGCACCGCACATTCAGATGATCCACCATCGACGAAATGAAATATATTTGCAGAAATTGATGCGGTTCAGCTGGTGTTGGCACCATTGAACCATGCAAATAATATATTTGTCCTTTTATCTGTAATTGCAAACAATCATTTATTGAAGAATACGGTGTAACTTCTGATCGTGTGATGGTGTAGTGTGTGGTGTATATGTAGTTGTTGGTGTGAATGATTGGATGTGTGTTGTATCTTTTACCTTGCAAGTCGGCATGAAGCCGCCTTCTCGAATGATATTAGCTCCAAAAGAAGTCATGCGAAAGCAGTTATTGTATTCAAGGACGTGTTGAAGAAAATGGCTGGAATCGGGATCACTTCCATCGAACAATAAACCATTGTTCGATGGAAGTGATACCGATTCCAGTGGCTGTGGTGGTGTATGTAATGGATCCAGTTTGACTTTTCCACTTGCAGCACAATCCAGCCGTTTCTCTTCTGAACTGTAACGCATCGCAATATCGGCATATAGTCGTCATTGGTCCAATATCTAAATTTTCATTATCACTGTAGTTCGCAGTGGGATCATATTGGAATGCCAAGCGATTGTATGATGCCAATGATCTTCCAGTGCTCACGCGTTGTCTCAATCGGGCATTTTCTCTTATTATATTTTGTCTTTCTTCGCTTAAGTTCTGTGAATACACTTGTTGCTGGCTTGCATGTATTGTGCGGCGGCCGATGTTCGCACGTCGTCCTCTAGGCATTTTGGACTATGGACGGAGTGGTGAATTTAAATTCAAATGCACGATCCACATAATTTACATAGTTCAACTTACCACCTCAAAGACAAATGCCTGCTGTTGAAATTGAATAAAAATTTGCACAATACACGTGATTGATTTGATGGTTTCCATTTTTTTTACTTTTTTTTCACAATTTCACAGTGAACACAATACCGGGATGTCACATGAAATTAACTGAGCAGAAAACAATGAGTAGCTATCAAACGATGTATCACGCACCGGCGCCATCTACTTAAAATATTGGTTTGTAGTACATGCTATGTATCAGAGATGGCGCTGTATGTAAAAAAAGATTTTCTCGCTTTTCTGTTGAAATTTTCCTGAATTTTCTTGGCTATAAACCTCACGGAGCCCAAGACCTTTCCAACGAATGCAAAACCGTGGAAATCGGTTCGTGCGTTCTGGAGTTATAGCGTCAGGAAGGAAAACCCGACTTATTTTTATATAGTAGATTAAGGATTTGCTCACAAAATTTACAATCAGACATTTTTTACAGCAGACATTTGGAACGAGTCAAGTTCGAATGTGTCTTTAATAAGTCTGACAGCGTATGGCATGGAGATTTTAAAAGGCTAAAATCTCTCTCTACTGCGACCAATTTTGATCTTGCTTTCGCCTCCGACTCCAACTTCGGTTCCGATACCGATAAATCAAATTTAAAAACTCCGACTCCGACTTCGGTTCCGATAAAATTTCCTCCGTTACATCCCTCCATGCGTACATTCTCGATTTACCTTCCAAACTGTTAGTTTCATATGGATGAAACTTTACTAGATATATAGCTGTAATGTAAGTGCTTTAATAAACTCATGATAAAGTCAAATAGTTCCAGAGGTTAACTGGAACACATAGACAGTCAGTAAAAAAAGCTTTCTATGTGAGTAACGTTATGTACCAGTATATACTTTTTTGAATCAAACACTATACCAACGCGTCTTTCCAGCTTGGTATAATAGGCTAAAACCTCACTTCTAAGGAGAGATCTATGTCTAGAAGTGAACTGTTAAAGGTGGTGATAAACTTTAATATGCATTCAGTGTAAAATTGTTAATTTGAAATAACAACCATACACTTCAATTTTATTCGAATAAATTTACGAACTGAAATCCACCTCTAAATTACATTTTAAATGGATTGTTGTGTATTTTTCGGACGTTATTTATACTCGATCTACTCTATCGATGCATTTAGTATCTAAAATATGTAGATTGTATTATTTTTCGCAGTTATTGAGTACATATAAATGCACGCCCATTGAATACCATTTGAATATTTTTAAAAGCAAATTTAGATATCCATTTTAATACAAAGTGCTGTTAGTATGAACATACAGAATATATTTTGTTTATCAACTATTTATTTTTGGTAGATCCTTTGTGAGCTTGTTATGTATTCCTAAGTAGTTCACACGAAACTTGGAGATACTAAGTAAGTTAAACCATTACGTGTGTCCCTTAACATTTCACACAGCATTGATCTCACGACGACATTGGACCTCCAAGAACAGTTTTATTTCAAATTCATTATTTCAAAATCAAATATCAAAGTTCTGATAAACAAAAGATACATTAAATATAGATCTCCCTGTTACTTTCAAATTCGATCCGGAACTTAAATAAAAAAAAATTAACTTTTTTGCCTGTCTGTCTGTCTGTTAGTTTCGGCTAGTCTGTGGAACGTCTGAATTGATTTAGATAAGACTTTTACTGGCAAATAGCTACTGACATTTTTTTTTTAATCTTTAAGCCTGCCAAAGTGACTCTACTCTGCCTGATGGAAAGAATGAGTAGAATCCAGGAGTAGGGGTCACCATGCTTATTGTGAGGGTAGGCAATGTAGCATGGTGACCCTTACCATGGCGGCCTGGTTAGATTATTCTACATCATTCTCCCGGCCTTCGAAGGGCGGGAGAATGATGCAGAATGATTGGGCCTCCGGTCTCACACTCACCAACGAAATACGACAGCAAGAATGCTGTCATTATTAGGATGGTCTTCTGTGTGAGGGTAGTACTGGCCGGGTCGAGCCGGCCCATTCGTGCTGAAATCAGCGTGGCTCTACTACCTATGGAGTAAGTTAAGCTACTTTTAGGGCTAGTTTCACTTCTCGCGATTTACAAGAACAAACACGGTTAACACCGCAGTAGGCATCTAGGTTTTTAATATTTATAAGAGTTATTTATTCCGTGCTATTTAAAGGCTTGCCGTTTCTCTGAGGGATCGTATCAGTCATGAGGTGATCCGTCAGAGAACTAAGGTCATCGACATAGCCCACGGGAAAAGCAAGTTGAAGTAGCAGTGGGCTTGCCATATTAGCCGCAGAAATGATGACCGTTGGGGTAGAAGAGTTCTGGAGTGGAGACCGCGTCGCGGCAAACGTAGTGTAGGACGCCCACAAGCCAAGTGGAGTGATGGCTGGGAGGAGCTGGATGCGAGTAGCCCAAAATCGATCAAAGTGGTGTGCATTCGGAGAGGCCTATGTCCAGCAGTGAACTGAGATAGGCTAATGATAATGATGATTCATTCCAAAAGTCATTACAGTCTCGAGCTTTACAAACACACAGATGCCCACAGTTTATCAGACTTTGGTAGGCTGTCTATCAATTAATAAATAAAAAATAAATATTTCGGACATCTTACACAAAATGCCAGCTAGTCCCAAACTAAGCAGAGCTTGTATTATGAGTGCTAAACAACTGATATAATTACACAAACATATTTTTTTATAAATACATACAATATTTATAGATATAAACATAGAAAACACCCAAAGTATGAAACAAATATTCGCTAATCAAACAAACATTTGTTTCGCCTGGGGAATCGAACCTACGACTTCAAACACACCGGTAGCATTCGCTGCTATTGCGCCACCGAGGCAAAAATATCCAATGTTATATGTATCTATGTCTACAGTTATGTTATGCATTTTGCGCTTCATCGTATCGCCTCCGTGGCGCAATTGGCTAGCGCGTTCGGCTGTTAACCGAAAGGTTGGTGGTTCGAGCCCACCCGGGGGCGGCAACATTTTTTTTAAACTCACAGAATTACTAATACAGACAATGCAAAATGATGATCCACACTATGGAGACTTTTTTTTAGTGACGGGGTGGAAAAAACTCTTAGGATCTCTGGCTCCTCGGGGAATGAGATTTCAGGAGTATGTGATGTTTCCATTAAAAATACCAGACGGCTGGTCTCAGGCACCCTGCTCTGAGGAGGAACCGGGCCATGTTATTTCCTATAACCTAACTAATATCTATCATACACTATGGCGGTCTAGTGAGACGCTTTTTCACACCCCACTTAAAGGACCCGCGACATAACATGGAAACACATGCGCAGGTATGAAATCCCTCAACTCATTAGGAACATTTAATTAATGTTAATTATGTCATCAAAATTAAATAAACAGCTGCTAATTAATAAACATACATAATTAATTAACAGAACCTTTAAAACTCAGACCACGCACATATTAATCACAGAAATGTTTTGTCCTGTTTTACAAATGATAAATGAATTATTAAAAATGTTTTATTTAATTTTCTCAATCATCAACACATATAAAGCCCTAGTGCTGGGCTCCAGTGTCCTCTCAGTAGTTGCTCTTTTAGAAATACCAATCCTAACTTAATTGTAATCAAAATCGTTAATGTAGAACTATTGACTTTAAACATGACTCGATAAATTCTGATACAATTAAATTATAAATAGAATTTAATTATAAATTCAAAACTACTTTAACTTCAGACATAAAACTAAAACTAAAACGGTCTTGTTATAATTATATTGTTTCATCTCATCTATCGAAATGATCCGCGAGATTAATTTCATTTTCTATATCGGGAAAGTTGCCCCCTGCCTCACCTCACAATTAATATATGTAATTTATTTTGTGATACTAGAGTCAGTATATTAATATATCTTCTTCTTTGTCCTAGCCATTTGTCCTGGCCCATCATTTGGGGTCGGCTCTCCTCGTTCTGCGGCGCTAGGTCAATCTGTCCTGGGTTGTCGAAACATTAACTGTTTGGGCGAGCTCTAAGTCCTTGGCTACCGTGGACCACCAAGTGGCTAGTGGGCGTCCTCTACAGTTCTTAGCACTTGGCAGCGCCAGAGCCCGCTTCTCAGGGCGTCTCATGACATGACCGAACCATCGTAGACGACTTTCGGTGATTTTTTTCTGCTATGGTGCGACTTTGAAACTGCCTCTGATGTGCTCGTTTCGCACTTTATCGAGTCGAGTTACACCTGCTGCCCATTTTAGCATCTTCATCTCATTCACGTGCATTTTATGTACATAGACTTTCTTTATAGCCCAGCACTCTGTACCGTATGTCATATAGTATATTAAAATATATTTATTTGAAACATTTACAGTGTCTTTACATAATTATTACTTCAATACGAGCTTGTAAGTAAAATGGATACAATTAATTTATATCATAATATCATTTCATGTGATAATATCTTTGAGCAGCTTCTGTAAAGTTCGGGAGGGTACAGTTACTGATATCAATTTCTTTTAAGATAAAATTAAAAAGCCTATACACATATATGAACTCCTTTTCTATATTTAAGCCTATCAAAGTGAATTTACTCTGTCTGATAGAAAGCATGAGTAGAATCTATGAGTAGGGGTCACCATCCTCGTTGTGAGGGTAGGGAATGCAGCATGCTGACCCATACCATGGCGGTCTGGTCAAATGTTTGTGATTCTCCCGGCCTTAGGAGACCGGGAGAAAGATGCAGACCGATTGGGCCTAGGGTCACACACTCACCAAACAAAATACGACAGCAACAATGCTGTCATAATTAGGATGGTCTGTCGGTCTGTGTCAGGGTGGTACTGCCCCAGTAGGGCCAGGCCCATCCGTGCGCGAAATCAGCGTGGCTCTACCACCTATTAAGCAACGCTAATCTTAAAAATAACCTAAGCTGCTCCTTATGTCATACCTCAGGAGCAGTCTTTGGCGTAACATAACAACAACACGTAACAACGTAATAACTTTGAGCTTCAATTTAATTATCGTTTACTGTATCGTCCGTGTGGTGACGGATTAAGAATACAAAGTGTCACCACCCCTATTCATTCCATGGGTGTCGTAAGAGGCGACTAAAGGAACAAAATAAGCAGCTAACATCACTTTCAAGAGAAGGAAAACTTGAAACAAACCCTTTACCAACCCGTCTGGCCAGCGTGGTACAGTAGGCCAAAACCTCCTTTCAAAGGAGAGGCCTATGTCCAGCAGTGGACTGTTAAAGGCTGTTGATGATGATGAATAAGTACACTACACGTTCATAGCCAAGATGCCCTTGGTGATTGGAAACAATCACCTAGAAGCATCGACGGGGCGGTCCGTACCTAAATAGATGACCGTTTGTGGCATTATATGTTATGAGCATTTCTTTGGTCACGTTAAGCAGTCGGTCCCGGTTGTTATCATAAGACAACAGTCGTAAAGCTTAGTTGAGGGCCTTCAGACGGCTTCAAAAATTCAACAGCAAAGTAACGTAGCCATCAACGTGTCTAGATAGAGGAGAAACGGACCATTGTATTTTTATATACAATTACAAAAAATATGTGTATACCTACGTTCTGGGCACATGTATAGGATATGTGCGTGGGTATTATTATGTATTAGTCTTTGAACAAAATAAAACACAAAAATAATAATTACAGCCTTGAGCAAAACTCAGGATACTTTAATTATGAAAATCTATGTTGTAGCTTTTCTTATTGTTTCTTTACTAAAAATCCTATTAAATTATAATTAGGGTACGCATACAAAAGATTGTTACAAAAAGGTTGTTCAAGCAAAATGTTTAAATAGAAACACGAACATGTTAAAGAGGAGAAATTGTATTTAATTATTTCTCTTTTCTTACTTTTTTACTTGTGTTTTTGTTATAAAGAGTCCTCAAGAATATTGTACTAAGGCGTTTGAAACACTGTTATAGATCGCTACAGATGTTTGTAGTTAGTTGTTAAGACGCTGAGTGCAGCCAATGACCTTGAGCAATGGATACGCCCCTTTTTGTTCGTTAAAGCAGCGCCGCGTTTGAGACGCGGTTCGTTATCGGTACTACCACAGTCTCCGAGAACTAATATTCGTCTTTGAATTTGCACTTTGCTTTTAACACAGGGCTTTAGAATATTTTAGATAGGGAAAAATAAAAATGCTATCGTAATGGTATGATAAAAAAAGTCATGTGGCACTCGGAGACTGCCGCGGTAAAGCTATTGCATAGCATTTTTTATCAACTTATGCAATTTTTTTTTTATTTTTTATTTATGTAGTATTTTTTTATTTAATATTAATCCAAGATTACAAAACAATATACACTGTCTTTATACCAACATACATTCTAACAATATTATTGCCAAACAATACAGTCATAGTATATAATATGAAACTATTCTGAACGCGACGATACCGTCAGAGCTCTTCTTTATTGCTTAATTATTATGATGATAATATTATGCGGTTAGAAACACTATCAAAAATGACTATGCATAAAATAAGGTCATCATATGATACATTGTGTAACTAAAATGGCAGAGTCTACGACTTTTGTAAGTCTATATATGTTACGTTCTTCAAGACTAAAGCTGGAAACACATTATCGGACGCGGCTGACGGACGCGGCTAACAGCCGCGACTGTAAATTGTACATTATTTTATTAAAACACTAATAGAGTGCCTTGGTAATATATTTTCATTCAACTTATTAAAATATTGACTCAGTAATATACATATTTATGATAATAAATTGATTTTAGTGGAAAAATAAGTTCGATAATGTGTCTCTAGCTTAAGCTTGTTCCACTACACAGGTGACAGTTTTTAGGGTTATGAAACTACATTACGTCTTTGTAAGGATATCTAGTTAAATAATCTTATATGTCAATCAAATTATAAGTTTATTAATAAAATAAAAAAATAAATAAAAGACGAAGGTCTTTAACCAGTGCGTGTTACCAGTGATGACCTACGGTGCCGAGACGTGGTCTCTAACTATGGGCCTCATAAGGAAGCTCGAGGTCACACAGCGAGCTATGGAGCGGGCTATGCTTGGGGTCTCTCTACGGGATCGAATCAGAAATGAGGAGATCCGTAGACGAACTAAAGTTACCGACATAGCAGAGAGAGTCAGCAGGCTGAAGTGGCAGTGGGCAGGGCACATAGCTCGGAGAACCGATGGCCGATGGGGCAGAAAGGTGCTTGAGTGGAGACCACGTGACGGCAAACGCAGCGTAGGAAGACCTCCCGCAAGGTGGACGGATGACCTGATTAGGATCGCAGGGACTCGTTGGATGCAGGCCGCTACCGACCGGTCGAAGTGGAAATCAATGGGGGAGGCCTACGTTCAGCAGTGGACTTCTTACGGCTGATATGATGATGATGATGATAATAAAATAAATTATTCTTACCTTATAGCCTCCATCATAATATGATTTTGTTTTGTTTTTTAATAAAGTTTTTTAGATTTATCAGCTAAATATAGCGCGCGAGTCGAGCGACATAGGTCCGTTAAGCAGCGCGCCTCAGCGCTCACTGTCGTTCTCCATAGGAGTGACAGAGAAAAAGCGCTTGAAATAGAAGGGCGTAAGTGCCAAACCACAAAATTCGTTATTTTTTGTAAAAATTGCAATTTTAAAAAAAATCAAAGTTAACCATTTCCTTCAGTTACATATGATACACAATTTTACTTAATTTCATTTACATTACATAAAGCACAACTGTGTAAAGTCAAAATTTAACTATTTTCAGAGGCTACTTTGATTATTTTTTTATCGAGTGAAGTTTTTCAAATCGTGTTTTGGAAATAACCACTATGTGAGGAATATGTTCGATTATAAAGACATTGATTTTGGTAATGATATGAGCGATAGGTTTTTATACAAAACGATCTTTATTTACCTCTATTTTGGTTTTCAGCCCCTTAAAGAATATCACCTAAAGCGACCTAGAAGTTCTAAGCATAAGATTTGTAACATTCTTATTTATTTATTCTAATATCTGAAACAAATATCTATTTCAAGCCGAGACGGGATTACTCGCGTTTGTTGTTGTATCCGAGGGCAACGCCGCGGGGCGAAGATAGTTTAAAAAGCCTAAGTTACTCCTTATATCATCAGGTATATGTCAGTGAAAGTCCCGTCGAAAGTGCAGCCGTTCGAGAGATTATCCTGAACAAACAGACGGACAGACAAAAATTGTAGTAAAAAGTATATATATATTAAAAGCCATGATACAATAAAACACGGTATGGCACTCCGAGACACGGTTATCAAGTAGAGTGACACAAGACACGTCATCTCCTCTATAAAAGGCTCTCAAACTTATTATTTTGGGGAAAAATTACCACTTATTAATAAGTATTGGTAATAACTAAAAAAAGTTCCCGAAAGTGATAAATTGTTGTTGATAAACTTTATTTTGTTGTATCATGCTATATCCTAAAGGGACGACGTGAATATACTATAATTACATTATTACGTGTTGCCACGTAATAATGTAATTATAGTTAAGAAAATAGCCTTAGCCACTTCTTAGATTATCAGCTTTCAGCCAGTGAAAATTCCATCAAAATCAGTTCTAGAGATTAGCCGGAAAAAACAGACAGAAAGAAAAAACATTAAAAAAAATGCTATTACAATAAATTAATATAAATAATAAATAAATAAATATTTCGGACATCTTACACACAACGTCGTCTAGTCCCAAGTTAAGAAGAGCTTATTTTATGGGTATAATAAACATATTTTTTTTAATATATACATATTATATATAGAAAAAAACCCAGACTCCGAAACAAATATTTGTGGATCACACAAATATTTGGTCTGACCCGGGAATCGAACCCGAGACCTCTTGATCAGCAGTCGCATACGCTAACCACTAGACCAACAAAGCAGTCTACACACTTTGATATGTATTTAGTAAACTTGGTTATTTATAATGAACAGTCATTTGATATAAGAAAAAGACACTCCAATCTTATTTATTTGGATAGAGTACATATTTAATTTCATTGTATTTCACTTTACATTAATATGAAAATGGATTTGAGCAATTGATCAAAAGGATTTCTTTTCTTTTCATCTGATAACACGTCAAGCATACACACAAAGTAACCTCTGAAAATCCAAAATTTTTTTGTTAAAATGTGTTTTCCTCGTGTGTCCGTTGTGTATTTGATAGTAGAAAAGAATCTGTAAATGATTTAAAATGTAATAAACATTTTTCTGTTCGTGTTGGTTCTGGGGCGAATTGTTTATGGATATAGAATAATGTCCTTTATGATCTAAAAATAATCTGTAGAAGTAAACAATATAAGTTTGTAATTTGTTTTTCATAATAACTTTTTGGTAAGTGTACGACTGGAACGACTGGACCAATATTGATAAGAATTTAGCTGGCAGTCAGCTATTGATAGAAAGAGTAACTAAGGCTACAGTTTTTTCGACTATCCTTACCCGTAAGGCATTATAGCCGTTCTAGAGATTAGCCCCAACAAGCAGAAAGGCAGACAATGTTTGTTAAAATTGATTTTCTGATAAAAGAACCGTATATACTTTCAAGTGCATTTAGTGAAATACTTTTAATTTGACCTTAAGAACAGACACTTTGATTTTGTATAGATATGCATTATAAATACATACAGTAAAACAAGTACAAAGCCATCATAAAGGGTCTTTTTGACACAAAAATCCCTTTATGAAATGTAATTTTCTCATTGTAAAAATCCATTTTCAAAAAAAGAATAAAAGCACATGCTCTCAAAAACCTACATCTCTTCGTGACAGCCGATTTGTCTAATAAACCCAACCGGCTTTACGTAATTCAGCCGACTCACCAACCGCCATAGGCGCCATTCGTCAACAACAAACATCATAAATCCAATGGCTTTGTGTTATAGTTATTTTTCACTCTCACAACTTCATTCAGTGTGTGTTTTGATGATTTATGTCTACGCACCCAATGTTGGCGAGCCTTATTAGGATGATTGCGACACTCGGAGCAAATATTTTTGTATTTAGGTAGAACCAGCCGAAAACATTTATTTTGGCAATTAAAAGTAACTAAGAGATAATGCCAGACTGCGCACGAATTCTTAATAATAAATTGCTGGTGCCTGTTAAATAAGTTACTAGAGGCTCAACCACGCCTCAGGGGTGGCCCTCAACTGGAGACAGAGCTTGATTCTCAGAAGTCGTTTGAACTGGACGACTACAGTAGTGGTAGTCACTTAATTTTGCTGTACCTTTTTCAATATTAATAATTCTAGTAATAATACTGTCTTAAGTGACAAAACTAATACCAAATATTTAAATGCGCAACACAAATATTTAAACGTCCACATACTTGAAAGGTTAATATGCTAATATGTTAGCATATTTGGACCGATGTATAAGGTTCAGTAAACAAGCTATTTCTAGATTCAACTGATATATTTTTTATGTCGTAGCTTCTTCTTCGAAATTCTCCAGGAAGAGATTTAAAGAAAAGCGTCTAAATAATGCCACAAAAACTTAATTATGATTAAAAACTCTAAACAATTTTAAAACTGTATTCCGATGAAGCGCAAAATATTAAAAGAAGATTAAAAAATCGTAGTAAGATTAAAACATGTCTTTGTGATGCTTAACATAAACACACTTGGCTATAACCCAACAATACATAAGAACAAGATAGATTCGAAAAACGAATTAACATCCAAAACAGTAGGGAATAGTGAAAACATTTTTATATCTCAACATTGTGATCCACCCCCCGTCGGGCAAGACCCGGCTGCAATAACATAGCTCTTGGCAATCCCTTGAATTCAGTAAAAATAAAAATATTACTCAAAAAGAATTCATTTTGGAAGGAAGTACATAGAGTTGTAATACTGCTATTGGATATCTTACACTAAAATTATCATCTATTCAAAAAAAAATATTTTTTTTCCGAAAATGGGTCCAAGGTGGGTATCTCAATAGTCAGTAAAAAAAATACTTTTGAAAGCATCACCCATCTAGGGTTTGTGATTAAGTTGTGTTGGAATTTGACCGAATACAACCACGTGTTATGCAACTCTGCACCTAAAATAGGGGAATTCGGGAACTATGGTTATTAAGATAGTTATACGGAACGATGGTAAGGTAGTATAGCCTACCTTTTGATACGTGTTGTGTGTATTATTAGTGATATTACCAAGAAAAGACACTAAAGAAGTTTTCCTAAGCAGTGTTAAAAATAAATATGTGTTTGTACTGAGACTCAAGTTAATGTATGGGTGTGTAAATAAATAAACCATAACGACCTAAAAATGTTATTGGATTGGATTTTCCCATGATGTCATAGTCAGTCATAGACTTTAGAAGGTAGTCATACAATTTCGTTAGATTAATAGAAGACCCTTTTTTATCTGTGTGAAATTCCCCCCTAATAACACCTACTGGTGGTTATGTCAGACTTGAACCAAACTAACAAAAAAACACGTGCCACGGTAACATTAACTGGGGAACCAGGTGTACCCTAGAAAGAAGAACCCTCAAACCCTGACGTACCTGGCCCAGATGATGATGATGTTTACAGATGAGCCCATCTTTAGTGGGAACTCTGGTGATACCCAGAAGCGATGATCTCTCTGATGATCTCCGGGTCTGCTTCTGCTAGAGCAACAGATGACCTCATCTGGCACCTGCAAGTTTGCGCTTATGGAGGACGAAGATCGCTCCGCGACCTACGGCACCTGAGTTGTATGCGGTACCTGTTCCTGGTCTTTTATGATATAATTTGTTCACAAAGTAAATTTTGAGCAACCTTTAATTAGAGATCGCGCTACGGTATCAACATCTCTCTATACATTCATGTCAAAGTTTGTGTTTCTATCTCAGTTAATGTGGTGCTTAGGATATACTTGACTTACCGACTTAATTTTACAAATGCATCGACTGCAGCTATCTCGTTGCACTTTGTGTTTTAGAACTATTGTAAACTACTCGTAACCTTATGTGTCTGTCTCATTTGTGACTACAAGAATGTCTCTAATCTCATGAAAATGATACTACACTACAGCTTTGTAAGTAAACGTTTATTCTTGTTTGATGTTAATTTATACTTTTTACATATTAGAGTATATCAAGTAAATCTAAATGACTATGCAAATAAAAAAATTAAGTGTCTGTAATATCAAATAAACAGTATTTATACTAAATGCACATGAAAGGAAATACGGTACTTGTATCAAAAAAGTAATTTAAAATGTATATGTTTCTGTCTATTTCTTCCGACTAATCTCTGGAACGGCTTGACCGATTTTGACAGAACTTTCACTGGCAGAAAGCTGACGACCTGATGACTAGCTTCTATCCGTGGCGTTACTCGCGATATACAAAAATACCCGCGAAACACAGCTAGTACATATTTACAATCGAGTGGGTGGTTCATCCAGTGTAAAGTAACTACTTTTATCCAATGACCCTTGCTAGTCCAGAGTCACAAGTGCGTTGACTTTTTCTCTTGTTTCATTAGCTAGAATTTTGTTGTGGTCTTGTGACTGAATGACAGTAGCCAATGAAACAAGAGAAAATAGAAAAGAAAATGAAAAACGTTCGGGACTTGGCTAGGGAGCTGCACTGACGAGTAATATAGGCAGGCCTTGTTCAAGTCTCCACCGACAGTCGTTCGTGAAGGTCACAGAAAACCGTTGAATAAATACGATTTGATTTGATTGATGAATACGAGCAGCATAGAACCGGTTGTTGTGGAGTGACCTCAAGGGAGGCCAATGTCTAGTAGTGGACGTCTTTTAGCTGAGATGATGATTTACGTAAAAGTATATTTATGTATTTATATCAATTGTCTGGCGCCCCTAATACAAGCTCTGCTTAGTTTGGGATTAGATGAAGTTGTGTATAAGATGTCCTAAATATTTATTTATTTATTTATTTACTAGCTTTTGCCTGCGACTCGACGCGACGATACCTAAATCCATACAAAAAAAGTATATAATTTTCATTAGTAATTTTTTCTCGTCACACAACTGTTGCTTGTAAAACCACTAATTGTGGTTGCTTAACGAGTTAAAAATGTATGTAAAGTAGCGAAGATTTGTGTTCCGATTTGGATTCAAAACAATACCAAATAACCTAACAAAGTTCGCTTGTTTTTATCTCTAAATTTAAAATACAAGACAAGAAAAATAAACAGGCGTAAAATAATAACAACGACAGATTTTCTGTGATTTCCCAACCGCTCTTGTCGCAATTGCATGCCTCTTGTAAAATTACAATAAACATAGCACCTACATACTATATGTGTGTTGTATGTTTATTGTGCAAATACGTGTATAGACTGTTAGTAGCGGTACTAAATAATCAATTATATTATCGACCATTATTTTTCCGTAAACCACATAGTAAGGTTGCAAAACACTGCCAAACTTAGATACTCCGGGCTGTTAAGAACTTCTAGTAAGGAAAACCCAACGACACTTTTGGTCCGAAACGGGATTTGAACCAAGATTTCTAGAATAAATCGAAGCATTCAGTCAAACAGTAAAGTAAACAAACTTCTAAAAATAATTCCCATTCGTCACCATCATGACACCAAAGACATTCCTAAGCGCAAAACGCGAGTTTGTAATGGCACAATTATGCGTACCTTCGATTTATACCTTTACTTGTTCTCCTTGCTGCGCTGCTATTATGGCTCTAGGTCAGTCGGAAGTGTTTAGTTACTAGTTTGTACAAGGATTAAATAGCCATATATCTGTAATTGCACTGGCCTAGAACCTCCATTTTAAAAAATTCGAATGAGCATATTTATAAGAATCAAAAGTAACTTTCCACTCAATACGCGCTCCTGAGGCAAATATCTAAAAGTTTCGATGAATAAAGAGATAGGGAACCAAGTTAGTATTTTAACCTTCCATTTTTCTTTTAAATAACGGAACCATAGAAGAAACAATATAGTATATATTAAAATAGGAAAAAACTCATTAAGTATATTCAAATATAATTACCGTATATCATAACAACGACGATCAAAGAAAAAACCTCAACAAACCCGAGAAAAACACTACACTTAAGACACTACTAACACACTTGAAAACATAAAGGAACCCTTTTGTCTCCCAATGCGACTGTATAAAAAAAGCATTGCAACCAAAACAACGATTTCTTACATTACCACATACATTTATTTTATTGTTATGAGCCTAAACACAAAGCTACAGAGTTATATGAAGTCACAATATCTGAATAACACATCTCTATTTTGCCGAAGAAATCTCGATATCAACGGTAGATGTGCCGCGAGAAAACACCATAAATCATCCTTTGTGCTTTTGTTACCAGTATTCTTGGCCTCGTTCGATACACGATAAATGTATGTGTTTTATATTATTTAATACTAGCTGAGTCCCGCGGCTAGCCCTGTGGTTGTTGTTGTCCTTTTCGCAGAAACCGCGGATAACGGCGCGGGGTGAATCCTAAGTTAATCCTTATTTCATCAGCTATCCAGCGAATTCATGACAGTGAAACCCCTGTCAAAGAGATAAACCGGAAAAAACAGACACACAGACAGACAAAATTAAAAAGAAAACAATATTTTTGGTGTAAATAGGTACTGTTATATACTTTCGTTTGCATTTAGTGAAAAGCTGTAAATTTTCAATTACCAACACATACTACAATTTTATTTACTTGAATAGATTTTCATCTTAAAATATATCATTATTATTGTCCAATAAAAATATCCTGTCATCACAATAACCTTGATCATGACATAAAATGTTAATGACGAACACCTTGAAACTGAGTGACTCACAACTGGTTTTCCAATTATAAAGAAAAAATAATACGTATTAAATATTCTACTCATACACAACAAATTTATTAAAAGAAACTCAAATACATTATTGTAATAACTTTAATATAAATATCAAAAATAAATTACATTACCAAATTACAAAATTAAAATCGAAATCATTTACCGTGAGCAGACAAAAATCGATTTTTATCTATCGCATACACCTCAACCCAAAAATTGTAACCTCTAAATATCCCAGGACTATCGAGTTCTATTGTTACAAAATCTTGACCGATACCTCCAGCTTTGACATACGCTTCTCCCCACTTGTCGGGCCTTAGGTCCATAATCTGTATAGCACTTATCACTTCACTCTTCGAACAATTCACCGTAAAAGTGTCCGTTCTTATCCAAATAGCTGGATCCATTTCGTGAACTTTACTATATATCATTTTTGACGCTGCATCAGGATATCCCAAGAACAAATCGTTACAATTTGTTACTACTATTACTATGAAGAATATACAGAATGATTTAGCAATCATCTTGATTCGTATAAACGTCTATTCCACGTAGCGTATAAGATATGAATGCCGCGAACAAGATCGAAGCGTAGATATTTATTTTATTATATCTAATAAATTTGCATTTATATGTGAACACACCATTTCTGTGAACTTGATCGTAAACATACTAAAACACTTATAAAACCAAAGAAATATGAACCTTACGTACGCTTATGAGACATCGGTTCCTAGTAAAGACACGTGGTTTCATTAACACTACGTAATAAGCTAACAATTGAGTCGTATAAATAAGAAACTGTGATGTCACTAAATGTGCTAACTTGCACGAGTATTCTATAAAAGTATCTTCATTGTTAAGTATAACTTCAGTTGTTTATTAAAATTCACAGTATTCAGGTATACCAAAGATATATCGTAACAATGTTTTCAAGGTTGGTGATATTCTTAGTGTTATTTTACTTATCAATATTTGTGGAAAGTAATGATGTCAGTCTAGGGCACGCAACGCCATATTCAAAGAAAATTTACAGTGCTATCAAAACTGAAGACCCTGCACTATGGAAACGCAGAGACGAAATTTTGATCAGCGCACCAAATAACGATTTTATAAGTGCTGTGTATGTTACTGATCTCAGATCTGACAAAGAAGGTGAAGCCTATGTAGCAGCTGGTGGTATTGGAAGCAGATCGGTGACCATAAAATTGAAAAGCCCATCCATTTTACGAGGGTACAAATTTCAGATTGATGTATACGCTGACAGTGTAAATTCAAACTATCCTAGTAATGTCAGAACACCATATAATGGATTTAGTGGCTTCGGAACGTATCCCAATACGTATCCTTCCAACAGTGTCTCCTATGCTGCAAGTGGAGTGCAGTATCCTGTAAGCAGTATATATCCTCAATACGCTATCGGTCGTTAGAATTCAATGTCAAAACGTTAATGTATTATTCTAAAAATAAAATATTTATTTGTCACTTTGTTTTATTGTAGATCTTGATGTAAATAGTTAGTCAACTTCATGAATGACCTCTTTGTATTCGTGCTACTTATGAGTCGTTTGGTACATTTTTGATGTCATCATCATTATTTTTCCACCCTGTTCCAAAGTCTGTGCAATGTTTGACATTGGAAAAGTTATTGGCCCGTGTTTTCAAGACAACAGAAAACGATGCATTAATTCATAGGAGGAAAACGGATAGGCACCATCTACCCATTTTCATTTTGGCAGTAAGTAAGAGTTACCATAAGTCTCGTATAGGGAAAACCGACTATGACTCTTGTCGAGGCTCGTGTGACGCACTCTGTATCCGTCCGTCATTTATCTGTTTATTACAATAACAAAAATTAGAATGCGTACAACTTGATATAATTATAAATAAATAAGTAAATATTCCGGACACCTGATACACAACACCATCTATACTAAGCATAGTATTAGTTTCAAAACACTACATCTTGTGCATTTTCGAGGTCTAACGCTTCTAAAAAAAGATTTGATGTTCTTGATGTTTTGTTCAATTTAAGATCTGAATTGAAAAAAAATAATGAGTAGATATGATGTCATCAATACAAATAAAAATGATCAGTTAAGACAGCTGTGAGCACAAGAATACTTTATGCTTTATTGAATAACACAAATGGCATAGTGTGGTAATTTCTCCCAATGAAACGAATTCAAACAACTAACTGATATCAGGATATCGGTCACTTCACGGTCATACCACACGACAGATCTTTTTTGTTTTTTTTTTGGAAACCGCTTAACATATGCCCTAAGTACTTTTGAAAACTTAAGTCAAGGTAAAAACTTATTATTATTCTATGCATGTTTATAATGTCTGCTAAGGACAGAGAGGAGGCAATTTTGAATCATTCAAATCAATCAAACAACATTTTTACTTACAATAGTACTACTGTTTTCTCAGAAAAGGTAAAGAGTTTTCTGCGAAAACAGTAGTATTCAGTTCAAGAGAATAGAAACTGATATTCATTATTATATCAGTTTTTATTCTCTTTAACGAAGAGAATCGTTTCGGTTTTGCTTTTGGTTGGATAAGGTCATTAGAAAGAGATGCAATAGAAGGTAGTCAATTTAATGCCTTGCTGGGATTTGTTTTCAGTGTAACTCGATTGTATTTGGAGTCAGGAGTAAGGGAGTAAGGCGAAATCTTTGTCTTTGTCTTTTATTTCAAACGATTTTGCGATAGAGAGAGGGAAAGAAGAACAAAAAAAGGGAATATGAATTTAATATTTCAGACACTATAATGAACATGGTTAGCCAAGTTACGACCTGTCTGTTGAAAATAAAAATATTAATGTGGTCGCATTTAATGCTCGCAAATGTATTCTAAATGTGACTAAATAACTGTTTTATCAAGTTGGTTCATCATATCAAACAATTTTTTCACTTCAGGTGACATGTACAAAAGTATAACAACGGCTATTAACATTGACTTCTTCTTCTTAGCCTTTATTCCCAAGATTATTTGGGGTCAGCTACTAGTTCAACCAGTTAGTATTCCATGGAGCGGCTGGCGTTGGAGCTCCGCAATCCTAACAAAAAACCAAAATTCGGAGGTTGAACTAGTTTTCAGTATATTTGAGGGTATTGACTTCTAAATAACAATTGCCATAGATGTTCATGACAACCGGGACCATAAATGTTTTGGTTTGAACATTAACATTGACTACTAAAACTAACCTAAGCTCTGCATCGATACAATAACATTTTGATACACGATCGAATGCTCGATAGACATTTTGAACACCACTCGATTCTAAAAGAAATTAAAACGTGTTTTTTAAAATGAGAATACCTATTTGCCAAAAGGTCCGTAGCTTTTTTAGCTAGTTAGTTAACAGGTCCAGAGAGAATTGCTGAGGCACATTTTTTTATTTGAACGGCTAATCTAATCTCGGATGTAGGTAGAAAATGTTTAATGGTAATTTCATTTTGACTCTTGATTACATTGTTTTCATCTGAAGTAGTAGTTTTGCCGCATGTTGTATTAATCAGAGTACACCTTTAAAAGACAAATAATATACTATTACCTATTTAAGATTAGTTCTGTCTTTTTCTTTAAATAGACAAACCCGCATTAGGAATGTAATCCTGTGTCGCGGGGGATTTTACAAACATATATGAAATGGACACAAAGAACACCCAGACTCAGAACAACAATTTATGAATTACACAAAGTGTTGTCCCACCTGGCATTTGAACCCACGACAGTAGGCGCAGCAGAAAGCAGCTTGGCAACTACTTAAGCCACTAGGCGCAGTTTAACTTTATGCACATAATATATTAAAGACTACTAGGACCTTGACTGGACCTGTCATACGCACCTAGATAATAATCTTGTTCACCGCCAAAGATACACTTGATTGTAGGGTCTGTGTTACTACGGTACCATGTTCCAATTTATATTTTTGAAGAACTATATCAATTAGCTTAGAGTGTATATTACTTTAATACTAAGTGTGGCGAATACCACATACAGCGCCATCTACCGAAGAAACATTGCACAACGAAGAAAACACGTAACGATCTATACGGTAAGTAACTACTAATCCCGAATCGCGACAGTGACATTCTCACGCTGATTAGTATATATACAACATCCCAACATGCAGGCATGATCACCTCGCCTGGTCGGAAGATCTTCCTTTGTGTTGGAGGAACACGACACCCGTTTCTCCATACTAAGTACCTAATGAAAAATATATTTAAAAAGTTGGATTTTCTTTTAGAGAAGCAATCATTCAATGACTGCCTTGTTGGTCACGTGGTTATCGTATGCGACTGCTGATCAAGAGGTCTTGGGTTCGATTCCCCGGTCTGACCAAATATTTGTGTTATCCATAAACATTTGTTTCGGAGTATGGGTGTTTTCTATATATATTATGTATATGTATTTACAAAAAAAAAGTATGTTTATGTATTTATATCAGTTGCTTTGTACCCATAATACAAGCTCTGCTTAATGTGGGACTAAATGACATTGTGTGTAAGATGTCCAAAATATTTATTCATTATTTATTAAAAAATATTTAAAATATTTATTTAGTAGCATATTAAAAAGTGAAGATGATTAATTACTGTGGAAATGATATACGCCTGTATTCTTGAAAGAGAAATCAGAAGCGGATTGAATTCTCTTATTTTGCGAGTTGCAAGTTTGTTATTATAATTTAAGAATTAGATAGGAAACTGAGTTGAATATAAAGTAAAAGTTGATAAGATAGAAGATGATGAGGAAAAGTGGTATCGCTTGTATAAATGAATCAGAGAGTCTTACCAATAGCTCTGTCTAAGATATTTTTTATATATATTTGTATAAATATATGTATATTATATATACAGTAACATGACCCCACCAATTCTGTTAATACAAAAAGCAATTCACCAAATAATCGAACGTCACAAGGTAAGATCGGCAAAAACAATACATTACGATTCAGCCGACTACTATGGAAGAAAATCGTTTTAATTTGGCCGACGCTATTTGCTGGCTTGCGCAAATATTGGCTCCGAGTATTGGTCCAGACAATCCGTAGAGGAACAATCGCACTCAAGTGAGACTTGAATCAGAACAAGACTTGAGTGTAGACTTCTGTTTATTTGTATCCGTTGTTAATAGCTTAAGTTATAGCTTCACTCCGAATGATTGAATGAATGAAAAAACAATTCCGATAAAAAATTGTTAAAGTAGTGAATTTATACATAGACTTCTTATTTTATAAGGCAATAATTTGCAGTGCAGAAATAATTTGACGAGAGAAAATAATAATAATGAATAATAAAACACTTTATTGTACACCAGATAACTTAACATGGAACTTAATGTTAGGTCAGTACGAGTGGCGGCCTTATCGCACTACGGCAAATAGCAATACTAACAAGGACAGCGGAGAGAAATTTAGAGGTCAATGGTTGGGCACTATTTTTTGAAGGTCTATCTAGACAACAATTATCTAAATCCTAATTGAGGATACTGAATGACACCTATTGTATATTACTAGCTGAATATTTCGGCGTTACCCGCGGATATGGTTTTATATCGCGAGACCGTCGCAGGGCTAGTCTAAAAAAGTTGGCCTAAGTAACTTCTTATGTCATCAGCTTTCTGCCGATGCAAGGTCCGCTATTATAGGTTCAACTGTTTCAGAGATTAACTGGAACAGACACACAGACAGAAAAAAATATTTGGAATGCATTTAGTAAAAACAGTTGGATATTACAAATAGACAGCCCATTTTATTTATTTGTATAGATATAGATAGAGCTTAGATCAGAGTTATGTATTATTATGTGTATGTTAAAAAAAAACAGAGGTAAGGTTGAAGGTCACGGAAAGCCGTTAGAAGTCGTTAAAATCTGTTACTAACAAGACCGGTTGTTGTGTCTAACCTCATTACATTCAGCAGTGGGCTTATGAATGTTTGTAAAGTCCCCGCGATAGAAATATCTTGAAAAGTTCTAAATTTATACGCACCCTTTAATTCTAGAGGGAGAATTCACGTGAAGAGTGACAACGCACTTGAAGAGAAACGACGCATTTCAAGAGCGGCGAAGCACTTGGAGAGCGTTGACGCACTTGATGAGTGGCGATGCACTTGAAGAGCAGGGACGGATTTGTAGAGCGACGACGCACTGAAGGAACGTCAACGTGTCTTTTCAGTTCTTAATTTGAAACGATATAACTCATTCCATTAAAGTATAAAAAATAATCACATAATAATATTACTATGAGTACCACGTACACTTAAGCCATTTTTCTCTCCAACCTTCTCAGAATATTTTGAATACTTTAAGAACAAGTTAGTTATCTCATAGCGTCGTTCTCGAAGGTGGCAACATTTTTCTTGTAACCTCATATCAACGTGATTGACTCAGCGTTTGATAAAATAAATTGCTGTCCCGCTGGGCTCCAGCACGTTCCAAATAAAAAATATATCGACGTAAGAAAAGAGGTTAGCAAATAAAATAAGTATAGCCGTTTATTTCGTCAAAAAACTGATAGTATTTTTTATGTAGAAGCTGCTTAAATGACTACTCTACTTGATGGAAAGCATGAGTCTTCAAGAACGGTGGTCACTATCATCATTATGAATATCATGAATAGGTAGTTCCTTATTTTTGAACAGTTTATATTATGAGAATAGGTTGACTTCAAAAAAGAAAAAAATATAGTTGGCCTACTTCGCTCAATTTTTTGTTGTTTTTTTTGAAGTTATGTACGTATTTATGTTATTTTAGTTATCCTTTAACATTTATCATAATATGAGTCTGTATATCTTGACCCAACTGATCTGCATATTTTCGTCAGCATGTCTAAAAAAATAACATTCCGCCGTTTAGTACAATTTTTATTAATACGCTACTAGTCGAGGAATCATAAAGCCTTCTTCATAAAATGGACTGTTATATGATAGAGTTTTAAATAATAAAGGTTCACATACTTAATTTTATTACACTCACTTTAACAAGAACACTACCGGTACAGTGTGCTGTCACCTTTAGCTTATCACCTAACACATCAGACAGTGAAATAGAGTGGCCATCTTTCAAACTGTAGCACTATCGATAATACAAGCTTAATCTTATATCTAGGTATTGTTCAAGTTGCCTCGTCGAGTAAATGAGGCGCCAGATACATTTATGTTAATTAATTTTAATCACTTGTAACCTTTATAAGTATGTTAACATGACTTTTGAAAAAGTCAATATATTATTTATTTATCAATTTAGTGTTTCAGTTTTTATTGATATGGACCATCATGTCTCATTGTCAGGTCATTCCGTCTGAGCTGACGGTCTGAGCTAAACGGACTTTACAGACAACATTTTTTTGTCTTATTTTTTACATAAAATTTCACGAGGGACCTCACAAACATACATGAAACGGACACAAAGAACACCCAGATTCAGAACTTTATCACAGAAAGCATTGGCCCAAGTGGGATTTGATACCACAACACTGCGTGGTAGTCAGCGGCCAATTAACCGCATAAGCCACTGGGTCAACTTGACAGATTAAAACGATAAAATATTAAAAGATTAAATTCTAAAATCAATTAGTTTTAAAAATTCCAAAAGATGTACCAGCTAATAAAATTGAGTTATCGTGTATTGAGAATGCATTTATTTCACACAATCTACTTAATATGTCTTCACTATAATATGGTTTAAATTATTGCAAAGACGAAGTATGTTAATTACTTTCAATTTCAATTACTTCGGGAATGTGGCCTATTGTAAATTTAAGTAGCTTGTAGAGTATCTAATTTACTTTAAAGCTGAAGGACGTAGGTGAACATTTCTAGCCTTCTTCTACGAGTATAATACTAACAAGAATAAGAGATAAAAGAAAGTGTGAAGGTTGTGACCATTGTAACCTTCACAGATGGGCTAACAATCTTTATAAAAATGAAAGAGGTTGCGTATTTTCACAATAAAATGATACGCTTAACTTCTTTTTGACGTGGTCTTTTCAAATTTTCAAAATGTGGAAGTATAATTAGGGATCTACCCGATAGCCATACACTTCCATAGACTACAGTGAGTCTTTTACCATTCACTGAAGCAAGAAACCTTTTCTATCGCAATAGTTATCTTGAGACGAGTGCACTCGCCTATTTTGGGCGCAGTGCCACTTGTGTGTATCGAAACAAAAATAGCCTATAACCTACTCCATGATTTAATCTATCCCTGTACCAAAATTCATTCAAATCAATTCAGAAATTTTGCCTTGAAAATGTAACGGACAGATTAGCTCTATATTAAAAGAATAATCTTTATAATAAAATGATTAAGCAATCAAGAAAAGTTGTAAAGTTGAATAATCTAAAAATTTCCTATTCCATATTCTCCTAACGATCAGATCAGAATACTTCCAAAGTTCCAAAGACATAAGTCACCGAATGAATGCAAATTAAAAAGCGAACATCGCGTCGTCAATAAATACCGCCAATTATTTTCATTGGCATTTCAAAATTGCGTTAATGTCGGGCCTAATACTAATAAAAGACCGAGAGGCTATCGAGCGATAATCATAAAGACTCTAATTCAGTTTGACAGAGTTCTAAAATATAAGTTATGCACAACTTTTCGAAAGACCTCTGTCTTTTGAATAAATTTTCAATGAACTTCCTAAACCGAGTTTGACAAGTTTTGATTGGTGCGAATACTTAAAAAGATTTTATGCCGTGATTCGGGTAGCCTCTTCGGAAGATATTTACATTTTTTGATTCACTATTAAAATTTGATTATTTTTTCAATCGTGTTTTTTAATTTATTCATGAAGATTTTACGTTAATAAGTCTATGGAAAGTAAATCATAAACAAATTCTTATAAGGTGGAATTATTAATAGAAATTGAACTCCAATGTGTGTAGCATGCAGTGCAGCCACGTTACAGTAGTAAGAATCACAGTGATTTCAGCACGAACAGGCCGAATTGATCCCTGCGGGCGGTACTGCCCTCTTACAATAGACCAGTCACTTTGAAAGGCCCATATATATGAGCCTTTAAAACTTACTCTACTATGCCTGATGGAAAGCAGGAATAAAATCTAAGAGTGGTCATGATCACGGCCTATTGAGATGATTTTGCAATATAAACTGCATATTAACAGCCTCCGTAGCGCAGTGGCAGCGTAAGCAACTGTTGTGCTTGAGGTCTCAGCTTCAATTCAGAGGTCGTTCAAGTGTTTATATGATGTGCAAATATTTGTTTCGGAGTGTTTTCTTTGTGTAATATGTTTCTATAATATAAACAAAAAAAAGTGTAAATGTATTAATATGAGTATTCTATGTAGTACTCCAAATAAAAGCTCTGTTTAGTTTTGGGTCTAGATGTGGTAGTGTGTCAAATGTCCGAAATATATATTTATTTTATTAGGGTTCCGTAGCCAAATGGCAAAAAACGGAACCCTTATAGATTCGTCAAGTCTGTCTGTCTGTCTGTCTGTCTGTCCGTCCGTATGTCACAGCCAATTATTTCCGAAACTATAAGAGCTATACTGTTGAAATTTGGTCAGTCGATGTATTCTGTGAACCGCATTAACATTTTTACATAAAAATAGAAAAAAAACAATACATTTTGGGGGTCCCCATACTTGGAACTGAAACCCAAAAATTTTTTTTTCATCCAACCTATACGTGTATCTATGGGTATCTATGAATAGGTATTCAAAAATGATGTTGAGGTTTCTAATATCATTTTTTCCTAAACTGAATAGTTTGCGCGAGAGACACTTCCAAAGTGGAAAAATGTGTGTCCCCCCCCCCCCCCCCTCTAACTTCTAAAATAAGAGAGTGATAAAACTAAAAATTATATATGTTGGACATTACCATGCAAACTACCAACGAAAATTGGTTTGAACGATATCCAGTTAATAGTTTTTTTTTTAATACGTCATAAATCGTAACACGCAATTTACCTTTCATCCAATCAATACACTAGTATAAAAACATCGATGAAAGTTACAACGAACTACAAGAACTTTTAAATGATGCTACTTGCTGATACGGAACCCTTCATGGGCGAGTCCGACTCGCACTTGGCCACTTTTTTAAAGTAAGGGTGTCTGTACTACCTGAGTATACTTTCGTATGACGCCGAAAGTTGTTTCTTAAAGTGCGAACTAATATTATACACACGACTTTTAGTTTATTTTGAATAAATTGTGTATATTTTCTAAAATCAAACACAGGAATGTGAGTTTGATTTTAATAATTTTAATATATTTTAACATTGTTTGAACTAATATCACCTAGGAACTACTTACCAAGTCAAACAGATTCTCGAAAGAAGCTCGAAACCAAAGAAGTTCAAACATAACTTTATTATACTGAATGTATGTAATGGGTTCATAAAAGTTAACTGCTAGTATTTGCTTAAGTAACGCAAGTACGTTTAAAATACTGACGACTAGCATAAGAAGATCTCTGTTCCAATATCAAAATCCTTCTAAAAATTCTTCTCCTGTAGACATGAAGGCGACAAGAGAGTTCAGCTTAATTTAGATTTGCAGCTCTCAAGGCGACTCGTTTCCAGTCTTAGAACAAAAGCAGGATCGTCGATTGATTTCTGTTAAGACCATACCTACTAAAAAATAAGGTTCATTATGGCTTAACAGAAAGTATGACCTTAAAAGAATATTGGTTGACGAAAAGGTTTGCGAAAAACGTGGAATGGATAAGTAAAGAAATCGTTTGTAAGTTTATTAACGGTTCATTTCAGAATTGTAATATTCCTGTTTGTATTCTACAATATTAGGTTACGTAAACTTTTTTTGTTAGATAATTAAGACAAACAAGTTCAATGGAACTTGTTAATACTCAGTTTGATATTATGTATATTATGAACTGAAACATTAGTAGAGGCCGTTCAAGATCTTAAAAAAATGTTGATTGATTTTGACTTTATTCTGAAATATTAGTCAATATCAACACCGTTTAGAAATAATAACTTTAATATACTCAAACAACGTCTGTGTAAACTTTATTGATAACTTATTTTTGTTTGGTTTATTGTTTAATTTCTTCAAATAGGCGAAACATTGCGCCTTGTCCCCTAGCCAAGTTGCCAGTTTTTCTTTTTTTTATTCTATTTCCCCATTCTCTTGTTTCATTAGCTATGATTTCGTTTTGACCTCGTGACTGAGTGAATTTACTCGTAGCCAATGAAACAAGAGCATAGAGAAATAGAATAGAAAATGGAATAGAAAACGAAAAACGTTTGAAACTCGGCTAGGGTGGCTGCACTACGTTTGCCTGATTGCAGTTTCTGCAGTGGAAACTGCAATCAAACTGTCAAACAACTGCATTTTCAAGAAAGTGGCTGGCAGTGAATGGGTGTGAACTGCCCAAGACCAGGATAATTGGTACTACTTGAGAGGGACCTTCACTCAGCTTGGTTTGCTAAGTAATTTGTTATTATTAGATGTTGAAAAGAATTCTTTAACTGCACTTAAATAACCATTTTACTTGCATTGTATTAACGGTACGGTACGGTGCGGTTAGTGTATACGACTGCCAGTGAATAGGTCTCGGGTTCAAATCCAATTCCCAGGTTGTTAGCTTTTCTACAAGAAATTTTTAATTACAAAACAGAGTATTCAAGTTTGAAGGTGTTTCAAGCCCGTGCCTGGAAGAGTACGTTAGGCCGTGGGTTCCGGTAGTCATGAACATCTATGACAATCTGAAAATCAGGTGAAACCGGTTAAACTAATAGTCAAGCCCAAATAGTCTTGGGAATAATAAAGATCAGAAAGACAATGACCGTTTATAATAAAACTATTATTTTTCTTCTAGTGCCTCTTCAATCTTGAAGGTTGGCAGTCAGCTTTCTGTACTCCACTCTGTCATTGGCCAGGCGGAACAGTTGTTCAACGGAGGTGATACCGGTCCACTCCCGAATAGTTCGCAGCCACGATTTCTTTCTTCGCCCAGTGCGTTACTTCCCTTTCACCTTGCCCATCATTATTATTTGAAGCAGCAAATATCTTTCGTGCCTGAGCACATGACCGAGATTTTCAAATTTGTGCTTTTGAATAGCTGTTAATTTCATATATTTAAATATAAACAAACACTTCAGTTTTATTTATTTTTATAGATCAGCTATGTCTCTATTCATTTTGTGCCAGTTTTATCACAAATGAATCGTTATAATATAAAAATGTACCTCGTAAGTTCTTAAATGAATTTAGTGACCACTGTCATTAACTTGAGTAACAAGATCAAACTATATTTTAGTAAGGACGACAGTTGATAACTTTTTGATTTACAGACAACTCTGTTATGATATGATGATGAGCTTGTTTTTTTTTAATTATTTATCTGAGAACCTGTCAAAGTGACTCTACTCTGAACGATGGAAATTATTGTTTATAATATTTTATTTAGTGGCGATAAGTTAGAGGGCTTGAGCGCTTATCGCCAGGTCACCTTAGGTGAGTGAAAACAATCGCCGATGGCAAGCAACGTAGGCGCGGTCAGTACCTGGATGGGTGACCATTTGAAGCATACGTTATCAGCGTTTCCGTTATTTGGAGGTCTGGTAAAACAGTTGGTCCCGGTTGTTAGTATAAGATAACAGTTGTGAAACTTAATTTGGAAGCCTTCGAGCAACTTGAAAACGTCCATCGATAATATTACGTGTAGCCACAACAACAGAACGAATACTTTCATATTTAGGTTGGTGTACTATGCGAGGGTAGTACCGCCCCGGTCGACCATACCATACCTTACCGACCCATTCGTATTGAAACCAACATGGCTCTACTACCTTGAAATGTAAAAATGTATGTAAAAATGTAAATGCTACTCTATAGTTTTCGCTCTGTGCTTTTCCAGTTTTATCACTAGTTTGGCAATGGCAGCGCACTTACATTCGCTATGGTGCAACCCCTTGAAATATGAAAATTGAATCTTGTTACCACGTTTTAGTGTTGTGGTGACATCGATATATTTGTCGTAAGGATTTGGTTCGCTTTTGAATCGCTAACACGACTGCCTTAGTCAATGATTATTTTTTAGGTACAAAACATTAACAATTTGATACGTATATAAAAATAATATTTTTTTATTCTTTATTTGAATAGGTATTTCGATCACAAAGTATTTTCAAATCATCAACTGTTTCAATGGTAGATTTAATATATTATTATATTGTTATATATACACAGTTAGTTTTTAATTACCAGAGAAAAACTAGGGGCAGATACAGAACTTATATACTAACATAAAACACCGTAGAACAAATACCCAAAAAACAAAAATAACTGAGTTATTATGGTTTTTAAAATGTTAAAATACGCCCATAATTTATTGTCACCCAAATATTTTCACACGCGTATTTTAATTATCAATGAATAACATTTTCTGTTTCAATGTGTGCGACGCATCGCCCAATACTGTCAAATCAGTTCAAAGTTCAAAGCATGCCGCCATTAGGCGCACGCCGTCGCATCGTAGGTATTAGGTACCCCGCTCGCACCCGCAGGCTAGGACATTGACACCTTCTTGTTACGTAATATCATGTCGTGAATTATAGCATGCGTTATGAACAAAAATTTGGTAGTTTTCGGGAAAATATTTACATGTATTCTTTTTTTGTTTTAATTACATAAATATGTTCAGTATCGAAAGCTGAATACCACATATTTTTTTCTCTGGTCATTAAAAATTAGTCGTGTATACATATATATATTTAAGCTGACCAAAGTGAGTCTACTCTGCCTGTTGGAAAACGTGAGTAGAATCCAGGAGTAGGGGTCAACATCCTCATTGTGAGGAAAAGCAATGCAGTATGGTGACCCCTACCATGGCGGCTTGGTCAGATGTTTCTGCCTCGTTCTCCCGGCGTGTCGAAGCCGGCAGAATGATTGATTAGGCCTCCGGACTCACACTCGTCAACGAAATATGACAGTAATAATGCTGTCGTTATTAGGTTTAAGAAATTGTTAACTGAAAAAAACTAAACCACGTTTAATATCATGATTCAATGTGTACAGTTTTTTTAAAAGTAAGTCATTTGATTTTTGTAAATTAATATTTTATATTTTGACCTCAATAAATAGGTTCAAGCAGGGATGAAAGCAACTGCTACCGAAGCAGAATGTGGTAACGGGACCTAACTTGGGTGAAATGGTTCAATACTTCTCGGAGGTAGTGGAAGAATGCGTTGGGTATCTGGCTTCTTTGGCTCCTTGGCTATTGGCAAGTAGAGGGACCTTGGGATGGTTTTGAGTCGGTAAGATTCTGATAAATCTCTTCTAAAGGGCATACATAAATGCTCATGAATGAATTTATCTTCAACCCTGTTAACAAAAATGGATATTAAAGCAAGTCTACAGAAAACATCGTTTTCCCATTGTTATAGAAATAATATAATTGTAATATATTTTGCAAAAAAGCGGCCAAGGGCGAGTCGGACTCGCCCATGAAGGGTTCCGTACCAGCAAGTAACATCATATAAAAGTTCTTGTAGTTCGTTGTAACTTTCATCGATGTTTTTATACTAGTGTATTGATTGGATGAAAGGTAAATTGCGTGTTACGATTTATGACGTATTAAAAAAAAACTACTCATTAGATCTCGTTCTAACCAATTTTCGTTGGTAGTTTACATGGTAATGTACAGCATATATTTTTTTTAGTTTTATTACTCTCTTATTTTAGAAGTTAGAGGGGGGGGGACACACATTTTTCCACTTTGGAAGTGTCTCTCGCGCAAACTATTCAGTTTAGAAAAAAATGATAATAGAAACCTCAACATCATTTTTGAAGACCTATTCATAGATACCCCACACGTATAGGTTTGATGAAAAAAAATATTTTGAGTTTCAGTTCCAAGTATGGGGACCCCCAAAATGTATTGTTTCTTTTCTATTTTTATATAAAAATCTTAATGCGGTTCACAGAATACATCGACTGACCAAATTTCAACAGTATAGCTCTTATAGTTTCGGAAATAATTGGCTGTGACATACGGACGGACAGACAGACAGACAGACAGACAGACTTGACGAATCTATTAGGGTTCCGTTTTTTGCCATTTGGCTACGGAACCCTAAAAAGTACACAATAATCTTTTTTTAATTATTACCTATGTACCTACTAACAATGGCCAACTAAAGCGGTTTGGTGTTGACATGTAGTAGCAGACTCTCAATTAATGTTAGAGTAGGTACTAAAGTAACAAAGGCCAAGTTGACCAAAACTGGGTCACAAAGTTTTCTAATAACAACTCTTTGAAACAACGGGCCTTGCAGACAAGAAAGTTCAAGATTGTTTAAATTTATTTGTAATTTTTTTCTGCATACTTACGAGTTAGATGTATAATTTAATAGAAACCCAAAAAATAAATGAGCACCTTGAGCAGTCTGCCATTTCTTTAATTCATATTTATTTATTAAATATATTTAAACAGGGTTTTTTATAAATATCAGTAAGTACCTATTCCGAATTCAGATTCTAAAATCATTGTTTTTGTGTCGCTAATATAATAAAGACGTCAAGGAAACGACTCTTGATAGGGAGAGCTGGAAGATTCTTCATAAATCCAATGTTAGATTTAAAGTAAAAAGTGAATTCATCACAAACCGTTCAACACAAAAACTTAATTCCGCCCCCGGGTGGGCTCGAACCACCAACCTTTCGGTTAACAGCCGAACGCGCTAGCCGATTGCGCCACGGAGGCGATGACATCCTTTTCACTAATACATATTCTAAATAGATTCGTCATGTCTGTCTGTCTGTCCGTCCGTATGTCACAGCCACTTTTTTCTGAAATTACAAGAACTATACTGTTGAAACTTGGTAAGTAGATGTATTCTGTGAACTGCATTAAGATTTTCACACAAAAATAGAAAAAAACATTAAGTTTTTGGGGTCCCCATACTTGGAACTGAAACTCAAAGATTTTTTTTTCATCTGACCCATACGTGTCAGATATAGATAGAACTTCAAAAATGATATTGAGATTTCCATTACCATTTTTTTCTAAACTGAATAGTTTGTACGAGAGACACTTCCCGAGACCTCTTGATCGGCAGCCGCATACGACGCGGACTACTAGATAGACTAACAAGGCATATCAGAAACAAACATAGAATTTGCTCTAATTGTTATTTTCACATAGCAAAGTATGCGGAGAGAGCAGAACTGTCAGCAATCCTTTTAACGTTTAAGAAGAAATTATGTGTTCTCCTAGACAACCAGTTAACAGAATAGCCGCAATGGTAGTATGGGATTGTAAATGGGGTTTCGTAGATAGTTTTTTTAGCGTAAAGCATAGTAAAAGCTATGTTACTATATCAGCTGGAAAATCCTACTTTGTAGGATCTCATCCCACATCTCTGTATCAATCTAATCTAAAAGATGCTTGTGAGTGATCAAGCATCCCCTATTTTCCTATCATTAAGGTTGTTTTTTTTTTCAATTTGTAAGAAACTATCAACCTAAAAAAATAACTGTACGACAATTCTGTAAAAGTTATGGATCGTAAATAAATTGCAAACAGTGAGTAAATTATCAATCATCTCCTGTTCTGCTACCCTTAGGGTTGAAGATCTTATTTAAATTGATATAGGACCAAATTTAGGGTGCACCTATTCCAATCGAAAAAATATTATTAATATGAGACTACTCTGTAAAAAGCTATGCCTGGTCATACTTAAAATTGAGAATCTCCTCTTTTTTTCGTCGGTTAATAATAATGTGATATGCGAACGAAGATTAAAAAAGTATTTTTAAGAACAATTCTATGTAGTAGTAAGCCCTTTTTACAAGATTTTTTCACAAGATTATTTTTGCCTCACGAAGCGATTGTTTTTATACTGTTAGTTTTGCTTGAAGCTATTAATATATTTAAATAACTTTGATTATATCTTAAAACTTTAAAAAAGTTCAAGAACTAGTAGGTACTATTTTTAATAATAACCTAATGTGATCAATATCAGCTACTGTTATTTAATGTAAAGGAATATTCTATTGTAAAAAATGTGATTTTGAATCTCATACGTTGTACCATATTGAATTCAAGACGAAGTATTACAATAGCTTATATGTTGTACAGAATCGGGACCAGATATTGTATGTAGCTGGTTTTGCATAGTACGTAACAAGATGGCATAGAGTAGGGAACGAAAAGAGAATTTTATTTTCCAATTACAATTGGTGCTTGGTAAGATTTCAATTACAAGATAAATGATTAACTAATAACTAATGTGTCAGGCAATCATTAGCAATTTGCAGCTAACCAATAAGTGATTTAGTTATAAGCTTAGTTTATTTAAAAGTGATGAGATTAATGTTCATTTTACAAATTAATCACATTTTTAATTTTTTAAATTCTCTTTTTATTTCGCTGATATTTACCAATACTTACGCGTTTTTGTGCGCGGCTTCACCAGCGTCTTATGAAGTTAATATTCCTTAAAAAGATTACAACTACGTATCGGTGCCGGGTCTCTTATGGGAAATGTACCATTCGGTAATAAATCGCTATTCGCATTTCTGGGGTGCATTCCACAAATCCCAATCGATCACTGAAGTGCATCAACTGACAGTTACTGATAGTCTACTCGAAAATTAGTTGACTAACATAATCTTACACTCACACTGTTCACTTGTTGACCAAGGAACATTTAAACACAAAAAGCGGTCACCTGTCGACAGTGTAATGAAAACATAATACTTAAAACCAAACATTATCAACAATATTTTAATACAAATAAATCCAGAGAATACACTTCTGACTACTCTGTGATTAGACAAGAACAAAGCTCAAAGACGTAACTGGTCGGTTCAATATCGTTTCAGTGGCTGACCTCAGTACTCACTGACACCATATTCAATCTTCTATATATAAAAGCGAAATATCACTCACTGATTAATCATGAAATCTCACACCTACAAACTTGAAATTTGGCAGATAGGTTATAGATATATAGATAGGCAGATATAGAGTGCAGACATCCGCTAAGAACGAATTTTACGAAACTCCACCCGTAAGGGGGTAAAACGGAGGTTGGCAGTTTGTATGAAAGTCCTATGTTTTTGAAGTAAGATACTTAAATATTTACATGTATATTATATACATACATATTATACATAGAAAACTCCCAAATTTCGAAACAAATATTTGCAGATCATACAAACATATGATCCGACACAGGTATCAAACCCGAGACCAGCCGCGTACGCTAACCACTAGACCAACAAGGCAGTCGATTTATCCTATGCCAGTGCACAGTAGCATGAGACGTCTGTGACTTGAATGGTCTATAGATTATGTACTAAATTATGTCTTTAGAATAAAAAATGTAGTACCCATCCTTGACGGTAAAAGTAAATTTTAATTAAGACTAAGCTTAATTGCCTATTTAGGCACTTTAGGGATTTCATGGAATATTTAAGAGTTTTTTAAAGAAGAATTAGAAAGGACTATTGACCAAAGTATATATGAGGTTTTGCACTTTTAGTATAATATCGTGAAGTTATCACAACTAAATTGAACTTAATTTCGACAAATGTTAAACTGAATATTTGTAAGCATCAAAACCATAACACTAGTGATTCAACCAATCAATCAAAGAACCTATTGTTACTTCCACATATAGTACAGTTTATACATGTAACAGCGCCATGTATCGAAGATACATAAAACTACGAAGTTCTATACGAAATAACTACAAATCCTGAATCGCGAAATTAAACTTCTCGCGCCGATTAGTATACACAACTGCCTAACATGAACCGCTGGACCCGGCCCGCTAGGCATGTTCAGGTCGCCAAGTTGGAGGATCCTCTTTTTTGCCTTTAAACGACATGATATCCGTTCCTACATTTAGTAGCTTTCTTGAGTACTACTGCAATGCTTTAAAGGGTGTTTCTAGGTTCTATTTACTTTTGTTATAAATCTTCTAATATCTGTCATTGCTTTTATCTCTTGCAACTCTCTCGCAATTGGGATTGTCCGTTAATTGATTGGCATACCCTTATCCCAATAACACAATACGAGTAATCACCTATCCATTTAAAAATATATGAAAATCCATGCTTTTGCTAAGGTTCTACAAATTTCAATGCATTAATATACCAGATTGTAATACATCACAATTTCTAAGGAGGGAGCTAAAAAGTAATTTTATACTTTACGCTGCACTTTAACTTTCTAGCGTTACACTTTATTGCCTATGTGTAGTACTCATATCAAATTTTACTCGTATCGCACTTTTAAACTTGCAGGTTCCATACTTTATATGAAAATTAGAGCAAATATTTTTTGCCTTTGCTTTAAGCATAGACGTCGAATTGAAAGATGTACTTAATAGATAATTAGTGTCTAATACGCCCATCATAAGTTTCCTAAACTTAGACTTAAGATTTTAACTTCTCAAAGTAATTAGTCACGATCATTCATATCTTTTAATTGCATTACTTTATTATGTCACATAACCGATAATCCCGTCTTGGCAACTGTAGTGTCGGACACCATCTATCCACATGCCTGGAAAACTTGCATAAGAGATCTGACAGCGACTGAAGGTAAAATCTGGTGAAGCGGGCTCTGTGGTGTTTCTTGGGAGAGGCCTATGTCCAGTAGTGAGACTGATGATGATGATAGTTAATCAATTGATGTTCAGGTTTAATAGTTTTCGACATATTAATCAGAAACCAGACACCAGTGTAGTACCTGCCAACCATGCAGAAGATTTAAGATGGTAAAGATCCTTAAAATACAAATTGTATTTAATAGTCGGGAGTAAAACTATTATATCACAAAAACTATGTACAGCAATCGAAGTTTCTAGAAGAAGAATAAATAATAGATAGTTATTGTTTGGAAACACATACACGTTGTAAATGAAATACAATAAATAATTATCCATAACAACAACAAATAAATCATCTAGTATGTATTTCGCTTTAGGAAAATTCCTTCTAGTAAATGAGGCGCACGTTTCGTTCATTTATTTTCTTTTGCCCAAATGTTAACAAAATAAAATGTTAACGTTTCACCTATTAACCTGACATGTAGAAGCCACACAATTTCGACTTAACACCACTGAGCTGCGTAAGGGATTATTCTAAATAAATAATACTCAAGTTAAACCGGGTAACTCTTTATAATCCTTCCTGCTGATCCCCACTTATGCTAAGCATGAGTTCGCATATTTGCCTACACTCTACCCGATGAAATTAGTCTTGCAACGTCGGACTTTGCCTCTAGTTAATATTAAAAGTATTATGGGAAGTTTTAAAATCTCAGTTTAGGATGAACTGCTTATAATTCTTTATTACCTTAGGATTAGATTTTATGATGTTCTCTTATTCGGTTTCGGCCACGGTGGCTAGTCGCAACGCAAACACAGGAACCTTTGTAAGAGTAAACACTGTCTGTTCCCTTCTCAATTCAATTTCTCTATCCTCTTTTTTCATTGGCTAATATTTTGCTTAGAGCATGTGACTGAGTGACATTGGCCAATGAAACAAAAGACCAGAGAATAGAATAGAAAACGAAAAACGTTTACGTAAGTTGGCTAGGGGGTCTAGACCGATGGCTTTATATGCTCTCCGTAACACGGAGGTTAAGACCCCAAAGTCCGGGCTGTTCTATATAGTAGTTGTTACAACCTGGATATTAGTATTGTATTAAATATTTCTATAATCAGAAAAGTTACTAACAATGTAATGGTAATGTTTTATTAAACTTATTAAATGCCAAGTTTTTAACCGACTTCAAATACATTTTACGTTACTTGCACACATTATAATTTAACTTTATTAAAATTAATAAATAATTATGTATAGACAAGAATTGTCGCAAAGATATTTTTATCAGTCAGTCAGTATTTTTAAATACAGTGGTTCTTAAACCGCCTATATTTACAATTTTAAATAATTATAATGAAGTCTTTAAAAAGCAAAACATTAAATAAAGATTTTGTGTTAATATGCTTTGTTGTAGAAATTAAAAATAACTCGTTATATCAATATAAATAACTAGCAGTTCAATGCTAAACATATCCAATCACTTCACATTCATGATCTCTCTACAGCCTTCCATTCCATAGTTGGTTAATTCCAGCTACATTCATACACCCGTGCCGATTGCTTCTAATCACCTAGGGATACTTGGCTTTAAGCGCCTCTGTCTTCATTCCATAATAGAGTAATATTATTTAATCTTGTTGAATTTAAAATTCCTTTCTCTCGAATGAAACAGTTTTACGAATGTTAAACATAATTGAAAGAGGTTTCTAATCGGCAAATAGCGGGTCCTCAGACTTTACGAGTTTAATAAAGACATTCCCGTGTCGTAAGTAAATCACTTAGCTCACCTGACCCTTACCATTTGTTGGCAGTTAGTCGGTCCTCGCTGAATTGTTCTAAGAGAAGCTGGTAAGTTTCTTGATATGAAAAATTTTATAATTTTTTTATTGCTTCATAGACACTTAATATTGTAACTTGTAATAGATTCCAGTCGCTCCATGGCAAAAGTCATATATATGTCGTGGATTGATCGTGAACTAATAAATCGTTACCGGAAATGTCGTGGATTGATGCTATGCAGCGACGGACAGCGCCATCTAAGAATTATTTCAGTGAATTAATTAATCGTCACCGGAAACGCAAGTGGCGCCCTCCCTCTTGGACACGATCGTCGGTAGAGGGGATGCAGCGATGACTGGCGGGAAGATATGGCGGTGGTCATTCTACGTCGGACAGTCTTGGCATACGCTCAGTACCAACGCACGTGTTTGTTTCCATATTGTAAAAACCGTTAGTAAAATAACGTTATTGTGATTTAAATTATCTTTCGTTCGAGTATCCAAGTCAGTGCCCACATTTATCAAAAACTATGTCGGATCATGAAGACCCGATGTTTCGCGTCTCGGCCACCCCTGATGCGACAAATAAGTAAATAATATAGAGAATAAGAAAGACATGGAAGATTTATGCACATTAGTATTACATAATACTGTGTACTTTACATGTATTTTATTTAACTTCTCATTAAACATATCATTTACTAGCTGTATAACATCATTACTGAAAGTATAGAGTTGCTCATTATACGGCGTTAGTCGTTCTTTGTACTCTTTGAATCATATTTGAATATAGTTAAGCTTACACTCAAATAATGTTGAACTTTCTTTGAATCGGTGCGGACTAGAGAAAAATTTTCTTGAAAAGGGTGATCTGAATTTAAGATTTTTTTATTGTTAGTATTACGTTGAATATAAAATAATAAAAATCCTTCGATCTCTGAAACTCTGAAACACATAAATCTGAAACAAATATTAGTAGTTCAAACAAACATTTGGTCCCACCTCGGAATCGAATCCGAAAAACATGAGGTTCTATATTATGAATTGTCAATAGTATAAGAATCATGTCATACTGCTTTGCTTTGCTAAGCCGTAGGTCTAATATTAATATTAGGTCTATTATTAGCTTTTACAAATGGCTTCATTTATAGTAATTTAAAATTTGTCATCTAATCCTTCATGAATTGAATGTAGCTTTTGTGACATGACTCTAATCTATTTGACAAACTTTTATTAATAATGTTAAAGGTTAACAAAGAAACTTACAAAGGTTTCCTTGTTAACCTTTTAAATTATTAAGAAATAAAAAAAAGAAAATATTTACAATATACAAGCGTCAAAAAATTCATCCGTTTCATTGTAGCGTTCGAAAAATTATTGTCACGGTTCCCGCTCTATGGCAACGCTAGTTCTTGTGTGCTTGTGTATTTGTATGCACGTTCTTTTAAAATATATATATTTACAATAATATATATATATAAAATAATATATTTATTCATATTTATATTAATATTTCATGTTTTCGTTCCTATTATAAGAAATATCTGTTATGTGTCAACTTTGACTGACATACGGTAATTCGTCCTGGTGTTTTTAAATAGCAAGCATTCATTTAAACATCTATGCTCTCAACCTTTCGCATTTATAAAATATTCTGATTCATTGCTTTGTTGGTAAACAAATATAAATATTTCCCTAATAATTAGTTTCATAAGTAGAAACAGACATAGACTTATGCACCTGAGAACAAATCGTAGGGAACTCAGGTACTTGGAATTCATGTTGCAATGGATATGCAACCAACCCTTGCGTTACTATTCCTAGTTCGGTTCAATTTATGACATTTATTAGTTGTATGTGATTCTGTAAACTAAGCTTTTATATAAATACTCTGCCTAATGGAAAGCATGAGTAAGATGCATGAGTAGTTGTGACTCAATGTGAATGGAGACAATGCAGTATTGTGACCCATACTATGGCAGCTTAGGGAGAGGCTTCTGTATCATTGGGTCTCAGGTCTCGCACTCACCAACGTCTGTCATTTTAGATTGGTTGAGCTAGCTCGTTCCTGCTTGGGCGGCAGACCCTTTCCTTCCGCCTGACGCAGGTACTTTCCGGGCACGGTTGCTTCGGAAAGTATCTGCACTCGGTCGCTAGGAGGGAACCGAGTCCCGCCTGCCACCACTGCGACTGCAGTGAGGACACGGCCCTGCACACGCTGGCGGTCTGCCCCGCATAGGCGACGCAGCGCCGGGCCCTCGCTGCAGTCATCGGAGGGGATCTCTCGCTGCCGGCCGTCATAAGATCGATGGCCGGCAGCGACAGTTGTTTTACCGCGGTCGCAACCTTCTGCGAGGACGTAATCTTGCAGAAGGAGGTGGCGGAGAAGGCCCGGGAGGACGAAATCCACTCGGACCCGATCCGCCACCGGCGCGCATACCTGTGTCTCATGCCGCCCTGAGAGTGGCCGCGGATGGGCGGGACGGGTTTCCCGTCCGTCCGCAGTAGTGGCCAACCGCGAGGGGGCGGCGTCCGCGTGTGACCGGACGTTGCCCAATTAGAGAGTCGAAGTTTGAGATGGTGCCCGCAACAGTGCGGCTGGGAGAAGTTCAGAAGGAAATCCCCTCCCGTGACTCCTTCCAATAAAAAAAAAGCTCTTTCCTGCTTATGGGCGCAGCTCTGACCGCCCAGAATAGGGCACGCCTCTGGCGACCCCAAAGGACATTGGCAGTTTGAGCCATATGCGGTCACCGCACCGTGTCAACCGAGGAGGCTTCGGCCGTATAGACTGTGTAAGACAAATTGTGAGTCTTTTAACTGTATTCACAAACTCCTTCGCCCAGCTGAACGATAAAAGGTACAGTTAATGCACTAAGGTTGCCTGGAAGAAATTGCCTATGGCAATAAGGCCGCCCTTTGTACACTACATATATATGTCATTTAATGCATTGTAACTCTGTAACAAAGTGTGCAAATTAAGAGTTTCTATTCTATTCTATTACACTACATAACAGTTAACTTATATAATTAATTTTATTCCTTCAATCTTTTGACAACGTTATATAGTATTAGAGTAAAGTTGTATTAAAATTATATGTATTAAATACGATACTAATGACGTGAAATTTTTGGAGATTCGCGTAGTTTAGGGGATGAAGGAGGTTTTAAAAACAGTTTGAGCATCCCCGATATTCATCCCTATTCATCCCGCGGGTGTCGTAAAAGGCGACTAAGGGATAAACTACGCAAGACAACATCAATGCAAAGAGAAGGAAAACTTGAAACAAACCCTATTCCAACCCGTCTGGCCAGCGTGGTATAGTAGGCCAAAACCTCCTTCTAAGGAGAAGCCTAGGTCCAGCAGTGGACTGTTAAAGGCTGTTGATGATGATGAAAATGTATGTGTAGCAACAATATTTAATCGATGTGTTGATACCTGTGTGTTTCCTGATCTGATGAAACACAGTAAAGTAATTCCTTTGTTTAAAGCCGGTTCAAAAAGCGACCCTAGTAATTTTAGACCTATTTCTATTTTACCAGCTATTAGTAAAATCTTTGAAAAAGCCATACTAATGCAATTAGAAACACATTTTAATTCTAATAATCTACTGCATAGTGAACAATATGGATTCACAAAGGGTCGCTCAACAGTAGACGCAGGCTCTAAACTACATATACATATATATAGTGCCTGGGAAAACTCGCAGGACGCCATTGGTGTTTTCTGCGATCTCTCAAAAGCATTTGATTGTGTGATGCATAGTACACTTCTGCTGAAACTTAGGCATTATGGCATAACAGGTACAGCGCTTAATCTTGTTGATTCTATCTTAGTGAGCGAATACAGTATGTTGATATTAATGGAATAAGGTCCTCCGGATCACCAGTGAGTATGGGCGTGCCACAAAGCTCAATTCTGGGTCCTTTTTTATTTTTGGTGTATATAAACGATTTGCCATTTTTTACTAGTAAGTTATGCGATATTGTTCTATTTGCTGATGACACTTCTCTTATATTCAAAACCAATCGCAAAAACGATTACTCTGACGAAGTAAATAGGTCCCTCGCATTAATCCTTGACTGGTTTACATCAATTAATTTCCTTTGGAATCTAAAAAAACCAAATGTATTAAGTTTAGTTTGCCAAATGTAAGGAATATCAGTACAAATCTAGTTTTAAACAATGCAGTTATTAATTTTGTTGATTCAACGGTTTTTTTGGGAATTACTTTAGATAGTAAGTTACAGTGGGGCGCCCAAATATCGTGTCTCGCAGGGAAACTCAGTTCTGCAGCGTATGCTGTCAGCAAAGTCAGACAGCTTACGGATGTGGAAACAGCAAGGCTAGTATATTTCGGTTATTTCCACAGCGTCATGTCATATGACATTCTGCTATGGGGCAAGGCAGCTGATATTCAAACAATTTTCATTCTCCAAAAACGTGCAGTGCGTGCGATTTACAAACTGGGTGCACGAGTTTCCCTTAGAGAAAAGTTTAAAGAGATAGGCATTATGACAGTTGCATCACAATATATATTTGCAAACATTATGTTTATAAAACAAAATATGCATTTATATCACAGGAATAGTGACGTTCACTCGGTGAACACGAGACATAAGCATAAATTAGTAGGTCAATATCATAGGCTACATAAAACGCATAATTCATTTATGGGTCTTTCCGTGCGATTATTTAATAGTTTACCAGCTAGTTGTTATGAGTCTTTCAGTGGAAAAGTTTAAAAATGTAGTCAAAACATATCTTATACGTAGAGGTTATTATACAGTTGATGAATTTTTAAATGATAAAGAAAAATGGATTTGACTACTTGCTCCTTGTCATTTTATTCTACTCATGTGAATGTTGTTATCACATTGTTTAAGAGTATGATTTTACTTTTGTAAGTAAAGATTCTACGTGACGAATAAAGGCCATTCTTCTCTTTCTTTTGATCTTAAAATTAATATTTTATATTTAATCTTTCGTTACCAGTAATTTGGCCAATATTTGAGCACATATAGTTTTTACCTTTGTTGTAAGGAGATGCTCCTACTATGTTGTACCCACTGAGGCTGTTGCTTTTTTTTTAAAAAATTAGCTTATGTTCTAATTTTTAATCACTATAATTTGCATCAGTCCTCTAACATGGTATATTAGTGGCAGCACCTTACCCCCATATCAGGCTTATAAACATTAAAACTATGTAAACATTGGCGATTTGAAAGGAGTGGCCGCGAGTTTTTATTGCCATGTTCTTTTCTCCGGCTCTACCTATTGTTTGCGAACATGGCATAAATGTACATGTAGAATCTTGACCTGTCACAAGAGATGTATTACATCCTAAGTGAATAAAGAAATTTGAATTTGAATTTGTGTATGTATAGTGTCTTTTCGCAATAAAATGTTTGAAACGTCGGGAAATGCTAGCGATTTATTGTAATATTTTATTGCATAGAAGTCCCGCTGTATAACAAAAACTATGTAAAGTATAAGAGTCTGTAAAGTCTAAAACTATAATGTATCATGTAATTTTCTCTTCATTTAAATATTTCACTTCTAGTATTAAATTTGTGTTTGTTTAATTTAATTTAAATAGGAATAAGAAATACGACGATTAGGAAGGGCGAAAAGTAAGAAATATAAAAGAAGTTATACTTCACTTTTGGCCATTATTGTAATATAAGACAAACAATTATTTATTAATTAATAACAGCTAAGTAAGTAAATTCATAATGAGGTGTCTTCTAGCCCGTCTGAGTTCCCTTCTGCCTCGCAGCGTTCGTTTATCCCGTGGAGGCGATGCCCTACTTGGTGACGCCCTACTTGGGATATACGACCAGTCCGGACATCTGTAAAATAATAATGTTTTATATTAATGAAGGTCCCGCTCGACACGAAATATTTGTTTAGGAACAATCGTTGATGCATAACTTAAGTATGACGGCGTTTACGTAAAACGTCAGGTTGACAGCACTGTCAATGTCAACCTAGCGAAGCGTCATTGTCGATGGTAGTGCGGGCGGCCATCTTGAGGTCACTTTTGAACGAGACAGCGCCCGCGCACCACGCTTGTGACGAATCGCTCAAAATTGTCACCATCGCGCTATTACAAGTTTTAATTAAGTTGATTTCGTATAGTAGTAATCGTTAACTACCTAATTACATCGTGATTACAGTGAATACTGACTAAAATACGTCGACTGTGTTCTGAAGTCATTTATTTCTATTTCTGCGCCCACCTACCCACATAGTTATAATAAGACATGTTCTTGTGAAAATACTCTTCATCAGAAGTGGAGATGAGACCCAAGTTGAGGGCCAGTGGATCAAAACGAATACCAAAAATTGTTACCCTTCAATCCAGACGAACCTCATCATCATCAAACGCCATCGTCCCACCGAAAGGTTCTCGGGCAGATGTAGTTTCTGTGAAATATTAAGTCTACTACTTAGCAGAATGTAGAAAACGTCATGATCATTCCGTACGTCTACCTCAAGACACTCCGAGCTCATCATGCGCCTCGAAGAACATTACTGCTTTGACCTGCTACACGCGTGGACAAAAGGGGCATATGAGAACTACTGTTCCGATAAGAAGAACGGAAGCAAGAGTGCGGTCAAGGAGGTTCATCATTGCGAGCACAACCCTTCTAGGGGTACTTAGAAAACATCATCCGGTGAGCTTGTTCCTTTTCTTATTCGACAGTGGTTCATATTGTTCACTTTAAAAAAAAAATTGTCATAAGCCATTAGGTACTGTGTAAAAAGATATCGTTTATCTTAGTGGTATCGGAGGTAATCACATTCAATGCACTACATGAATTCAGAGCGAAGTTAAGATCGATGAACGTTTAATAAGCTTGCTGTTCTATGTGGTTTCTGACTGTAATACCTGATCTTGTAATAATTAGTAGGGATATTATTGATTTAGGTCTGAGGATACTGATCATTTAATATACACCAAAGAGCAATCTCATTTTTGTAATGAGACTTTAGACACATTAGATTTAAATTATATTGACAGATTGGCAGGGGCACATTAAAGAAATATTAATTTCAATTTTAATCAAGTATCTAAATCATTTTTATAGAGGGTATAGCTACCAAATGGGTTAAGACGGAGGTGTGTAAACTTAGTTTGGCGGATCCGCAAGAGGTCATATATAGGTGCCTCACTTCTATAGAAAAACAAATAATCAGGGAACAGATCCAAAAAAAATATTATATGCAGGAATGATTCAGAAGAGTTCTTATCCTTTTGCAAGGCCCTATGTCCTTGTTAAAAAGAAGGATTTGTTAAATTAAAATAACATGCGCTTTCAGTCTTTCAGAGATGTATCACAAAAGCCATTATTTATTTTATTAATTTATTTTAAACTTACTGCACATGTTGTACTTAATGCCTTAATGCTATTTTCTCCCAGTCGACATTCAGGCGATTTGGAGATGTGATGCTGTAGGTGCAAGGACTGAATATTTTCATAATACTCACATTATACACTAGTCATTGAAAAGATATACCATTAATTAGCACACACTCTGTGAACATACAACATCATCTTGAGAGTTACTGGCCGCTTTATCAGGAGCTGGCTTTCCTTTGAACTTTAAAAAGTGTAAATTCATGAAGAGTATTTTCACAAGAACATGTCTTATTATAACTATGTGGGTAGGTGGGCGCAGAAATAGAAATAAATGACTTCAGAACACAGTCGACGTATTTTAGTCAGTATTCACTGTAATCACGATGTAATTAGGTAGTTAACGATTACTACTATACGAAATCAACTTAATTAAAACTTGTAATAGCGCGATGGTGACAATTTTGAGCGATTCGTCACAAGCGTGGTGCGCGGGCGCTGTCTCGTTGACCTCAAGATGGCCGCCCGCACTACCATCGACAATGACGCTTCGCTAGGTTGACATTGACAGTGCTGTCAACCTGACGTTTTACGTAAACGCCGTCAAAAAGATCGATTATTTAGGATATTCTGTGCAGTCTGGTGTGATCAGACCCAATCCACAGAAAATTCAAGCATTGTTAGATGCCCCTGATTCGAAGTCAGTTACTAATGTCCGACAATTCCTCGAATTAGCGTCCCTTTTCCGGAAATTTGTTCCTGATTTCACCCGGGTTGTGGGTCCTTTATTTCCTCTTACAACGTTGAAAAGGACGAATTACTTGGACTGCACAACATGTAAGAATACGCAGAAGGTTAATAGTCACTCTTAGATCTGAACCCGAACTTACCATCTTTGACTCGGAACTCTTTGTAGAGTTACATACAGACGCTAGAACGGACGGTTACGGAGCGATCCTTTTCAAAAGTAAGACAACCTTCCCCACATCGTAGCCATAGTGTAGCCGTCGAACGTCAGATGAGTCTCGCTACCACTCTTATGAGCTAGCGTTAGCAGTCATTAGGGCGGTAAAACATTTCAGACACTATCTTTATAGAATAGGAATTTTGTAGTTGTTAAGAAACTGCAATTCATTAAAAGCATTAAGGCTATGAATGATTTAACTCTACGAGTATATCGTTCATGTGCATATTTGCAGGGTTACGACTTCGATGTCGTTTACCGCGAAGGCAGTAGAATGGAACACGCTGACCTTTCGTCTCGAAATCCTATTCCAAATTCTGATACTGTTAGAATCTGAAATAAGATGCCAACTAAAACTGTTCAACTTGTTGGGCTACATCAATATTGGTTAATAGTGGAACAGAAAAAAAAGGGGATGCTGAAATCCATAACCTGATCACAAAATACCACAATAATAGTTTCCCTGAAACCGAGGCCCAAACATATGGTGTCAGAAAAGGCATCCTTTATAGAAAAAATGACCGCAATAAAGCGATCTCCTGGCTACCAGTGGTTCCGCGATCCCTTATATGGACACTCATAAATCATGTTCACAGTGAATTGTAGCATTAACAGTAGGGATAAAACGTTGACAAGCTCTACGAGAAGTTTTGATTTCCAGATTTAGACATATCTAAATGTGTCCGCAAATGCATAGATTAGTGCATAGTCCGTCAAGCTTCTATAATCTCGTCGGGAGCACAGCCCATTCAGCTTCATCCAATTCCTAAAGTATTAACGCCTTAGTACACAATCCATATTGACTTTTCGGGGAAGCTCAGCGGGAAGAGCGACCAGAATTGTTTAGTAATTACTGACGGTTTTACGAAGTACTTCTTACTCGAACATAGCACGTCTGTTGACGCAAAGAGTGCAATACAAAGAAAAAGAATCATCGCAGATCAATGTCGTTGCTTCATTAGTTCTGATTTTAAAAGTTTTTATTGTGACGAGCATAAAATAGAGTTCCACTTTATTGCGTCGGGTGCAAGTAGACCCAATAGCCAGGTTGAACGAGTGATGCATACTTTAATGAACATTTTAACTATTGTTGAAAGCAATCCTAATAAGAGGTGTTGCGACGAATTTGGAAATATTCAGCTTGCCTGTCGGGGCTGCTATTGAAGAGCAGCTCAGGTGAGGATTGACTTTAAGAAAACTCCTGCTTCAAGTTGATGGGTAATTTTAATCTAGTTATAATAATATAGGTAGTACAACTATGCGTGTCGGTTGGCGGTCTATCTCGATGTCTACATTCCGGCGATGCGTCGGCGCCGTGCTCGCGTCCGCCTCCTTAGTAACCCCTTCGAGACCAGCCTCGCCGCAACAAATCGACCTTAGGAAGGATATATCAAACATCCAGAAAGCTGCTGAATCTGAAACCCTTAGATTCAATTATGGCCGCGCGGTAATTAAACCATTTTCTAAAGGTGATTACGTGTTTATCAAAAATTGTGAACGCAATCAAGCAAAATTCGACAGGAAATTTAAGGCTCCATTCGTGATAACAGAAGTTCTAAAAATTTATCGCTATAAACTTAAAAGCATAAAAGATAATACCAATGGAATCCTTAGATATTCTCACGAGAATTTGCGCGCAGTACTCCGGGGACATGATGGATTATTTGAAATCGCGTCTAGTCCTTTAAATGAAGTTGAGGCCGAGACGGCGTCTGATGATGTAGAAAATACTTCGTGTTAAAATAATGATAACGAGTCATTAGACCGTCTTGACACCTTAACCATATGCTTGTACAATGCTTCGGCTGAACACACTGTCACTTCGAACTTAGATAGCCAAAGCTCAGACTCTGGCACATGGGAGGTTCTTCATTAAGTTGAAGAGCATACAGAGCAGTATAATTCACTATCTTAAGCAGATAATACAAACTATGGTTACTGTACCAACATTCCTATAATTATGATAAATTGTACAAATAGTTGATATTCGGCGAAGAAGTATCGCCCTTACTATTTCCGGGTGAGTAGTAAGAGGGCACATCTCACTTGCCACAGAAGAAGACGAAATTTATCGTCCGAGTCATCGTTTAGATGGCTTGTCATGTGTTTTGTTTAGCGCCATTTGACGAAATGTGTCGTCCGAGTCATCGCCTAGGTGACTCGTCACAGTGGCTTGTCTAGCGCCATTTGACGAAATGTGTCGTCCGAGTCATCGTCTAGGTGACTTGTCACAGTGGTTTATTTGGCGTCATCTGACGAAATTTGTCGTCCGAGTCGGTCTCTCGAGAGGGCCGACTTGTCCTGGATGATCGCCTGCTATTTGTGAGACGAATTGTGTCGTCCGGGTCAACAAATTTAGATATTTGATATATATATGTGTATATTTCTAGGGCAGGAGTGCACTCCTGCCCTAGAAATATCGGCTCTATGTAAGGAGTTAGCTTTTTATTAAAGATATAATTCAAAAAAAGTTAACTTTATCAAGAATTATCTATACAAGAAAAGTTAAAGCTAATTACATTTTCATTTTTAAGATTATTTAGGGTCTGCTACTAGTTCAGCCGGTTTAATCTGAATATCAGTTTTTTCCATGGAGCAACTGGCATCGGATTTCCGCAACACTGAGGGTGTACTGAATTCGAAGGTTGAACTAGTTGCCAGTGTATTTGAGGTCACTAACTTCCCAATAACAAATGCCATAGTCATAGCTGTTCATAAAAACCGGGACCCACGGTTTAACCCGGGAACTGAACCCAAGACTAACGACACAGTCAATTGCGATACACTTAATTTATGTATAACAATTTAACGTTATATTTTAATATTTCTCACATGCACATAGACGTGATTGTACCACGTTTTTTCGCCCGTAGAATTTGTCTATTGTGTTTTCCTCGTCACGTTATTACGGAAAACCCAATGGATGTACACCTGATGCTTATCAAGTAGCAACATTGGAGTCGAGAATGTTATTTAATATACGATTTTTAAATAGAATGTCGATGGTAAAATACTTAATCTCAAAATGAAGCTACTGGTACACTAGCAATAAGTTATTAATGTATATTTATAAAATATCTAATCTATACTAGTAAAGAGGTAAAGTTTATGAGGTTGTAAGTTTGAAGCGTTGAAGGAGATAATCTTTGAATCTAATGAACCGACTTGATAATTGTTTTATTGATTGTCATAGACTTCATATTATGCGAAAAATGAATACTGTGATATCCAACATATGTAATGTAATGATGCTGAAAGTGATATGCATCAAGAATTACAATTGACTCTCATGATCGTTGAGATTCCTCTTCCCTCTACCTGTTCATCATTCAAAAGGTAACAAATATGAACTTGAGTTCTATGAGCTGTGTTAACAGTTTTAATCAGGTGATTTGTTGCTCTTTTGCGACTATACCATAAATAATATAAACTTACTTCTCTATATCAGGTAACTGCTGGCCCTTGCACCTCACCTCCCACTTCGGCCAGTACTTAAAACCTTCTTGATCGAACACCCTCTGTGCACACTGAGCGTCGTCCTTTATGTCTTCGTCAAGTAAGGCTGAAAATAAATAAAATACAACTTAGGTGTAATTAGGTGTAATATTTAAGAAGAGAAACAAGTAGACACCTCTACTTGTTTCTCTTCTTAAATATTTTCATCACATTTGCAGACCATACAATTTTCTTTTATCTGACAAGGGAATCGAACCCAAGACCTCAAAGCACAGTTAACGTTAAAAAAGTGGTTTTAAAAACAATTATCAGGGTCAGTCTATAGCTAGGCTAGGCCTCTAGATTGGAGTCCAGAAGGAAATCCCCTCCCTGGACTCCTTCCAATACAAAGGCGCAGAGAGGGTCACACCGTGTGGTTTTAGTCGGTTCGAGTCCGACACACCACCCCGCCGTAACCCCCGACGGGGTGACGGTCTGCGGGGATTTCCACACGTAAAAAAAAAAAAAAAAAAAAAAGGCCTCTTCTTAGATAAACAGTTTTGGCTATACAATGCTCACTGTTTAAAGACTTTAACTAACAGTGGGACTTCTGTTCCTATTTCCTATACCTACTATTTCCCGAGGTTTTAAACGGGTAATACTGCTTGTAGTCATTGGTAGAAGGTATCGCAAACTTTTTTATTCACGAATCAATCCCGCTGTACAGCAAAAACATGTACATATGACACGCTAGGTAGACAAAATAGTATTACCTATGTCAAATGTTTTCCTTCTCTTTGCGGTTCTATTGTACTGCATAGCTTACTACTCTCTTAGGGCTGAAACTGCGGTAAGCGGGCGCCCACGCGGTTTCATACAAAAGTGCTAGGTCGCGGGGACCCGCGCGGACGTCCGTCACGGGGTGCCGGGCCCCGCACCCACGCACGCTAGTCGTCGTTGCTACGTAATAATATATTAAGTTTTCCATCGACACAACTATACCTGCACACCATTAAAATTGAACTAGTGACACTGCGTAAATAAAATAAACGTTCCCACAGAGGCCGCAACGTGTCCACGCGCGTAGCCACGCGACGGTTGCCCGTCGCAGGCGCCCCCTTAACGCAGTTTCAGCCCTTAGTCGACTCTTACTGTACTGGTCGTAGCTGACACTTTACATGCTAATTGGGTCATAAAATTTTAAAAGGATTTTATTATAACTCAAGGCATTTGTGACCTTTACTTGAAGTTCAGGAGCAAAAGATTAATTAATATTTAAAATTTTACAAGTTTAAGATATTAGTTTTTCTTTTGTACATAAGAAAGCTTACTTAAAAAAGTTATTTTTACTTAGAAAAGATTTATTCAAATTCTTAATAAAACGCTTTACAAAGATCCTATAATCTATGTAAATTGTTCTTCTAAGAAATAGTAAGATAAAGAACAATGTATTTATTTAGACTTACGATAAAAGCTTAAAGTGAAGTAACTGTATTATCTTATTGTATAATTCTATCACCAAATTTTGAGAAAAAAAAACAAATCGTTTAATAGGCAGTACAGCTGTTGTACAATGTAATAAAAAATACTATATTTGCAAAGGGATTTCAAAACTAGTTTTAATGTTTTAACTTACAAACTAACTAAGACTGTAAATTTTATTAATTATATATATACAAATAAATAAAATACAAGTATTTGTATGTAATTTCAAAATAACAGTTATTTATTAAATGCCTATGAAAATATACATATATACGTTAATTACACCGAAAAGAAAATTATTAACATTTATGTCTGTCTTTCTGTATGTTTGTTCCAGGTCATCTCTGGAAAGGCTGTACCGATTTTGACGGGACTTTAACAAGCAGAAAGCTGAAGACCTAAGGAGTAACTTAGGCAAATATTCAGACTAGCTACACTCCACGGCGTTACTCGAAATTGACAACAATAACCGCGGGTAACACTGCTGGACTCAGCTAGTCTGTAATATTTATAACTAAACGTACGGTTTTGAATTAATAAAGTAGATTATTTAAAAGAATATAAATAGCTACCTATATTCGTGACTGATAAAACCACGTATTTACGAACAATGAAAGAGACACCTAGCAACAACAACAAATTATATTCTAGACCTGATCTTTGAACCCTGTACGTTGCTTCCCACTGTTTTAATTAAACACTTAGGTACCTACAAACTAAATGTAAATCAGAGAAATATAAACTGTCGGTAGTGGTTTTTAAATTCATAATTATTAGACGTCTTACACACAACGCCATCCAGTCCGGGACTAAGCAGAGCAGGAAAAAAACATTTTTTTAAATACATTCATTTTATTATAATATATATATATAGAAAATATCCAAACTCCGAAATAAATATTTGCAGATCTTCAAATATTTGGTCGTACCTGGAAATCGAACCCGAGACGTCAAGCACAGCAGTCGTTACGCTACTACTGCGCCACCGAGGCATGTGGATCAATATGGAATCAAAGTCACTATGTTACTGGAGGTCACATAGTGGTCACTATGACTGCACGGTTGGCCTAGTGGCTTAAGCGGTCGCCACACCGCTTCCTAATGCGCCAAGTATCGTGGGTTCAAATCCCACGTAGGGTGTTCTTTGTGTCCGTTTCATGTATGTTTGTAAAGTCCCCTGCGACTCAGGAATTTATATTCCTAATTCGGGAGTTGTCTTTTATAAATAAATAATAAATAAGGAGTATTTAGCTGGTAATGTTGCTGTATATCTCTTTCGAGGGACGGATAATGCTCAGTTTGGAACTAGATGGCATTGTGTGTAAGATATCCGAAATATAAAAAAAAAACATTTCAAAATAACACATCCGTATTACCTCCATAAATGATCTAAAAAACATTCTAACAGTCAATTGTGATACACTATTCTGATAGTCATGATGTATCCTTGATAGTTAAGTTCAGTATTATTTACTCTGTTTGTAGTAATCACCATCTACATTGTTGATGCAGACGATGTATTATGATGACCCATGCTATGGTTAGCTTTTGTGATGCTACAGAATCATTGGTCCTTCGGTCTCTTACTCACCAACCACACACGACAATAAAAATGATGTGATTTTAAGTTGGTCTTCTGGGATAGATAGTAATGGCCTCTGTCGAAGCGGTGTGTTAAAACTGAAATCATCGGATCTCTAACATCTTAAGTGCCAATTTATTTCAACAACTTACATTCACACGTTATGTCACACTTTCCACCTTTTTTGCCTTCTTTGCACCATTCACTTCCTATCTGAAACAAAAAAAAAAAGAAGAAATACTCTTAAATTTATTCATGAAATAAAATAAATGTAATGAGTGACTAGTAATTATTAGGGGTTATCTATATTAAATGAATATTATTAAATTATGAGACTCAAACTGGGTATTCCTTTTGTTACGGTTTCTAGATATCATTGGACAAGTGCGAGTTGGATTCGCGTAGGAATGGTTCCGTAACATTACTATACATTTCAAACTTCTACCTATTGCTGTTACTAATATCGAGCATAAAACGAAAAAAAAATCACGAATGTTGTATTATATTTATGTTTTCCGTATTAAGTTATCCCCATTAAGTTTTCAAGACCGGGATGGTTGGCGTTCCTTGGGGGAGACCTTCGTCCAACAGTGGACGGCGGTAGGTTTACACTACTACTACTACATTATGTTTTCAACATGGAACATTAATAAACGTAAAATATGTATTTCGACTTCATTAATTGGTTCTATCTCTGAAACGGCTACAGATAACTGATGACATGAAAAGATTAACTTAGGATATTTTTAATAGGCTCGCTCCGTGGCAGAACACGCAATTGACAACAATAACCGTGAGCAAAACCGCGGGACTCAGCTAGTCTACAATATATATACATGAACAAAAACACAAAATAAATAACAAACGACATCATCACATCGGCCTTATGATAATCGTTCATTTACATAGCGCCAGTGAGCCAGGTCTGTTAGTAGGTATTAGGTAATGAGGTTATTTTTTAAATTATACTAGCTTTTGTCCGCGGTTCTGTTCACGTGTGTGTCGGTTATCGAGGTAAAAAGTAAACTATGTATTTTCTCAGGTTCTAAGCTATTTGTGTATTAAATTTTATCAGAATAAATTCAGTAGTTTTGGCGTAAAATCACATACAGACAGAGTTACTTTCACATTCATAATATTAGTAAAGTATTGTTTAACTCACTTGGAATAATCCATAAAACTTTCTTCTCGGAGATTTCTCGATAAAAGCTGAAGTGTTTCTGTCACTTGTTTGCTCTATGAGGCACACCCCTGAAATTGAACAATAAATACATCACAATACTATTATTCTTAACCAGTTACCAACAACAGATGTTTATCGATAGCAACCAATATTTATACAGCAAGGATAAACAGATTTGGAGAGAAAACAGAGTTCAAGTCTCGAAGATATTATTAAATTAAACGATTTAGTTGAATGTCTATAGTAATCTGTTTCATTCATATCAAACTCGGGAGATTAACTGCAAAGGTCATCCTAGATAATTAAATATGCGACGCGATTCTGTTTGCCCGAATCGATTTCATGACCAATGAAGAACTGATAAAGATAATGATTTCATTATATAATGATATGAAATTTGATTGAGAAGCGCTAATAGCCGAGTGGCCTTAGGTGATTGGAAACAATCACCGAGGGTTAACAACGAGGGCACGGTCAGGCTTAGAGGAGTTGCTGTTTATGGCATGATATCTTATGAGCGATTCCATGATTTGGAGGTCAGGTTAAGTAGTCGTCCCGTTTGTTAGCATAAGATAGCAGATATGAAGCTTAGTTGAAGACCTTCGGGAGGTATTAAAAACATCCGACGGTAAGATTACGTAGACACAATGTGTTTTGCCAATATGACGGGTTATGTAAGGTATAGTATAGGGGAGTTGATGGAAACAAGAGAAGAGGGAGACCGAGAAACAATAGAAGAACTGTGTTGAAAGATGACTTGAATAGGAAGAGAGGTAATAGTAAAATGACGAGTGATGGAATAAAATGGAAAGATAAAACACATTTCACCAGTCTCAAATAATTTAAGGATAAGATCAGGCAGATGATGATCATGATAAGAATTTTACATGGATTAATTTTCATTGGAAAGTTGCCATTTTTTATTTAAATCAGATCAGAATGAAGTTTGTGAATGAAGGAAGTGAAAGAGTTATCTCAAACTTATACAAACTAGTGATCGCCCAGTGGTCTGAATTCGACCATAATTAATTTGAATTATAAGTGGCAACATTATTAAGGTTGTATTGTCAAAGACTACGTCTATAATCACAGATTTAGCCAAGGCCACGTTACAATGTAAATTTGACAAAAGAGTTTCGATACTATCTTTGTGTGTCAAATACACAGTAGTGTGTGTAATGTTTTATTATTGATTTAATGTATTTTCATGCATAATTAAAAAAATATATTAGCCTTCTGCACTCCTTTTCTATATAAACTACAATTTAATTATTATATATTATTTATATTAATTTTCGTAAAAAACCTGTACAAGGTTTTGCTTCATAAATGGTCTTGGTATTCAACACCAAGCATCTAGAAATTAACAGGCTAAGTTTTTAGGAGTATTCGATGGGAAGTAGCTTGCCATAAACCTGGAGTTTGAAGGTATAAAATCTCAATCTATGCTTACATAGAGTTACGATAGATTTGCGTATATTGAGTTACTAATAAAAGCGCATAGGCAACACCATTCACTTACTAAAAAATCTGTTCGTTTGTCCCCTAGACCATAAATTTAGCCGCACATGTATCTACTCCTATCCACTGAAAAGACAAATATTTACTTGTTTTTTTATTAGAAAAGCTACAGCAGGGTAGGAAATATATTTTAGGATTTCAATAAAAAAAAAAGTTTAATGTACCAGTATTCCCTTAATTTGAATTTATTATTTTCAAATTGAATAACTCACTCTCTAACTAATAATTAATTCTTAGTCCAATAATATCCAGCAAAACATATCTAATAAACCAATTTAGCGGAGTTTTCCATTTCATCAATTCCTACCAAATGTCATCTCCACTCTAGAATTTATCACAAACAAATACTTGTTTCTCACAAATAATCATCTGTGACAAGTGTTAGATATATATAACACTATAGGCCGACCGTTTATCTGAGTCCTCGCCTGCGGTAACAGGGGCGCGGGGGTATGACGACAAAATGTCAAAACGCCTCCACACATAACTTTCCTGTCATGTTGCATTGTTTGTTAACTCGTATTGGTGCTATCGGTACCGCATGACTGCGCAGAGAACATAGTACTGTAAGTACGTTAAAATATTTGTGTGCAAGGTTCAAGGTTGTACGTATTACATAAGTATTCAAAGTCAATTGTTATTCATTGGTCTTACTTATGAATCAAATACAGTTTGACCTCTTTGATTTTTGTTTTGTATTTCTAAATATTATTATGTTTATTGTATGCAAATTAATAAAACTGACATGTATGTTCGTAATTTCAGTATGTCCATGTATCTGTTTTGCTACGGCCAATTTCTGGGACGGATGGACAAATTTTGACGGGGCTTTCACTGGCAGGTAGCTTATGATGTAATGAGTGCCATAGGCTCCTTTATAGACTAGTTTTGCCCCGCATGTTTCCTGCTGTTATAGTGAAGATACAACATCTATCGCGTTTAACACTGCGCAGTAACTTCCTCGCGGCTGGACACTTAAGCGGGTAGAACTGTCTGACCACCGTGGTATGAGCCAAACTTTCATTTTGAAGTCTCTCCTTGATGACAAGCTGTGGACTTCGGATGATGAGAAATATCCCAAGTTTCACACTTCACAAAGGAGTTGAACAAGACTGTCATATTCTCAATCTCAATTACAACGCATACACATTATCATTATAGTTGGTCTAGTGGTTAGCGTATGCGACTGCTAATCCAGAGGTCTCGGGTTAAAACCCGGGTCGGGCCAAAAAGTGTTTGTGGGATTTTCTTAGGAAATTCCTAATAGCTGCCCGGAGTTTGGAAGTTTGGCGGTGATTCACGCCCGTGCCTCGGAGAGCATGTAAAGCCGTCGGTCCCGGTTGTCATAAACATCTATGGCAAGCGTTATTGGGAAGTCAGTGCCCTCAAATATACTGACAACTAGTTCAATCTTCGAATTTCAGTTCTCCCTTAGGGTTGCGGAGGTCCGATGCCAGTCGCTCCGTGGAAAAACTGATATTCAGGTAAAACCGGTTGAACTAGTAGCCGACCCCAAATAAACTTGGGAATAATGGCTAGGAGGATGACACATTATCATTATAGTTAAGTTGTTTTTCTCGTTTCTCCCATATCAAATAGTTATGTTACATTATGAAAGCGTAAGAAGGAAAAATAAGAAAAATACTACGTTGTGATCGCATCATTTCGATATGAATCGAATACGTATGTAGGAATATGTATAATATTTGTGTTTTATTTCTATGATGTGTGTTATCGTATGCTAGCACACACCACAGAGAGAACTGGTTTCCTTTCTTTCTTTTCCTTATTACGTCGATATGTTATTAGGTATACTATTATATTGAGTTTAGTTAGTAACTTCTTAATGTAATTCATGTTAGTAGACCGTATTAAATTGCAATTCAATATTTACTTCGTTTTCCTAGTGTTGTCTTAAGAACTTCTGAAGAACAAAATTTTCAATTTCAACTTCACTCTTCATGTTTGGTTTTGAAATATTAGCTTTGACTTTGGGAGGAAATGAGGAGATATGGGTGTTAACATTGGTAAAATATTTACACTATCTCGTATCGGGTGAAACAAGACAAACTAAGAATTACTTGAAAAAGAATTATGGCGGCAGTATAGTGTGTGTGTATGTGTGTGTATTTGCTTGTTGAAAAGTTTGTATTGTTTTTTCATTCGTTTCTTTCCTTCTATTCCTAATTTCATAATTTCCAATCTGTGTTTTTTTTGGGTATAAAATCCTGTTTGCACATCGACATTGTACATAAAACGAATATTTAATTTTATGCCTTGGGATATAAGAACGCATTCAAAACTCTAAGAATTTCCCTTAATTTTGACGTTCTCCCTTGCTTTTGAACGGTCTTCATGATTTTTTTATTAGTTTTAAGAATCTTAAGTTTTGATTTGCCAGTACGATATTTAAATAGTTTAAAACATATGTTTGTGGCATCATTTAGTACATTGTCATAAAATCAACTTTCATTTTTTTTTATTTGTTGATTTGTACATAAAAATAAGTTGTGAAGTTATATCTTTCGTATGTGTATATTTCATTTTAAAATATTATTAAATTTAAGTTTTAATATGAAGCAAACTAACTCCCGATTATAATAATAGACCCCTCCTCGTCAAGACCTTGGGGAAGACCCACATACAAATTCGAGACAAATGCACACGACTCAACAACTGCTAAATAAGCGGAACTATGCCATGTGACACGTAGAACATTGAATTTGGAAAACAATAGTCGATTAAATTTGACATCTAAATAAAACCAGATAGAATAATTTCAGTGATATAATAATAATTTAAATGGTGAGTGGTGAAGTAAAAAACGATGATGGAAAAATTCAAGTTGAAATGAAATGAAATGATTTATTCTGCAATTAGATTACATGAACACTTTTGCAAGTTAAACTTTTTTTTGAGCAGATGAGTTCAGAGTCTTATCACTCTTATTCATCCCGTACCGACCACAGCATTGTAAAAAGAAGAAAACCTTGACACAATCCTTGTACCGTACCGTATGGCTAACATGGTATAATAGAATACTGTCGGATCAATTATTTGTGTGATGCACAAATATTTGTTTCGGAGTCTGGGTGTTTTCTATGTATAATATGTATGTATTTACAAAAAAAAAGTATGTTTAAGTATTTATATTAATTGTTTAGTACCCTTTATACAAGCTCTGCTTAGTTTGGGACTAAACGACGTTGTGTGTGAGATGTCCGAAAAATATTTAGTTTAGTTTTAATTTAGTTTTTTTAATATCCTTTCAAAACAAAAGTCTATGATTAACAGTAAACAATAAAAAATATTGATTATGATGCTCTAGATAGATTATGATTCTTTGTATTCTGTTCTTAATAAACTGATCTTGGGATTCCCCCTGCTAGAAAATGTATTGTAGCATGCACTCAGAAGTCATGAATAGGTAAAAACATTGTAATTTATTATGAAATGTGTACACGTATGTAGTTATCTGATGATGAACACAAATATTTAGTAAGACGTAGTACATATTTTAATGAAGCAGATTTACAATTACAGCAGTGATGGTTAAATTCATACGATGCCTACTAGTTTGGTCGTCTACACCTCTCTAATCTCCAATCAGTTTTTATCGATGTTTTATCGATGTTATGGTATTAAAATTCAAAAAACTATGTACATGTTTTTAAATTGAACTGAAAATTCAAAATACCATAAAAAAATTTAGTCTCTCTAGTTCTCAAGTCTAAAAACATTTTTTGTTTTCACCTCTATTTAGGTGGTAGCGTAGAGACCTCATATACTTCTTAAAAAAAGTTTATTGAAATTTTTAACCATAGCATCAATTATCTTCAAAAATAAAACCAGTATAAAGGTCGAAAACATAGTGAATTCCAAGAAGATTAAAATAAATTACATGCTTTACTACACGCTAAAGACTACTAGTAGTTCGCAAGAGGAAAATCCATTGATGAAAATGACTGGCATCACTACAACATAACAGAGGCATAAATCATTTAACACAAATACACATCTACATAATACAACACCGTAGATAATTACCGATAAAAAACTATGTTTGTTATACTGCCTCGTAACGATGGACAGTGATTCTTCTGGAATTAATGGGCCTTGAAAATATTACGACGCCACACTAGTCAAATATCTACTAACTTTGTTTATATATCATCTACCAGCTTTTGCCCGCGGCTCCGCTCGCGTGTATGTCGGTTATCGCGGTAAAAAGTAGCCTATGTCCTTTTCCAAGTTCAGTTCTATCTTCATACCAAATATCATCAAAATCGGTTCATTGGTTTAGGCGTGAAAGCGTAACAAACAGACAGAGTTACTTTCGCATTTATAATACTAGCTTTCGCCCGCAGCTCCGCCCGCGTGTATGTCGGTTATCGCGGTAAAAAGTAGCTTATGTCCTTTCCCAAGTTCAGATCTATCTTCATTCCAAATTTCATCAAAATCGGTTCAGTGGTTTAGGCGTGAAAGCGTAACAGACAGACAGAGTTACTTTCGTATTTATATTATTAGTAAGGATTAGTCGGGATATAACCATTTTATTTGGAGGTGGCACAATATGTTATTAGGGATTATTATTATAGCTGATTGCCTTTTGCCTTTGAAAGTACTATGCAGATAAGTAAATAGAACGCAAATTTCAGAAAGTTAAATAAATAATGAGACGTGTGACACACAACGCCATCTACCTTCAAACTAACCAGAGCTGGTACTTTGAAAGTTGGATTTACTTCTTATTATTTTTTTTTTTTTTTTACTACTTTTTTACTAATAGAATATATCCTTTTTTTCGTAAATAAATATATATTATACATGGTCAACACCTAAACTACAAAACATCTATCTGTATATATATAGGAACTCATATCCTCAAGCACAACAGTCGCATATATTACTACTACGCCACCAAGGCACTATCTATGGAATAGAACGAAGAAGCTAGATTAATACATTTCAATTTTTGAATGAGCACTCAGGACAAAATGTGTGCTCTTCTTAGCATTGGATTAAATACTAAAGCAGAACATTAAGATAAAAATCTATATGAAGTTATATACCTACTAATAATATTAACTAATGAACCGTTGTTTTACAAAATGTTCCACACCGAGAAGCAAACTAATGGTGTCTTATGAACATCCATTTCCTAAGCACGGGTAATTTCTTAGTTAACAGTTTAATTAGGTTATAGTTTATATATAAGGAGGTATTTGAATTCTATATCTTAATTTTTTTAACGTTGTCCTTGTCAATTTTCGGTGCGGGCCAACTAATTATTTGCTTAACATACCTTTTATTAATGTAATGTACATTGTAATAAAATTAATGTAGTTGACCATAAATTACATAAAACCAGTTCTGTAGTAACCAGATTTTTGGTAAACGAACCATATTATACGCCCGCACATACAGCTTGCACTAATCGCTAATATTATTAAAATGACATTAATATAATTATCAAAATTACAGACATTACTAGAATCTAGATACACGAATTTCATTTTTATAATTAGATTATTATAGCAAAACCATTTGTAAGTGGTTATAAGTAAATTTCGGAAGTTCACAATTAATACTTTTATGGGGTCTGTTTATGAATCAGATCATTTGTGAGTGACACGGTCCAAGGCATATCGATACTTTTTCTCCAAAGGATTGTACTGCATTATTATATAACTGAAATCCCTGCAATAATTTTACATGAGATAAAAAATGCTACTTTGGATGCACTTCTTTAGTGTTAGTCAAATGTTCTGCATCCATTATAGAGTTAAACTACATAGTACTCATTCATTCATTCATTATTTATGTTTATAACTAAAACTTTATATGTTACAACATGATATTAGATTTTTAAATACTGCAATTGCCCCTTTAAAAAATCGTACTAACGATTTCAGGGTTTATATAATACTAGTATTCGCCCGCGGCGGAAATGTATAATAAATTTCATTTAAATCCGTTCTGTAGTTTTTAGACGACTGAGTCACTTTCGCATTTATTAGTAATAAGGCTTAGTAAGGATTTTATTATCAATATTAAATTTATTTAACGTATGGTCTCGAAACAATGCTATTTTTAGCCGTAGTCTGCTAACAATTTGAAAAATGGTACTGTTTTGTAAAATATCAAAATTTGAAGGTTAATAAAAGGTTGAAAAACAGGTATTAAGTACTAACAGCGTGTACATTCTAGTTGAATTTAAGCGTTTTGCATTGTTTCAATAGCCTAATTAACATAAACGATTTAGTATAACAATCAACTCACAATTGCTCAGAAACGTCCTTGGAAATAGATTATTTTTTAGCAGTTCACGAGTTAATTGACATCGCGTGTACACTTTGGCATCTAGACCCAAACAGATAGATAAAACTAAAATAATTTTAAGGAGCCGTGCGCTCTCCATGGTGATAACCGGTACACTGACAACTGCTAACAATATAATGAAAATATTTACTTGTCCAATGTTGATTATACAGATAATATGCGTCTACGCACCTTTGACACTTACAATGCTCAGGGAAATTGGCGCAGTATAGCATGCTATCAGTTGTATTTACATAAGATCTTGTTTTGAAATACCCAAATATTTAAATACATTTTGTGATAAAGTTTAATAGAACTACAACAGAAAATTGCTGCATATGGCAACAGTTGTATCAACACTGAAATGTTTGGCACTCTTCACTCACGACAGTCTTGAAGCATACAGGTATTCAGTTGCGGTTAGAGACACTTATTTATTATTTAATTATATTTTTGGGTGAACAATTAAAGGTAACTAAACTATTACTACTACCATAAAAGGTAAATTATCTAAATCACTCGAAAGTAGAACCTTGGTATATTATACTCATCCGGAAATGTAACATTTCCGACGCACAGAATATCGGCATTATCAGCTGTAGGTTCGATGAAACATTGCACTTTAAGGGGAAAACTCCGAAGAACACCATCACTGCTAGGAGAAGGGATACGAAACAATCTCTATACTAACGGATTTGGCCTGCTAGCAGACCGTAATCCCCATGCTAATAGGCCTATATCTATCAGTAAACTATTATAGTCTATTGATGACGATGACAAGACATCGGATTATATACACTTTGGCAGTGCATACTCATATATTCCAATGTCTTGACATCTGTCAATGCCAAAAAATATCAATTTAAATGCTAATATTACTAACTACTAACTGAAATATGAGCTTTTATTTCAAGTAGGCCTTTTCAGGCACTTTCTAAATGTTACATTACTGGCTCTAGTTACCAAAATAACATTCCAATGGAAAATCACTGGTATGAAACTCCTTATGTTACTCTTTTTAAAAATCATAATTACAACAAAAAATTGGTAAAAGAAATCAATACGAATGCTAAGATTTGCGCTATTGTTACACATACAAAGCATACAGCACCTTCTTCTTAGCCTTTATTCCCAATATTGTTTTGGGTCGGCTACTAGTTCAACCGGTTTTACCAGAATATCAGTTTTTCCACGGAGCGACTGATATCGGACCACCGTAAACCTCAGGGAGAACTGAAATTCGACTTTTGAACAGTGTATTTCTGAGCACTGACTTCCCAATAACGATTGCCGTAGATGTTCCTGACAGCCACGACCGGCGTCGTAACGTGCTTGCTCTCCGAGTCACAAAGCATACAGCACCAAGTATTAAAAATAAGCATTATTTTAAAATTATCTAATAACACTAAAAATTTTACAAGTAATAAATATATAGAAGGTAATAGTTATATTATGGCAATAGTTGCAAGAGTCTTATAGGAAGGAAACATCCCATAAAATCATCATCATCTTAAGCCTATCGCAGTCCACTGCTGGACATAGGCCTCTCCCATTGCACGCCACTTGGTTCGATCCTCGACATCTCGCATCCATAAAATGTTAAATTATTTATATTAATTTACTTCAGTGTCTCATGAAATGGAAAAAATAAAAGGCAATGGAACTGATGATGGTAATACATTACCAAAATCATAAAGACGTACCCGCAAGTATGACCTTGTCCATGATTAAGTTCTTTTGTTATTGTTAAAATAAGTTTTACCAAACAATTGATATCAGTAAAAACCCGCCAAATAATAAATTATAAACAGTTTCTTTGAATCGTTTTTGTTATCACCGTAATCTTTATTTAAAAATAACTTATATAATTATGACTTAATTATGTTGCAGTAAAATATATTACATAAGTCTTAAGTAGATGGTGACTCTGAACTTTATATCTATACTTGCTAATGCCCGCGGCTCCACTCGTGTCCTAGTGGTATTAAAAATAGATGTTGGCCGATAGATAGATAGATTATAATAGATTTAAACATTTTTGTTAAATTGAAGCTTCAAATTATTTCCTTATTTATACATATATTATTTTATCTTAAAACCAAAAGTAATGTAAATATTTTTGTTAATTTCATAATAATTGTCCAATACTGATAAAACTACGAAGTGACCTGATTGTTATATTTTGCATTTTTGTTATACCAAAAACAGTTATCAATATATGTGATACTAGCTTTTGTTCGTGGGTTTGCCTACGTGTTATTCTGATGTATAACTTTGATTACCTTTTTCACTTAAAGGGAATCACTACACTACACTACACTTAAAGGTGTAATTTTCCGAAATCCTCTCCAAGTGCTCGCCTACGCTCCTCAAGGAACATATATACATGTCAAAAGCTTGTAATGTTATTAATACTTTATTCAGACGTTTTCCTTAATGACCACGGTTTTATTTCTATTAAATGTGTTGAAAAATTTATAGTTTTCGGAGCATATTTGGTTGTAATGAGTGCACATTCTTGAAATTGGACTATTTTGAGATACATTATTATAAGAACTCCTTATAGCTGATAGTTTTATACATATTGGTGGTCATTTATGTTACACAATTTATTTTATTAAACGGGAATCGTTATTAATCAACTGCGATAATTATTATAGTTTTCTAATAGTCCGCTGGTGGACCAAAGAATCTCCTTATAATTTTATAAAAAAGGAACCGACTTCAATGAAAAACTATTCCGAGTACCCAAATCGCGAAATTGTGCCTATGATATTTGAGGAGTTCCCTCGATTTCCTTGGGATCCCATCATCAGATCTCGATATGGTGACGTTGGGACCACCTGTAAGCTACGCCCATTCAAATGCAAAAAGAATTTTTGAAATCGGTTCATAAACGACGAAATTATCGCTGAACATACATAAAAAGAAAAAAAAAAGATTCCGACGAATTGAGAACCTCCTCCTTTTTTTTGAAGTCGGTTAAAAAGGGCGGTTTTCACTGACTATTAAACGCAACTTTGTTTTTCTTAATCTTTGCAGTGTTGCTATGATGTATATATTGCTAAAGGCAGTTTTTATGACACCCACGTAATGAATAGCGTTTGCAAAATACTCCCAACCGTAAGTACAAGAATACGCAATCTTTTATAGTATACTAACGTTTGGCCGCGGCTAGTTCTGACAAGTTACAAGTATATAGAAAGTAGCTTTTGCCCACAGCTCCACTCGCGTGTATGTCGGTAACGCGAAATAAAAGGTGCCTTCGTGGTTTCTCAGGCCGTAGACTATTGGTGTATAAAATTTTATTTAAATTGGTTCAGTTTTTTTAGCGTGAAACCCAGACAGACAGACAGTGACTTTCGCTTTTGTAATATTATTAAAAATTTACCATAGTTCTACTTTGGTTTTTAAAGAAGGTTTGTATTCATATATGCGGAAAGAAACGTGGACAAAAGCTAGTAAAAAAAAAGACATTCACAACCTATAAAGATTTCCATTCATAGCAAAGTAAATAAATGAAAACACACATTTGTTAATATTTTATTTCAAGAATGAGAATGGAATCACATAAATTATTTATTTACATACATTATACTAATTAAAGCAGAACCAAAGTTCTTCAAACATCAACATGTTGCGGGTTACGATAATTATAATGCAAATAAAGCTCAAATACCATACAACGCATATAATAGACCTTTGAACAATATTTAATTAACACATGCAAAGACTATCAAACTATATTACAAGATAAAAGGCATAGAGAAACAAGATTCACAATTTGTGCCCCTTTTGCTTGCGTCTAATCAGGCTGGTACTTACAAATTATTTATGTTAGTAGATATCAGTTCGGTCTATATTCATAATTACTTTTAAATTAAAAGCTATGATAATATTACAGAGAGAACACATGATTTTGGATTATAAAGAACTTATAATTATGTGATTGATAGTAAAATTTTGTACTGTCTTTCTATAAAGTATGTATTATTGTCTATGTAATACACATTGCGATACTATTTACCAGATGAGCTGACGTCTCAAGTATACATTTGCCACGAAATCAATGCAACGAAACAGAACAACTGATTTTATTGTGAAACAAGTAGCAAAAAATCATCCACCTCAAGCAGATTTCTATTTATGACATCTGAACATGAAACGGAATAATCACACAGGAAAGTGGTAAAATTCTATTGAAATCTATAGAACTAAATCATTACACACATAAATCACAGGTCGTTGCATAGAAATGCACTTAGCTTGAAAGAAGTAAGTTACGGCAAAAACACTGCGTTCTCTTATAAGGTTTCATATACAAAGACTTATAGGCGTGATTATTGTAAAAGGCCTAGATTTTTGTTCGAAATACTGGTAGGTAGATAATATTGATATCATTATACCATTGCTGAATTCGTGTTATTACAATTAATATACCAGCTAACTCCATCTATATCTTTGCATGTGTTTGTAACATTATCTTGCGATAAAACATAAGTAATGTAAACAATTATATTTATATATACATACATAAATTGATAATTTACAATACATTATTAAACTGTTATTTTATTCAATTTATTTTTAATTAGGTTTTAGTTCTAGTGTCTCAGCTACTTCATACTACAAAATGTTGTAATCCATTTCTCACTACTAGCGATCAAAGTTATATCGTATAAGTTATATATTTTCTTTATTACATATTTATCAAGTAAAATAGTTCAAACTTGTCTTTATAACTATTCTATCAATAATAGTTGTCATTAAAACTCTCCAAGACACAACAAAAATAAATATTCTTCAAACATAATTTCGGGAAGTGTTTTACCAAAATATTAAGTTCACAAAACAGTCAAAAAGCCAATATTATCAATAAATAACAAAATATCTGAGCCTCAAGTTAATATTATTAGTTAAAAATATGGCAATACATCTTCACAGAAGACATACATACTTAATTTTAGTAAGTTACAAGCTCATTAATAATTACTAACTAAGCCGCAACTGCTTGAACGTTTTCGAAATCTAAAGTGGCATGATGCATCGCTGAGTTAACGTTTATTGATACAAATACCAATGAATTTAATTTAAGTGTTGTATATATAGCCGGTTCCAAAAATAACGGGTCAGTCACATAAACCCGAATATCTCCCGAACTACGTATGCCATCCTAATGAAACGAAGACTGTTCAATTGAGAATTTAATTATACAGATAAAAAATAAAATAAAACTACTAAAAAGTCTTTATTCTGTTTTTTATTTCATTGATCTAGCTTTTACAGTTCTAGAGGTATTTCAATTTTTGTGACTGACCCGTAATTTTTGGAACCGAGTGTATATAACTTCAAGACAAGAAATTTAGCATTCTTCTTCTTCTTTAGGTACCATCTCCATCACGGAGGTCGGCAACCATATGTCTGTATCTCCCCCCTCAGTCATGCGAATCAAAGTTTCTGTGCTGTCCACCTTCAACCAGTCTCTTAAGTTCTTTGTCCAAGATATACGTTTTCGGCCTCTACCTCGTCTCCCTTGAATTTTCCCTTTAATAATTAATTTTATTATATTATATTTACTATTTCTATAAACATGTCAAATTTAGCATCAGATTTCTTCATTCTAGATAATCTATATACAGGGGAACCGTATGCAACTTCATTTACAACGTATATTCAATTAACTACTACTACTACTAACACTAAGAGTGTCCATGGAGTTTCTTGCCTGTTCTTCTCCATAGGATCTACGAATTGGAACAGACGATTAGCTTCACGACTGACTGGCTACTTGACGTTTCAAAAGTGCCGTTGTATGGTTTATTTGAAATTAAATGGTTTGATTTGATTTGATTTGAACTCTATTTAAAAAATATACTTTTCCACTAAGACACAAACCGACTACGAAATTTAAATAGCTATTAAGATATATTGACGATAATTGTAATTGTTTACCATCATTTTATATCAATAACTATATTCTTGTTACTTTTGTTATCAAATTCCAAGAGAAACATCAAAATTATTGTGATGTTTCTCTTGGAATATAAACTAAATATTAACTAAAAACAAAGATAGAATCTACTATAATAAAATATCAGAAAATGCACCGTGTAAAAGTCATTGCAATATCAATATACATATTTACACCTAACATGACAATGGCGAAATTATACAATAATGAAGTTGAAATCAAAGTCTTAATTTATAAAGTCGATATTCAATAACGAATTACATAAAATTTAATCTCCATTAAAATTCAATTCAACATTCAAGAAGTTGCGGTTTTGATTCAGTCAATTTAAGACTTAAAAATGTATTAGTTATGCGTAATTATTTTTACATAACCCTAAACCAGTGAAATTAATAATGAACAGTATGTTTATTAAATCATATTACTTAATTACAATTGAGTACATAAATAGATATCTCTTATCACAAGCAAGAGGTGTTTGTAAACATTTCTTAGAATCCGTTATTACTGTCAAACAGTACTAATTACAACTTAAATAATCATTATAAACGTGTTTATTGTACTTTGCTCTTTTATCTACAAAGGGAAAGATGAAAGATTTCGTCAAGAAAATATCAAAGTACAAATAACATATACATACATATATCTACAGAGAATTTCATGTTACTGTATTTTCCTATCTCTTGTCTCTTTTTTCATTTATTATCTTGATTCAATTGGGTACCAGCTCCTCATTGTGTATAATAGATAATTGTGTAATGAGCATTCTAAATTTACAATAAATAAACCATAGTTATTATTCTATAGTATTGTATTGATTTCAAATAAAGGTTTTCTTGACGATTTTATCTATTTTAATGCTCTGATACATTATTTAAATGAGAAATACAATATTTAACACACAGAAGGATTTCTCGTAATACGCTAACATAACACAAATTTATTTTTAAATTGAATGCTTGTTTTGTACTACTGCAATGTATTAAGTAGTTTGCTTTAAAAACTATATTACTTAATATATTATCAATGTTAGTTCTACTTGGATAGATACCTTGATTACGATTCGAAATTTAAAGAAACCAAACTACAGAATATTTTAAGGATATGATTGAAACTGAATCATTTTCCCCTTATACGAATGAGATAAGTCCAGAATTTCGGAATTTTTCATTATGTTTTTATTATAAAACATTCGCCATTAGTACTTGCAATCCAACCATAGATCAATACACTTGTACATACATACAAATACACATTCAAATTTAAACAAAAATAACAAAAGAAGTAAACTATAAAATATTTTTTCACGACTAGTAATTCACACTTTAGAAGTAGCAGTAGGAGTTAGCATTACATAACTAGCTCGGGCATTTTCTTCCAGTACCGGTTCTTGCCTTAAACACCTTGGGGTGTTAAAATCAGTTGTTCTCTTCATAACTTTCCTTACAAACACTATCAGTCCAATCAACAAGGCCATCAAACCACCAGCCATGCCTATCAATGCTCCATTTAAACTCTTGAAACCCGTTTTAATTTGTAAAGAACGATCAATTTCTATTACCTGAGGTACAACACAAATCGTTCGTGTTTTATCAATTTTATACTGTGAAATGGCAGCACAGACCTCATAAGGCCCCCTTAAAAAACCTTCCATGGACACTTCAAGCATTGGTTGACATGGAGTATCTTTTTGTGCTACTAAGTACCCATGAGATAGAATAGCAAGTACTACATAGCAACTGTTAATAGGAGTGACGTCAACGTTTGACAAGCCTTGAGAGAGCCGCATGGCATACTGAGGATGCTGAGGTAGGCCCATGACGGATATCAGAGTAGTAAGAACGCCATCGCTAGTAATATTTGATCGAACTTCCGTGACCCTGAAACATAATACTAATCTGAACATATATATATACTACTTAGATAAAGAAGTTCATGACCTCCAATCTTATCGCTTTCGTCATGTATTTCTAGCGACTTCCAAAAACTTGCTAAATGTAGCATTTATTCATCCTACTTTGTTTATGTAAGATATCAAGAACAGATGTTTCACTTTTCTTATCCAGTAATTTGGAATAAATAAATGCTTTGAACACTGACAGATTTAGTAAGATTCTATTTCCAAGGCTAATTTTAAACGTTCTAATTTCTTTGATAAGATTTACAATTAAGACAACATTTCTTACCTCAAATGATTTGGCGCCGGTGTTCGATTAACCATTACTGGCACAACTGTGGCAAAACTAACTCTCTCCTTAACCGTCACAGGTACTCCACAGCCTAATAACAAGGCAACTGGCAGGTCAGAACTAGACATTTCTTCTAGGGCAATACAGAATCTGAAAAAAAAAACACTTCCTGAAATTTTTTACAATTATAATTTTATTAAATCACAAATTGAAGCGACATAGAATCTGAAGACGCATTGGAGCTATCCTAGCCTTAACTTCTTTTATACGAGTAAGTATTGGTGGAAAAAATATTTTGGGATTCCACTTAATAAAATATACTGTATTTTTTATGAACATTTTTGTTACCGCTTTTAAGTTTCTCACATACGCAATTTTACAAGTGTGTCACAATTAACTTATCATTTATCTTCCTTAAGTATGAAAGCTTAATATAACTGAAATAAAGAACTTACGTATATTTATCTACAGGATCAATCTTCAGTCCTCTTATGACTACATTGGCTGGTGCAGCTCTATGACAAGCTACATGCTTTGGAAGGCCTCCTGCTCTAGATACAGTGACTCCAGTGCATCTATATCGATAGGATGTAGGAGGGTCAACTACCCAGGATAAGTAGACCTCTTCACCATCATACCAAGCTTCTAAGAGATGTATCTAGAAAAAAATTGATAGAAATTTAACAAAATGTAAAAAAAATAGTTTATAATATGAGCCTGCTAAAGTACTTCTACTCTGCCTGATGGAAAGTATGAATATAATCCAAGAGAAATCTTCACCGTACTCATTGCAAATGACCCACCCTATGGCATATACAAAATAAAGCTCTATGAGGTTTTTTGCGACACACGGTCATATGACTGAAATTGTGCGTTACACTGACAAGTATACTCCGTTAGAAACCTACCTACAAATGAACCTGAATGTGCCATCTTATACCTAAATATCAATAAAGGTTAGTATCTAGGCTACCATTTATTATTGTTAATATTGCGTTTTAAATTTGAAAGTTTAGTATCTAGAGGATCACAATTTTAGTAATTTTACAAAAAATCCCAAGGTATCAGAAAGTGAATATGAATTGAGAAAGAAGTATATAATTTTACTTATAATACAACTTTAATTCAAAACATTCACACACCAGGTGTTGAATTACCATTAAAATATGTAAAGACCCACCAAATATATAACTACTAATATCAATTTAATTAGAAAGACACAAATGGTATAGAAAAGATCTTTTTATCATTTATGTAGGTAGCTAATAAGCAGAATTAATATTTGCTACGACTAAATCAGCCCACACTCAGACTGGAAATACTTCTAACTCATAAAAAAATGAATAATAAGATCATCTTCCAGTGAATCTAATCAAATATTAAATGAAACCAAGACAACGATGTTCTAAATACACTGCTTTTGTGTCGAGTGATTATTCTGACTCCCACGTGTCTTTGTTATTGTTACTGAATATTTGTAAACATAAAATGTTCTTTAATATGTTTAGAATAATATATTTATTTTCTTGTAAAAAAATTTTTGGTTGTCAATAATTTACCACATCTATTTTGTGATCGTATTTTTGTTTAAAAAAGTTTTTTTAAGTGATAAGAATTACAGTAGACTCACTCTAAATGATTAGTATCATAATGTATTTTGTGTGTTCTGTTTATATCTCAATCATTCACGAAACTTACCTTTGATTTAGATACTGGTAAATCATCCTCAGACGGAACTTCCAACTCTTCATCATAAAGATCATCATCTAAACCTTCCCCGAAATTTCCACCACCGCCGCCTTCTACACCAATGACTTCCTCTCTGAATATCTGACCTTGTCCATCAATTCCAGTAGGTAGCGATTCTTGTTCATCATCAACAGTAGTATCTGATTTACTATTCTCTTTATCAGTTTTATCAAATTTAAAATTATTTGTAATTGAATTCGCCAAGACATTGTCGTAATTATAGTTTGTTTCTTTTGGTTTAAACTCTATGTGTTCAAAATCGTCGCAAAGTTTGCTTTTCGACAGTCTAGATAGTAAGGCACCTTCTAAATGAGGAGGTGTGGCACATTCAGCTGCTGATTTATCAGACTGAGTTAGATTTTTTGCCTCTCTCAACCATCTTGCGAATCCAGCCATTAAGCAATCGCAATTCAGGGGATTATCTGCAACGAAAAATATCTTTACGAACTGTTATAAACATAGATGAAGGTACACAATTGTCGCTTTATTTGTAATGGATACACAAATATTTTCATTCGACGTTGCATGAACCTAAGCGACTGCATGGCTGAATATGACTGAATTATGAATTTTAGTTACTATAGTTTTGTATGATGATAAGCTTTCCAAAAAAATAAACACTTTTTCGTAGCTTTTCATTAACTATCTACAAATGTGTACTCTGATTAAGTTGTAGCACCATATGTATCCACAATCTATATTATTAGAAAGACAACAGGGTAATGCTATCGTGACTAAGTAATGGTTAACAAACCTAATAAGTAAAGTATTGTCGGAAAATTAAAATTTTAATGTTGCATTTATTACAAAGAAAAAATGAGTTCGCAATAATATTGTAACAAAAGTGTCAGGCCCCATTATTATTCCATACTTCCATACAAAAAATCTATAGTGTAGGCTACAAAGCCAGAATAGTTAAGAGTCACGCAACAATATAACAGGCGTCGGATATCGACGGGCGAACAAAGAGGCCTCGACGTCGTCTTAGTGAAACGTTGAGTATCGACAAATATCTGTGGGTGACATACGGGAAGTTAAGTTCTCCCATCAAATTAACCAACTGCAACATATGAATGAACAAGCTTTCTCCAGCAGCTCCGCCTGCGTGTATGTTGGTTATCGCAGTAAAAGTTATGGCTATGTCTTTTCTCAGGCTTTAGATTATTTGGGTAAAGAATTTATTTTAAATCGGTGTAGTGGTTTTTGAGTTTATCGCGAAGAAAAAGAAAGACGCAGTGGAGGACTTTATTCTATAATGATATTTAATACTGCTTTATTTACTTTAGTGCCACATACTTTGATGATTTAATGGCTTAATTTTTAGCACGAAGTCTTATTACTTTAAACTTAATTGTATGCAGTGTTGTAGGTTTAAGGTTCAGTCTAGTGACACATAAAAACATAAAATATGAATCATGTTATTTTTAAGCATACATGCTGTACAGTTTGAGTAACGGAAGCAGGACATGTGGCAAGTTAAGAATAAAAAAAGGCTTCGCCACCTGTTTAATTTATTAAAATAAATTATATTATCGTTTCCTATATCCATGCATATTTAATATAAGTAAAGTTTTAAATATAAGTAGAATTAATTGGTTTCCAACAAATAATTTGCTCGTCGCATTTTTGGTCAGTGTATTTATTCAAAGTGCGTATCATCCCTAAGCCATTACCTTCAATAGTGAATCGGGTGAGGTCCTTGTGCAGCACCAAAGCTCCGTCATCTATCATCGATATGTCGTTATCGTGGAGAAGAAGCTCGGATAGTTGCTCGAGAGATTTCAGAGGTTCAGCGGAGAGTGAACGAAGGAAATTGTGCGAGAGATCCAAATGCTCCAGGTTTGTCAGCCGAGCTAGGGATGCACCTGTGGTTAATGACATTGTTTTAGTTATTTGTAATAATATTAAGTTCCAAATCGTCGTCGTTTAAATGTATGCTTTCTAAATATAACACAAATAATCCAGCGAATGACAAATTTCAGAAATAATAAATAGCGTAATAAGCTACTGTTACTACGAGCATAACTATATCAAAATTTTTGTTCTATTACTATATGTTTCATCCAATCTGTCGAGACTTGAACAATTGTTTTTAGGAAATCAAGTCAACGTCATATGAGGGTAGTACTATTCCCGGTAGTATTCCCGGGTCGGGCCAAATATTTGTGTGATCTACAAATGTTTGTTTTGGAGTTTGGGTGTTTTCTATGTATAATATGTATGTCTTTACAAAAAATAAGTATGTTTATGCATTTATATCAGTTGTCTAGTAGTAGCAAAAGCTCTGCTTAGTTTGGGACCAGATGACGTTGAAAAAAAAAATCTAATCAAAGGATTTTATCAAAAGAAAATCAAAGGAAGATTTACGCAAAGTTTTTTTAAACTCACTTTTGATATACTTTACGCACTTTTAATGTACAGCAGTTTTATAAAATACATACTTGTAGTCTGGTTTCACTAAAATATTTCAAAGGTAAAATTAGAATCTAATTCGACTATCGTGGAAGTTCTTTTTTTTATCATAATACGAATTGACCACTGAGAAATCATATTACAAGGACATCTTCAATAGAGTCTCAAGCGAGAATGTTTTGGAACTATACCAAGCGGATAAATAGAAGTAATTACTACCTTCTAATTATTAATTTTTCGCGTGATAGATAAAGGGAACACTGGCTCCTTGTTCTATAAATAACTCCTAAAATAATGAGCTTCTTACATTACAACTCGGTAATGTGTTCATCTAGTTAGTGTATTCTTTTGTATCGTGTTCTTTGATATTACACGCTAATGTTTTACACTAATACTTATAATTTATACTTTTGGGTTATCAGCTTTGTTTTTTTTTTTTTTTTTTTTTTTTTTTTTTTTTTTTTTTTTTTTTTTTATATTTGAGCCTGCCAAAGTGACTCTACTCTGCCTGATGGAAAGCATGAGTAGAATCCAGGAGTAGGGGTCACCATGCTTATAGTGAGGGTAGGCAATGTAGCATGGTGACCCTTACCATGGCAGCCTGGTTAGATTATTCTGCATCATTCTCCCGGCCTTCGAAGGGCGGGAGAATGATGCAGAATGATTGGGCCTCCGGTCTCACACTCACCAACGAAATACGACAGCAAGAATGCTGTCATTATTAGGATGGTCTTCTGTGTGAGGGTAGTACTGGCCGGGTCGAGCCGGCCCATTCGTGCTGAAATCAGCGTGGCTCTACTACCTTAAAAACTTGTGGATTTGTGGAATTTGTGGAACTTGATGAAACCATACAGCAATACAGGGAAGTAGACCGGAGGAGTAGCCATACCGTCTTTTTCCGATGCAAAATAGTGTATCATGTTTCGTGAGGAGAAATCTTCACACGCACACATTTCACACATACAGGCATAGACACAGAATGTGTTTATACACATATACATAGTGTGTGTGTGTGTGTGTGTGTGTGTGTGTGTGTGTGTGTGTGTGTGTGTGTGTGTAAGAGATTTTATACGCACTCATTTTATTATGAACACATTATATTTTCATTCTACTATTTAATCTAAATTGACCTATTGAAGTGACCAGATTTGCTTTATTATGACATTATCAGAGGTCAATCATTATTTTTCTATTAATGTAATCTTTAAAAAGTTATATTTGATAGTGGAATTAAATTAATGTGCTCCAAAAAATGGTTTTAATTTAGAATCTTTAACATTTTGAATAATTCAAGCGCTCATAGACAAATGGCTTTAGGTGATTGGAAACAATAAGCTAGAGTAAGGCAACGACGTCGCGGTCAGTACCTAGATAATTGACCGTTTTTAACCGACTTCAAAAAAAAGGAGGAGGTTATCAATTCGTCGGAATCTTTTTTTTTTTTTATGTATGTTCAGCGATAATTTCGTCGTTTATGAACCGATTTCAAAAATTCTTTTTGCATTGGAATGGGCGTAGCTTACAGGTGGTCCCATCGTCACCATATCGGGATCTGATGATGGGATCCCGAGGAAATCGAGGGAACTCCTCAAATATCATAGGCACAATGTCGCGATTTGGGTACTCGGAATAGTTTTTCATTGAAGTCGGTTCCTTTTTGTTAAAATTATTAGTATAATATGTTATGAGCGAGCGTATGATCAGACCATCTGTGTACCAAAATTTAATTTTAATCGGTTCAGCAGTTTTGCCGTGAAAACTGAACACACAGACAGACAGAGTTACTTTCTCGTTTATAATTTTAGTAAAGATATCAAGTAGTAACAAATAAGGATAAGTAAATCATGTTTGTAATTTGACTAATATTACAAAGGCGACATCAGTTTTGATAGTGTTCTTGACAGCCTTGATTTAAGCATAGACTACTTTTTGAGCCGAAAAATTGTGGTGTTCTCTGAATGGGAAATAAATATAATTTTAACAAAATGAAACTGGCGTCAAAGCAAAACTATTCCGAGTACCCAAATCGCGACAATTGTGCCTATGATATTTGAGGAATTTCCTCGATTTCCTTGGGATCCCATTATCAGATCCCGATATGGTGACGATGGGACCACCTACAGGTGTCCCATAGTCACCATTCCAATGCAAAAAGAAGATTTGAAAACGGTTCATAAACGACGAAATTACATACATAAAAAAAAAAGATTCCGACGAATTGACAACCTCCTCCTTTTTTTTGAAGTCGATTATAAATAAATAATAAATAAATAAATAAATAAATATTTCGGACATCTTACACACAACGCCGTCTAGTCCCAAACTAAGCAGAGCTTGTATTATGGGTACTAGACAACTGATATTAATACATAAACATACTTTTTTTTTGTAAATACATACATATTATACATAGAAAAACACCCAAACTTCGAAACAAATATTTTGTGGATCACACAAACATTTGGTCCGACCCGGGAATCGAACCCGAGACCACTTGATCAGCAGCCGCATACGCTAACCACTAGACCAACAAGGCAGTCAAATAGTTGTTATCAAATTCGTATAACACCGCGGGGTGTAGCTGGTCTAATATTATATAATTGTAAATTTATATATTATTTTTTATTTTATGAGAATTTGAACAAAAAGTGTATTTACGGCTTTCCTCAATTAGTAGTGGCTGTACAGTTTTTTTGGTACAGTCTTTTGTTTAAAAAAAGCTCAGCTATCAGTATTTTGTCAATTTAAGCTGCATTAGATAGTCTTTTATTTTAAAACAATCTTTTGACAATCAGAAATGTTATTCAGATTCCAACATTTCTTTCAATATTATGTAAATGAAAAAAAAAAATTCCTTCTTATTTCCGCACGCCTCAAGGGACTCAGAGTTTTTACGGAAATTAAAATGTCAGTGCATTGACTAAACGCTTATAATGGCTATTGAATTACCCTTATACAAAACTTATCTTAAGAATTAGATGATACTTTCGAATTTCTGAACCATTTGCTTACACCTAATGTGTGAGATTTGGTATAAACCGTTTTCACTTATTTGCGGAAAACCATATTATTTTTACCGTGTAGATAATAAAAGAAGAATATTGAAGAAAAATTTGCCAAATGAAAACACTTTATTCATTAGCGAAGTTTTGATTTAGTGAATTTGTTTAAGTTATTAGTAATCGTATTCAAAAATAGTATTAGTTAAGTATTTAATGGTGAAACACTCTTGATAGCACATTTCCTTTTCATCATATCAGTCATGTACAAACTTCTCAATCTTTACTAATACAGATAATATTATCTATCTATTTTCTATACCTTCACGCCTTTTTTATATTTAAGCCTACCAAATTTTAACCTACTACTCTGTTCACCACCCTTATTGAAATTAAATGAAATGAAATGAAATGAAATAATGAAATGAAATAATTTATTCTGCAATTAGGTTACATGAACACTTTTGCAAGTTAAACTTTTTTTTTTTTTTGAGCAGATGAGTTCGGCCTTTCCTAACTGGACTAGCCCTGAGAAGAAAGGACGAAACAAACTCAGGGATCACAGTCTCTTTTAAAGTCCAGACAATATTCTTAAATGCAATAATTACAATTGTCACAATTATAATAATTAAAGATAATAATTCAAAAGTTGTCAACAATGGCAAAAATTTAGATTAATTTGTTAAATGTATAATATAAATTTAAATCATAAATCATCGTCACATCAAAATAAATTTAAACATTCAATAAACAGCATGTGCAGAATAGGCAGCTCAATCCCAGGCGGTTTTATCAACAATATATTCTGCTATGGTATAATATCCCTTTGCGGATAACTTAGATTTAATGGTATTCTTAAATTTCCTTAATGGCAAATTCCTAATATCAATAGGGAGTTTATTGTAAAAGCGTATACATTGTCCCATGAACGAGTTGCCTACTCTGTGGAGACGAGTGACGTGAACACAAAGATTATGTTTATTTCTGGTATTTACCGAATGAACATCACTAAGTTTAGGAAACTTTGCTAAATTTCTTTGAACATACATTAAATTTTCATATATATATTGTGAAGATACAGTCAGAATATTTATCTCTTTAAATTTGGAGCGGAGAGAAACTCGAGGGCCTAATTTATAAATGGCTCGTACGGCACGTTTTTGTAAAACAAATATTTATTTATTTATTTATTAAAGCTTCCTGCAAAAGATATTGCACAAGGCGGACTTAATGCCATAGGCATTATCTTCCAGACAAACCTTTGGGTGTTGCGAAGCTGTTTGTGGCAGGTGTATATGGGGACAAGTAAGGCGAGGGACTAAGTTATTAATTTCAAAAATGTAATATACGTATAATACATATAAATATAATATACATACACATATATACACATATTACTCACACACATACTTACATACATACTTACATATATACATACATATATACATAGACATATACTACATGAATATAATACTTGGATATTTATGATAAATAGTGTTATTCTAAAGACTCCGTCAACAAGTCTCTATAATGTTTTCGCACTTTAAATTTAAAACTGGATCTGCTAGTGGACATCCTGATTTCCAATGGGAGCGCGTTCCAAAGAGTAACTGCTTGAACAGGGAAAGAACAATGGACTTTACTTGTAATGTGTGCAGGGCAAAGAAGGAGAAGATTATTAGAAGAGCGAAGATTTCTGTCATGGTTAGAGCAGAGATATTGGAGGTGGGATTTTAAGTAGGTGGGTGAGTTCGGTGAATGAAGAAGGGAGTACAACGTAGTTAGCACTCTCAAACTGCGGCGCTGCCTAATAGGTAACCATGACAGTTGTATACGATAAGAAGAAATATGATCATACTTTCGCAGATTGAATATAAATCGAATGCAATTGTTGAGAAGCCGGTCTAATTTATTGAGCAGATCTGCATTCAAGTCGAGATAACATACATCACCATAGTCGACAATAGGAAAAATTAATGTTTGAACCAGCATCGTCTTTATTTTAATTGGGAGGAAATGTTTAAGGCGATAAAATCCTCGTAAAATATTTGTGACCTTCTGACTGACGCTGGCTACCTGGGTCTGCCAGTTCATAGTCGTATCAATGTGCAGGCCGAGATCCTTGACCGAAGCACTGATCGGCAAAACAGCACCATTAAATATTATCTCAGGAATAGCGTCAGGGTCAATTCTACAAATCATTCTAGGACTACCTATGATGATCGTCTGACATTTTATTGGGTTCACCGTCAAACCAAACCTGTTGGACCAAATCTGTATGTTTTCTAAGTCTCGGTTAATGCTATTTATCGCGTCATCCAAGTTCCTCACCCCAGCGTGTGCATAGATCTGCAGATCATCAGCATACAGGTGATACGAACACTGAAGTTCACGGGTAATGAGATCGATAAATAAAGAAAATAGAAGAGGAGAAAGAATACCGCCTTGAGGAACACCCGAGTCGAGTTCGGCCCACGTCGATGAAGATTCATCGATTCGGACGGACTGCTGGCGTCCTCGAAGATAGGACGAGAACCATTCCAGTGCATCATCGGAAATCATGAAGTGGGATAGTATTGCTAGGAGGATATCGTGACTCACAGTGTTGAAGGCATTTGAGAAATCGATCAGGGCGAGTACAGTTAATTTGCCTTCTTCTGCCGCCGCCTTGATATCAAGAGTCACTTTGAGCAACGCTGTCTCTGTGCTGTGTCCGGGTCGGAATCCTGACTGATATTCGTTGAGGAAATTATGCTTGTGTACGAATTGTGAAAGTTGCTTATGCACACAAGCTTCTAGAACTTTGGAGAGGAAAGGAAGTATGGATATTGGTCGGAAATGAATAGGAATAGAGGGATTAGGTACTTTGGCTAATGGACGTATGTAGGCTTTGCGCCATAAAGATGGAAAAACATTAGAGTCTAGGGAATAATTAATCAAGTAGGTGATGATGGGTAGAAGCTGTTCCAGGATAGAGGTAAAAATATGTCATTAATATCTGCACAGTTACCCCAGAGTAGGATACCATAAGTCATTATGCTATGAAAGTAACTGAAGTAAACTATTCTAGCTGTATCAACATCAGTTAAATGTCGAATCTTTTTTACAGCAAAAGCCGCTGTGCTTAGCCTACCGGATAATTTTTCTATTTGGGGACCCCATTGTAACTTCGCGTCAATAGTTATACCCAAAAATACAGTAGATTCCACAGGATCCAACTCTAGTCCATTCAATCGAACATTGGTTGTAACATGTCGAACGTTTGGTGTAGAGAATTTAATGAATTTAGTCTTCTTCTCATTAAGGAGAAGGTTATTTGTATCAAACCAATGTACCACTTTCGAGAGTGCACTGTTGACTTCATTAAAACTGTCAAGTTGGCGCCTAACTTTAAAAATTAAGGATGTGTCATCCGCAAACAGTACAATCTCATGATTGTCACTTACGTAATAAGGTAGATCATTTATATATATGAGAAACAGAAATGGCCCTAGAATAGAACCCTGTGGGACGCCCATTGTTACCGGGGATCCTGAAGATGTTTTGCCATTAATATTAACTTTTTGAACTCTTTTATTCAAATACGACGTTAGAATATTTAGAGCATTATTTCATTATTCCGTAGTGTTGTAACTTCCTAATGAGTGTAGGATGATGAACACAATCGAAAGCCTTAGACAAGTCACAGAAAATACCAAACGCATCCTGTGAATCCTCCCAGGCGCCATATATGTGTTTAAGCAATTCCACGCCCGCGTCTGTAGTTGAACGACCTTTGGTAAAACCAAATTGCTTTTGATGAAGCAAGTTGTGCTTAATAAAATGTTGTAACATTTGGTTTAAAAGCAATTTTTCAAAAATTTTACTCAATGTTGGAAGTATTGAGATAGGTCGGAAGTTAGATGGATCTGAACTGCTACCAGATTTGAACAATGGAATCACTTTACTTTGTTTCATCAGATCGGGAAACACACCAGATGCGATACAAGAATTGAAAACAGTTGCTAAATATGGGGATATCATATCAATTATTGCAGATATAGTATGTACTGAATGTCCCCATAAATCAGTTGTTTTCTTTACATTTATACTTTTGAAAGCCTTGATAACATCATTTACACTAACAACTGAAAATTCCAAACCTGCATCACACCGGTTTACACTATTTTCTAATAAAAAACAAGCAGAGACAGAGGATGACGAGAGAGTCTTGGTTGTTCTAATCGGAATGTTGGTAAAAAAATGTTCAAACTCAGTCGCAACCTCCACATCCGCTTTAATATCTACATTATGAATTTTTAAATGGAAGTCACGATTTCGTACAATGGACCTTCCGGTTTCAGCGTTTATAATATCCCATGTGGTTTTTATTTTATTTCCAGATGTTTTTATTTTGTTTTTTAAATATAGGGATTTGGCAACATAACAGGCGCGTTTAAACATCTTTGAATAATTTTTGACATATTCTATAAAATCTAAGTTATGATTATATGTTTTTTCATAATACAACTCATATAGCCGTTGTCGACTTTTATAGATACCCACAGTAGCCCAGTCACTGAATACTACACGATCACTAATCGTTAAAGTTTTTGATGTGAAAATTAATTTAAATTCATTATTAAGCATATTAAATAACAAATATTTTAGTGCAGACAATGCAGCACAGTTACCCATTCCATGGTAATCTCGTGAGATGTTTCTGCATCCATTAGAGGCCGGGAGAATGATGCAGAAACATCGGAATGGTTGGCCCTCCGGACTCACACTCATCTACGAAATACGGCAGTACGAATGCTGTCAATTTTGATTGGACTTCTGTGTGAGAGTAGTACTGCCCCGGTTGGGCCCGCGGATTTGTGAGGAAATCTTCAGTTCAACTTCAGTATGGAGGTGCTTTGATTCTTGTGGACGGGCATAGGATATTTTTCACCGCGACAACTAACATACACGTAGGTGGATCCACGTTCAAAAGCTAGTAAGTTATGAGTAAGTAATAAGTAATTTACCTGATACAGCAACTATCTCATTGTGAGACAGATCCAGGTGGATTAAATTAGTGAGATGCTTGAAGGCGTAGTCCTCCAACACATCTATTTGGTTGTTGTGCAAGTTCAAATGAGTTAAGTTTGGGAGACCTGTGAACAGAGACCGTTAATAAAGGATTTGGAACGTGTTTCGTTTGAAACGCCGAGTTCAAACGGACCTTTATTTTTTGTTGCTTCATTTTGGTGAATATCAATATATGTAGCTAGGGTCTTTTACATTGCAATTAATTTCAATTCATAATAACTTTAAACATCACACATTCCCAATTCATCTCAAACTTATTAGAATTTAAAGTACTTTGGTATATACATAGTAGAATAATATAGTTCTAGATCTAGATTCTAAACTCCTGATGAATATACAGTATGTACTGTATATTCATCAGGTTAGTTATTCTTGTTTAAGACGGTTGTTTGGAATGGGCAACAAACCCGAATGACCTCTGGTTTGATTTGATTTGATTTGATTTGATCACATTTACTTTTGCAATATCCTATATGAGTAGATTTGTACAATTTCTTTAATAGCTTAAAAAAAATTTTTTTAATGCCTTGGGTAACAAGAAAAGCTTTACAGATAATAACAATCAAGACCCAAAATTATTACCACTACTGCTACACTATAAATGAGAATTTAACTTAGTTCCCAATGTTTTATAATGTTAAATACTAGTCATTCCTAAATTTACTTACCCGATAAAGCTCCTCTTCGTATGCTAGCAAATGTGTTATCAGATAAATAAATAGTAGTGAGAGAACTCAAGGGTGGGACCGTATTTGGGCCGAGTGGTCCTTCGAGCGCATTGCTTGATAAGTCCAAGTCTGTCAGCATGTGAGCTTCCTAAAACATATTGAATTCATTCAAATTCAGTTTCTATTAAGCAGCTGTATACATAACACTCTAAAGTGCATATAGGTACGTTTATGAATGTGTAGCAAAATATATGACACGTTTTGACTACATGGTTGGCCTAGTGGTTTCAGCGGTCGCCACACCGCTTTCTACTGCGCCAAGTGTCGTGTAACGTATAACATTTAACACTTTGTGTGATTCACAAATTGTTGTTCTGAGTCTGGTTGTTCTTTGTGTCCACAGGATACATATTCCTAATGCGTTCCTTGTTGTCTTTTTAAAAGAAAAAATAGGGTTTTTAGGCCTATCATTTTGTTAATGTTAGATCACAGCTTAAATGAAAAGCTAAGGCTCTTTTAATTATTTTATTTTTATTTTCAAGTTGGCCGCACTTTGTGTGATTCAAAAATTGTTGTTCTGAGTCTGGGTGTTCTATACAAAGAAATATTAAACGGACACGGTTTCATGTTAATTTGTAAAGTCCCCCGCGACACAGGATTTATATTCCTAATGCGGGAGTTGTCTTTTTAAAAGAAAAATAAAATGTTTTGTGCATATTATTTCGTTACTGTTAGATCATTCAGCTTAAATGGAAATCTAAGCTCTTTTAATTATTTTATGTGTATTTTTATTTTCAAGATACCGACCTTCATAAATAAAAGTTTATATAAAATTTATAAAAGTTTGTATAAATAAAAGTAATAAAACTTTTTACATACGTGTATAAATACGATTTAAAAAATATTATTTAGGAATTAAAAAAATATATGTTATAAACTGTTTAAAATTAACTTTTACCAAAATGGCAACAACGTTTACTTATTTAGTTTTACTTAAAACTACCTCGGTTAGTTTTATTGTTTGCGTTTTATCTAAAGTATGGCTAACAAACTTTGAATATTACCTTTAAATTCACCAATGCGGTTACTTTTAACAGATTTCCTCTGAGTCTCAATACGCTAAGTTCAGGCAAAGGTTTGAAGGCATCTGGAGATATATCTGCTAATTGATTATCGCTCAAATCCAAATACGTGAGATTGCTGATGCCCTGTAAGCGAAAAATAAATAAATCTTTGCAACCACCTAAATCAAGTCTAACTTAATGCAAAATATAAACCTATAAATAATTGTCTTTTAATAATAAAAATAACGGATTAAGAATACAGAGTGTCACCACCCCTATTCATCCCGCACGTGCGTCGTAAAAGACGACCAAGGGATAAACTACGCAAGACAACATCAATGCAAAGAGAAGGAAAACTTGAAACCAACCCTATACCAACCCGTCTGGTCAGCGTGGTATAGTAGGCCAATACCTCCTTTTCAAGGAGAGGCCTATGTCCAGCAGTGGACTGTTAAAGGCTGTTGATGATGATGATGATGATGAATAAAAGATTTACAAGTACACTATGCAATAAAGTTAGATACATTAACATCACTGTGCAATGAGTTTGTGACCCTGGTACTCATGCTCAGAATTCACTTTTTGTTAAATTATTTACTAGCTTTTACCCGCTGCTCCGCCCTCATATAGATTATCACGGTAAATAGAAGCCTATGTGTTATTCTGATATGTAAGCTATATTACTGTGAAGTTTCATCACAATCCATTTAGTAGTATTTGCGTGAAAGAACAACAAACGTACATACATACTCACAAAATTTTGCGCTTATATTATTAGTAGGATACGAATTGTCCGTTAGTTCTTGAGTAGTTTATTAAAGAATAAATAATAAATATAAACTATAAGCTTAAATTCGGATTTTAAAGTTACCTTGAACGAATTTGATTCTAATGAGAAGATTTTATTTTTAGATAGATCCAAACGGTCCAGTTTTCGTAATTTCGTTAAAGATTCTGTAGGTACTGATGGCAGCTGGTTGTTTGGTAGTCCTAAAACGTAAATGTGATTAAAATACTTACAACATACAAACACGTTACTAAAATAAATCTGTGTAGTAGAACATTCAAGTTTAAACATTCAAGTTTAAAATATAAAATTAAATACATTTACAGGAACATAAGAACACCAAATTGATAGTTATTTGGCTGCGGTCTTTTGTAAGGTGAGAGGAGGTATTTCATCAGTTGGGCTACTCTAATTCGAGCGAAATAGTTCGCTATTCCCTACCTCGATTTTAGTCGGATAAGTTATTAATAATTAAATATTGATAAGAAAAAAATGCTCATAAAAGTATAGGTATTATTCAACTTAATTGAATAATTCCAGAAACAAGAAGTTGATGCAAATAATTGAAATATGTAATTCATATTTGCTGAAGTTTTAATCCTCTTTACACAGTTTTAGAATTGAAATTACGGCATCTATTAACATAAATACATGTTAATTACGGCAACAGTTTCGGTACATTAGCGAAACATTAGAAATTAGTAAATCTGAACTACACGACGGATACATAGTAACATTGAACACGTTCCTAACGAAATTAATTATTATTACAAAATGTAAATATAAACAGGTAAATCTATTTTTGGCAGCTTATAAGTTATTAACTTTTGCTATTTCACTTAGTTATAAATAGATATTTATTCCTATTGAATGAAAACGTTTCGTGGATTTTTTTGTGACGCACAATAAATTTGTGGGATAAACTGTCGCCTACGGTTTTTCCAGACCAAAGGTTTGCCATGGATTGAATTCGTTGGAAACTGATATTCTGATAAAACCATTTGAGCTGGAAGCTGACCCCAAATAATTTAGGGAAAAACAAGTAGAAGAGTTTTTTCCAGAACGCTCTGATCTTGTAACCCGACTCACTCCTTTCCCAAAATCCGTAATGCGCCTATGATTCCCGAGTTACAGGCATTCATAAGCGTTGTAATAACCTTTTGTAACACCCAGTAAAGTACAAAAGCAACACATAAATAATATAATAATAATAATATATATATATATAATATATATATAATATATTATATAATATATATATAATATATATATATAATAAACACAGTGAGTTTCACATTACTACATTGTCTGGATTTGCAACGAGTATGGTAGTCACCATAATATAAATAAAATAAATAAATAAGATAAATAAATAAATAACGAGAGTAAATAACGACGGCGCGGTCAGACCTAAATGCGTGACAATTATGAGGGATTCCGTGATTTGGAGGTTACGTTAAGCAGTCTTGTCCCGGTTGTTATCTTATGATAGCAGTCGAGAAGCTTAGTTGGAGGCCTTCCTTCATCCAATGGCAAGCTTATATAGCAGGATTCATAACGCGTCTTGCCAGTCCCCAAGCCGCATTCGGCAAGCGTGGTGGTATGGCATTAACTTTCTCCTGAGAGTAGACAGAAGCCCAGCAGTCGAACATTATGGGTTGTTGATTGATGGTGCCTAATCTTAGCTTCTACTCAAGCTTTATATAAGGCAAGGTAAAGTCATTTTGGTAGGCTCATATAGAAAACGATACTTAAATACAAAACAAAATTAATAATTATGTAATGTTATTGACAACCAATTTTGTTTGAGTGGTGACTTTGAGCTTTAGCGTCGTAAGAATTTGCAAATATTTGATGAAGTATTTTGGAATAAAGAAATTGAATTTGTTTAGTCGTAAATTATATATATTCGAACTTTAGCATTTGATATTGCAAACATTTACTGTGTCGACTGTGTTTGAATGTTGTAACATTTTGTGGATTATTAATTTTTATTATTTTAAATTAATGCTTAAATTTTAAGTGTTTAATCTAACCAAAGAATGATCCTAATCCCGCTCGGTCTTGCATTCTCAGCTATCGTTATAACTAGTAAATAGGTCATTTTAAGACCGTTGTTTTAAAATACCAGAACTAGATCGATTGGGGGACCTGTGTGTGTGTGTGTGTGTGTGCATGTTTAATCCGTGACTCTGCTTTTCTCCATACTTAGTGCGAATGCAGACAATACAGCATGGTGACCACACTACTCAGGCCTTTTGAGATGGTTCTTCATCATTGACCTTGCGGTGTCGCATTCACCAAAGAAATAAAACAGCACGAATGCTATTATTTAAGGTTAGCCGTCTGTGAGAGAGTAGCACCGCTCCGATCAAGGCAGCCTGTTTGTACTGAAATTAGCGTGGCTCTACATCTTTATAACAAGGATAGGAACAGTAGAAACTCGATTAACCGGATTAATTATTATTGTTAGACATCTGGCTAATCGAAAATCCGTATAATTAAGTAATTGTATCAAGAAAATTTGATTTTGTGCATATGAATTATTTAATTTATTTTTAAAGGTATTTACCTAATGTAACTTCCCTTCCCTGAACTGAACGCTTCTAAACATAAACACCACATTTCCGCTTGCCCATACGCAAGTAAACCCATTACATTTCACACTGCCCTAAACAATTTTGTTAATACTATCGGCACAAATATACAGGTATTTTCCACGTGGGTTGTGTCTGTTTGTGGGCTTTGGTGTTTATTAAAAACAAATAGTAATAGTAAAATGAGTTTTGTACAAAATTTCTAAAATGAGTCATATTTTGTTAGCTGTTCAGCTTAGCTTATAATAGTGTGCCAACGCAAAATGAAGTCTTCTGTAACATCCTTTCAGCCAGGACACTTTTTAGACCAGATAGATCTGGAAAAACTGTTTAAGAATATATAGGTAATTACTGTAGAACCCTTAAAAACGGTATTCATTTTGTTGCCTATAGTATTTATTCCACGAATTTCCCTGAAGCAAAATAAGCACGTATTGATATTTTCAGGTTACAATCTTTTGTCGCATATTGAATTACCATTATGTAACATCCTTTTGTACTTTTAATTATAGACTAATTTCAATCAACGCCTTACTCTAACAATAATACAATTTATGGAAAAGGAAATAAGTCTGATTTACGAGTCTGTCTTAATTGACCTCATGCCCCTTTTGGGATTATCTGTAACTAATTGGGGAGGAAATGAATATTCTCGGAAAATTCTATTATGTTAGGGAAATTCGTATTTGGTAATGAGTAGGAGTGAGACGAAAGAATTTTCTTATTGTTCGACCTCTTTTCTCTCTTTCTACCATTCTATTTTTATGATTTACTGGTTGCATTTATTGTTGATGTTGAAATTTGATAAAATGAAATACATATCGCAGTCACCAAGTGTCGGGTACGTCTTACTTCTGTTGAAATGTCTGTCTCAAAAAATTGGTAATGCAAAATACTATTATTATTATATATGTATAAATGAATCCCTATTTCCCTTGGTCACGCCATCACGCGTGAACGGCTCGACCGATTTCGCTAATTCTTTTTTTATAATATACCTTGAAGTACGAGGATGGTTCTTAGGAAAAAAAATAATTAAAAAAATATCTCATAAGTTTTATTGGAGGGGTTCCGAGACTACAAAACAATTGAGTGACGTTGAATCGACTGTTAGACGGTACGAAGTTCGCGGGGTCAGCTAGTGAAAAATAAATATGTACTATATGCAGGTGATAGCAGTAAGTTTATAATAATATATAATATTGTTTACATGGGACAACATTGTGTCTTCTACATTTGAGGCCTTTGAGGTTTCAAAAATATTAGGGGTATGGTTGCTCTGTCGAACTAACCAATTTTTAAGCGGTAGCAATAAAAAAATCGTCTTGGATGGAAAACAGTTTATAAGGATTACGAATAGAGGTAGAAGATTAACTCCTCCTTTTTGAAATAAACTTTGGTATTTCAAAAAATAAAAGTCATCAAATACACGTTTTCATTAGTTGTTCCTTTAGGGCCACAGCATACTAGCTACTTTTAGCAACCGCGATCGGCGATTTTGCGACTGCATCGATGCTGTTTTAGCGTCCTGGTTCTGCGTAGTTCCTGCGTTCGATCGCGGTTTTAAAATAGCGCGTCATGTTACATCATTCGCGACTTTCTGCGTTCGAACGCGGTATCGGAAACGCGCGTTTTAGCTCAAATGCCTGGATCGCGTCGGCTCCTACCGTCGTGGATGCTACCGGCATTCGAATCTGTGCGGAGAGTAGCGTTCAGCTGCTGAGTCGCGCTTCTAAAAAGCGACTCAATCTCCGCGTTTGGCGTATTTAAGTGTGCGGTGTGGACCGTTCGGTCGCCGTATTTAGCTTCTAAAAAGCGACTAGTTGCCGATCGTCGATGCTAAAAGTAGCTTGTGTGCTGTGGCCCTTAAAGGGGAGATCATTTAAGCGAATTCCGTTTAAATGATATCTCATTACGTTAACTTTACGGAGACGATGAAGTGTAAAGATACAATTTTTTACTCACATCAGAGACTAAGGACTTACCCAAAGCTATCAAGGTTGGAGACACGCTATTGAAGGCTCCCTGTTGAACTCTTCTAATATCCCCTGAAGATATGACTAGACCATGCAACTCAACTCCTGTCAGTTCGCTGACAGCCGCTGATGATAACACAGTAACTCCACGCAGTGCGCAGTCCAGGAGTGATATCGCTGTGTTTTTATTCCGGGCTTTCTCTTGCCGTAGATGTCTACCAATTATCTGAAAAGAAAATAGACGCTATGAAAATGAAAATGAAGAGATTCTAAAGATGAAGTAGTATATGGTTTACTAAGTATAAAGATGCATATTTATAGGATGTTCGCAACGTACCTGCAACTCTAAAGTCAGAAATACGTTGCGTACATCTTAGAATCCAAACTCTTTGATTTACAGGGATTGTTTAGCGCCTATTTTTAAGGTCCTGTCATCACCACGGTCGAGTCTGACCCCGACTTAGAACTACGACTTAACAAAGATACGTGAAATGGACACAAAGAACACCTAGACTCTGAACACCAATTTGTAAATCGCACACTATTGTTCTATAATGAGTTTGCACCCATAACACTCGTAGAAAGCGGCGCGGCGACCGCTTCATGTTTATAGGTACTACGTTATCCGTGCAGTTAGAAATTCTAAAAACTGCAAATTTTAGTTTTGGCGTAATACTCTTTTCATTTATATTCATTTATACAATAGCAAAATAAAGTAAAACCATAAAAAAGATGAATTATAAATTTAGATTTAAAAAATACAGAATTCGGCGAATAATATAACCCATTTGATTATCACTACATAATATAAAATAAAATCCTCCGCCGCGTCTGTACGTCTGTCTGCTCGCGATAAACTCAAAAACCACTGCACCGATTTTAAGAAAATTTGGTACCCAGATAGTCTAAGGCCTGAGACAGGACATAGGCTACTTTAGCGCGATAACCAACATAGAAGTGGGCGGAGCCGCGTGCGAAAGCTAGTTTACATTAAAATAGTCACTAACTATTAATTCCTCTCTTACTCTGTTACTAAAATACGTATTTGTATTATTCATTCACATCACATTACAGCCTTTAAGAATCCAATACTGAACAATGAATAGAAGCTTCTCAATTTGTTGCCTTTTGGCCTCCAATACAACGCTCTCCAGACGGATTAGTATTGGATTTATGTCAAGTTTTCCTTCTCTTTTCTGTGATTTTCTATGTTTATTATGCATAAATTACTCCCTCAGTCTCTCTGACGATACTTATGAGACAAATTAGGGGTGGTAACACATCGTTTTCTTAATTCGTCAGCACCAGATTTTCTTATTTCCAAAAATTACATTTATTAATTTAACGGTCTTTTAGATATGAAATAGTGGAATATGTCTCTTAGATTACTACAATCATGTTTAGTTCGTTACACGTATCATTTCCACAAAAATTGGACCATTACGTTACTTGATTACTTTCGTGACTACTGAGGGAATCTTATAAAGAGGAGATAGAAGCACAAATAACGTTTCGTAATCGTTATTTAACTTATAGTTTAGATTTTACTTGTAATTTCATAATCATCATTATCTGCCTATCGCAGTCCACTGCTGGATATAGGCAGGCCTTTCCAATTGCACACCATTTGGTTCGATCATCGGCTTCTCGCATTAAGCTCCTGCCAGCTCGTGCTTCAACAAGATTATATTCGACTTATGCTATTTTCAAACTCTTTATATTTTAGACATATATAGCCAAAAGACGTCCACTTTTGGAGATAGGTCTTCTAGTAGTATTGTGAGTACTGGTACAACAACTGCTTCTGGGCTGACTGCATCCAATGGTTTTCTGTGACCTTTACCAGGTCGGAACATCTTGTACGTATACCGCGACGCCCAGTAATCACGCTTAATAACTTTATGGCCCCATTAGCCATAGTCTCTGCAATCAATATGCACCACCCAGTGCCTCTTAAATTTAGAAATAATTTGGGCAATATTAGTGACTGTGGTTTAATCATTTACTTAATCATTTAATCAAGATTACTGATTTAATCACGCAAAGAAACTCCGAATATTGCCTTTTTTATTGCTCTTTGGTACTTTGAGCCTTCTTGGTAAAACCCGTTGAATACGGTTAATTTTCAATAACATACGTAATACTTGATGCAGAAAATGACTCAAAAATATATGTAAAGTATTGATCTTTCTACGTGTCTCAATAATTTAGAATATCATGTTAAAAATACTGAGGTATTTTATCATATTATTTTTCTTTCTTAACATGACAATTTGATAATTGTAATAATATCTAAACTTGTTCAGTTTTAATGAAGGTACATTGATGTAAATCTTTGTATTATCCGTTAACCTATTTTTAGTAAACCTAGCTTTCTCGAGCTAACAAAAGAATATCAGTATTATTGTGTTCATTAAGGTCTACATCTACGAATATAAAATAATTAGGCTTTACCAAGAGATTCAATAAAACATTTGTAAATTCGAGAAATTTATAACGAGAAGTGTTCGACTAAGGAATTATATAAAATGGATTCCGCTCTTAAGTAATGTTATTCTGCGAGCGGTAATGTTTAATTAAACACTAGTAGAATAGAATTCATTATTAATTAGCAATTGGCTAAATTACTTTAAAAACTATTATTTCATTTCGGTAGGAAAGGTTTGAATATCAAATTTGAAGTATCATAGAAGCCTTTCAATGCGTTCTTTAACAACTTCACTTTTTTGTCTTCTTTCAATATGAATTAGCGATCTAATATATAATTATATATATTAGATATTACGTGCACTCAATGGGGTAGCTAATGTCGTTGACATATTTATTTTTTAGCTGAGCGAATTCACCAGGGTAACTTACTGTAAACTTAGGAACAGTTTAGTTAATTAAAACACGTAATTACAAAACGTATACCGCATTCGATTCTACATATCTGTAATGGTAGACGTAAGTGTGTTATAAATAAATAATTAAAATAAATGAATAAATAATAAATATAGACCAATTAGCTCAGACATAGATATAAATACACACACTAATTTAAATAACCGTAAGTAAACTGACTTTTAGGCAGACAAAAGAATTTTAAATATTTGAAATAAGAAATTTTTGACAGATGAACCACAACGCCGTCTAGTTCCAAACAACCAATTTTAATGAAATATATACCATTTCTTTTTAAATATAAAATATCATTGCACGAAATATACAATACAATACATACGTTGTACAAGTACGTAACAGTAGTGATTTTTTTTATTACTTACTCTGATCCAGACACGCATACGAGTATACCTCGCACAATATAATATCCAAATCAAACAAAATCGACTGCAATATAAATAAAGAACCTAAAACAATGTTTACGAAAATTATTTTTTCAAGTAACATTGTACCTGGATGTAAATCTTTTCTTGTTTCATTAAATCGTACTTTAACTATTTACTGGCTTATCCCTTTTGCCGACCTCCCGGATTTCTTTTATTTACGAGGTAAGTTCTACGCTATATTATGTTACACAATATACCTTAAATAAAGCAGGAAAAAAGGCAAACTTTTTTAGAAACATAATATTGTAAATAAATCTTTACATAGCCCTTATAAACAATGATATTTTCGATTCAGATCAGCTTGACCCTTTAAGGACGCGGAGAGATTAGCTTCACTTCCATCCGTTTTATGAGGTTAGCTACGAATAATTTCGGATATCTTACACCCTAAGCCTTTTTCTAGTGCCTAGTCCAAACTGAGCAGAGCTTGTTTTATTGCATATTATTATTAATTGTACGGTCTTGCCTTTCCACCTGCTTTTAATGTCACTAAACTTTCATTTCGTAAATTGGTTTACCTTGCTCTTCTCAAAAAAAAATTTGTGAACTAATTGCATAATACTTTCTCAAATATCAGTAATGTCGATGTGTCAGTTGAGTCATAGCTAGTGATGGTAAAGAAGGGACATTCTTTAAATAGAAAAGAAATAAACCTAAATTTATTGTAATCTATATTATTATGTCAGTTAGTTGCTATTATTAAGAATGATATTTATCCTGCGAGTGTCATTAGAGCGTCTAAGAGGGTATAACTACTCAGGATATCATTCACTGCAAAGAGAAGCAAAACTTGACACAAACTAGGTCAAAATCTTCTTTACAATTAAGGAGAGGTCTATGTCTAATAGCGCGCAAATGATTAAAAATGCGACTGCTGATCAAGAGGTTTCGGATTCAAAACCCGAGACCAAAAGTGTTAATGGGTTTTCATTACAGGATATTCTTAATAACAGCCTGGAATATGGAAGTTTGGCGGTAATTCACATCTGTGCCTCGTAGAACACTTTAAGCCGTCGGTCCCGGTTGTCATGAACATCTATGGCAATCGTTCTTCGGAAGTCAGTGCCCTCAAACATACTGACAACTAATTCAACCTTCGAATTTCAGTTCGCCCTCAGGGTAGCAGAGGTGCGATGATTGTCGTCCTTGGAAAAACTGATGTTCAGGTAAAACTGGTTGAACTAGTAGCCGAACCCAAATAATATTGTGGGCTAGGAAGAAGAATAAGTAATGTCCTTTATAACTTTTGAGTTGATAACAAAAAATTTACTTTTTCAGAGTCAACTACAAGTACATCATTATTTCCGAATATTAAAATGGTATACGAGTAATAACATAATTATATACAGAATAGATATTCGATGAGAAAATTACTTTTCGGATTATAACTACTAATGTAAATTCTATATCATTAGTTTAATGCTATACTGAAATGAAATTGTAAATAAATCTTTGATGTTTCGTATCGCGTTTCAGCTTATTAATTAATATTCAATATTACTTATTAATAAATAAATTTACGATTTTGTTTTCTTAGTTTTATTTATAAATAGAAGCCTATGTGTTATTCTATTGTGTAAGCTAAATTATTGTGTAGTTTCATCAAAATCCATTCCGTAGTTATTGCGTGAAAGAGCAACAAACATACACACGTACATAGTCCCAAGCTTTCGCGTTAGGTTAAATTCAATTGCTTTTAATCATTCCTAAGGGAAGTAGCATTTTTCTTATATCTTATATAAACTCATGTGGCCAGCGTGTGCCAAAACCTCCTATCCAAGGAGTGACCATGAGTCTAGCAGAGTCAATCTGAACAAAATTTTGCACACAAACAAAATGTCTAAATATCGAAAATGAGAATATTTAATTTCTATATTTTACTACTATTACTTTTACTACTATTAATTACTCTCCTTAGAGATATACTGTATTCTTAGTTCATATTTTCCATTTATATTTTGCAGTAATCTATACTGTAATCGTGATAGAGTAATGCTTCGACATGAACGGATTGTAATAAAAAAGAACTTTATTGGCAAACTCATTTTTAGAATAAAAATACTGATACAAAAATATATCAGTACACAAAAGGAATAAAGAGAGACCCTATCCCTTTTCCCATTTTGTAAATGATACAAATTGAAAATACCGTGTCGGAAAATTTGAATACAAATCACAATCTAGCGTGACCTTGATCGAGAAAATTTGAACAAAGTGGCTCAGTCACGTTAACAAAGGGTTATTAGGTTTATACCTGTTAGTCTCTTTAGAATTCCAAATATGTACATTGCCTTCTACTAAAATTGTGTAAATTAAAAACTCCTACTATTTCTTTCAAGTGCGTACTTTTGGATTCAATTTCAAGCTTAAATATTCGTATGACGAGAAGCACGATTGAGTAGCTCTATTATAGTATTATTTTATACAGATCTACAGAGAATTATTTAAACTAAAATTAAAACGAGAAAAAACTCTATAAATGACATTTACATTGATGCTGTTCGCTAATCGTTTAGGAGACTATAGTAGTAGATTAACCTGAACCACAATTCACTCCTTGTAAAGCCGTTCAATAAACAAAAGCTATCGATTGGCAGGTGCGTGAGTCGACGAGACTTTGAGTAGGGTTTGTGATCGCACCCTTCAGGATCCTGGCGTCAATAAACGTCTTACTGTGTAAGTGTTAAGTGCTTTTGATCGATTATGAAGAAATGAGGCTTAAAGGGAACGTATAAAAATTTGCCAATATATTGAATTGAGTGTTTGAGATGAATAACAATAACTTGCTTCTAATTTAAGTATAACGTTATTTGTTTCAAATATATATTTTTTATTTTACACATGACTCGTAAACTGCTGAAGCTAACTGCGGATTAATAAACTCATATTTGTTTTAAAACTTACAGATTCTTACACAAACAGCAAAGTATCGTGCTTGTCACACAGTAGTAATTATACAGGAGAAAATTCTATGCGAAAAACTATTCTGGTGAACTTTTAAAGGATCTTGTACTGTAGTACAAAATAAATTGCCATGTAGGTAAACCAATTTCTCTTATTTTCATGTAAAACATGAAGTTTTTATTTACAAAGGTCCAGCAAGCATTTGTTTGAATTTACCGAATTCGTTTGAGACCCTATTTCGGTATTTAAATACTGGTCTGGCCAAAATTCTGGGGGATATTTATCTTTGTGCTCTTTTTATAAAACGAATTGAGCAAAGATTTAAAGGGTCTTGTTGAATATAATTTTTTATTCAAATTTGAAAAATAAATAGAAAACTTCATTTAATTTAGGATTCATCTACATTGTACGGGTTTTGAAATATGAAATTAAAATTTATTACATTTGTCTAGTCTCGATAGTTTACAGTTTTTTTACAAATCATTACACAAATATAGTGTTAGGATTTTTATTGCAGGTTAATAAAATAGTGAAATTCTATTGTCTATCTCGATTACCTTCATAGCAAAAATGTTTTATGTTTTATTTGATTCATTTTAGAAATGAGCTTCATTGTTTTGGAAAAAATATTGAAGAGACCCGAATTCGTATTTCTATGTGAAAATCTTCTCAGATAATTCTTGACACGGTCAAACTTCATGTAAGACTAGTAGTAGCTAAAAGCACACAGTAATAATTAGTTTCCAATATAAAGGTATATGAGATATTACAGTATAACTTAAGTAATATAGCATACAAATTGTATATATAGTTATTGGCCAAAAAGTGTTTTTTGGTTTTTCTTAGGCAATTCTTAATAGCAGCCCGGAGTTTGGAAGTTTGGCGGTGATTCACCTTTGAATTTCAGTTCTTCCTTAGGGTTGCGGAGGTCCGATACCAATCGCTCCGTGGAAAACTGATATTCAAGTAAAACCGGTTGAACTCGTAGCCAACCCCAAAAAAAAAAATTAAGAATTAGGCTAGGAAAAAGAGAACATTTATTGGCTAAAATCCCTGTATACATTGACAGCGTTAACAGTATTAACAAAAAAAAGTATATTTATGTATAAATATCACTTGTCTAGTTCCCATAATACAAGCTCTGTAAGTTTGGGACTAGATGGCGTTTTGTGTAAGATAGTTAAAATATTGTTATATATAAGCGTTAAAAACTTAAAAATATTTTGTAAAGGAAAACCAACAGTGGTCAGCGATTTTCGATCATGGTCAATGACACGTTTCTATTTGTTCTATGACAACATTCGTTGATTGGAAGTTTATTTTGAACATTGTTTTCTGTGACATGTCAGTCTCTTATTTTTTCGTCTTTCGATTTATGTCACATATTTTTCACGTATTGGAGTTACAAGTTTCAACACATCTATTATATTATTTACAACTTTTTTAGTTTCAATAAGAAAAATTGCTTGAAAGCTTTTCACACCTATCAACAGATCCAGTTATTTGAAAGGTAATGTTTTCACTTAAAACTCATACACACACCCACACACACACTTACACGATGCACACGTACACACATACACGCACTGATACAAACGTAGACACCACAAGACATCAACAAACTAAACTGCGCGGCTATGAATCCTGGAGTTCTGACAGGTCTTGATCTAATTACGGCTCCAGTCCACCTCTAAGTACACCTTCAAAGCAAGCAACTATAATTGGTCGAAGTGGTCGCCATGGCCGAAATCGGTCGGATTATTATTAAGTACACCTCTTGTTTCTGTAATATTTTCTATGAGTTATGTTATTTCACTGTGGTGGAAATACCTACCTATAATTTTTGTATATTTACTATTTTCTTGAAGTTCATAGACGAAATTTATTGATTAGAAAGTCATTTCTAATATATTTGTTTTTGTATCTTATTTTTATCACAAAATACAATAAAATAATATAAATGTTTGTATTGTTTAATCACAAGGGTAGAAAAAGTTTTTTTATCCTTGGAACAGACTCGTGGAATATCAAAAAATGTTCATCACATCAACTGCTATCAATGTTCCAATTAAGCTACGACGAGTATCTATTAAACATAATATGTTGAATTCGAAAAAATATATGTAATAAATTTATATAAAATGTACCTGTAGTGCAGTATGATCTCCAGCACATCGGAGTGTGTGGGGTAGATCGCAGGAGCATTCAGCCGCAGGTCGCGTGCTCAGCACTGGACAGCGCCACTCCGCATTTACCACCACAAGCCACGCGCAAAGCACGCACACTGCACGCTTAATCCACATCCTGGGGACAAAAAGACTAATAAACCTCGGCTGTATAAAACTAAAATGAAGGTAGAAAGAAAGAAAGTCTCTATGCGTCATCAGAGATAAAAGTTATTTCACTTGTTCTGCAGTAAGAAAATATTTAGAATACATGAATTTTATGAAACACCATTTCAAATATAAATATATTAAGTTTATCATATTTAAAACCAGCTCAGCTTCAGCTCTCTCACTATCCAAACCCTCTTCTCATAAACTATTAAGAATCCATCAGGTTCAAGGATGGATAGGATAATACTCGTATATTGCCGATGGCAAAGGTAATATTATTTACTCTGAAATATTCAGTCCTTGGTAATATCTGAAAATTCAAAAATATTAAATATACATGTAGTTTAAAAAACCAAAAAACACGCTTGCAGTAGTGACAAACAAACAAACAAAGAATTGAAGTTCATAACCACAACCGGTTAGAAACATTTCTAATAAAAAATATTTATGTAGTAATTTCCGCGTTCATGTCAGTTATCGCGGTAAAAAGTAGCCTATGTTCTTTACTAAGTTTCCATCTATCACTATGCTAAAATTCATCAGAATCGGTTCAGCGGTTTAAAAACTTAACAGACAGATAGAGTTATTTTTGCATTTATAATATTAATAGGGATGGTATCAAAACAGCTAAAAGACTCAGGTTTAACTGTTTTTTTTTACACACTTTTTAATTTACATAGTTCGCTTTAAATCCCGTAGAACTAACGAAACACTCAGAGTTATTACAGGCTTCTCTAGTACAGTTAACAAACAGGAACTAGGTAATATTAAAAAATCTCATAAAGTTGTGTGGGTAATATAAGTATCATGTGAAGAGGCAATTCCGGTCTTAACGCGGCACTTACAGAGGAATCGTTCCATGCGTGTGCTCACGACGTAATGGGACGTTCTTACTGAGTGACGACCAAATGGTGGGGACAGAGAACAAAATATGAACGGGTATGGCAATTTAAAGGTATTTATGTACCTTCTGTAGCGCCTTAGAATAATGTTTTATATTATTTCATACCCCATAATATGAATATTTTGAGAAGAATGCGTTAAAGGGCCTGAATTTTGAAATTCCTAAAATACGTACAGTTTTCTCTGTTGTATTATTTTAGAAAGCACTTCAACTGCCTTGTTGGTCTAATGGTTTGCGTATGCAGCTGCTAATCAAGAGGTCTCGGTTTTGATTCCCGAGTCGGGCTAAACGTTTGTGTGATCCAAAAATATTGGTTTCTGGGTTTGGGTGTTTTCTATGTATAATATGTATGTATTTCCAAAAAAAGGTAGCTTTATGTATTTATATCAGTTGTCTAGTACCCATAATACAAGCCCTGCTTAGTTTGGGACAGATGGCCTAAGCATAAACTAGTCCAATGTGAAAGTGAAGGTAAAGCAAATCAACAAAAAAATAACTGTCAGCTTCACGTAATTCGAAGCCAAAATGACAAAAAAAAACATCTGGAATGTACCAATTTCATTAATTAATATTTTAATCTTTTGGAAATTTTCATCCTATTTTATTATGTTTAAAATTTTATCTTTCAATATTAATATTCTTCTTTATTTATTTATAAATATGTTTTATTTGGTGATCGAACGCTTCGAGCTACATATTCCAATCAAAGTCTAAAACTGTCATCTGTTCTTAAATCCCTAGAATCGTGATAATTAATACTTTATATATTAAACCGCCTCCTTTACAGTACATTCATTTAAATACAGTATTACCGAAGGCACCGCCAGCTGAGCTGTGTAGTAAAAGTTTGTATGTTTTTTACACAGTAGAATAGATTTAATAATTATGTTGAAACTGTAGTTGATCTAATAGAGTGGCGCAGTCCTAAAGGACTAAAACTCCTTAAATAAAGAGAAAAAAAAAACAGTACATTCATAGATTCTGTCTATCCCTTTGGGAATGTAGATGTGACTTTGAATATTTGTCCCTTTTGCTTGATTGATGAAATTTGGAAGAGGCTCTTAAAATGTTAAATACAAGAACAACATTATACACTTATCGCCAAAATATTACTTTACCATTGCAAGTTTATAAATATTGAAGTTATAAACCATTTTTGTAAACAACTGTGCAAAAGATTTTTGTAATTTAATAAAGTGATTGAAAACTGTCTGGTTATCTTGTTTGTAAATCGATTGAATGTTACAGACGTAAACCGATGCGATTAATCAATTGGGCTACAATAAATTAATCTATCTGTATTTGTTCGGTTCTGTATGGTTCAATCGCAAGTAATCTTTAACTTTCAGGTAGATCTTCAAACTAAACCAATTTTTATTTAGATTCTTTTTGTATGTATTATGTATTAGTATAGTATCATTTTAGTATTACATTTATCTTTAGGTACATGTTTAGAAAAAAAAACAAAATTTTTTGTAATTTAAAATTGACAGTTTTTCAGCAAATGCATATGAAAGAAACTATGTTTTTTTGTAAACTTACATAAAAAGTCTGTTAGTCTTGTTGTACCGGCTAATCTCTGAAATGGTGGAAGTTATTTTCACATGACTTTCACTGGGAGACGAAATAAAATGTAACTAAGGCTACTGTTTAGACTAGCCTCGCCCCGCGCCTTACCTGTGGTTGTTTTGGTAAAGGTATAATAACAATCAGTTAACGTAGCAATACTCAGCCAGTTTTATCATAAAAGAGATTCCTTTTTTATGACAATTGTAATGATACAATTGCAAAGAATAAAAAATATTTGCAAATGTCACTGCTTCAGGGTAGAGGAAAGACGCACCAGAACGAAACGGTTCGGCTCTTCCTTCTTATGCCAAGCAGTCAAAAGCTGGAACTCACTGCCAGCCCACGTGTTTCCTTCCCACTATGATCCCGGGTCCTTTGGGCGTGAAAAAGCATCTTACTAAGCCGCCATAGTGTGGACCGCCATACTTTACTGCCTGCATGTGCGGCAATGATTTATGGTTTCCCTAACTCTTGGATTCTGCTCATGCTTTCCATCAGGCAGGATAGAGTCACTTTGGTAGGCTAAATATATAAAAAAAGCAGTTGTAAAACAGTTGTAAAATTTAAAGTAACTTTGAAACATTGAAGTCCGGCCCAGTTTTTAAAAATAAATACCATACTACATACTCATAATTAGTAGACCAATAAATCAGGTCGTTCCGTTTCCTCATTTGCCACCACAAAAACATACGTGATTATTGCCGGTCTGTCTGTCTGTTAGCGATAAACTCAAAAACCATTGCATAGATTTAAATGAAATTTTGTACCCATGTAGTACAAAGCCTTACATAAGACACTTTCCACTACGAGAACCAACATAGAGGCGGGCAGAGCTGCGGGCATAAGCTAGTACAGTATGTTTTATTCAGCCACATATTAGACGCATTTAAAAATTAATTGGAAGACCTTGAGTGTAACTTAGATACTATTTCAAAAGGCAAAATAATAAAAATGAATCAGACTATATAAAATTCAAGTCATTTCTAAATCTGTTTAATAAGAAGTACACGTTGGCTGTCACTCAAATATTCAAAGAGAATTTGTCTCAGATTTACAAATCAGAACATCAAAGAAGTGTCACTCAAGTATTTATTTCATACTTGACACGTTCCCCGTATATCATTTTGTCATTTTTTTAAGTACAATCCTTAAAAATGATTGGTGTGACAAGTACAGGTGAGTGAAAAAGTATTAAGTATTTTTGTATACTTTTTTTGGTTCACTATTATATAAGTATTTAAAGATAGATTTTTGAAGATAGCTTTGCCTGTTGAAAAACATTAGCAGTATCCAAGAGTGTTGGTCACCATCCTCATCATGAGTACACACAATGCAGCATGATAACCCACGCTATTGCGGCTTTAGGTGGGTAGATTAGGCCTCTGACCTTGATGCAAAAGCATCACACTCCTTGAAATAGAAATTTACCTAAATATTAGACAATTTTATTAATCTGAATCAATTTTTTTATGATTATTACCCATTTTATTCCGCAGTATTTGGATTTGTGAGTCCAATTCACTTAAATGTCTTACTTTATACACGACTTTAAATGCTTTTTAAGTAAATGAATTAACAGTGTAAACAAAAATTTGAATACTTTTTATTCAAATTAGAAGTACCCCGTACTTATGAATTTCACAGTACTCATAACTTAAAATTTTAGTATATTTAAAGGTATGAGTAGGTAGTCAAAGAACTAAAAATATTTATAAAAGTGAACTAGCTATGTTACAAGAATTCCAAATTGCAGATTTTATGGTACACTGCACTTATTTTTAAATTAAATTCACCTTTACATTAGATAAAATCGATGTCAAGAGCAGAATCCAATTTAAGACACTCTTGAAGTAAATTTAGTTTTAGACATATTTTAGTAAAGAAAACACATTCCATCAAAATATCATTTCATTAAACAAATTAAATTCGTAACTTTCATCTTTTCAGTTCTTTTGGAGAATAATATATTATTATAACTATTTTATCGGTGTCTGTACCAATTTCAATACTACATAAAGCGGTAAGGTATTTTTTATTTTCATTGTAACAACTATAACAATGGAGGAAACATTTAAGACCTTTCACCGGGTCCTTTCAATCGCCGGTGTATCCATCTTTGCTAAACGAAATTGGAATTCGAAGCCATGGCTGCTTTGGCAAATCTTTAACTGCATCATCGGTATCTTATGTTTAATATTCACTACTGGGTTTGTGACTGTCAATTTCTCTGACTTTCTTCTTTGCATTGAAGGTGCATGTATTTGGACGACTGGAGTAATTATGACAATCACTCTAGGAGTATGCTTAACATTTCGAAATGATTTTCGTAATTTTCTCGAAGAGATGGCTTTTAAAGATAGCATGCTGGAGATGCCTTTGATAAATTACATTGTACTGGTACCTCAGCAAACACCAAAATTGACAGAATTAAAAGATCTTGTATTAGATTCTCAGGAGAAGTTACTAAAGTATACGAGGCTTTTGCTAAAGTCGTATTTAGCATCTGTTTTTTTGTGCGTTACTCTCTATCTCTGCAATCCTATGTACCAAATAATTATAAAAGAAGATGACTCTGCACGTGTGTTAGGTGATCATATGATTTTAAATGTATTTATAGAAGTCAGAATTGTGTCCATGCGAAATCATTTAAAATTTGTTACTTTTTAGTATTCGAAATGTGGTTTCCGTGGAGCCTACAAAATTTGTATGTCTACATTATGTCTTTAATGTTAAACATATACAGTGCCTATTTGTGCTGCATTGGTAAGTATATTATATATTATTCTTCAATTTTTTATTTACAGTTTGCAGATTGATTTCATTACGACTTGGTAAGAAGTGTCATTCTGTTTTATTTCCTAAAAATGAATTATCATTCTCACTATTCATTTATATGTTAGGTATCAGTTTCACTATAGTTTCATAAAGAAGAAATGAGTCTCAATACGAATTATTACATCATTAAAAATACGCAAAAAATACGCATTACATGTACATACAATATTTTTTTACAAATCTACTTTTCTATATTTTTGGTTTCTAGCGTACCCAGGATTGCAATCAACAATAATTTTATTAGTTGGCCAGATCATACGTCAATTGAGAATATTATCCTTCATACTTCTACATTTAAATGAACTGGCGTTGGAAATCACAGGAGTGCCAGACCAGATATGGCAATCATACTGTACTATGATTTTATCCCAGTGTGTAGATCACTATATAAAACTAAAAAGGTTAGTATAAAAAGTATCCACACGGGAATGATGGAGACAAAAACATTGAAATGATCGATAGAGTGTGTATTTCAAGATTAATGTACAGAGAAATCTAAGGAAATCAATCAGGAATACCCTTTAGGTGAAGTCTCAGGATTTGAAGGACAAATATTGGTATCTAGAACCCTAGCTTCAGGTAACCCGATGCAGAAAATGTCAACCTTGATATATTACGAGAGATTTTCCTATTGCAACTAACAGCTACATCTAATTCCTCATGACAATTCATAAATAAATAATTTGATTTTGATTGACTGAGGGTGAAAGCCGAAAATATTTTAGTAACGGGTCTAAAATATAACTTAAACCTTGAAAGATTACCGGAGAAGGTTCATAATTAGAAATGCAAATTAAGATTGACATAAAATTTAAACATTCGTATAAACGAATTCCAGACACTTTAATATTCCATGTCCTAATAATATCTACAGACATTTCTCCCTGTAATGGTTGACATTTCAATAATTGTTCTAAAACTTTTGAGACAGTAAATAACAATCAGATTTTTTAATCAGACTAAATAAATCTTTATGGTACGTTGCATAAATTAATTCTCGTATAATTAGAAGCTTAGGAGATTGGTTTGTTTGCATGCCCTATTAATACTGTTTCCAACTTTTAATTAAAAATAATTAATTATTTAAAATCATAGTTCTGCAAATATCTATCTTATGTATTTATTTACAGAAAAAAAGTATGTTTATGTACTTATATCAGTTATTTAGTACCCATAATACAGCTCTGCTTAGTTTGGGACTGGCTGGCGTTGTGTGTAAGATGTCCGAAATATTAATAAAAAAAAATATATGTATTTGTTTCGTGGTTTGGGTGTTTTGCATGATTGCAATGATATGTATGTAATACTACTAAACTAAATATATAAATAATAATATTATTTATATATTTACACACATCAAAAGTGTCTAGGGATCAACATATATTTTTGCAATAACTTTTCTCCTGATTGATATTAATTAAAAATTTCTTTAAGGATTCATCAAATAAAGTGTTTTCGTTTGTCACAGTAACGATAAACCAAGTCACCTTTGCATTAGTAAAGAAATTTGCCATTTTCCTAATAAAAGGATTTTTGACATTTGAACCACTAACATTAAAGTTTGAAAAAAAGACTGAAATAACAGTTTTCTTTAAAATTTTATTAGGTAACTTAAACAATTAATAATCCGTGTTTCTACCGCGAACACTAACAACACAAGAACATCGGTTTGGCATACTCAAAATGAGTTCATCCAAATCACGCTGTGGAATGGCCGCCCATGTTCGTTGCAACAACAAAAAAAGGTCTTCTTGCGACTGGATACCCTCCATATTCGGCAGAGCTCTTCTCTGTAGCATATCCCATGCATGCTCAATCGGGTTCAAGTCTGGCGACTGAGCAGGCCAGGGCAGGACATTGATGTTAGCTGCGGCGAGAGTCTGTCTTACAACTCTTGCGGTGTGCGGTCGTGCATTATCATGCATTAACTGAAATAAGGGACCGATTTGCACTTGTAGAGGAACGATGACGTCTGATACAATCGTCTCAGCATAAATTTGAGCGTTGAGGTTGCCTCTGATCCAAATCAACTCAGTTCTTCCGCCGATCCAAATACCCGCCCATACCATGATGGTTCCACCACTATAAGGATGGACTTCCTGGCAGGATTTTAATCGCTGTTGGCGTCCAGGGGTTCTCCAGTGTCGTATACGTCTTGTATCCGGTCTCATACCAAAACGAGACTCATCAGAAAAGCACACGAAACGCCATTGTTCTTCTGCCCAATTTCTGTGTTCAAGAGCCCATTGATATCGAATCCTACGATTGTGCATTGCTATAGGTGGTACCCGTAGCGGTCTTCGGGAATGAAGGTTCACTTCATGCAAGCGGTTTCTGACTGTTTGGTCGCTAATTAAGTTCCCTGAAGAGTGATGAAGCCTCACGGCTAACATCATGGCGGTTATTGTTGGAGCTCTTCGAGTTAAGATTTGAATGTATCGGTCTTGTCTCCGTGTGGTGCAGCGATACCGTCCTCCATGGCGCTCAGCCACGGTACCAGTGCTTCGGTAACGTGTCCAAAGTCGACTGATAACACTCTGACTTGTATTCAGAGCTAAAGCCACAGTACGTTGCCGGGAACCAGCTTCTATCATTCCCACGGCTCTGAGCATTTCTTCCCTGCTTAAATGACGTCGCCGCTCCATAATAACGTTGGTTTTAATCAGTAGTAGGGAAACAGTAGCACTAATAATTTCTTCAATGCGTTGTATGTTTTTATAGGGAAAATATTGGCAGCTGATTTTCATCTTTTACTCGAATTTGATTGACAGTTCCTGATTCAAATTATGAAATGCACCAAAAAGGATCCATATAAATTTATAAAATCATAAATTTATTACAAAGCCACATCTCAATCTCAAGAAATCCGCATAAAAATGCTTGATCCCTAGACACTTTTGATGTGTGTAGTTTGATTTGTTACATTCTCTCTGACTTTTAATAGCAAGATTTGTACTGTGTTGAAACTAAATTGCGTAGCGTGTACCTAGTGAGTCCGTACTTAATTTTATTAATACAAGTTGTTAATCATTCTGAATGTATTTTCTTGTGAAAATTCTAACAAAAAGTTTACTTTTGATTTCCTGATTTTCAGATTCAGCAACAAATTGAATGTTATATGCCGACCATTTTATTTGGCTCTTATATTAGTAGCTATCATGTTAGTCTGTGTTTGTTCGGTAAAGATCGCTACTTCGGTAAGTTTTTATTTATAATTATACTTTTGATAATGAATGTTTCTCCAAAATCGGTCCAGCCGTTCCATGGATAACCCTGAACAAACATAGAGAAAGACGGACAGACAGACAGAAATTTAAATAAATGCATTTTTGGTGCAAGTACCGTAATAAACTTTCATTAGTTAGTAAAAAGGTGTTCATTTGATATTACATACAGACAAATCAATTTCATTTATTTCTATAAATAATTTTGTTTACAGGATAAGCTTTCATTAGATACGATGAAATATTATCTTCACGAGTTTTGTTTCATAATGGTAGTAATGTGTTTCTGCTTGTTGGGACAACAAGTCGACAACGAGGTCAGTATTGCATATCTAACACACTTAGGAAAAGGGAGGTTCTGTTCAATAACCATTAACAATCACATGTAATTCAATAATCTGCAAAAATACACATTTGAAAGTTTATTCTAGATTTTAGTTAAACTTCAGACCATTATACGTTTAACGGTGCACCTACAAACATACCATATGAATTCTGCATAATACGACGCAGTTTCTCCACTCGTAAATAAGATGGTGGGCAAATCGTAGGTGCTCATGTCAGTCGCACTGTAAATAAACTATTTAATACTTAATACTTTATAGTTTCACAGTTGATAAAAACTTATGTTCAGTAACAATTATAGACCCTAATGGCATAAAATGCGCTCGATTTTTTGTATTTTTGGAAATTCATTGTACTTAGTGTTATTTATAACAAATACACTTGAATTTGTCCGCAGTCCGAGATCTTGGAAAGAGTAGTAACAGAGAAATGGTATATATTTGACCGTAATCATCAGACCAACATCAAAATTTTTAACATGGCTCTAAGTCAACGGATGCCCATTTATATTTTTGGCACGATTCCCTTGTCTTTACCTACCTTCACATGGGTAAGTTAAACCAAATTTGTTTCATTGTATTATAGTAAAAGCATAATGGCTTCAGGCATCGAACAAATTTATGCCGAATAATGCTTGTTTTTAGAATTCAATCAGAATGCAAATTTATTTTGAACCAAATCTACCAAACAACAAGCATTAAATTTTGTGGATATGAGAATTGAAAAACTGAATCGTGATATTTTCATCGAATTATTATAGTAAAATCTGTAGAACCGTTAATCCTATAAAGTGTTTGTAAATTATTACGTATATATAAAAAACTATGAAGCACTGATGCTTATGAATATGAAAACGAGTATACATAATTATCTATAAACTCAGTACAAGTACTTATGAGTCCATGCTATAATGAGAAACTGTAATACCTGGTAGACCGAGTTTTGCTCGGTTAATACTATTTATTTTTTAACAATCTATTATCTCAAGTAGCTGTAGTGTTGCTATCTTGGAGTCTTACGGAATGTATAGATAGTGATGTACAATACTAGGAGTAAATAATTATATATGTGAAAGAAAACGTACAGAAATTCCAAAACTCGCGTTTTTTCAAACATAAGACTAGATATAGACATAGATTTTGTGTTTTTTTGTTTTTTTCATAATTTCGTTGATAACTTTAGGCGTATGTATGTTACACCTAAAGTATACAATTTCGTTTCAATATCATTCATACAACATACAACTTTATTTGTGTGATGATAGAGAAATAGGTTCAGTGAAATATTGATACAGTCTCAATGTCTGTTAGACGGGCTGTCAGTCCTGTTAGTTTGTCAAGCACAAACAAGGGCACTTATAAGCATGTGAATGTTGAGGTTTGATACAACAAATAATCAAAGGCTAATAGAAGATTTTAGTTGACAAAGTGCTAAAGGTGTACCCCAGCTAGAGGATTCGATCCCGGTCGACTTTATAATTATATGAGGGCATACTGGCAATTATTCATGTTTTCTTTTATTTTATTTATGTTTAATAAATATCCATAGTTATCGTTTTATATGTTTCTTTGCAGTTTATTAAAACTGGGATGTCATTCTTCACACTTGTCATGTCAGTACTGGAAAAAGAAAACGTTTAAATAAAACTATGAAATAAAACAAGTCTCTATCTATTCTAAAATTTTACTCCACTTCTTAGATTTGTAGAAAATGCAATGTAATAAAGTAGTTTATTAGTATTCAGCATTGTTTTATTTTTCTAAGTAACAAATATTATTCTCTCAAAGCACTTCTTTTTTTGAGTGGAGACCGCGTCTCGGCAAACGTAGTGTAGGACGTCCACAGGCCAGGTGGAGTGATGATTTGCGCAAGACGGCTGGCAGGAACTGGATGCGAGTCGCCGAGGATCGAACTGAGTGGCGTGCAATTGGAGAGGCCTATGTCCAGCAGTGGACTGTGATAGGCTGATGATGATGATGATGATGACTTATTTTTTCCTCTCAGGTAAACGGTTCTGAATACTATCATGGTATGATGCTCAAATACTTAGAAGAATAAAATAGACACACACGCACACACACACAATCTTATGTGTGTGTGTGTGTGTTTATAGACAGCACTGTCTACCCTTTGTAAACTGTCTTCCAAGATACAGGCATCCAGGCTTTCAGTATCAACAGTAAATTTTCTTAACAAACAATGTGCCGAACTTTAATTAAACGATTTGATTCGAACGATAATCTATCTTGCTGAATTTTGAATACAAACATGGAGTAAACCACTACGCAATATTTATTACTTAAAGCAATTGCCATATCCTTTATAATACGATCGCAGTTACTATTTAACCTAACCTTTCATAGAGTTTCGAATAAAAGCGGACCCTTTGGTTAAACGGAACCAAAATCACGAACAAATAATTCAAATACGACCAAATCCAAGCTACCCTGGTATTCTTTGTCACCCATTTACACATTCGTCTTTGAAAGGGCAAGCTCTGGTTAGCCCAACTAATTCTGATCCCAGTGACACCCTAATTTTACCACTTGTGGAGATTTGCGAGGGTTCAAGTAATATTGGTTGGTACATTCTCGCGATATATCACACACAGCTAATGGTTCTGACACGGGACTGGAAGAGTTTTGGGTAAAAACAGTGTTTTAGCTACCAGATCTCATTCGCATTGTGATCATAGTTTTTGAAAGCTTTTTTTTAAATAGAGTTTATTGTCCTATTATGGTATATGGTTGGTAAATTATTGGGTATACGGGAAAAAGAGTGAAAGTAACTGAACTGACAAAACTCCCTTAACTGAATTCCTTATTTCACGGTTCATGAACTTAAATAGATAGAGCTTTAATTTCATTACTATCTGAGTCCAGTGTTATTGTTGTAATTTGCGAGGAAAGCCACGGAGTGGAGATAGTCTAATTTTTTTTACATAGTTGTAGTTTTAGTGGTGGTCGTTAGGAATAACTCTTTATTAATTCTATACCAACTGGTGTTATCCAAGATCATTGTTATAAATCTCGAGTAACGCATTGGTGCGAAGCTAGTTTAAAAAAGTGCCTAAGTTACTCCTTATGTCACGAGCCATCTGCCAGTGAAAGTCCCTTCAAAATTGGTCAAGTCGTTCCAGAGATTACCCGAAACAAACAGACAGACAAAAACTATTTACTTTCATATTCACTCAGAAAAAATACTATTCATTTGTTATTACATACAGACACATCAATTTTATATATTTGTAAAGATGTAAATATAAATATAAAGTCCGTGTGGTGACGTATTAAGAATACAAAGTGTCACCAACGATATTCATTACATGAGTGTCGTAAGAGGCGACTAAAGGAACAAAATAAGCGGCTAACATCACTGCCAAGAGAAGGAAAACTTGAAACAAACCCTTTACCAACCCGTCTGGCCAGCGTGGTATAGTAGGCCAAGACTCCTTACAAAGGAGAGGCCTATGTCCAGCAGTGGACTGCTAAAACCTGTTGATGATGATGATTGATGAAATACAAATTTAATATAATATTTGAAATCAGTTATCATTTGTCTTAATTTGCGAAGTACATAATACAACGTTATTAGTAAACATTTATTGCTATAAAAATCCATCTCCGAAATTTTAAAAATTGTAGGACTTAATCTTAATTATAAATGCTGATCCGAATTATAAGAAGCTTTGCTCTTTAATTACTGAGAAGTGACTTAATTAAAGCAAAACGGAGGTTTGATTTTTTAGACAAAGCGATTTCTAATATAAATAATACTGAAAAATTTGAAATTCATTGAATTTTTGATGAAACTTCTTTTGATTTATTTTAATGAAATAAATGGTGGTTATTCATCGTTTCAATTAACAATTATTTTTTTCGATTGTTTTATGAATATAAATGTTGGCTGGTATTACGAATAAGTTTAAAACACTTGGTCTTAATTTTAAAATTATGTTATTTTTAATTAAAACATATTCTAGGATTAAGAATACTTTATGAAGCTACTGATCGGTCCAGCTGTTTATAATGAAAGAAAGAAGAAAAAGACAGAAGATTTATTCTGAAGTTTACAGAACGATACTTCTTCGTCCTAGCCTTATTCCCAATGTTATTTGGGGTCGGCTACTAGTTCAACCGGTTTTACCTGAATATCAGTTTTTCCACAATGGGACTGACATTGGAACTCAGCAACCCTAAGGAGGACCTGAAATTCGTGGTTGAACTAGTTGTCAGTAAATTTGAGAGCACTGACTTCCCAATACCGATTGCCATAGATGTTCATGACAACCGAGACCGACAGCTTTACGTGCTCTCCGAGGCACGGACGTGAATCATCGCAAAACTTCCCAACTCCGGCCTGCTATTAGGAACTTCCTAAGAAAAACCCAAAAACACTTTTTGGCTCGACCTGGGATTTGAACCATCAGACCACCGAGAACACTAATCAATCAAACAAATGAAACTAATCAATCAAAGAGACTTCTGATAATTTATAACACAACATTAAGTGCATAGCAGTAATGCTCCAATACGTTTTTAGACGACTTTAAAAATACATTTTGGCTTCACAAATTTCACCTTAAAGAGGTCAACTTAAAGAAAGTATAAAAAAAAGTATTTCAAGAATATATCACGGGGGATTGTATTTCTTGATATTTAAAGGGGTAATGAAATCTTTAAAATAGGATTCATACTTCCGATAATATAAGGTTTGATGGCCGCCCATAATCGATGGTCATAAACTCTTGAAACCGATCAAAAGAGAGATAGGTTATTTCCGATAATGTTACATTAAATTAATATAAAATACGTACTTATTCAAGAGTTACTGTTTATATATGTATTTTTATGCACCGGAAGATTAAATAAAGGATTTGAAATGAGCACTGTGCAAAACCGATGTCATTGATGGTCTGTGGTTCATCATGTTGGTCTAGTCATCTAGTGGTTAACGTATGCGGCTGCTGATCAAGAGATCTCGGGTTCGATTCCTAGGTCGGACCAAATGTTTGAGTGATCCACAAATATTTGTTTCGGAGTCTGGGTGTTTTCTATGTATCATATATATGTATTTAAAAAAAAAGTAAGTTTATTGTATTTATATCAGTTGTCTGGTACTCTTATTACAAGCTCTGCTTAGTTTTTTTTTTTTTTTTTTTTTTAATTATAATTCACAAAACTGATGTTCAATCACAAAAACACAACAAACATGACTACATAAATATACTGATTGACATCTACTAGATGTGAATCCTGCATGCATATTAATAGTAAGACAATAATAACAAATCACACTATTCCACTTAAATAATACTATGTGAAACCAAGTATCTTAAACAGTTCATTTGAAATATAATATAAATATAAATATTGCTAAGGTTGAGTTAAACTAAACTAAACATTACTTTGGGACTTTTAGTTTGGGACTATATGAAGTTGTGTGTAAGATGTACGAAATATTTATTATTATTAAATACTTACCACCTTCATCTTAGCCGAAGGAAGTTCACAGCTAAAATTAGGTCCAGGAGTCTCCAATCTTTTTAATCCTGTCTTGATCTAAAATTGTAGGTTAATATATTATGCTTACTAAAATCTATGAAAGTAACAGATCCTACACTATAATCTTTTATAATTAGACTAAAATTACATCATTTGTATCTAGTGAAACAAATACATATGTAAAAATATAGAGTATTTATTTTGGCACCTGCAAGTCATAAATGCGTTGCAGGAAATAGAGGACTAGTGAAGACACTGATCGTATAATAAGTAACTATCACCACCTATAGACTCCTGCAAATAGAGAGTTGCAAGTTCGTTGTCGCAAATAGGAACCAGTGCGACACCGATCCTATACTAAGTAACTGCGAGTATCACCACCTATAGACTCCTGTAAGTAGAGAGTTGCAAGTTCGTTGTAGCAAATAGGGAACCAGTACGGATACCGATCGTATAATAAGTAACTATCACCACCTATAGACTCCTGCAAATAGAGAGTTGCAAGTTCGTTGTCGCAAATAGGAACCAGTGCGACACCGATCCTATACTAAGTAACTGCGAGTATCACCACCTATAGACTCCTGTAAGTAGAAAGTTGCAAGTTCGTTGTAGCAAATAGGGAACCAGTACGGATACCGATCGTATAATAAGTAACTATCACCACCTATAGACTCCTGCAAGTCGAGAGTTGCAAGTTCGTTGTAGCAAATAGGGAACCGGTGCGGACACCGATCGTATACTAATTATCTATCACCATACAGACTTCTGCAAGTCGAGGGAGTAGGGAACCAGTGAGGACACCGATCGTATAATAAGTATCTATCACCACCTTTAGACTCCTGCAACTCGAGAGTCTCAAGTGCGTTACAGGAAATAGAGGAATAGTGAGCAGACTGATCATATAATTACCCCAGAGCCGAACGCAGAACAACGCAGTAGGGGGTAAAGTAGTCTTAAAAGCAACTTAATTCACTCCTTTACATCATAAATTTACATCAGGTATCTGCCAGGAGAGTCCTGTCAAAATCGGGATTAAGGACGAACAAAATGTATTAAAAGTTTTTTTTTACTGTAGGTATTATAACTACTTTGATATGCATTTAGTGAAAAGTTGTTAATTTGATATATGGATTAACTTAGGCTACAAATAAACAATTTATATTTATTTATTTATATAGATTTAGTGTGATATAAAATGTCGATTTAAAGACTATAAAGGACAATAAAGGACAGATAATACAATTTTAGTTTGCAACTGAGCCATTCTATTACTGAATCAACAGTGTTCCCATCTTCGTATAAGAACGGCGACCCGATCGTGATCGCCTATCGAAACGGTATTGTTTTTATTTCCTCTTTCTTTTGGGTCAAGTCTGTGATAAGGTTATCTATACTTGTTTAAATAGATAAAAGATATCTAACTTTCTATATTTTTGTTAAAACTTATTGCGTTTTATTGGTTATTGGAAGCATTTAGTCTATCTCCATTCATATCTATGTGAAATATTTATTTACAGTATTTTTCAAATCTGATATCAAAACTATTAATATTTTCAAAAATGCCTATTCATATTATGCAAGTAAGTAGGCCTTACAGATATTTTAATGGTATTAAAGTTTGAAAATATGCTGTCCACATTGTAGCAAATAGTTACAAGTATTTGCTACAATTTATAATGATCGTAAAGCCCGTAGCGAAATGCGTCGGTCGGCCTCGAATGGCTTGTAGCCGTGATGGGTTACCTATTTTGGTAAACCGAAAACAAGTTATTATAGAAAAATAATAGAAAAATGTATAATCGAAATCAATTATGTGAATTAGATTACATTGTAATGAATGTTCCTATTAGATTCTTGAGGATTTCATAGTGAGTTAGAAGAAACTTAAAAAATTTGAAAAGACTCAAGATAACATGGTTTTAAACGAGACTATCGAAGGAAGACCAAGAATATAAACTTCTATTTAGTAAGGTTTCCTAAAAAAATAATGTTTAAAATGTTGCTCAAACCAAAGGGAAGATAAAATAACATAACATACAGGAGCGTCCTAAAATAATACTTTGTTCACCGGACATGATGAGCACTCCATTAAACAAAGGTTAAGCAGGCTTTACCCTCACCGAACTAAACTTCAATATCATAATTGCGAAAAACTATTTCCTTTTCAATTGCGAAGGAAATTTCTTCTTTTTCGCAGAAATTGAGTAACTGAGCAACATATTTATGAGTAAGGTATCATTTTTTCGACAAACATCGTTTAAAGTTTCGTATATCTTCATATGTTTCTGTAAACTTACGTGCCGTAGAGTAAATGGCAGTTAATACCTAGAACTCGGCTACCAGCACACGGGTTTCCCTGCCCCTCTGGTCCTGTAAAATGCATCTTACTAGGCCGTTAATGTGTGCTCATCATCACCATGCTGCATTGAGGATGGTAACCACCTCTGGTAGTTGCAAGTTTTAATTGATTGGCATCTAGTGTCAAATGCGAGTTTTTTTGGTAACCATAGAAAATGAAATAATAAACAAAAGCATACTGTTAATTTCTGACTACGTTAAACTGCATAGGCAAACATTAGTCCCGTAGCTTGCAAGGAAAGTTTTCGTACAAGTCTCTATACAACTTTTGAAAAGTAAACGTTGTGTTACGACCCACTAAGTTTTCTCTAGATTGTTTAATAGAAAACTCTTTCTTTGTGTTCTGTTTGCTTTTTCTCTACCAGCTCTCGTGTTTCCTTCCTATCATGATACCGGATCCTTTAAGCAAGGCGTGAAAAAACATCTCAATAGAACGCCATATTGTGGGTCGCCATATTGCCTACATTCGCATTGAGTATGGGCCCCCACTCTTGAATTCTATTGATGCTTTCCATCAGGCTATGTACCCTGGCAGCCAATAAAAAATATATCATCATCCTCATGGTTTCAAATTAACAGTAGCGACAAAATACACTTTGAAGTGAATTTTTGAGAATATAAAAGAAGTTCAATTATGTTTTTTTTTATATATATAACGCCTGCCAAGGTGGCTTTACTATGCCTAATGGAAAGCATGAGTAAAATCCACAAGTGGGGGTCGCCATACTCGCTGCAAATGCAAGCAGTATGGCGAACCACATTATGGCGGCCTAGTGAGATGCTTTTTCACGCCCCGCTTATAGGACCCGAGATCACAGTATGAAGGAAAAACATGAGCTGGTAGTTAGTTCCAGTGTTTAACTGCTCGATACCTTCTACTTTCCGAAGTTTCGAACGGGTTAAACCGCTCGTGGTAACGGGTACACTTACCTAAGTAACTAACCTTTTTTAATTTTATCGCGGATTAGTCCCGTTTACAATAAAAAACATGAGTATGTGTAAAAGTCACGAAAGTCTAAAAATAGTCAAGTTCAATTAAATTGTTTGTCCAACTTATATATATATAAATACTTTCGTAGAAGGTAATGATAAAAGAAATACACTTTCGTCTATCCCAAACGATTAGATAAACTTAATTCGCAGTTACGTCCAGATTTTTGTGTACTAAATTAAAAGTACTGCTACTGCAATAATAAAATACAGTTATGTAATTTTTTAGCACATACATACACTTCTACTATATCCAATCAGTGGAACTAACGCGCTGTCCACAAAACTACGTCTGACAAACACAGTGCATTTCTATTGTATTCGTACCGAGATTCCTAAAAACAACAGGGAGTTTTGCTCAGAAAATACAGCAAACCCCGCATTCCGACCTAGCTTCTGTAGTTTTAGTAAAACATTCGGTTCTTTCACAAATAAACTGCCAACCAACTATGAGGTGGCACGTTAACTGTATGTTCCAAAGTTACACTAAGCTATTTTCTATGACTTTTCAATTTTTAGTTTCGTGAATATTTTGTACCCCTTACGTTCGTCTATTTCACTGAAACAAACTCATTTTCGAAATAAATACATTAAATAGCTACTTGATATGATGGATGAACGATAAACAACAGGAAATAAATATTGGCTAGATTGTTAACGATTCGTTCATATCTACGTTTAATTATGTGCTAATAAAAAAGTGAAATGCGCAGTATAGATATTTCATGGAAATTCTTCACAAAAAAATAAACTATACTCTGTCCATTCCTTTAATATCTTTTTGACAGTTCAACAAATTTCGAAAATAGTGACGCTCTCACACGTCGCCGATTCGATTTGAAATCAAAATCAATCGATATAATATTCTTTATGTCAGTATTGTAAATAAAAAAAGTGCACTATTATGATATATAAATTGACCCAGATCAAAGAAAACTTCCTAACACAGTCACTTGAAGGTCGGTTTAGTAAGTATTATGTTATTTTTCAAATGTATTTTCTCATCATAACTCTGGATTTAAACGTTATTAATAACGCGTTTCAAAGTTAAATTTTACTAACACGTGCATAATTACATTTTAAGTCAGTGGTCTAAAAATAAGTTAATTGATGCACAGAGTTATTGTTCTTTATTCTAAGTTAGAAATTAAATTCCAAAATTTCGACTTATTTCCTTGCAAATAATCAATCTTGAAGTCATACTATTTTAATTTCCTTTTTATTTTATTAAATTTACAGAAACAATACTTACATGAAGTCAAATTATTTTGATCATAATAATATGATAGATTATTTTAATCGTTTAATCGATTCATCGAATTTCAGGAACTGTTTAATATGTTGTTTTTAGCTATGCACACTGCCCACTTCCCTAGCCGTCTATAAAGTACGACATTACTGTAGTACATTATTTCGAAAAAAATATTGGTAATTTATAGACGTGACCTGTCAAAAAGATAATAAACGAATGGACAAAGTATAGCTATTAACACAGCTATAAAACATTTTGCCAATTTATTCATTCTTTGAAAAAAAATACTCCAGTATTACAATCCTGTGTCGCGGAGGACTTAACAAACATACATGAAACGGACACATAGAACACCCAGACTCAGAACAACAATTTATGAATAACACAAAGTGTTATCCCACGTGGGATTCGAACCCACGAGACTTGGCGTAGTAGAGAGCGGCGTGGCGACCGTTTAAACCACTAGGCCAACCGTGCAGTCTATATTTAAGTCAACAGCTCTTGTAGAGGAAGGGAAACTTTAGTAATGCATTATTATATTTATATTATTGGTTGGCAAAAAGTAGGCTGTTGTCCTCATATAGGTTATGTCTTATGGTACCTTAGCTGTTTCAGGTACCACGATAATATCCCCAGCACAACTTATAAACGATATTTTAATTTATTACAGAAAAAGATTGCAATAATATATTAAAATGATTTGTTTCATTCAGAGACGTCCTTCTCCCTTCCTTTTTTCGAAGCTCCATACTTTTCCCCTACTTATCTGAGTCTTTACATTGACTGATGATGATGATGATGATGATGACTCATAAAATATTATCTATTAAATGAAAAAACATTAGTGATTGAATATCAATTTATGCATATTGCATAGGCTTTATCGCAATAAACGACATAAAAGTTACCTGAGCCGCGGAAAAAAGCTAGTTGATTATATTACTATTCGTATTGGCCGTTTAATAAATAAATTGCATAGCAGATTGGATATTGTGAGTATCAAATTATTTTAATTTTCAATTTCATTTGTCTATTGACACAAAAAATGTGTACGTATGAATGAAATAACTAGAGTTCAATTTTATATCACTAGGATTTCCCAAATGTTAAGACGCATGTGAAGTGAAGATGATGTTGACAAATTTATAAATACCATTGTATCGATTATTACCGATTAACAGCAATCGATCAAATACAATTTCACTTACTAATCCATCGAGTTAGGATAGTCTTTAGTTGAAGGTGTCAATCATGTCTTCTGCAGTTTAGTTTAGTTTAAGAGTTTTAAAACAATACCTCTCTGCTTTTCGGATTTTTATTGTGTTTAAGCTAAAATACTTGTTTTATTTGGAGGTTGAGTGACATTTAATTCAATATCTATAGTATACCAGCTGACCAGCGCGAACTTCGTACCGTCCAATTTTGAAATCCCAGAAATGATCGCAGCGCCACCTACCGGGTCCAATTGCGAATCTAAACTTTTTTCGAATCCACTTGAACACACACACACACACACACTTGAACACACATTTCATTAAAATCGGTCCACCCGTTTAAAAGGAGTTCAATTACTAACACACGGTCAGAAGATTTATATATATTGGGATTATACCTAGTTTTAAGTCGACCGAATCAAAGTTGTTCAACCAGAAAGAGTTGTTCCTATTATAGATATATGGAAAGTTCTTCGACATCCAATAAATACTGTTGGTATTTGTTCTGATCCTAAGAAAAGACCGACTTCTAGTATATTGTTAGTACAACTGCATGGTAGTAATTCCGTGTTTATTCCTAGAGGAAATGGCGCAGTCGAAGCAAACTCTCTCGGGTCCAGCTTGTACCGTCCGTTAGATACATTCAATTTAGTGTTTGTTGCTGGTGCCAAAGTTTATAGGAAACTACAGTACGGTCTCACCTCCCTTGTAAACAGACTAAGTGAAATTTTGCTTAAGTGATGTCTTGGAGCTGTTGGCAGTAGTTTCTCACTACTGACTAACGGGCTGAATTTTCAGGATTCATGGTTCAATATACATGAACTTAAAGCGGTACAATAATAATATAGTGTATTGACTTTGAAATAGAGTTAGAAGTATTCAGGGAATGTCTATGGAAAGTGCCAGAAGAGGTCGCCCATGGTGAACATTTACGGACTAAATTACTGAAGTTAGTTACTGAGCACCAAGAACCGACATACATGCAGCGATTGATAAATGTGGACAAAGCAAGAGATGTGTGTTTGAACCGAATAGAGTAGATATTAATTCTTACATTTCTGCTTTCTTCTCTAGGCAATACGTGACATTATATATCTATACATGTTTGTATTGTTATACATGTTTGTATTGTTAAGTCTATATTAGCAAAGAAGCGTACGTTAAATGATTTTTATTCTACTAATATGAAGCTCTCATAGCCACGTGGCCTGAGGTAATTCCAAACAATCATCGAGTGTAAACGACGGCGTGGTCAGTATCTATATGCTTGACCATTTGGGGTTTGCTATGTTATAAGTGTTTCTGTAATTCGGAGGTTGTTATCAGCAGCATATAGCAGTCGGTCTCGGTTGTTATCATAAGATATCAGTCATGAAGATTAGTTTTTTTTTTTTTTTTTTTTTTTTTTTTCACAAAAGTATATTCTGTATGGCACCTGTTATATATAATAAAGTATCTGTTACCATAGGAAATCTTGATTTAATATTGTTTAAAAAACGACTACGCGAATTTCTCATAAACAAGTGTTATTATGATATAAGAGACTTCTTGAATGGTAAATGATAGCTGATTAATAAAAATTAAACTAATTGATTGACATTACTATATCTTAATGTATCTTATTTTTCATATTTTGTAAATTGCATGTAAATTAAGTTTTAAATTTTGATAGAAATTGACATTATTGACGATGCATTGTATATTTTTCTTTAATTCAAATGTTATAGTATATTGTCTTAGATTCTAAAATATTATTATTTATTGCATGATTGAATAAAATTTTAAATTATTGTAGGCCTAAATGGCAGAACATAGCGGATCCTTGACACTTATGTAAACATCATTATTTATACCTATGTTTCACAATAAAGAATTGATTGATTGATTGATTGATTGATTGATTGAGACCTTCAGATGGTTTAAAAACATCCAACAGCAAGATTACGTAGCCACAACGTGTCTTACCAGTCTCGAACGCGCACTCGGCCAGCGTGTGGACGTAGGGCCTTAACCCTCTCCTGAGAAAAGATCTGAGCCCAGTAGTGGGACGTTATAGGTTGTTGATGAAGCGATATATGTACCGAGCGGTATATGTGTGTCTATACGCGAATTTGGCGTCTATGTCTAGTGACTTTAGGGAATAAACTATACATTAAGTAATTAACTACTTTTGTACTTTTTCTGAAGGAATACATAATGTCATATAAGTTCTTGAACCTAATATTCCTTGTAGAGTCATGGGTTTTATAAACTTTCGAGTTAAAACATATGCTTTCACAGCTAAGGTACGATTACACCGAAGAACTTAGAATTCTCCTCGAATATAAAAGCAAACATAAACACAGAGACTTGAAATGCAGTCTCAACTCTATGTTAAACTTTTATTTTTAAAACTTCTAAACTTGGTAGCATAATCCGAGTGTTCAACAACATTTTCCAGCCATGCACATATGTCACCTGCTTAGTTATTAGATCATATCGAGGTATTTGATGTTAAAACGCTGTAAAATTGACACACAGGGCCGCGTCTGTGGATTGGGATTACTGGCGCGCGCCGCCAAATTGGTCATCATAACTGGGATGAAAACTCTTCCATAAGGAACTGGATTTGTAAAGGATAAAAAGATTATGATGCAATGTTTTGGCATTTAGTTCTCAAAAATGAACAGTTATTAATGAGAAAGTAAAATGACTGCACGGATGGTAAGTAATTTTATTTGTAGTGTTAGAACCATTACCACACATTGTGTGGTTCACAAATTGGTGTTCCGAGTCTGGGTGTTCTTTGTGTCCAATTCGTATACGTTGGTAAAGATTTACTCTAAGTGTGGCAAAAGTTTAAAAAAGGTCAATTTGGTCAAATTTTCTTTGTAGTAATTTCTAAAAGATAAATAATCATCCCTACTTTACATCTAGGGGAGGTACCCCAATAAAAATATTTTTTCATGATGCATGTTGTAGCACTTTGTCGACGTAATTACAACACATATTCATGAAAAGTTTCACCTTTCTAGCACTTACCGTTTGGACGGTAAGTCGAGGACGGACGGACGGACGGAAGGATTCTGAGTCATAAACTTCGGAACCCTAAAAAGGGCAATATATTTGACAGGTATGTCTGTATGTTTTACCTTAGCGTCTAAACTACTGCACTAATTTAAATGAATAAGGTGTCAATATATTTGTATTAATATCTCGGCATAGGCTATATAATTTTTATCAAAAAAAAATTAAGTATTCGGGTTATAGTTTTTTATTTACTAAACTTGAAATCGGTTGACAATCAGAGGAAACAAAAGCATTGGACTGTTTTGCATTTGCCTATTTACATATTATATATATTATTATATCCTGGGTCCTATTGTTATCAGTATCTAAACCCAAAGTAAGCTTTGCTTGCACAGTTTTGTGAACACGAATTAACAGTTTTAGGTCAAGTTTTTTACAACAAAAATAATATTCTTTATCTTTTCAAAAAACTTAAAAAATAATAGCGTACGGATATTGTAGCGCAACATATTGTATCAAGATTATTATATGTAAAATAAGTACATAACAATACGTACATTTACCAATAGTGGTTTAATATGTATGTGTTTTAAAGTTCTATCTTACACAATCCTATAATTTAATAACAGGTCTGATTATATTAGTCAACGAAGTAAAATATGTCGTTTTTATTCTGTGATCCGCCATACTATTGTCTGCACAACAGCAGAACATGAGCAGAATCCAACTGTTGCAACAGTTGGATTCTGCTCATGTTCTGCTTTCCATCAGGCAGAGTAGCCTCACTTTAGTAGGCACTTTAATAGCTTTCCTATCACTTCAGAATAGTATACGAAATTTGTTAATTTATTACTAAAGAAATTATGATCTATACTAAATTCAAAACGCATTTAATTTTACACGCTACCTAACTAAACACTTGGTACTAATTGGCTGAATTAAAAGAAAGTCCTTAAGCCATCTAGCTAGCTATTACGTGCTACAGTAGTGAAAAAGAACGAGCAGTGTAAAATTTAAAAAGGAAATTTCACCACTTACGTTGCAGAATTGTAGATATTGATAGAGACATTTCTAACTGTAATATGGCAAGCAGATACCCTTTTATAAGCTTTTTTTCACCTGTCCACCATCTTTGACTGTAGTCATACAGACAAAGGAACAATCTTGGAAGTTAATTTAGACCCACTTCCCGTCTTCAATTGAACTGAAATATTACTTGCAGGTGTATAATGCGTGACAATGCAACGCAATAATGACATGGAGCTGATCTGATGCTGGAGCTAGAAGGCTGGCATATGAGCTCCCCGATAAAACGACACAACCCCATTAGGTTTGGTTTAGGTCAAAAATCTTCACCATTCTCATTGTGAGGGTAGGGAATGCAGCATAGTGACCCATACCATGGCGGTCTGGTCAGTTGTTTCTGCATCATTCTCCCGATCCCGAAGGTACGAGAGAATGATGCAGAATTATAGGGCCTCCGATCTTACACACACAAAGAAATACGACTGTCATTATTAGGATGATGTTCTGTGTGAGGGCAGTAGTGCCCCGGTCGAACCGACCCATTCGTACTGAAATCAGTGTGGCTCTACTACCTACTACGTAAACCACCTTTTCCACTAAACATCATCGTGACAGCCAGTCTCAAGTGCCCTATTCTAGGATGGACTTGTACCATGTGATTTGAAGTACCACCAGAGGCACTCACCTATTGCTAAGAGAGTATAAACGGATAAATAAGGATGATTTGCAAAGTAAGAAGCACCGCATATTTAGATATATTGAGGAGCAGTAAGCAACAGCTTCATCAGGTATAAAACTACATTTCCAAGCCTTTAAAACTACAATTAAATTATAAAAATAAATTTTATTTGACTCAATTTCAATGATTTATTTTCATTTCAATGTGCGACGACTCATTTTGAAATAAACAGAATTCGAATATTGACTCATTTCCACAATTTCTGGAAATAAAACAAAATATTGTTCCCATGCATTAATTTTTATATTTACTTTTGTCAGTAGTCGAGATTTCACATTCGACTTGTATTTCACAAGTTAATATTTTTTATTATTTCAATAATTTTGACCTGCAACCGTAATATAAACTTAGTTTAAATTTGGTATAATTATTTTTTATTCTATATTTTATGTTATCAGATGTCTGTCTTCAATTTTGTGAATTTTATTTATTTGTATAGATTCTATTGATATGGGTTATAGATTGGGTTTTTCGTAGGAAATTCTTAATAGCAGCCCGGAGTTTGGAAGCTTGGCGGTGAATCAAGCCCGTGCCTCGGAGAATACGTAAAGCCATCGGTGCCGGTTGTCATGAACATCTATGGCAAATGATATTGGGAAGTCAGTGCCCTCAAATTTACTGACAACTAGTTCAATCTTCGAATTTCATTTCTCCCTTAGGGTTGCGGAGGTCCGATGCTGATTCTAAGATTTCTAAGAACAGAACAGAAATTCTAAGATTGAGCTGGTCAATCTTAGAATTTCTGTTCTCCCTTTTGGTTGCAGAGGTCCGATGCCAGTCGCTCCGTGGAAAAACTGATTTCAACTTTGTTTACTACATCAGAGCTCTGTCTACTGCGACCCGATTTGAAAATATATTCAACAATCTAAAGGTTTCACCAATTTCCAATATATAAATGAAACGCAAAATTAAATAACCAAGAAAATACACATTGGTCAAGTTTAGCGAACGACAACAAATGCCAATTGAGAAACAGCTTGCACTATTATTCCGAAAGAAATAATTTTATTTCAATGCATGAATCTCAAAACTTACTAAGTAAGTAAGAAGCCTAGAACGTGCTTGTAAACAAGATCTTCAAACAAACTATCTAGATATCTATGGATTAGAGCACTTTGGACACTACATTCATCCTTTCAACAAAACACACAAAGGAGCCATTAAAATTAGTCTGCAGCAATATTGAACCTTTCAATTTATCTTAAGAGGGATTTGTCTGTATTTGTATAGTGATCGCTAGTGTTCTGATGAATATTTTATTAAGGACCTAATTTGTATTAGAGCTGTCTACATCTGCAGACTATTGATTTTGAGGGACACTTATTATTTTGAGGTCATTATATACTAGAGATCACCTGTGGACATTTTTTTTGACATAATAATATGTTTTCATTACATTATTCAGTAATGTTCTGTTCATAATAATACACTTTAGTATGAACTACTAACTGTGTAACTTTTGTAGTTCGCTCACTAAAATACCTAAAATAAAAGCCTGCAGCGATTATTCAGAACCATAACTTCTTCTCATTCGGGGTTCTATAAGAAACAGAGAGCACTTGCTATAAGTTTAACTCGTTCCATTTATTGCACGTAAGTACGAACGCATTAACCACTAAGATACGCTACTGACTTTGGTAGTAGTTGTTTTGTAATTAGAAATTAAATTCCCAATTAATTTAATTTTAAAATAATATAATAACTACATTATTTTTTTAGAATGAGTTGATAATTATAACTCGACCTGACTAAACCTAAAATGATCGCATTAGTTCTGTCGTCTCGTTGGTGAGTGTGACACCAGAGGTGCAAACATTCTGCATCATGCAGAAACATCTCACTAAGCCGCTATGGTGTGGGTCACCATGCTGTATTATATGCACTCACAATAAGTATGGTGGCCTCTACTCCTGGGTTCCATTCATGCTTTCCATCAGGCAGAGTAGAGTCATTTTAGTAGACTAAAATATGTTTAAAAATTAAATAGAATAATTGGTTCCCATAATCAAATAAACATCAATAATATGTAGTTTGGAAACAACTAATCGACAGTGCGTGCAACACCTTATAGCTGCGTTCCAGCGCAATAATACACAGAGTTCGGTACCTCGCTGGCTCATCGTTTTAATTGAATTTCAACTTTTTGATGTTCAACTACCCTCTTGTTTCAGACTGTGATTTTGTTTGCCATTGTTTGCTTTCAACACCAGGAGTTCAGGATGTAGAAGAGATGTTTTATATAAAAGTTTGGTCGTCAGTGACTTTATGAGTAATGCATTCTAGTGAATTGAAATGCATTAGAGTTGGTTGCTTTGGTTTCAATTTTTAAAATTTAATAAATCCATTGCTGAAATTGCAACTAATTCGTTGTACAAAGTTACGTAAAATGCGTTTTTAGTAAGGCATGAACCATTTTTAGTAAATATGAATTACAAAAGGCAGCGTATCAATTTCGATTTCTTCATCTAGGCAGTTTAAGAAAAAATAATAAGTGATCGGAAGCTTGTGCCTGGTATGGCCTATATGGTATCTACTGTAAAATGATTGCAAGAAAAGCTTTTGCAGAACATTTTTAAACTTTATAGTAAAATTGAATGACAATCAGAATGAACAACAATGAGAAACAGTAGTGTACAATACACAAATATAAGAGGAACATGTCTGGTATTAGTATCCTTTCTACTCGTAGAGTAAGTATTTTTTTCTTAAGCTACTAGCGCTAAAGCGCTACGATTCGATTTAAGTAGCATTGTAATATCCTCTTAGCGTTATATATTTTTAATAGGGTAAATATTTTTTATCATTAAACTGGCATTTCCTCAGAGCGACTGGCATTAGACTTCTGGAACGGAACCCTGAGGAAGAACAGAATTCAAAGTTTGAACAAGTTGTCAGTATGTTAGAGGGAGACTTCCAATAAAAATTGCTATAGGTGCTTAAAAATCGGGACCGAAGTCTAAAGGTGAGCGTCCATTGGCCCGCGCCGAACGCCGTTGCGTGCGGTGCGTGCGGTGAGTCTGGCGCGGGTCAATGGACGCGCACCTTTAACGTGTTCTCCGAGATACGGTCGTATAGCACCGCTAAACTTACACGCTGCAGGTTATTGTTAAGAGTTTCTTGTTAGAAAAATTCAACAACACTTTTAGCCCTAATCGAACTCGAAACTTCGCATTTAGCAGTTGCAAGCAAAACAACCAACTTAACGGTCAGTTTGATAATGATATTAGTTATAATATCATTATTATAATATCATTATGATATATTATATCACTTGAATAATTGGTACTGAACTACAGTACTGTAAACCCTATAAAAATATAATAGTTAATTTACAAGGAGCAGAGACCATGTAAATACGTTATACTATCTAAAATATATTTTATACAGCGCATAATGAATACATACAAGACCTAATTGTAACAAAAAGGAACCGACTTCAATGAATAACTATTCCGAGTACCCAAATCGCGACATTGTGCCCATAATATTTGAGGAGTTCCCTTGATTTCCTTGGGATCCCATCATCAGATCTCGATATGGTGACGATGGGACCACCTGTAAGCTACGCCCATTCCAATGCAAAAAGAATTTTTAAAATCGGTTCATCTTCGTAGCCTTATTCCAAATTTTATTTGGGGTCGGCTACTAGTTCAACCGGTTTTACCTGAATTTCAGTTTTTCCACGGAGCGACTGGCATCGGACCTCCGCAACCCTAAGGGAGAAATGAAATTCGAAGATTGAACTAGTTGTCAGTATATTTGAGCACACTGATTTCCCAATAACGATTGCCATAGATATTCATGACAACCGGGACCGACGGCTTTACGTGCTCTCCGAGGCACGGGCGTGAATCACCGCCAAACTGCCAAACTCCGGGCAGCTATAAGGAATTTTCCTAAGAAAATTCCAAAAACACTTTTTGGCCCGACCCGGGATTTGAACCCGAGACCTCTTGATTAGCAGTCGCATACGCTAACCACTAGACCAACGAGGCAGTTCAGTTTTAAAATCGGTTCATAAACGACGAAATTATCGCTGAACATACATAAAAAAAAAAACGACGAATTGAGAACCTCCTCTTTTTGTTTTGAAGTCGGTTAAAAATAAAATCAACACAAACCATACGAATATTTAAGTTAGTAAAAGTTGAGCACTCCTACTTCGTTTTCCCACTAGAAACAGAATATTTAAATACAGATGCAAATGATTATTAAATAGGAGACAGGATCGAGTTACAAACTTGACAGTATAACGCAAGCCAACAGTACTTGTAGCTATTAATTAAATGCTTTGTTTTATAACTTTACGATGTTCTGGAACGCAGCGGATGAACTTTGTGTATACTCTAGTACAGGTACGAAGTTTTCATAACAGGAGCTGAACTATGCTTAAGCAGTACACTCGTTTCTCACCACTCTTACTGGGTGTGGTATTCTTGGTGACATAATATCTGCTTTCATTAAATTTAATGTTTTCAATAAATAAATAAAAAAAGAATTTTTGTCTTCTTTGAAAAAGATAAATTGGAGTTGGAGACTTTACAAAAGTTATATATTTGTGGAAGCATTTCAAACCTACCAAAGCGACTCCATTCTACCTGATGGAAAACACGAGTAGAATCTAGGAGCAGGGGCTACCGTCCTCAATATGAGTGCATACAATGCAATATGGTGACCCACACTATGGCGGTTTGGTGAGATTTTTTCTGCATCATACCGGCCTCCTGAGGCCAGGAGAACTAAAGAAATAAATATTTAAAGCCAAGTGGCTACCTCACGTACCTCATTCGAAAGTTAATCTGTACAGTTAAATCAAAATGTTCGAGTAAAAAGTTATTTCTAATCACAAATATCTGTCATTTCATACCTTTTATATCCATCAATGTTGATCAAATAATCTTTAGAACCTTTGTAATAAAAAGCTACCTTAAAAGTAAGTTCAAAAGCCTTGTACGCAGACTTCGAAATATTATCGGACAATCACATTTGAAGCACTAAAAGTAATTCAAATAGATTTTCAACCGTAATATAAATTTATTGGCAATAAATCGTAATGCCTATGTAGTCTGTTTACATTGACTTTTTATGAAGTTACATGTGACAGTGACTTTTGATTTCATATTGAAATGAGAAGTCTATTATATAATAAGTAGTGGACTGTGATAGACTGATGATGATGAACATCACAGAAAAAACAAACGGCTATCTGTCACTTAGATTATACTATCTTATGGTCGCGGTTCCTCCCGGGTCTATATTGGATATCGCGATAAAAAGTAACCTGTATATACATACCTCAAGAATCAAAGCATCTCCATTTCAAATTACATTGCAGTGGTTTTGAAAACATAACATACAGACGGACAGACTATATTTAGAATTTATTAATATTTTAGTAAATATAAATATGAATGTTTACATCATCGTGTTATAGAGGTGTAGAGGAACGGGTGTCGTGTTTCTCCAACACAAAGGGAGGATCCTCCGACCAGGCGAGGTGATCATGCCTGGTTGGCCCCTGCCCAACAGTTGATGTTGGGTAGTTTTATATATGCTAATCGGTGCGAGAATGTCTCTTTCGCGATTCAGGATTAGTAGTTACCCGTATTGGTCATTCCGTGTTTTCTTAGTAGTTTAGTATTTATTCGCTAGATGGCGCTGCCGTATTTTTTCGTCGCGCTGTATATGGAAGTCGCCACAGAGCTATAACAACGTGTTTCCTCCGTAAGTGAGTCTGTACTAGTACAATCTAAATACAAGGCATATATAGTATTCTTGCTTCTAGTATTTACCAATAAAACTTTCCAAAATGTCGATTGCTAAGTTAGTAACCTCCCAAACAGCATAAATAAGAACGTAATCTAACAGATATTTTTAATTAGCAACTAATCCCTCCCCTAAACGCACCATTGTAACTCCTATACATCAGATTTAACAGAGCTGTGACCTACGTAAGTACAGAGTTATAACACTCGGCACGTCAATGGAATAATTAAAGTGTGTTACAATTCGTAATGAAATTAATCAAAAGAAAATTACAGAAGGAAATGTGACTATTTAATTAAGTCTATGTAACTTGTAAATTTGCAGAGCCATTGCTTTGTAATTTATACAATACTAGCTTTTCTTGCAGTTCCGCACACGTTTATGTTGAATATTGTGGTTAGCCTTAGAGGTCCAAGGCAAACCAAGAATCAAAGTATTTCCATTCTTAATGCCATTGAAATCAACACAGCAATTTAGCCATTGAAGCGTAACAGATAGACAAACAGATTAACTTTCGTATTAATATCATATAAAGATATATAAAGCTACATGACATATACTATCTACATACTCACCAACTTAGTTACAATACAAGCACAACTAGTACACATGATAAATTTTCTCAATTGCAAACTATAAATAGATATAGCTAGATTTACACAACACTGCACTTCAAAGACAACGAGCTAAGGCATCTTGTAAACTTAGATTACCAGATCCCTTAGCCTCCGTTAATATATTATAATTAACGATTACTCTTCTGTTATCTTCTGCAAAATAACAAGTTTTCTGGTATTGGTTTCTGTACCAGAGCATGTACCGGTCTCATCTTAGTTGATAAAGCTGAAACTATTAATTAGGAACAAAAACAAAATTGTGTATTTTCAACATTTAACTGTACGCTACACAAGTGTGTGTGTTTTATTCATAACAGAAATATATAAATACTAGCATTCGCCCGCGGCTCCGATCGCTTGTATCTCGATTATTGCAGTAATTATCCATCTCTCATCATATCTCGATTATCCAAATCCGTTCAGTAGTTTTTGCGAGAAAGAGCAACAAACATTCATACATACATACTCACAAACTTTCGCGTTGATAAATTAGTAGGATAATTTTAAAAACGATCTTAAGAAAAATCGAACTAACTAATTTTATAAATAACTTTTTTGATGTATACTTATACTAAGTATACTTTACACATACTTTCATAAGCATTCAGTAAAAACATGTTCATTTGATATTACAAACATATATTTAAATTTATTTGTATAGATGAGATAATTTGAACACGTGATCCACGTTTAATGCATCAATATTTTTCAACTGAACTTAAATTAAGAAGTTTTAAATTCGGAATACAAAAAAATAAATCTGTATTTTTTTCATTCAAATGTCATGGATACGTAACACCAGACAGTAGTGTAATCCGATAGGTGAATGTAAGTAATTAAACACACAGTAGATTGTCTTCAGGTTTAATGAATCGAAGTGAGGATCTCCTCAGAGACTTACGACGGCACATAACGTTTGCAGTGCCTTGCAACTAATAATGTAAGTCCCCACGGTAAACACGTGAACATTCTGATTATTTTTTAATGGCAATGTTGCGGAGCTTACAATAAAATAATGTTCGTTCCTAAGCTTGAATTCTGTACTAGAATAATGAACATTTTTTCTTAGAGTTGTATCTATAAAGTACTAAGTTAAAATGTCTAATTTTAGTGCACTTTAAAGAACGTATGGAATAGATATGTAAAAATTTGTTATTTTTTACCACATTTACACAACGCTATTTAGTCACAAACTGAGCAAACCTTGTACTACGGGTACTAGGTAACTGTTATAAATAAAGAAAGGTGACTTTAAAGTTATATAAAACCTCAACTTCTTGGAATTTCTGAGGGTAGATGACAAAGTTATTTTTTTCACACCTCGAAATAATAAAAGTTAAGAACAAAATGAATTTCCAATCATACCACATTTCTTGGAATAATCTAAGCTTCTTTCTATCTCATTAAAATATACATCAACAATCTTCGATAGAATAAGCATTATCGTCCTAAAAATAAAGTTTTTTTTTTATTTGATTTTTTTTTACAGTTTTACGTTAATTACCAAATACGTACTAAGGATTGCTAAATAAGCTTCAAGCGACTAAATAAACTTCATACAAAAATAATATGACTAGTATATTACAGATCCAAAGAATAACTTTTTAAGGATACAGCCTCGGGGCTATACCGAACCGGGTTATACCGAAAATAGATGGATGTTGTCGGCAACATCCATCTATTTTCGGTATAACCCGTTCGAAACGTCGGAAAATAAAAGGTATCGCATAACCTTTTTAATTTTATCGCGAATAAGTTTCGCGAAAGAATTAAGAATCTAATTTGCTCTCAAAATATTATACGAAAATATTTCCTGTTTGTTTCAATACCCTTCTAATTTTCCTATTCTTCAGTACCAGTTGACGGTAAGAGACTAAACCTTTTTCGTGAATAGAACCAAATTGTAGTAAGAAGAATGCCAATGTTTGAATATGATTCTATGTATGTATATATTTATAATCCAATTTATAATAAAGACATACAAATCGGAGAGAGCTACCAATCTATTCTGGATCAACACAAATCAACTATCAGTTCAGCCGACTTTACGACCTCAATCGACGGTAAGCAAGCGTAATACAATCTTTAGAAAGATTGGATCTGTACAAACAATGTTATCATAGCTTTGACTTATTCCCGATCGCAGCTGACGAATGTAATGAGGTTGGCAGCGAAGCCAAAACGTTTGCACTACAGAATGTTTTACAGAGGATAATTCGTTCTGTGCTGATTCGGCGAGATGTTCTGATAAAGCTCTTCATAGCGATATCAGAGCTGTATTACAAGATATTCAATGAGGTGATGTTATTTAATTGTACAGTCAAGAAACAAATATTTTGCTAGCTACAGTACAAAGTCGCTACTTTATATTTGTGCTGTAACTTTGTTGTGATAATAAATTGTAATGAAATGTATGAAAAATGTGATGAGAGTTTTCTACGATAAAATAAAGTCATTGAACAAATGAGTTTATTTTATGACTAGTTGAGTCCCGCGGTGTTATAATTTATTTATTGTTACGGTTATTGTTATAAATCGTAAATCACGATGCGGGGCAAAGGTAGTGTAAAAAACCACGCATGAGTAACTTACGCGTGGTTTTTTACACTAGCTTAGTAGTATAAATGCTTAAGTCATCAGCTTTCCGCTAGTGAAAGTCCCGTAAAAATCGTACGTATACTTGAATATGCATTTTGTTAACTAACTGTACATTAGATACAGACATTCTGTCAAACTTACTTTCGAATTTATAACACTAGCATAAATTGGTTTCTAAGGGGAGATCTATACCCAACAGATGTTCATTTAAGGTACTGCATGATAATAATAAATCAAAATTAAATTATATCAATACCTCAGCAAGTCGTCATAACTCATCATTTTATCTAAAACACACACTTTTTTGAGATTACACATTTGTAAAAAAAAAATCAATTAATAAGCATTGTAAGTGTGAGACCAGAGACCCAATGATGCAGAATACTCATATGACGATGGTGACCCCTTCTCTTGAATTCTACTAATGCTTTCCATCAGGCAGAGTAGAGTCACTTTGGTAAATTTTGTTAAAAAAATGTGTGTGGAATGGTTCCTTGTTGCATGAGAAAGTCCAGATATAAGTCTTAGAATTACTTAACTAAAGTACCCACGGTACCATATCTTAGTGCACTTAAGTCTTGTATACATCTAATTAGCAGTTGACTTGAAGTAATGCTACCAGATTAAATTGCACGCTTCGTGTAGGTAATTACTAGAAGATGTTGTTACAATCTTCTTTATATATATAATTCTTGTGTGAGTGTGTATGTCACTGAACTTCTCTCAAACGACTGGACCGATTTTGATGAAATTTTTTGTGTGTGTTCAAGGGGATCTGGGAATGGTTTAGATTCGCAATTGGACCCGGTAGATGGCGCTGCGATCAAGTTCTGAAATTTTAAAGTTGGGCGGTACGAAGTTCGCTGGGTCAACTAGTATTAATAAAAGTATTACTATCAATATAGTGTTCTCTCTGCTCATTTGATTCTCTTCTACAGCTTTCTTTATTTTTTATTATTATTTTTATATTTAAGCATACCAAAGTTACTTTACTCTGCCTGATGGAAAGCATGAGTAGACTCCAGGAGTAGGGGTCACTATCTTCATTATGAGGGTAGGCATTGCATCATGGTGATCCATTACAAGCCGGCCTGGTTAGATAATTCTGAATCATTCTCCCGGCCCCCAGAGGCTGGGATATGATGAGAATACTGTCATTCTTAGGGTGGTCTTCTGTGTGAGGGTAGTTCTGCCCCGCTCGAGCCAGCCCATTCGTACTGAAATTAGCATGGCTCTACTACTTACTGAATTACTTATTTGCACATACTCATATTTTTTTCTGTATACGGAACTTATTCGCAATAAAATTTAAAAGGTTACAATACCTTCTATCGCGAATAAGTCCCAATTACCGTAAAAATCATGAGTATGTGTAAAAGTCGCGAAAGTTTAATAAACGTGGGTGATTAGTATCTGTTGTAGTAATATGAGGGGATAAATTGAAACACAAAGTTGCAAGACGGCCATAAATCGTCTTCCAATTTCTACGTCTTAATGCGTCTATAATTTTAACAAAAAGGAACCGACTTCAATGAAAAACTATTCCGAGTACCCAAATCGCGACATTGTGCCTATGATATTTGAGGAGTTCTCTCGATTTCCTTGGGATGCCATCATCAGATCCCGATATGGTGACGATGGGACCACCTGTAAGCTACGCCCATTCCAATGCAAAAATAATTTTTGAAATCGGTTCATAAACGACGAAATTATCGCTGAACATACATAAAAAAAAAAAAAGATTCCGATGAATTGAGAACCTCCTCCTTTTTTTTTAAGTCGGTTAAAAACAGTTATTTGTTTGCAATTTAAAAAAAACAATCTGAATAAGTTATCATGAAATTTAAAGGTTTGATTTATATTCTTGGTGTAACGGGACTTTGAAAAATTTCGGAATAAACAAGGTGTAGGTATTGATGTGATGGTAAGGCTGTTGCATAAAACACTGTAAATATAATAAAAGTTCCAATACAATTGTAGCACTAAATTATAGTTTATAAACCGAATACGTATACAGCACTTTTAACTACTTTTACCAGACTGGAGTGACAAGGTGAGAAATTTAAATTTAGACATACATTGATAAATAAATAAATAATAATAAATAAATATTTCGGACATGTATTATAGGTACTAAACAACTGATATAAATACATAAACATACTTTTTTTTGTAAATACATACATATTATACATAATAAACACCCAGACTCCGAAACAAACATTTGTGGATCACACAAATATTTAGTCCGACCCGGGAATCGAACCTGAGACCTCTTGATCAGCAGCCGCATACGCTAACCACTAGACCAACAAGGCGGTCAAGCAATGCAATTGATACAATTACTTAGCAGTAGCTAATGCAATATATGTGTGTCCCTACACAAGGTATCTTAACCTTTCTGATAATAAAAGATATATGAGTGACATGTGAGTGACTAAACAGACAGTAATTAGTTCAGTTACATTACTAAATCCGCAAGTCAAACTTTTCTTTACCGTGACAGCTCCTGTAGATAATAAATGATTGTTGTAACAATTCTATACAAAAGTCTCGAGGCTACAAGCTGAACACCAACTTTTAGATCTGTACATACGAATTAATTCAAATTAAACGACCCCTCGGCGTTTGTCAATTAAAACGTCTAACAATCTTAAACTTAAATGAAAAGGGAGATCTTGAATGTTTTGTCGTTTGAATGCGTCCTTTTTATGCAAATACAAGATCTTTCGATGAAAACTTTCACGCCGCCGGCGTTTCTAAGGTCGCACTCGATTCATTTAGTGTGGCCCGCCTTTAATGTCATTATTTGAATTAAGAATTTGGAAGTCAACGAATTTAATTTAACTAAACAACTGGCCGGTTTTATTTCATGCCCTTTTTAAATAAAATATGCTTAAATTGGTGTTCCACTGCTGACAAATGGTTTTGCGACTATTAAGTGCAGTTTAAACATATAAACCATAAAAATTAAGTTAGCCCATACCATCGAAAATTGAGTAATATCGTATTAAGATGGTAAGTAAGGGTTGTAGCATAAGAACAAGATAAATTATACTATTAATAATTGTTTTTTTATTAGTGGCTGCATTGCGTTATGGTGCTGCTATTGATCTATTATACACCAATGGGTGCTGTGAAAGCTATTAGGTACTAAGACCCGCCGAAAGCAGGCGTGCAAAGCGTGCACAGCACGTGGGCGGCAGTACGTTCAGAGAGGCGACAAATCGAGCGATTCATCACGTAATTCAAGTCATGGTCATGATACCCACCCCACCTTAAGTAAGAAATGTCTTCGCAGAGAAAAAACTGTCTACATTCTCTAATTTATACCGACTATATGGAAAAATACGATACCTACATCCATACATCCATTTGTTTCCAAACAGATAAAAGTTGTAGAAATTCCTTTTTTGTTTTATGTATATTAAAACCGTAACTATATTCTTTCGTATGCACTTAGTTTAAAGACATTAACTTGTTATTACAAACATACACTTCTTCTCCATAAATTGATGTACCAATGTCAATCTTTTACAAATTAGAAGGTGTCACAATGAATGACATCGAAAAGGCCAGTGAATGAATTCTTATTACTTTTAAGTCAAGCAGCACTTGCCTAAACGACGTTTCCTAGAATAAACAAAGTTTGTCGTATCGGTGGGACCGCCCCTTTGTGTTTGTCCTGTTGGATTTACAAAAGCGTCTCGGATCCTCAGAATAATTTGACTTTATGAGAGCTCAACAGCTTGACTTTAGCTTACGGTGTTTTGAATCAACCTTGTAAAGTAAATAACTAAAATGTTTCTTGTAACAAGTATATACAAGGATTTTTGTTTATAAATAGTATGACTTTGTTTAGGTTTTTTGCTTTGCTCATGCTTTCCATCAGGAAGGGTAGAGTCACTTTTGTAGGTTTAATATACATAAAAAAAACTTTTTATATATGAATATAGACTCTAGAGGTTGGTCTCATAAATGTAGAGACCAAATTTTGTGCTGTTGTATTTCGTGGTGAGTGCGAGACCGGAGACCCAATTATACACTTTGCATTCTTGAAGATGGTGACCACCACTCTTGGATTTTGCTCATATTTTCCATCGGGCACAGCAGAGTTACTTAGAAATTTATAGGGACACATACATATTTTGTAGGCACATCTGGCCCTAATCGTTGTATATAGTACGATGCAAGAAGAGCCTATGATGAGTGCGATGTTTTCATTACCTATAACAGAATAGGAATCTTGATACAAACGATTCTAAATAGTTAATGGGCTGAGTGGACCGTCTACTGTTTACTTTACGTTTTTGGCTCAATATCATCCAGGTGCAGAATTGGCTTTGCTAGCAATTTAATGTCTTAGAACTTGACGTTATTGAGAAATTAAAATTAATAAAATACTACAACTAACCTGTTTTGTGTGTAAATTGATTGAGACAATTTAATACATTTTAAATTAAATAGTTATAAATGCAGGGAAAGTCATTCCGGTAACGCGTCCTTATTCAGAATTTTCAACAACGTCTAAAACATTCATGAAAAATTTAAGATGTTGCTCCTGGCATTACTTGATATACCTTATTTTTATACAAAATCTAGTTTTGGAAACTTTCTTTTAAATTATGAAAAGAAAAAAAGATAGTTTGTCGATAGCGCATAAAATTAAAATTTCGGGAAATTTACATACTCGGTGCGGGGCTCCGGTCTCCTCTCAGGGGATGGTTTAAGCCATACGTCCCTGATCTGGCCAAGTGCGGGTTGTTCTTGTGTCCGTTTCTTGTATGTTTGTAAAGTCCCCCGTGACACAAGATATGCAAGAGCTAAACACTATGTATGATATGTATGTATTTACAAAAAAAAAGTATGTCTAGTCTAGTCAGATGACTAGATGATGTTGTGTGTCAGATGTCCGAAATATTTATTTATTATTTATTTATTTATTAATATCACTCTAATTGTAATCGCAATTTACTTAACATGACTACACTTTAGTGATATAAATAAATTGCTATCGACGAACACTGCTTTGAATCATTACGACTATTACGAGTCACATGCACGCCGAAAATCGCGTAGCATTTCAAATTCCAGTTAGGTTAGCTATTTATTAGAGTGGTGTAATGTCCGCATAATGTCAAAACCGACTGATTAGTGGAAGCAATCATGCAAATATTCTGTCGCATACTAATTGTGATGTAGATTTATAGACACACACAGATTTTAGTTGCAATGATTTGTGCCTTTACACTGATGGTTTTTAGAGTTTGTGCTTTATAGATCACTGTAAACTGTTTGCTGTAATATTATGAAGCTAAAAGTTGTTATTGACTAAGTTCATAATTGAGTGTGCTTAGGTGATTGTAAATGATCATTGAGGGTAACGACGGCGCGGTCAGTGCCTGGATGGGGGACCGTTTGTGGCGTTTCCGTGATTCTGAGGTCACGTTAAGCAGTCGATAACAGCCGTGAAGCTTAGTTGGAGGCCTTCGGGCGGTTTCGAAACATCCAAGCAACGGTAAGATTACGTGGCCACAACGTGTCTTGCAACCCGCACTAGGCGAGCGTGGGGACGTATCGCCTTAACCCTCCTCTGAGGGTTAAAGCGATACGGATATGGGTTCTGGATTTATTTTTATTTTATTTCGCTCAGCTCCTATTAGTCTCAGCGTGATGTTGACTATCTTATCATCATCATCAACAGCCTTTAACAATCCACTGTTGGAGATAGCTTATAATGCCAGTAAAACACACATATAAGAAAAAACTTGAAAATCGGTTACATACTTTCGAAGTGTGTGTGAATGACTGCCTTGTTGGTCTAGTGGTTAGCGTATGCGGCTGCTGGTCAAGAGGTCGCGGGTTCGATTCCCGGGTCGTACTAAATATTTGTGTGATCCACAAATATTTGTTTCGGAGTCTGGGTGTTTTCTATATATAATATGTATGTATTTACAAAAAAAAAGTATGTTTATGTATTTATATCACTTGTTTAGTACCCATAATACAACATACATAATACTCTGCTTAATTTGGGACTAGATGATGTTATGTGTAAGTTGTCCGAAATATAAAAAAAAAAGAAGTTTATCATGAGCAATAGAGTGTCAAGAGAATTATATATAACTAGCTGCTGCTCACAGCTGCGCCTACGTGTTATTCTGATGCATAACTTTGATTGCCTTTCACTCCCTTAAGCGTGGAATTTTCGGAAATTCTCTTTCAGTGCTAGCCTATGCTTCTCAAGTAACAAACATGTCTAATTTCAACTTCATGCACCCAGTAGTTTGGACTGCCTGACAGTCAGTCAGTAACGGAACAGTTTTATATTGTATATTGATAGACATTATATTTTAATGAATTGTATTACTACTCTCAGGTATTGTGGGTTATAGATGTCCGAAATATTTTCATTTTTGAGCATTACTGCCACTTTGTATACTATAAATATATGTTCGTGTATAATGGTTATGGCGGTAAAAAGTACGTCCTTTCCCAAGGTTCCATCTATCTCTATTTCATAACCCATCAATAAGTTTAGCGGCTTAGGCGTGAAAACGTAATAGACAGACAGAGTTACTTTCACATTTATATTATTAGTAGCGATACTTGTACGAACAAATAATGTCATAATTGTTGTTCCAATGAATACAACTCAACTTCTCTTGATGGATGAGTCAGCGATGTTGTAAATTTGAAGATTATACGCATAAAAGTGATGATAGGGATGATAAATGTGCAGGATTATGCTTTTAATTGTTTTCTGCTTAGCTTAAACACCCAGCAGTAACTTTGGTACCCATTAATCATAGGAAGACCCTAAACGTTTACGTTTAGTTGCAAATGTAATCATTAAATGTGATATCCTTAATACTCATTTTCATAGCCTTTACGATTTCCAAGTTTATTTGGGGTCGGCTACTATTCAGTTCAATCGGTTTGTCTGAAGATCAGTTTTTCAACGGGTGAACTGAAGGTTAAACTTGTTGTCAGGATATTTGAATGCACTAATTTTCCAATAACGATTGTTAAACATGTTCAAAACAATCGGGACCGATGGCTGAATGTTTTCTCCGAGTTACGGGCCGATAACATAACTGGTATTTTCATTCTCCGGGTTGCTTTTAAGAATTTCTTGTAAGAAAAACCCTAGTTTGGATGTTTCCTATGTACAATATGTATGTATGTATTTAGAAAAATTATGTATCTATATCAGTTGTTTAATACAAGCTCTGCTTAGTTTATGGCTAGATGGAGTTGTATATCAAATGTCTAAAAGATTAGTTATCTAAATAATTATCAATGTCCCAAAGGAAGTATATGAACACCGAGAACGGCATGAATAATATAACATAACCTATAAGAATATTCTTATTTCAGTAATCGTTTCTACGTGAAATTTTCACGTAGAAACGATTACTGAAAAATTTTTATTAACTAGTATCTGCCTCGTTGGTCTAGTGGTTAGCGTATGCGATCCCCTGGTCGCACTAAATATTTGTGTGATCCACAAATATTTGTTTAGGAGTTTGGGTGTTTTTCTATGTGTATAATATGTATGTATTTATAAAAAAAAAGTATGTTGAAGTATTTTTATCAGTTGTCTAGTAGCCATAATACAAGCTCTGCTTAGTTTACGACTAAGTAGATAGCGTTGTGTGTCAGATGTTCGAAATATTTATGTTTGAAAATATTTATAAAGGTACTCGTAATAGGTAAAAATTAAAATTTACCGTGTCTTACAAAACTATTTATTATTCATTCAAAATTCAAACGCAATACGGAAGGTAAATTCCAAACACTTGCTTCCCAGTCCACTCCACATCCGTTCTAAGCCGCAAATGTGTTAAATTGTAGTCCTTTGAGCTAAACTTGACGTAATTTCAGCCAACTATGCCGGTAGCTACTTATAGAGAACTTAGGTGATAAGGTTATGTCTGTTACCTGCGGACCAAACTTTTGAAATACTAATGAATATCTACTTTGTTGAAGTTGTGGTAAGTCTGCATAGTTTAATGTGCATGAAAGAGAACTAGGGAATATTTGAAACTCTTGAAAATGTGGCATAATTTTATTACGAGTATATTACATGGATATCTGAATCGAAAATATTGAAATTATAAAGCATAATCTTTACACAAATGTATCTATTAAATAATACAAAAGTGACATCTTTTCTGTGAATGTAGATTCCGTCTCTGTAAAAGACTGGTGTCCGATGTATGTTAAAAAAGGTAAAAATAATCTGCTACACACGTTTATTATGCACACGATTAATATGTGCAGAATTGATTTGCGCTTTATCGAACGTGTGTATGAGAAATCGTTATGCAGGCACCACACTTTGTTATGCGCTATTCGTTATGTGTTTACGCCGTATTCGCCCAAAAATTTGTTATGCGCGCAAACAACAAACATGCCATCCACACTTCGAACTGGTATGCCAAATAAGCAGCAAGTAAGGCAAATATGTGTGTTGTAGAAATGTGTTATTGTCATTTTTATGGGGAACGAAACGAATATACTCTCCACACTTCGCCGTATGCGCGCGAATAACACGCATAACGAATAGCGCATAAGGAAGTGTGGTGCCTGCATTACAGATTTTCGGTGATCAGTGATGGATAAAGCTGAGCAATAGTCTTCATTGATTAATCGCTACGATTCATAGTTACATATTGAGCATCGTATGTGGTATGTGGCATTACAGGTTCAACAAAAATAAATAAATCTCGCCCTATCTAAAGGCATTTTAGTCAGGAAGGGTAGATGGAAATTGTAATAAGTGATATATATTTCTGTTAGTCACCGATAAACCCAAGATAGGTTTTTACGAATTAGGTTAAGAAAATAATACTAATTGGAATGCAGTTTTTTGGAGAAAAAAAAGAATCAAAAAGTTTTCAGGCCCTCTGCAAGGTAAATATAGGAAGATAATTATGGCAGTATGACTATTAAAAAAATAATAGATGATAAGAAAGGTAAATGATTTATTCAAAATTTAAGTAAAAATTTGAGTCATTTCGTGATAAGAACTTCTAAGCACCTTAATTCTATTATTCACTAAGACAAGACGAATTTAGCTAACCACGAACAAACATCTAAAAACCAAGTTGTTTTTAAACGAATATTAAATGACTTCGTAGAAGCCCCTACTACTATTAAGGTTCCTAAAGTTTATATATTCGGGACACGGTGTCAACGGTCGGTGACTTATCCACTATACAGTACTTAGAAAATTGTTTAATATACTATCATCACTCAAGGTTTTCTTCTGTGCCAGGCCAACCTATGAAGCTTGTCAAATGAACGATTTAGTTTTATAAACTGACGTCTCATATATATTTTTTCGTAAAAAAAATTAAGTATAAGTGAACACTATAAATTTTCTTCCAAATCAGTCCTCTGCAAGAAATCCAGGTACATACCCTCATCTGATAACCTCACGACATTCAAATAAGTACTTCTAATGTTAGTATATCATTATCGTACTACTCAAAAATTCTTTGAACATAAAAATTCATAGCAGGTACTTTTCTCTTCTCAATCACACTGAGTCCATAAAAACAAAATCCCGTCCACACAAGACATCGAAGCGTCACATAGGGGATCATTTACCGAGTACAAACATGCGCACCTATGCTTCTGAAGGTTCATCAAGGCGACACAGACTTCAGATTAGCAATCTCTCGAGAAAGTATTAGCTCGCAAGACGTTATTTACCGAGCGCCCGCCTGATTTCAATCGGAGCTTCGATTTGCAGAGTGGAAAGCTTCTTGATAGTGTTTGGTACACTGTCGATGTTTAATGTTATCGATATTAAGATTCTAATTTTTATTGCAAGATATAAAGTTCAATTTACATGAAAAATGATAATTGTAGACCTACAATAAAAAATATAATAACTAACGATGGAAGTTTTAAAAAAAAAGCGAAATGGCAATTAAAAGGTGCAGGGTAATTAAAAACTATGTATAATCAGCATGCACTAAAACCGGACATAGCGGAACAGTATATCTGTATATTTTCAAAGTTTGATGATTTTCAAAGTTGTTCTGTCCCGATTTCAATGAGTTTTGACATGAAAATATTTTGCTTCTGAGTAAGGGCTACTTTTCTGCGATAACCGATACAGAGTGTAGCTATTGTTATGAAAGCCATTGTAACAGTAATACATAAAAAGAACTACAAACGTACTGCGATTACAAAATTATTCATCATCATCATCATCAGCCTATCGCATTCCACTGCTGGACAAAGACTTCTCCAATTGCACGCCACTTAGTTCGATCCTCTGCTACTCGCATGTAGTATCCAAAACGTTTGTCGACAAAAATTTCAACCCCTAAAACGAATGCAAATAAAATATCAAATTTATCCAAAGCTTATTCGATGTAATGATAAAACTTTCCTTATAAATCTGCAACTATCGATATTCAGTATAATTGAATTTGGGTGCATCTCTGCGCTCGGTATATCTCAGTAGACGAATAGAACTGAATTGATCCCGTCGCGGCGTGCAGTGGTAACGAGCGAGAGGCGACAATGCAAATTGCAATGAGCACTAACGTTGCAATGCGCTCATAATTGCTGTTTGTTTATTTACTGAGATTTAAAGTGAGGATCGAACCTTCACTAAAATGTTATGTTTTACTAAAAGATACCACGTGATTGATTGATTTGTCGATATTTCCCACACACATCCCTAAACTTTAATAACTTCAAAAGTTATATGTGCAGGTATGGAATATCGGTTATCGGTTATAAAAGTCGTATTAAAATGTTCGATAACGTCTGAAATACGGTGAATATAAACAGGGGAAACCACAGAGAGAACATTTTAACGACTAAATAAGAAATAAATAATATGTTATAGCTCTCATCTTGAAGAACCGTCATTACTTGAGATTATAGGCTGCGTCGGTGGCGCAATGGTAGCGTATGTGACTGTTGTGCTATTTGCAAAAATATTTGTTTCAGACTTTGGGTAGTTTCTATGTATTAATATCAGTTATCTTGTACCCATATAGCACAAGCTCTGCTTAGTTCGTCACTTGGCGTTGTGTGTAAGACATTCGAAATATTTATTTATGAATGAAATATTCTGAGGACATGTACAAAATACATTATTATGTTAGAATATTGGAAATATAATGATACTGATGACGATAATTGCACACTTCCTCCTAATACTTCGTTTAATTTCGACTCGTGGGGGTCTACTATACTTCAACTCGAGTTACTGCCGTTTTGAAGTTCTATTCTACTCTTAGACTTTCTAAAACATTGTATTGCTCTTTTATTCTGACGTGATATTCAGTACTAAACAAACAATCACTTAAAATACTGAGAAACTGATGCAATAACAGATAATAGTTTATATGAAAATTGATTTGAACATCGACACAAGAAATTAAATTTAAGCGTCTTTTGTAATTTTTAATTAACAGTTTGTTACTAAATGCATAGAAAGTATATATATGTCACTTACGAAAAAAAATTATTTTTTTAATTTTTGCTCATCTTGTCTGTTAGTGCCGGCTAATCTCTGTGAACGGGGAACTGATTTTGACGTAGACTGTCAATGGCAGATAGCTGGTGATATAAAGCTACATTATTTGGACTAGCTTCGTAGCGCAGCATTGTTGAAAAGGTACAATAACAACCATGTGTGACACCGCAGGGCTCAGCTAGTTTATATCTCTTGATCCTCCGATCCTAATTCTAGCTTAGTTTACCTTCTATTTTTTATTTTACATCATATATCGTCTTACCCATCTTCCTAGACTTTACTATCCCAATATTATTTGAATCGGCTACTATTTCAAATGGTCTCACCGCGACTGTCATTGGACCTCCGCGACCTGAGGGCGAACTATATTTGGAGGTTGAACAGTATATTTAAGGACACTGCCTTCCCTGCGCGGCACTGATAGATGTTCATGACAACCAGGACCAACGTCTTAAAATGCTCTTCGAGGGTCGAGCGTGAAACACCGATATTATAACATCCATATTCCGGGCTGTTGTTAAGAATTTCAACCCCCACAATACTTTTGGCCAGAGCCAGGATTCGACCCGAGACCTCTGGGTCCGCAGTCACTAACAAACAAACGAGGCATCTATAAACATATTTTAAAAACATAATTATTTATATCATAACATCAAAATGTGTTCGCACCAGGATCCTTCATTTAACTACATTATGCCTCTCGTCTTGAAGTGAATCTTTCACCACATTAATATCCAGACCCAAATGCATTATGTAGATAACACTCCAGAGATGACGTTTATTTGACACTTGATCCGAGTTGACGTCACAGCACTGTTCCCGAGGTACCCGTAACGTGAGGTAACGCGATATCTCGAATAATGCGACATATCGATATGATCCGATTGAAAATCGGAAGTCATTTGAATATCGATTTTGAAAGCCTGCATGTTATTTAAATTTTGTGAATATCCACTTACGCAAGATCAAATAAATACTTATGAAGTTTTATCTAATGTTAAAAGTACATTACAAATCTTTCCTGATTTATTTAAATACAATTATCATCATCATCATCACTTCGCAGTCCACTACTATAATTTAATAAGTAATATACTTACGTACATATTATACGTCCATATTTAAACACATCCATGCACAAATATTTATATTTATTAATGTACAAAAAATATATTTGATGAACTAAGTTCCTTTATACTTAGATATGCATTTAGTAAAAAACTACTCATTTGATATTACATACAGACACTCAAATTTCATTTATTTGTATAGATGTATAAAGTAAAGAGAGAGAGAAAAAGTAAACATCCAGTTTATTTGAACTTCAATCAAAAGTAAACATTCTATTTTTTCCCCTCTACTCATCTCTAAACAGACATTTGTAGAATCTTTTAGTTTTATTACATGGTGCATTTTTCCTCTGATGTTTCCTCCAAATGATATAAATATTTGAACTTCTGAAGTGATATTTCAAAACGTTCCCGCTAAATAGCAATACGAACTAATTTTATTTGATACGATACATACGTAGGTATTTATTTTATTAAAATTTTTAGTTTTACTTTAATCATGTTCTTATTTTAGTTATTAGATATATATATGTGTGTGTATTTTCTTGTCCATGATTAGCATTTTGATTTGGATTTGATTTTAGTCATTGAGGGACCCCTATACTAATAATAATAAAAATTTCGAACATCTTACACTCAACGCCATTTAGTCCAAAACTAAGCAGAGCTTGTACCATGGGTACTAGACAACTGATATAATTACATAAACCTACTATTTTTTCTAAATACTTACATATTATAATTTCATAGAAAACACCCAAACTCCGTAACAAATATTTACATCACACAAACATTTGGTTCGACCCGCTAACCGAACCCGAGACCTCAAGCACAGTATTGGCATATGCTTTTAAGCTACCACTGCTTCGCCGAGGCAGCACACACACAGCAATGGACGTCCTACGGCCGAGACTATATTGATGGTGATAGAAAGAAATATAAATGGGTATGTACTTACAACGATCTTTCCATATGTCAACAAAAAGATAGATATACGAGTAAAAAATATTGATACATTCTAAACCCTGATTATATTACTCTCAATATGGCGGTTTAAATCCCATTTTGATTTGTTATTAAAAATCAGTATGCATGTAAAGTCCATCGCGAAAATCTTTTACGTGCTTATCCATAAAGCCACCGATGTAAATGCAAATTTTCGCAACAACACGGCATGCTTACCGCGTCCTATATATTGTCAGCAAACAGGTTTTTAATTAATTCGCTTATTTATTTGAGTCGTTAGTGACGTACTACAGGTATTGGACCATCCCGGGATTTTGGGACGAGGTAAATAAATCATAATAAGTGTACTGAGTCTCCGGGCTGTCATAAATGTTTATGATAGACAGGAGGGGTGGCTTTATTAACTTTGAGAGGCAAATTTGTAATTGTTCACCGCATTCTTGTTTGGTTTAAATTTAACAAAGAATTTTATAACGTCTCGTTCGTTACTTTAGAAAACTATGCAAGTATCTAATAATTCATGTTATTTTTACGCACTGCATGCTCTGTTGGCTCAGTGATCCAAAGTGAGTCTTGACCTCGGACACAAGAGAACGGCGCTCTATTCGATCTTATTCTGCCTATTTTTATTGTACTAATTGATATTTTAAATAGATCTATAATACACTGAAATTTACCAAACTGAATTTTTTTAAGATTATTCTACATTCCTTTTAATAGTACCTAAACTTTATCAAAGTCGTTTTTTATAGGTTCTTATTTATGTTGACACCTCAATAAAATGTTTTTAGTGCCAACATTTATTGTTCCCATTATTAATATTGTTACAATTTTATTAAATTTATATTTTAGGTATTCGTGATAAATAATAATTTATTACTTTTCGTTGAAATTGTATCTTATATTTGACTGTGGCTAGTAAATATTCCACGTGTAATTTTATTTTATTTAACTCGGAACCATCTTATTTCTGCCGTCAAAACCAACAATAACAATGAAAAATATGTAAGCTTTAATCCTTCATAAAACGCATGGCTCAACTCACCTATGTACATATAACAGCAAACATCGTTTACCGGATCACGCATTCAAACGCGATGGATTAAAAATATATCACGTAATCGTAATCACGTAATCCCGGTACCGTTCACACATTTTAACAAACAAAATACTGTTATATCCCGTATGGTCCTAGTTTTCCGATACCGGGATTGTGCATGTTTGTAATCACTAGCGTATATTGTGTTGCACCGCGGGCGATGTCATCCATTTTGATACTTTTTAAGGCCGTGTTGATTGGTTTCCCCGTCACGTAATTATAATATCATGTTCTTTATCATATAACAAGTAACAATGGACAGAAAATATGGGCCAAAATATCGTTGTACTCTGTTTTTGTTGTCTTTATTATATATTTAAATAACGAAAGAGAGGGAGGGATTATAATATATGTAAAGTCTGATAGATCGCAAAACTTGTGTGAACTTATTTGAAATTAACCTTTGTTTTTTTTTTAATTAACTTATCAGAAGAGATCGGAAAAAGACTCTCTTGTTCCCTTTGACCCATATGGGTGAAAATTTACCCTCTTCTCTGGCGAAAATTGATCTAAGCACACTAGATAACTAAGCTATAGATACATCGGACTCAGCTTTAATCTAGTTGCAGTAAACACGGGTTCCGGTTGCGTTCGTTTTCCTATGAACACCTTCATACCCTAAAAAGTTCTCGAGAGTTGTAATTGCTTAATTTTTGCAGTAGGGATAGTTTTATAACCGAAAGCAAAAAATAATGAAGTGAATAATTTAAAATAGATGTGTACAATGAATGCTGTTTATTGTTATTGTTATTACATCTCAAAACAATTTGTTTTTTAATTTTTGAACTTGATCTAAAGAAGACAAATTCTTACTTACTAATATTATAGAAGAAATTAACTTTGTCTCTCTGTCTGTTGCGTCTTACGGATAAAAGAAAGAAAATTTGGAATAAATATAGTTTCATTCTTCAAAAGCCATTGTTTACCGCGATTACCGACATTCACGCTGGGCGGAGCCGCGAGCAAAAGCTGCTAACTAAATGAAGAATTATGGACATTTCTCACTGAATCGATCACTCATCTAGGTCTTACCGCGCCGTCTTTGCTTGCCCTCGATGATTGTTTCCAATCTTTTTTTTTTTTTTAATCACCTAAGATCACTGGGCTATGAGCGGTTCATCTGGACTTAACAAATGTCTAACAATTAGTTATACCTGTGGAGTCTTTAACACCCACGGGTTATGCGAAGGTAATCTAACAATAGTAGCCTAAATTATGCCTTATACAATCAGCTACATGCGAGTAAAAGTTCCGTCAAAATCAGTGCAGCCATTCCAGAGTTTAGCCGGAGGAACAGACACAAAAATATAAATTGTTTTTTGATGGAAGTACCGTTTATACTTTTTTAAGCATTTACTAAAAAGCAGTTTATTTGAATTTATACACAGAGACTTGAATTTTATTTATAATTAAATATAATTATAGATCTTCATCATCATCATCAGCCTATCGCAGTCCACTGTTAGACATCATCAACAACCCATAACGTCCCACTGCTGGGCTCAGGTCTCCTCTCAAGAGAGGGTTAAGGCCATACGTCCCCACGCTGGCCAAGTGCGGGTTGGGGACTGGCAAGACACGTTGTGGCTACGTAATCTTGATGTTGGATGTTTTTAAGCCGCCCGAAGGCCTCCAACTAAGCTTCACGACTGCTGTCTTATGACAACAACCGGGACCGACTGCTTAACGTGACCTCCGAATCACGGAAACGCTCATTATATAAAATGCCACAAACGGTCACCCATCTAGGTCCGACCGCGCCGTCGTTGCTTACCCTTGGTGATCGTTTCCAATCACCTAAGGCCACTCGGCTATGAGCGCTTCACTGTTATATATAGACTGTTAGACATAGGCCTCTCCAATTGCACGCCACTTAGTTCGATCCTCGGCTACTCGCATCCAGTAGATAGATAATTATAGATGACGACAATTATTTATTATTCATTAATTTACATGACGATATGGTGTATAACCGAACCATGAGTGTGGAGTGAGCGGTACAATCAGTGGGAATCGAACCTCGAACCTACTACTTATGCGCAAGCAGCCTGGACTGGACCTCTAACTCTGAATAGGCCTTTGTCATAATATCTCCTGCAAAATATTTTAGTTCCGGGGTCCTTTAAGTGAAATCCTCTATAGTGTGGGTCGCCATATTACTGGCATTCGCTTATAAGTTTTCCATCAATCAGAGCAGATACAATCTCTTGAGTAGTCTAGAATCTCGAACACACGGGTGTTGGCATGCTTTAAAAAACCTAATAATTAAGTAAATGTTACTTAAATTTATCATTAAAAAACACTCAATTTATGCCATAATCGAATCAACTACCAAAATCTACTGTACCAATTCCGGTTTAAAGATATTACTAATTCAATTTCATTCGTTATATCGTTCAGAGCATCATTAGTATTCATTCGTTTCATTCATTCATCGCACAATGTTAATTAATTTCAGTTTGCAAGATAAATGTGTATTTATATTTCATATTAGAGGTGCTTGGTGCATTTGCAGTTAAATTTGCAGTGATTTATCTACACTGAATGTAATAAATTATGGTTACAAATATGTATTTTGCGACAATTTTCATTAGCAACACATTTTCTAAAGTGAGAGTTAAATATAAATAAAATGGTTTGCAGTATTCAAAATTTTAGATTTTTTTTAGGCCTACCAAAGTGACTCTACTCCGCCTGATAGAAAGCATGAGTAGAATCCATGAGGGGTCACCATGTTTATTGTAGGGGTAAACAATGAAGCATGGTGACCCATACCACAGTGGCCTCCTGTCTCATACTACACACTTATAGAATGGTCTTCTGTCTATGAGTAGTGCTGCCCCGGTCGAGTCGGACCATTGACCCCAAATAAAAATATTTTTCATAATTTTATTGTAGCACTTTGTCGAAGTAATTACAACACATATTCATGCAAAGTTTCGTCTTTCTAGCCCTTACGGTTTGGACGGTAAGTCAAGGACGGACTAACGGACGGACGGACGGACAGACGGACATGACGAATCTATAAGGTACCGAGTCATAAACTTTTGGAACCCTAAAAACAGACATCATTTTCACTTTTAAACTTTACATGATTTATATAACATAGAGAGCCTGTCGAGAGATTTAAGTACTCGTATTTCCTTAGTTTGAAAATTGAATAGTTAAAATTAATCACATCAATTTACATAATTTATATGTTTTTCGAGACAAGTAAATCCCGATAAAGAATAGGTCAGAACTGTCTACATAAATGAACCAAAGTTAAACCAAATTAATTTAAAATTAAACAAAATGTTTAACTTTAGATTCAATCTGCAAAGAACTTCAACACAAAAACAAAAAAACATTTCACAAAATGCCATTCCTTTTAACATTTAAGTCATATTCGACACAACAACAGTTTCAATTATAAATGTTACTCCTCTAAATTACGTTTCCGTGGAGATTAAATGCAATGTTGAAGTTATGCGACATAAGTAACGCCTAATAACTTCACAGGCAAACTCGTTTGCGAGCTGTTGCTATAATAAATTACGCAGGCGCTCAGATTTTGTTTCGTCTGAAGCCTTTCAACTGTTCATCCCCCATTTACAATTTTACTTTATATATATAAAAGTCCTTGATACTTATTTTTTACCTATTAATTTCATACTGTGCTCACTCTTTCTAAATACTTTTATAGCCTGGAACTAATTTACTGAGAAGTGCTTCAATAATGCTACAGGAAAAATTTAAAAAATACCTTTATAGTTTTCATTTCTTTGGTAGGGAAAAATAAAATCTATGGCTGGTTTTTATTTTACAAAGTTAAAGTAGTGGATTTTGTAACAATTTTTGGTACACTGGAAGACGGGGCGCGGGTATCCATTCGATCTGATCGACTGAGATTATGATGATAGTTAGTATGAATGTCAGTATGAAACACTTGAATCCAAGGGAAGAACTAAAGATGTTGAAAATGGAAAGATGACCACTTGGTAAAAACCAATAAAAAAGCCTTGCTTATCACCGATTTAGAGTACAATTTTATTGTTAGTCAACATTTTTAGCTTCGTCTGCCGTCTCAAAGTAACGTATTATTCTGAAAGACAATAATTTTCATGATATTATGTTTGTTCACGTCAGAGGTAATTTGTATCTGTGGTTTGTATTGTATATAAAATACAAAGAAGATGAGGATTACCCTTAGCCTTTCATAAGAAAAGACATACAGAATTATATATTAGTTTCCAAGTCATAAAAATAGTCCAAACTTAGTTGTATGTTTACGGTTTTATGGCCTAGTAAATATGTACTAAATTTGACTTGTACATGTGTATGGGTTGGTTACGTATAAAGAAACGTAACAATATCAAAGCACTTATTTATGTAGGAAGTCGTTGCGAGCCGGCAATCAGAAGCTTTACGTCAAGATTTTTAAGAAGATAATTAGTTTGATATATCTGTATATTTACCTAGTTACTATTTTTTTATTGGTGTATGTACAAAAAAAACAACTGCAGGTCAAAAATAGTTCAAAATGTGTTTTTATAAGTTCAAAAAAACACGTTAAGCATGCCAAAGTGATTCTACTCTGCTGCTAATTGGGCTGCCCCGCTTCATTGGGCCGCTAATCTCACACTCACACACGAAATACGACAACACAAATGCTATCATTTTTAAGTTGGTTTTCTATGTGGTGTAAGATTAGTACACCCTGGAGGAGACAGCCCATTCATGCTGAAATCAGCGGGGCTCTACTATCTACACTGATACTAACTTGTATAGTCATTTAAGTAAAGATGTTAAACTACAAACAAAAACTAAGACAGCAAGGTATTTGCGTATACCTCTACAGATGAAAATGCTTAATTAGTACTTCTAGAGGTAGTACATTAAAGTGTGTTTTTGCAAACTTCTTTAAATAAAGAAATCTTTTTTAACATTATTAATGGCGACGATAAAAATAAATCAGTCGAGAAAAACTAACTCAAGTTAAAATAAACTCTAGAAATAATAGCTGATATTATGAAAGTTCATAAAACGTATCAAATTATGACTTCGAGTATTTCGGTACATTAAGTATGATAAAAAAAATTTTGTAAGCTTGGGAGTTGTAGCAAACGAGTAACTTTTAAGGTTCGAGCACATTATGCCGGGCCGCAGCGTGCCGGGGCGGAGCGCAAAAATCCGCTCAAATCGCTTCAATACAAATTGTATGAAGTATCGCACACTGTGTCGGGCCGCAGCGGCTCGCATTAGGGCCACCGCAGACTAGCTACTTTTAGCATCGGCGATCGGCAACTAGTCGCTTTTTAGAAGCTAAATACGGCGACCGAACGCTCCACACCGCACACTTAAAAACGCCAAACGCGGCGATCGAGTCGCTTTTTAGAAGCGCGACACAGCAGCTGAACGCTACTCTCCGCACTATTTCGGATGCCGGTAGCAGCGACTTGGCATCTGAGCAGTCGCTAAAACGCGCGTTTCCGATACCGCGATCGAACGCAGGAAGTTGCTAAAACGCGATGCAGCATCGATGCAGTCGCCAAATCGCCGATCGCCGATGCTAAAAGTAGCTAGTCTGCGGTGGCCCTTATTGCGACGCGGATTTGCGTCCGTGCGATGCGACCCGCCCCGCCCCGCTGCGCCCCGTCACAGTGTGCTATAGCAAGCGGATTGGTGTGCATGCGCGTACGTGTTTATTTTACGAAATTTGCGTTTTTTGATACTTTTTCTTCTAACTTCTTCTTCTTCTTCTAACAGCAGGCAAAAAAAAGAAAGTTCTTCGTCAGAGCTATCCATAAGGTACAGTTGCACTAAATACACAGAAGTTGCGCATGCAGTACACTGTACTCAAAATCCGTCAATGCGCTGCGACCCGGCCCGTCACAATGTGCTAAGTTAGCATTTTGCGCTGCGCTGCGGCCCGCCCCGACACGCTGCGGCCCGGCATAATGTGCTCGAACCTTTAGTCAGCTAACAATCGCGTGGCTTTTGGCAACAATCATTTTTGTTCTCAAATTTGCTTATATCACAACATAATCATCAAATATAATCATAAATATATTAGCCCTATTTATTATGAGATGATTTCGTAATTGGCAATAATATATTAACGTTTATATTGATTTTTTAAGAAGAACTATAAGATAAAAAAGAAGAAAAAAAAGAACTCATGTGCTTTCTTGTAAATCTGTCATGTTGTGTACAAATAAAGTATATCTATCTAACTTTAAGTTTAGTGACAGACTTAGAATACAAATGTCACTTTCACTGTCACTACATTTATTCAACCTATGGGCATCGTGAGAGGTGACTAAAGGAGCAACATTTGCAGGACAATAATAATGCAAAGAGAAGGAAATCTTGCCATAAACAAAAGTCACCTTGTCTAGCCAGCATGATATGGGAGGTCAATATCTTCTTACCTGGGAAAAGCCTATGTCCAGCATTGGATTATTGAAGGTTTTTAGTATAAAGAAGTAAAATAAACAAACTCACTTTGTCATTGATCCCATTAGTGAAATATTATCACTAATAGGATCAATGACTGAATCATACTTGATAAGGAGGTAATAATAATTACAAAAAATACCTATCGGCTTATTTTTTGATTCGGTTTTGGATTATTTTATAAAAATAATATAAACTGTGTAGATCATTGCGGTTTCATTTGAGAATACGTATTATTTAAATACGTCTTATATGAAAATTATGTCTCCGAAAACGTGTAACTTAACTACACCGAACATATTAATTGCTTTTTCACAACTTTAAAAGGAAAACACGCAACTTATACTACTCACAATGACGAAATAATCTAACAATAAAATAAAATATATCACTGACAATTGCATCTCATAGCCAAAAGATTCAAGTGTATGGAACGATTTATATAATATTAGGTATTGCTCTAAATGAAATCGGGATACAAAATATTGCTGGCTTGCAATTAACATTCTTAGAAGCTGTTGTATTTTATTTTAATAAAGATTATTTTATAAAATAAGCATTTTATTACCGAGTGTGCTCGTCGAAATCATAAGAGGGTAAGATAAATTTGAAAGACACAATAATACTAAAGATAAATAGTAGATTGTAAAAATACAATAGAAAAATATTGTAGATTCGGTAGGATTAAATTAAAGCTGTTCTATTGAAGAAATAATGTTTAAGGACTTTTAATACTAATTACTGTGACAGAAGGGACCTTCCTTGGATTTAAAGTGATTTAAAAGTGATTTATTTTGTTACTATTTGCAAGCAGAGTAACATCGGGATGGTTTTAAGTCGATAAAAGTCCAGACCGTTTCGTTACCCGTTTATGACGACTTTCAAGCCCGTTAACAAAGGAAGTAAAGTAAAAAGTAGGTGATCTCACAGGGTTATAGAAATATCCCACTAAGTCAAATATTTTCACAATAGAAATACCGTGGAGAGCCATAGGAGAAGCACGCATGGGTCGTCTTGACCGGAGTGCTAGCACAGACTCACAGAAAAATTTATGGTAAGCAATTCCTTTGTTAGTTTTCGACACGTCGAATGAGTGAGATCGTTGTGGAGCGTATTGGAGAGTCCTTTGTAGAACAGTGATCAGTTAAAATATTGATGATGAGATTATGAGTGAGGTAACGGAAGAAGCATCCATCCGAATTATGAGAACACTAAAACTGGGGAAAAGCATTTGGTTTTGAATTGTAAGTGTTTATAGACTATCAGTGTGGTATGATACGAGTATGTTATGAGCGTTTCCTTAATTCAAAGGTCATGTTAAGCAGTTGGTCCGGTTGTTATCATAAGATAGCAGCCGTGAAGCTTAGATGGCGCCCTTTAGGCGGCTTAAAAACATCTAACGGCAAGATTATGTGGCCACAATGTGGCTTGCCAGTCCCTACCCGCACTCTGCCAGCATGGGGACGTATGTCTCCTGATAGGTGACCTGACCCCAACAGTGGGACGTTATAGGTTATTGATGATGATAACATCACATTACTGTACCACATAGTTTGAATGCTATCCTTGCCTTCACATTGTTTTGTAATCCAAGAGCACCATCCTTCTCCATATTGAAAGTTTATCAAAGTATAGCGTTATCAAATTATAACGTAGCTTGGTAAGCCCCTGGATAGACGAACTCGCTACGTATTTCAAACAGCCGGATATTATATACAAGCTGTTATCTTTTTTTAGTAGCTTACATAGCTAGGGTAGGCAAGAAAGACATGTACAATACAATAAATATTTGTACTAATGTATTATCTACTTTGTACTGACATTAAATAAGTTGTTTATTAAGTCGGCTGTTTAGTTATTCTACCAGCGTGTCTTAGATCGACATAACAGATAAAGTATTAACTCTTTTTTACATAATTGTGTCTCTAATGGCCTTAACCCTCTGCTGAGAAGAGACCCGTACTCAGCAGTGGGACGTTATTGGTTGTTGTTGTTCTTGACTGTTAAGGGCCGTTTTTGCTTAGTAGGTCAAAACTTCCTTTTTAAGGGAAGACATAAGTTTTGACCTACTCCAACAGGCTTGCAAAGATGTTCCTGACAACCAGAAACTCTTCAAGCCACGGGGGTTAAGACCCAAACTTTCAAACACCAGGCTATTATTAAGCATTACTGAAATTTGAAAACTCAACGACACTTTTTGTCTCGACCCAGGAATCGAACCCGAGACCTCTTAATCGGCAGTCGCATACACTAACCGCTACACCAACGAGACAGCTATTACAAAAATATTACATCAATATTTTCAGTGACAACCTTAACCAAAATACAACATACCCTGTACTGCACGAACTGCGTGGTTCAGCATCGAGGCTGAGCTTAATCTGTTATTACTTTCAGCGGCGGTTTAGATGTTTTAAAGACCTCTCGTTCCAACAATTCCAGTTTTCCTTTCGATTACTGGAAGCCCTTTGAGAGATGTGAATATATCTTAAAACCGTTTCATATTTAAAATGCTTTTGAAATGCTCGTGGTTCTTCTCATAGCCCTCAGTTAGAGGTGTCGATAAAACTTTCTTTAGAAATAAATTGACTTAAGACGCTTTTTATGTGTTTCTGTACTTCTATGGAAATTTTCAAACCGATAGCTCATAATATTTCAGAAGAAGAATCTTAATAAAATTAAAAATATTGATTTCATTCAGCTTTTAGTTGACGAGAGTAGCGAAACAACTTGTTTTACCTATGTTAAGTTATTTCTCGTTTGCACCGATTGAGCTAAAATTTTGTCAAGGTATTCGAAGAAACCGATGCAATAATTGCTTTATTTTTCGCGTGAATTTTGCATACAACCATAATGTGCTATTATACTAAGTTTGATTTAATCAGTTTTTCACTTACCTGTTTAGTTTTAGACAGTTTTGATCCAAAACATGGGCAATCAAATTAAATCACACATATGATTTTTAATAACACAACACTGTATACAAATTTAGTACCGAACTATGCCTAAGACACTTCTTAATGAATTTTGAAACCTGCCATCACTGTACAAAAGAATAATTTACAAGTATATCTATAACAGTTCTATTACAAACAGTAACTGCATAAAAGTTTGCGTAAGAGAGTAGGTATTACAAAACACAATACCCTTACATATGCATGTCAAATATTTTACCTTATATTTGTTTATTATAAACAAATATACTTCATTAAACAAATTCCTATGTATGACATTTAAAATTCGATAAAAATGATTTAAATGAAGTCCTGCTATTTTTGTAAGATAAGGAGGCTGAATATTTTGTTAATTTGTAATCCAACAGTTAGAAATTTTATTTGCCTTCTGTAGTAAGAACTCTTCCAAGAAAAAAGCAAGATAAGGCTTTAAATACATTAGACTGCACGGTTGGCCTAGTGGCTTAAGCGGCCGCCACGCCGCTTCCTACTGCACCAAGTGTCGTGGGTTCAAATCCCACGTAGGATAACACTTTGTGTGATTCACAATTTGTTGTTCTGAGTCTGGGTGTTCTTTGTGTCCATTTCACGTGTATTTGTTAAGTCCCCCGCGACACAGGCATTTATATTCATATGCGGGAGTTGTCTAAATAAACAAAAAAAAACAAAGATCATAATCTATAATCATTTGTCACCAAGGTCATGATTGTAAGATAAAACTAGTTATGGCAAAGAAAAGAGCTACATCTCTTAGTACCAAGTCTAAGAAAGGAAAACCATATTCTATGCTTGGTAAGGCGACAATTTTAGGTGACCACTGACATCAATGGATAGTTTAGTATCATCCTCTTGATAACTAATTAGTAACTTCATGAAATCCTTCCAATACCATGAAGCAAATTGTTGTATTTTTTTTAATAAATGTGACACAACCTATTGAAAACTAACTATTAAAATAAAAACTATTGAAAATTTTTATTTGCTTTGTCGCATCAAAAATATGCTTTGGCGATACACGCCAATGATTTTTGGTGCATTGGTATTTCTATTAATATTTGATGCATCATGTTTTGAACTCCACGAGAGTCGAAAATTATCTGCTGCCTTTGAATTACTGATATCTCAATAAGAAAAGGCTGACTTAGAGAAAAACATAATTTTCAACGTCTTTAATAATTCACTGCTAGACCTAGGCTTTGAATTTTAGAAAAGAAGTTTGACATACCTTGCTGGCTAGACAAGTTGGTAAAGGTTTTGTTCCAAGTTTTCCTTCTATATCCAATGCCGCTGTACTGGATAGTTTGCTCGCTTACTCGTTTTTTACGATAGTCACAAAATAGATGAATAGGGGTAGTGACACTTCGTACTTTTAATCTGTCACCACATAAATAAACTTTCATTTTGCTCGTAAAGATAATTCATCTAGCTTTTATCTTTAATGATTAATGCATGAAATTGCATCTAAACGGAACGCCAACGTTGTGACACGGGAATTTCTACAAACACATGAAATGGACACAAAGAAACCCTGTACCTGATAAAAAAAAACAAGCCGTGGATCACGCAAGTTTTGTCGTAAGTGTGAATTGGACCCCCAATACTCAGCACCTATTAAAGCGATGAGGTAACAGCTTAAGCCACAAGGTACTGAATTATGAATTTGAGTATATTTTTTCTTTAATACTTTGTAAGTCTTTTAGATAGTTGTTAACAGACAGAAATAAGTTCAAAATTGTTATTCAAGTCACATAAAGACATATTTCGAGCTAAATTGCTACAAAGGGACATCATCAAGCAATGATAGAGAGGAAGTGTTGTTTGTGTAGTGAATGTCTGAGGATACTCTAATATCCGGCTCCACGGGCAGAACGCTGATACGGTCACATAGAGCTTAAGTAGGAAGAGATTACAAGTCGAGTCATTATTATACATTAGTTTTTTAATAACTCAAAGCTTTTTTGCAAGAAGGAAAATTTATATTATGTCAAACCTATATCAATTCTTCTGGCCAGCAGCAAGGTATCAAAAATGTAATTTCTAAGCAAAGACCCATTTCTGCGGTTAACTAAAGAAGGCTCTTGATGTTTTTTTTTATATTTAAGCAGTGGGTTGGCATCGCCATGCTGCCTTCAGACAGAGTAGAGTTACTTTGGAAGGCTATCAACTGAAAAAATAAGCGAATTTACTAAATAAGTGCACATGTATTTATATCAGTTGTCAAGTAACCATACCAAGTACAAGCTGTGCTTAGTTTGGGACTAGATGGCGTTGTGTGTAAGATATTCGAAATATCTATTATAATTTAACTTTATTTAGATTGATAATAAAATAGTCTTAGAGCGGTTTTTCTTTTATTTTTAGGAACGGAACCCTAAAAATGGAGAGGGCGCCCCATAAGACATTAAACCATAATAACCCTCCTGAATTAGCATTTGCAACGAGCTTATCAACAGGTTTATCTGATGTCCCTCAATTGACATTAATGAAGCGATCCCTCTTTAAGATATCGATTCCAATTCTAGTATCGTTTATCTTTAAAATCGAATAATTAAACGTCCGTTAATGAGATTTTCGTTTTGTTTTTATCACTTTTACCTCAGCTGTTATTGGTTTTTAATCTTTTAGTAGTAAATTGTTGAGAATGTATTATTTTTCTTCTCGAATTAATAATTGATTGACCTTTATCATAGAGTCATATATCCTGCTATCTGGGAGTCCATGCCTTCTTAGTCATGTTGCTAGATCAATGTCCCTCATGAATCACAATTCGATATAAACGCAGGAATTAATATAAAATCTCGATAGATTTAAAACTTCTGAAAGGATTCATTTATTATTTCGCATGTATCGTTTTTAACCAGCCTTCCTTTTAAATATAATAATATAATAATAATAAATATAATAAAACACGGTGAAGCTCATCGTATCATGCCACTAGCGGTCACCCATCCAGATACTAAGTTATGACTTCAGTTGCATAAAATCTAACTAGAGTTGCATATATATTTACACATGCATACTAAAAAATATTTCTAAGACAGTCTCATTGGTCTAGTGGTTAGCGTATGCGACTGCTAATCAAGAGGGTTCAAATCCCGGGTCAGGCCGAAAAGTGTTTTTGGGTTTTTCTTAGGAAATTCCTAATAGCAGCTCGGAGTTTGGAAGTTTGGCGGTGATTCACGCCCGTGCCTCAGAGAGCACGTAAATCCGTCGGTCCCGGTTGTCACGAATATCTATGGCAATCGTTATTGCGAAATCAGTGCCCTCAAATATACTGACAACTAGTTCAATCTTCGAATTTCAATTCTCCCTTAGGGTTGCGGAGGTCCGATGCCAGTCGCTCCGTGGAAAAACTGAAATTCAGGTAAAACCGGTTGAACTAGTAGCCGACCCCAAATAAACTTGGGAATAAAGGCAAGGCAGAAGTCTCATACACTAAAAATATGATTAAACCCACAACAATGTCAATATGCATAAAATAGAATGAAAAGATGAAGCCGTAAATGAAACCTACGCGTCAAAAAACAATTCGGAAATTGCTCGTTAAAATGTAAATTTACTACTTTCCCATAGGAAAGCAACGTAAATTACGAAAGCAATACGAATTTAGTGATGCGACTCAACTTTTATTCCCAATAATCCTATAAAATTATTGGGATCAAACGAATCGTATATTAATCGAATAAAATAAACCTGAATAACCTTCTCTTTCATAGTATTATGCTGTATATGAATTTATATCATTGCATTAGCGAATTATAATCAAATAACATTCAATTGGAATTAGACTTGACAAACAATGGTTCCTCAAACGTCATGTTTAGTCATTGTTCAGTTATTTTATGTTTGCATTGTAATTAATATTTAAAATAAAAACTGTCCACGCGTCGCCTCACAAAATATTAGTTAGTCTACTTTATTTTATTATAAACCTGCCAACATGATTCTACTCTGCCTAAAAGTCGTCATGAGTAGAATCCAAGAGATAGGGTAACGTCAACCCATGATAATAAATTGCTATCAGGACAAAAACAAACCGCTAATACCTAACCTGCAGATTTTAATAGTTATATAAACAAATTTGCTAATCAATTAAAATAATTTGTTATTTTTAATGAAATATACTTCTGCCAGTAATATTCATAGACAAGAGAGTGAGTATAGACACAACAACTCTATCCATAAACAAAGAAATGATAAAGACTATATAGAGTATAGAAGACTAGAATTTTGAATACTCCAACATAATTAATAATAACGTGTGAGTTCTTCTGATCTCATTGAAGTAGTTACTTGATAAAAACTATTATTTTATATCTTATCATTATATATTTTGATCGGTAACTAGTCGATTAGTAATCGTCTACTTAAAATTAATTATTCAAATTAATGCACGAATGTACAATGACTTTCCCAACACAAGTCATTAAAGGTTATGGGAATTTAAACTGTTTATCATAAAACAAAATGTAGCAGCCTACACAACTATTTGAAACGTTACTTTACGAGATTCTTAGTCGATAAATTAATATCGATGCAAATAATGTACAACATTTTTTTTTTTTATTTAATGCCTACTAATATGACTCCACTCTGCCTGATGTTAAGCATGAATGGAATCCAAGAGTAGGGGCCACCAGATTGTATTTTTGTTTTATAGTTTTAGGAATCTGCAGTATTTTATAAACAAATATTTCGAACATGTGACACATAACATCATCTAGTCCCAAACTAAGCAGAACTACTTTGGATACAAGAAAACTAATTATACATAGGAAATGCCCAAACTCTGAAACAAATATTTGCAGATTATACAAAAATTTGGTCTGACCCGGGAATCAAACTTGAAACATCAGGCACAACAGTCGCATACCACTACCACTGCGCCACTGAGGCAGTCGTAATTCGTACAAAAAAAAAAATTGTTTATGCTACAAAAATTAAGAGGTACACAAAACACAACCCGCTTAGCCCCCCTAGCCAGGATTCAAACGTTTTTCGTCATCTATTTTATTCTATTCTACTATCTCGTTGGTCTAGTGGATAGCGTATGCGACTGCTAATCAAGAGGTCTCGGGTTCAAATGCCGGGTCGGGTCAAAAAGTATTTATGGGTTTTTCTTAGGAAATTCCTAATAGCAGCCCGGAGTTTGGAAGTTTGGCGGTGATTCACGTCCGTGCCTCGGAGAGCACGTAAAACCGTTGGTCCTGGTTGTCATGAACATCTATGGCAATCTTTATTGGGGAGTCAGTGCCCTCAAATTTACTGACAACTAATTTAACCTTCGAATTTCAGTTCTCCCTTAGGGTTGCTGAGGTCCGATGCCAGTCGCTTCGTGGAAAAACTGATATCAATCAGTAAGTAAAAACACGTTCCACTAGATACTGTTTTATAATAAGTGGTGAACATTGCACTCTGTCAAGCAAATCCCCAGATACAGAACTGGTCCTACAAGACAAATATCAATTGTTTCCTGCCTGTAAGTTAATAGTGGACAATAAAATGCATCAACGTAAAATATCACTGACTTTAATGCGCCTCCATGTCGATGCATTATAATAATCTTCTAATTTTTCACTCTTTCTTATTCGAAATAAATAGTACAAAATGAACTGACTCGACAGCACTGTTGGCTCAGTGGCTTAAGTGGTTCTACTGCGCCAAGTTTCGTAGGTTTTCAATCCCACGTGTGGCAATACATTGTGTGATACAGAAATTATTGCTCTGAGTATGGGTGTTAATTGTGTCCGTTTCATGTATGTCTGTAAGTCTAAGTGCGACATAGCGACGGTGCTACTCGCGGTTATTGTTGTACATCACGCATGTTACCGCGGCTCCACATTCACGCCGCGAAGCTCCGTGAACAGGCGTGAACGAGAATGTGGATGGTTTTCGCGTTGTTCACGCGCGTTCACGCTTGTTCCCCGATCAGAGTCGGTATTTTGTCCCGCGACAAAGAGTTCGCGCCCCGTTCGCCGGCCACATCCATTCACGGCTCAAAGAATTAAAAAATAAAAAAGACTTTTTGTAGATTTTTAGAGCCAGCCGTTTAGCTTTTATAGGGGTTTCTAGAGTTTAGACACATCCAATTTATTTATTTGCGTCGTATTTGAATCTAACCACTAGCTATGTTTCAATACAATTGTCTAAACATAATAAGATTGATAAACCACGGTCGTTGTTTAACAGATGTCAATTCTACGAACAGTGAAACTTAGTAAATGTACTTTAAGAACAAAACTCGTATCGTTGAATGCTCGACAGGCGAAGCATCGATGGAATTGATCGTAAAAAGTATCGCAAGCCAATACATCAGAGCGTCAATGACCTATCTGAGGACGTGGGAATCCTGCCGCGGCGACATTATCGGATAGGTCGGCGTTTTGGCTTTCGGTTCCGAGACAAGCACCCTGTAGCGCAAATATTGATTCTTTATCTTTTGAAATCGTTCGCAATACGTGAAGAAAATTCTTTATGTCCGTTCTCAAATAAAAATGGCGCACGGAAGCATATATCGTATTTGAACACTACGTTTATGCGAAGAAAAATGCACAATCCAACATTTCTGAACAATATGTGCTACAACAACATTTTGGTCTACCTAACATTAATAAAACAATAAAAAAAAACTTAAAAATATTTAGTAGAGACTAGCTTATCGCCGAGGTAGTTAATGAGAATTTAGAATCCTAAACTAAAGTGCACAAATCGTAACTTATTTCCACACACATGACAATAATATTAGGCCTTCATCGCACGATATATGCTTAAAGTTTTAATAAAGAAATGTGAATTTACTTTTGGCCTTCCAAAAGCTACTGACTAAATCTAAACCGTAAGAAAAATCGAAACATTCCGATGGCCAATATTCAACGTTCTTAACAAGACGAAACATATAAATCATTTCCCTTGAAGACCCCCTGTGGCGAATAATGTGTATTGACAAAATATCAGACAGTAGTCGCCGTGTCATTGGACACATACCTTTAGGCTAACAATTTAAAATGTGAAAATATTATTAAACTCTTTTTAAAAATGTAGTAAATGCGACAGTAACTCTGTTTCTCTGGCAAAACCTGTGAACCAATTTAAATGAAATTTGGTACATATATAGTCTAGAGCCTGAGAAAGGATATAGGCTACTTTTTAGGGGCCGTCCATTAACCATCTTTTTTGTAGGATTATTTAACACCCCCTCCCCCTTGGTGATACATGGTAAGGTGTAAGACTATCCCCCTTCCCCTTCCTATACCACGTGTATTTTTAAGTACCTACAAAGAATTATTTTAATATAGACCCAACTAATTTTATTATAGAAAATTAAAAACTATAATAATTACGTTCAGAGGTGGAGTAGTAGGTTGCAGGTTGACTGACTTAGAAAGAATGTAAGAAATGCAAAAATTTGCAGAAAAATACACGTGATATATTACTACACCCCCTTCCCCCTTGTGATATTTCGTGATTTTTTGTGAATCCCCCCCCCCCCCCCCCGAGCCCCACGTGATTAATGGACAGCCCCTTACAACGATAACCGAATAACACGCGGGCGGTGCCACTTGCGAAAGCAAGTAATAAATAAATCAATTTAGCCCTAATGTTACTCAGTGAATAACATTAGAAGCAAATTGCTAACAATAATTGACTGATTCGTTGGTTAATAATCAATAAATTTATTAAATAATCCAAATGACAGGATTCGTTCTCTCCATGCGAGTGTGAGCCTGGAGGCCGAATGATGCAGAAACTTCTCAATAAGCTACTATAGTGTGGTCGTCATAGTACATTGTTTGCATTCGCATTTAGTATCGTGACAACTTTTGGATTCTACTCATGCTTACCATCAGGAAGAGTGGAGTCACTTTTTTAAACTGATACATAAAAATACTACATATATTGGATTGCAAAATCTACATCAATGCAGCCGATGTCTTCTCTTCAAACTAGTCATTAATATCATAATCAACATAATACTATTCACGTTACTTGTATTAGGTAACCAGTACCTGTTACGATTATATTATTTTAATCTCGTATTCGATCTCTAGTAAATTTATTGATCGTTTATCGATCTCTCGATACAAGCAAGTCAGTCAGTCTGTCGCATTGTAAGACAGAGCACCGTAGATGGAATGCCGTCAGGATAAGCGCCAGTTTTTCTAACAGGGACATACATGGATAGGTTTTTGTTTAAAGAAACTTCGAGTATGCCTTCATGTTGATTTCGCCAATTAACTTTGCTTAGCTTATTTTAATTATGTTCAAAAGAATAACAAAACAAGAAGTTCCTAAAAAAAATGTGATTTAAAGTTGGTACCGCCATGTTTTTTATTTACCTACCCAGCGTGGTAAAGTAGTTCAAAGTATTCTTTCAACGAAGAGGCCTATGTTAAGCTGTGGAGTATTAGAGGCGTTTAACCATATAAATACTCTAGTAACTCTGCTTAGTTTGGATATTATTCCTGTAATTCTGTTTCTCTTTGAGAATATTTGGACACCTCCTACAGGGACTTATACTCTGATGTAAATAATAGCTGGATTCGAATTTCCTCACACGCAATAAAAGAAAGTAAAAATAAAGTAGTTTCTCACGTTTGTCTTCATTCTATAAACTTAAATCGATATCTTTCAGATTCAACCCTATTGAATTCAGAATCGATTACTTAATCGATTTAAGTTATTTAATCTATCCTAATTTATAAAGAGGTAAAGTTTGTGACGTTGTAAAAGGGTAATCTCTGGATCTACTGAACCGATTTCGATAATTATTTTACTAATAGAAGCTTACGTTATTTTAAGTGACTTAAGCTATATATTAACCCGGAAAATCTATAGAATATGTCCCCGTGAGGAGCCGGTGTTTGCGGTTAGTATCATGTAAGTAAAGTAGAAGGAATGTCCAGCAGTGGACAGCGATAGACTGATGATGATGAAATAATATGCTTAAACTACTAAAAAACTTAACAAGTGTAACCAAACTTTTACCTTGCAAATTAAAGGTCTTAATTTACTCACATATGTACCTCACTGTATTTGTGGCAAGAATGTTATTCTTTCCAAAAGAATGCCCAATCGAATCAAAAAGCAATTAATTAAAAATCATTCGCTAATAAAAACTATGCTTAAGTTAAAGCTAATAAAAAATCTTGGAACAAGAATTTTTCAAATGGTTTCAATTATCGAAGTGAGAAATAAAAGTGTAGAAAACACTAATTTAGTGTGCGGTCGACTATGCGTAGGCGCAGCTCTGTGTTTTCACGATTACGGGTTCCGATCCCACGTCCACGTAGAACAAATATTTGTTTTGCTCAAATTGTTTCTGGTTGTTCAGAAATAAACAACTTTATTCTTGACATTTCTTTTAGTATTTGCTTTGTAAGTTTTGTGATTGATGTCTAAACATGTCTTTAATTCATTTAAACTTTTCTTTTTGTAGAGTTACTTTCCTTGGAATTCAATGAATATATTATGTACTATAAGACCTCTCTTTAAAAAACTAAGTTCGCATAAACATATTCACATTTTATTTATTGACAACTAGGTGAACTGGGGAACTTCGTAACGCCCAACATTGAGGTTATATTCTGATTGATATGCGAAAAATAAAAATCCTAAGACTTGAATCGCAGCACCACCTACTGCGAATCTAAACTATTTTCGAACCCATTTAAATACACACAAAAAATTCATCAAAGTCGGTCCAGCCATTTAGGAGTGGAATTACAAACACACAAACAGAAGACATTTATAAGGATAAAAACAACAAACTCTGAAAACATCAATATTAAACTTAAATTACTTATATTACATACTTAATTAGTTACTTATACTTATATTACATACTTAAACTTTATATTACTAACTAGGTTTCGGCCACGGCTCCGACCGCGTCTATATCGGTTATTTATTTATTTATTTAAACTTCCTGCAAACATATTGCACAAGGCGGATTTAATGCCACAGGCATTCTCTTCCAACCAAACCTTTGGGTGTTGCAAAATTATATAAGGCAGGTGTGTTATTTATGAGAAGCAATATGATAGACAAAAAAGGTAAAGTAAATATTACAAGAGTTCTAAGAATATATACACAAATAAATACATTTATTTACATAAACATACATATATACACAACACAAATACATATAATTACATACTAGTTACACTACATCCATACATACATACAATAAAAATTTGATTAAAAATATCTCAATAGAATGCACACATACATGATTTAACACATAAGTAAAATAGTGAACTTAAGTTATTTATAACACAATTTAAGTTATTATTCTGATGACTCCGTCAACAAGTCCCTGAAGAACTTACGAACTCTAAACTTAAAAGTGGATCGGCTGGTGGCCATCCTGATCTCTAGTGGGATTGTGTTCCAAAGAATTATAGCTTGAACTAAGAAGGATGAATGAATGATACTGGAAGTATGAGAAGGACAGCGAAGGAGAAGATTGTTAGAAGAGCGAAGATTTTTTGTATGGTTAGAGCAGATATACTCTAGTTGGGATTTCAAGTAGGTAGGCGAGTTTGGTGAGTTGAGAAGGGTGTATAGCATAGTCAGAGCCCTCGAACTGCGGCGGTTATCGCGTTAAAAATTAGACTATGTCCTTTAAACTATATGTGTAGGTACCAAATATTATGTAAATCGGTTCGGTAGTGCATATCCTGTATTAATGTAATCATTTACCATCAACAACCCATAACGTCCCACTGCTGGGCTCAGGTCTCCTCTCAAGAGAGGGTTAAGGCCATACGTCCCCACGCTGGCCGAGTGCGGGTTGGGGACAGGCAAGACACGTTGTGGCTACGTAATCTTGCTGTTGGATGTTTTTAAGCCGCCCGAAGGCCTCCAACTAAGCTTCACGACTGCTATCTTATGATAACAACCAGGACCGACTGCTTAACGTGACCTCCGAATCACGGAAACGCTCATTACATATAATGCCACAAACGGTCACCCATCTAGGTCCGACCGCGCCGTAGTTGCTTACCCTTGGTGATTGTTTCCAATCACCTAAGGCCACTCGGCTATGAGCGCTTCATCATTTACCATTTTAAGGTTTTTACCGCATCGCTAACAAGGGACAAACAACTCTATAAAAGAACCTGTTTTTAAAACTGCATGCTACAATTCTACCAAATTTGGATTAGTCTACATTCGATGGTCGCGTAGATACCGTGTTTTTAACTAATTTATATAAATTGTCGAATATTTGTTATAATAATGAGGTCTTTTAGAGTGTTCGGTTTTAGTCATAAGCGACAGCGGGTAAGGTTATCAAAACGCTATCATGTATGTTTTATGAGTTTTTATATTTAATTAAATATAAAATGTATGTATATAATTTTTTTTTTTTTTCACAAAAATTGTACAACTGATACAAATACATATTTGTATCAACAATAATACAATCTCTGCTTAGTTTGGGATTAGATGGCTTTGTGTGAAATATGCCCGATTTTTTTTATTTCTTTTATTTATTCCTGATCTGTTGTACGTCAAAATTATAATATTAAAAACATTGTTAGTCCCTCTGTCTTTTCAGAAATGTGGATATACATAGGTGTAAACAGATTGGCATTGAATCTTATATATAGAATATTTTGTTATATGTAAGAAAAGTAACAGCATGCCCAATGATGCAGAAACATCATTGACCACCATAGTATGGGTCACTATCCTACATTGTCTGTATTCGCAATGAGTGGGGCGACCACTATTCTTGGACTCTGCTCATGCTTTCTGAAGAAATGTTCTTACTAATAATTGAATTAAGTTCTATAGTTTCATTTAAAAAAAATGATTGCAAGCAGGAGTCGGTCGTCGTAGCGTGTAAAATTTTATAAATATATTTAGGCCTACCAAAGTGACTCCATTCCGATTGATGGAAAGCATGAGTAGAATCCAGGAGTATGGGTCAACATCCTCTTTGTGAGTGCAAACAATGCAGCACGGGGCCCCTTAATATGGCCTACCAGTGGGATGCAATTGCAGCATTGGGCTCATAAAGCCATAAGGCATATGGATTGATCCTAAATAATAAGGAACTTATTAGTATGAAACTTTTTATGTTCAATATTTTTTTTATGAAAACCGCTTCTCGCGCCGCTTATAACAGCACCCTCTGGCTACTGCGGTTCTCAAGTGGAAACATTATCGTCTGTGTCATTGTAATCGCCCCCACGCACTATGTGGGCGGGGCGGAGCGAGCGCACCTTTACTTTCCAATTTTAGATGCTATATCATGAATTATGGGCTATTTCGCTTTATGTTTTTGAGTAATGAAATTAAGTGGACTGATGCAGTTTTAGATGTTCACCTATTTAGTTATAGTTCAACGTTTTGTATTTATGCGGTTCTAGGGTGATTTGTAATGCTTAGAGATGCAATTTAATTGTTATTAGATTTGTTGTTGTCTTAGATTGATAATAGATCGTTATGATAAAGATTAGGAATATATATCCCGTGTGGAAAATTTACAAACATACATGAAACGGACACAAAGAACATTCAGACTCAGAACAACAATTTATGGATCACAGAAAGTGTTTTCCAACGTGGGATTTGAACCAACGACATTTGGCGCAGTAGAAAGGTGCGTGGCGAAAGCTTAAACTACTGTATGCAGTCAGAACAATTAAATTTAATGCAAAAACAAGATTACAATTTTCTTTATGTAATACTATTAGTGATTGTCGTCTTATTCACGACTAGCGACTCGATCTAAATCAAATCGAATATCGAAATCAATTGCCCGCTTTCATGTTTATAGAGTAATGCTGATATGTACAAGTTGTACATTGTATATTAGCAAAAACACTATAAAAAGGATTCAATAACAACAATTTACCATTAGTATTTATTTTATTACCTTTAGGATAAAGAAATCGAAATCTAATAGAATACCGGCATTACCTGTAACAAAAACACAAGGATCGTTAAAGTTGTATGATGATGATGACACATAAAGATGGGCTCCTTCTAGTACAAAGAATTTGAAGAAATGCATGAGAAAATACATAGATATATCTTCTAGGATTCCTTAACAACAAACAGTAAAAGCACAAAGTAATATGGCTTAATGAAATTATTTATTTCACATTAAATAGAATACATTCAAAGGTGTTTTTACAATATTCATATTATAGCTCGTCTATTTAGCCACTGATGGCATGTGAAAATGTTGGATGGCCTTTGGAAATGTGAATATTTATTACATAATTGTTAATTAATTTTAAATTATAATTGGATTATATTTTGATTTCAATTCATTGTATTAAAAAAAATGTCTTGGTCAAAACATAAGTAAAAAAATATGTATCGTCATTATCGAAAATCGATTCGTCATCATTTAACAATTAAAGTCAATCTAACTTAAAAGTTCCAAAAGTCTAGAATTTAGGCTAGAAAGTCTAAAATCATTTTTTTATTCTACACTCGCTGCGTCCCGCGGTGCTACCCCCGTTTATTGTTTGACATCGCGAATAACTAAAAAAAAGTAGCTAAAGTTACTCCTTATATCCTTATATCAGCTAACTGCCAGGAAAAAAACTTGTAGGAAATGAAAATTAATTAATTTTTATAATGATACCAGCATTTGCCCTCGGCTTCGCCAAGTGTACCTTGGTTGTCGCCGTAAAAGGTAGAATACGTTCTTTAATAGAAGCTACTACAGAAGAAAGTAAACCAGAATTAAAAGTTTCCTTATTAAATTTTACAGAAGGTACAATTAATTTTAAAACAAAAACACTTTCTATCAGAGAAAACTTTCTTAAAGATAAAACTTTATTTTATGATTAAGATCGAATTAATAGTTTTTTCACAAGAACTAAGCGATCAAATTGGTGTACTTTCTAGAAGAATTTTCATTAGGCAGAGAGTTACTTTAGTCGGCCAAATATTCTTTCATTCAAGTAAATTTTAGAAATGAATAAAGAACATAATTTAATGAAACCCACATGCTTGGCTAGTAAAACCTTTTTTTAATCTATTAAAAAAAGAACATCAGCCAGGTGCACGCTGGATTCATGCAGAAAGGGTTCCGTACCATTTTAATATATTCTAATATATTCTACTTTTTGCCGTTAGCAATGTCGAACAAAAACCAACAAAAAAAACACCCAATTAAATTGTTTTATTGTATTTGTTGTTGTAGCGGCTACAGAAATATATTATTTGTGAAAACTTCAAACTGTCTAACTATTACGGCTCATGAGTCATGACAGACGGACAGACAGCGGAGTCTTAGTAATAGGGTCTCGTTTTACTGTTTAGGTACAGAACCCTAAAAAATGGGTACAATACAAGACAACAAAAGAATGTATCCAGTCTATATATTTCACTGGTCCAACTTCGTTTGTCATCAAAACAGTGAGCCAATCTAACAAAAACACATATTTGCGATTCCCGACGAGCTTTGAATACATATTGGAGAATGTTCGTATGGATGGTGAAGGACGAAAGGAAGGCCATATGCTACTGGAAGGTTGGACAATTAAACATGAGCTTTTTGTGTTAATGCGCCCGTAAAATACGACACTGATACGATGAAATATAAATTCTATGCATAATAGGTTAGAATACAATTTTCAATAATAGAATTTTTGGAATATATTTGAATGTGTTTGGATTGTTAATAATGATGTCAATCTGTACAAATAATTAAATTGAAGTGTCTGTATGTAATTTTGAAATAACAGTTTTTAATTAACTGACCAATTTTGACGGGATATTGAGTTTCACTTCTATCCGTGTCCGTTTCATGTATGTTTGTAAAATCCCCCGCGACACAGGAATTTATATTCCTAATGCGGGAGCTGTCTACATAAAGGTGATGATTTGAGCAGGAGCTGGATATGAGAAACAAGGATCTAACCAAGTATGCAAGTAGCGTGTAATTAGAAGGCCAAGTTCAGTAGTTGACTACGATAAACTGATGATTAACAATAAAAATAATTTAAAAAGTTAAATTAAGTTTAACCCGATTACATAAAAACTTTTGATAGAATTTGTAGGCTTCATCGCCGTCGTTATGGACATATTGACACTTTACTAATTAGTGGAACGTTCAAACATACATAGACTGACATAATATTAGCCTTCCAAGAAGTTTCACCGCAGTCAAAAGCCTTTTAATTCCTCGCAGAATCTAAGATAAGGCATGGTATAAAAAATTAAAAGGTAGCGCTAGTTAGTTAACTTTTGCTAAGATCAGTAAATAAATAAATATTTCGGGCATCTCACACACAACGCCTTTGCTTTGCTTAGTACCTAACTAAGCAGAACTTCTATTATGTGTATTATGATTGCTAGACAACTGATATAAATACATGAACATATTTTTTTTAGGTCTAGTTGAAGTCGAAAGCAGAGGTATGCTTTCGACTTCAATCCTAAGGCAAAACATCTTACAGATTATGATTAAAGTAGATAAGAAAACATTGTACATAATATTCGATTTAACACGTTTTTACAACAGAAAGCCTGTTTAACATCTATATTTTTATATTACTAAAATCGATGATACAACTTTATTACACTTTTATATCTTATCTCTTTTATTGTTAAATAGAATAAAAATATCACAATCGTACAATTCGGAATGTAAAACTGAGATTACTACACTAGGTTTATGGCAATCTGTTGACAGTGGGTTGTCGAGTTCTCAGTGTTGGCTACGTTACGCTTTAGAGAATTCATCGATAATGGAATCGAATCAAAACGATTAATGAAAAGTAGACCTACAGCAGTGCATATAACCTGTTTTATTCCCTATAATGGAAATATCGAGGTTATCGTAATTTAGCTCTTCGCGTACGGTCGCTGAGAGAGCTATTTTAATTTACAAGAATATGTAGTTTCATCAATTTATTACTGTTTAGTCTGTTTACGACAACATTTTTAAACGTTTGGTTATTTCAATATCAACATGCCAACTCCCCACCTTTTATTTAAAACAGAGGCCCGTGAAGATAGTACTTGTAATAAAAAAGTAAAAACTAAAACCCAACTACGAACTAAAAACAACGCTGAAATATTCTGAAATAAGATTTTCTGGACACTAGCTTTACTAAAGAATAAATAAATATATCTTTCGGACATTTTTACACACAACGCCATCCGTCCCCAAACTAAGCACAGCTTTATTATGTGTACTAAACAACTGATATCCATACTAATATTATAAATGCGAAAGTAACTCTGTCTGTCTGTCTGTCTGTTACGCTTTCACGCCTAAACCACTGAACCGATTTTGATGAAATTTGGTATGAAGATAGAACTGAACTTGGGAAAGGACATAGGCTACTTTTTACTGCAATAATCGAGATACAAAGGCCAAAGCTAAGTGATTATAAAAATACATAAATCGTAGGTATCAAAATCTATCACTGTTTATCTCCTGTCAAAACTTCACAGGTTGCTAGACATAACACAATTGCATGGCAACCTTAATGATAGTTTGACAATGACATATAGACCAGTAGTCCAGGGAGATAATTTTTGAAAACAAATAAAATTATAGTAGGATGAAACCTATTGGAAAAGGAGGAGAATATTATAAAAATGAAAGGAAAAATAATTTACGGGGGATCTGAGGTCGGAAAGGGGTAGGGGGGAGGTTTTCGGGTCCTTTAAGCGGGGCGTGAAAAAGCATCTCACTAAGCCGCCATAGTGTGGGCTGCCATACATTATTGTCTGCATTCGCAGCAAGTGTAGTAGCCCCGACTCTTGGATTCTGCTAATGCTTTCCATCAGGCAGGGTAGAGTCACTTTGGATGGCTAAATATATAAAACAAAGGGTAAAGAACGGTTTATCTCGATTTCCGGCAAAACTACAAGTCCTATGGAAAAAAGTTAAATGGCAAAGTTGTAGGTAATCAAAAGATCTACAATTTTTAGGGTTCCGAAGTTTATGACTTCGAACCCTTATCGTCCGTCCGTCCGTCCTCCTTACCGTCCAATCGGTAAGTGCTAGAAAGATGAAACTTTGCATGAATATATATTGTAACTAGCTCTCCACCCGCGGCTTCGCCCGCGTGGATATCGTATATATCGCGCGACACGGTAAGGGTAGATTAAACAATCTTACATGATTTTATGTTTGATAATAAGGAACTTAGACACAAACTTTCGTCCCCTATTTCAAACCCTTCTTTCTACATTTATTTTCAATCGGTTCAGTGGTTTAGGCGTGAAAGCGTAACAGACAGACAGACAGAGTTACTTTCGCATTTATAATATAAGTAGGAATTACACCATCGGAAAGTAGAGATTTCATCAAACAGAAAACACCCTAATTTTTTGAAAAAAGTAGATATTTTGACGGGTGAATTTTCGGTATTAAGTCAAAATCGTGTGAAAAAAAATATATTTCAAATCAAATAAATTACAATGTATTCGAGACATAAAAGGTAAGTTTTCACTAAATTTCGCTTAAAAATAATTTTATTTGTAAAAGATAAAAATAAAAAACCAAAAACTTAGTTTTTTGAATTTTTCACATATAATTTGAGGTTATGTGAAAAAAAGTGTACATAAAAAATCGGCCAAGTGCGTGTCAGGCCACGCACGGGAAAGGGTTCCTCAGTCACCCATAATGGTACGTGGATTAGAAATTGTATCCAATGGATAATTATTATGTTTACGTATTAATGCGTTAATTTTGTATGACTTTTCCAAGTAGGTAAGCACATTGTAGAAGTTAAGCCTCTATAACTCCTGAACTAACAAAGTCATCTAATTCGTTATAGTTTTCATTTAAAGTTATTATATGGACCACTATCACGAATTTTTCCAGATTTTTGAGCCGGCCGTTTAGCTTTTAGAGGGGGGGGGACGCCCTGTTTTTACAAAAAAAGTGGCCTTTAAAGTGGAATTTCTCGCAAACGGATACCTAAATCAAAAAATGGGTTTAAAGATCGTCTTAACAACCTTTTAATGTTTTTAAAAGACCTATATAATGATACCCCAGATGATGGGGTAGCTGCGAGAAAAAAAACATCCCCACTTTACGTGTAGGGGAGGGACCCTAAATAAAAATATTTTTCATAATTTTATTGTAACTCTTTGTCGACGTAATTGCAATATATATTCATGCAAAGTTTCATCTTTCTAGCACTTACCGATTGGACGGTAAGGAGGACGGACGGACGGACGATAAGGGTTCGAAGTCATAAACTTCGGAACCCTAAAAATTGTAGATCTTTTGATTACCTACAACTTTGCCATTTAACTTTTTTCCATAGGACTTGTAGTTTTGCCGGAAATCGAGATAAACCGTTCTTTACCCTTTGTTTTATATATTTAGCCATCCAAAGTGACTCTACCCTGCCTGATGGAAAGCATTAGCAGAATCCAAGAGTCGGGGCTACTACACTTGCTGCGAATGCAGACAATAATGTATGGCAGCCCACACTATGGCGGCTTAGTGAGATGCTTTTTCACGCCCCGCTTAAAGGACCCGAAAACCTCCCCCCTACCCCTTTCCGACCTCAGATCCCCCGTAAATTATTTTTCCTTTCATTTTTATAATATTCTCCTCCTTTTCCAATAGGTTTCATCCTACTATAATTTTATTTGTTTTCAAAAATTATCTCCCTGGACTACTGGTCTATATGTCATTGTCAAACTATCATTAAGGTTGCCATGCAATTGTGTTATGTCTAGCAACCTGTGAAGTTTTGACAGGAGATAAACAGTGATAGATTTTGATACCTACGATTTATGTATTTTTATAATCACTTAGCTTTGGCCTTTGTATCTCGATTATTGCAGTAAAAAGTAGCCTATGTCCTTTCCCAAGTTCAGTTCTATCTTCATACCAAATTTCATCAAAATCGGTTCAGTGGTTTAGGCGTGAAAGCGTAACAGACAGACAGACAGACAGAGTTACTTTCGCATTTATAATATTAGTATGGAAGTATGGATTACGTCGACAAAGAGTTACAATAAAATTATGAAAAATATTTTTATTTAGGGTCCCTCCCCTACACGTAAAGTGGGGATGTTTTTTTTCTCGCAGCTACCCCATCATCTGGGGTATCATTATATAGGTCTTTTAAAAACATTAAAAGGTTGTTAAGACGATCTTTAAACCCATTTTTTGATTTAGGTATCCGTTTGCGAGAAATTCCACTTTAAAGGCCACTTTTTTTGTAAAAACAGGGCGTCCCCCCCCCTCTAAAAGCTAAACGGCCGGCTCAAAAATCTGGAAAAATTCGTGATAGTGGTCCATATAATAACTTTAAATGAAAACTATAACGAATTAGATGACTTTGTTAGTTCAGGAGTTATAGAGGCTTAACTTCTACAATGTGCTTACCTACTTGGAAAAGTCATACAAAATTAACGCATTAATACGTAAACATAATAATTATCCATTGGATACAATTTCTAATCCACGTACCATTATGGGTGACTGAGGAACCCTTTCCCGTGCGTGGCCTGACACCAGAGTTGCCACCCGTCCCGAATTTCCCGGGACAGTCCCGAATTCGATGATATCGTCCCGCGTCCCGAAGGCCTATTGATTTTGTCCCGATTTTTCATAAATGTAACAATTGCTCAATTTGAATTCACCTTCTTCCTCTTTCGAGCAGTGTACATAAAAAGAAACAGCTATTGGGTGCCAAATGGAACTAATGACAACCTTTTTATCAAAATCTTTATTTGTTGTATTCAGTCACAGGTTGTGATAAAAATGAGTTATAGTATTTAATACTGGAAAAGCACAGAAATTAAACGCATAATTGTGTCTTGTACTTCTTGCTCAGAGCATACCTCCTTTAAATGTTTATTTTAAGTCTGTATTTATTACAAGCAGAATTCCAAATTTCACTAAAGACATACGCCAGCCAAGGTGACTCTACTATACCTGATGGAAAGTATGAGTGGAATCAAAAAGTGGAGGGCGGCATACTCACTGCGTATGGAGGCAGTATGGCGGTCTAAAGAGATGCTTCTTTACGCGCCCCACATAAAGGACCCGGGATCATAGTAGAAAGGAAACATGAGTTAGCAGTGAGTTCCAGTTTTTCATTTAACATTTAGAGGGGGGGGGGTCTGTTTTAAAAACGCGATGACTGTCATGCCTTTTACGTCCCCTTATCCTTACACTCAAACAAACATGGCAGCAAGTAAGAAAAAGAAGAAGCATACCAGTACCACAGCGGCATCCTCTTTTCCCGCCAACCCGCTTTTTGAGGTGGAGTTCACAAATATTCGTGGACTCCATGCAAACCTCAACGTCGTCCACCAGCACCTTGAAACAGTACGGCCGGCTATGCTTTTTCTAAAGAAGTTCTAAAGAACTGTGCACCAGAGTTGTCTCCAGTACTGACAAGCTTGTATCGTCTGTCATATTCCTCAGAAATTGTCCCGGGGGACTGGAGAGAGGTGAATGTTCAACCTATCCCCAAAAAGGGTGACCGCTCAGATCCCGTCAACTACCGTCCTATAGCTGTCACCTCCATACTCTGCAAGGTGCTTGAACGAATACTTAACAAGCAATTGGTTCATTACCTGGAAGATCACTCTCGGCTCTCGGTGATCGGCAATATGGCTTCAGACCGAACCGATCCATGGATGATCTTCTAACGTACCTCACGCACCTGTGGGGTGAGGCTTTGGATAGGTATGGAGAGAACCTGGCCATCAGTCTAGACATGGTCAAGGTCTTTGATAGGGTTTGGCACCGTTCGCTTCTCTCTAAGCTTCCGGCATACGGCCTGCCCACTAAATTGTACAGCTGGATTGCCGCCTTCCTGCGCCAGCGCCGCATTAGAGTCCTTTGTGACGGCTCGGCGTCTGATTTCCAGCAGGTAAACGCAGGCGTAACCCAGGGCTCTGTCTTGTCGCCCACGCTGTTCCTTCTGCATATCAATGACATGTTAGCGTTGGGCAACATACATTGCTATGCAGATGACAGAATAGTGCATAAACAATATTTTAGATATCCTACATTTAAATCGGCGGACGTTGAGGAAAAACGACAGGAATTTGTCGTTGAACTCGACCGGGTTCTGAACGTTATCTCTCAATGGAGTGATCAGAATCTGGTCGAGTTGAATGCCAAAAAAACAGGTTTGCGCGATCAAAACAAAAAAGTGTCCATTCCTTCCCCTTCCTACTTTTCAGAGTACTCAGCTACCACTACAGGAAAAGCTCGGTATCCTGGGCATGGATATCTGCCAGGATCTCAACCGACGGGAGTACATCGAGAGCGTCACTAAGGCGGCCTCGTGGAAGCTAGGCGTACTAAACAAGGTGAGACGGTTCTTCTCGCCGGAGCATCTGTGTCTTCTCTATGGGACCCAGGTTCGCCCCTGCGTGGAGTACTGCTCTCATCTTTGCGATACGCAGTATTTGCTTGACGTTCTCGATCGGTTGCAGAGGCGAGCAGTTCGCATCATGGATAGTCCCGAAGCCACCGAGTTCCTGGAACCTTTGCAGTTGCGAAGAGATGTCACCTCTATGGCAGTCCTCTATCGCCTTTACCATGGGGAGTGTTCTGAAGAGCTCCTCCAACTCATCCCTTCCTCTACAGAACAACACGATCTGGCCAGGGAAGTCACCCCTTTAGAGTGGAAGACATACGCTCCAGAACTAAACGGTTCGGGTCTTCCTTCTTGTGCCGAGCAGTTAAAAACTAGAACTCATTGCCAGCTCATATTTTTCCTTCCTACTATGATCCCGGGTCCTTTACGCGGGGCGTGAAAAAGCATCTCACTAAGCCGCCATAATGTGGTTCGCCATACTGCTTGCATTTGCAGTGAGTATGGCGACCCATACTTGTGGATTTTATTCATGCTTTCCATCAGGCATAGTAAAGTCACCTTGGCAGGAGTTTTATAAAAAAAATCCCGTTTAAAGTTGAATAACTCTCAAACAGATATCGAAATCGAAAAATTGTCAGTGCAACTTTCTTAATGTTTAGAAATGACAGATCTAATGATACCCCCCTTAACAATCAAAAAATCGCCCCCACTTTACATTTTTCTTTCATGATTTTACTTCAGCACATTGTCGACGTAATAAAAACATGTCCATGCAGTTACACCTTTTTAGCACCAACCGTTTTGACGGATTTAAATTCGAGGACGGACAAACGGACGTATCGAATCTATAAGGGTTCTGAATAATAAGCTATGGAACCCTAAAAAATGAAATAAAAATAGTGAACGCGCCCCATAGCAATAAAAAAATATGCATGGAAAAATATTTGAAAAATAAATACATAAATACTTATATAAAACTTTTATCCTTTCCAAAAAACTGCTTTTTTATCATGATCTGAATTAGACTGAAATTCGACCGACTGTCTATAATAAGTATCACGTCCCGATTTTTTTTTTCGAAAAGGTGGCAACCCTGCCTGACACGCACTTGGCCGATTTTTTATGTACACTTTTTTTCACATAACCTCAAATTATATGTGAAAAATTCAAAAAACTAAGTTTTTGGTTTTTTATTTTTATCTTTTACAAATAAAATTATTTTTAAGCGAAATTTAGTGAAAACTTACCTTTTATGTCTCGAATACATTGTAATTTATTTGATTTGAAATATATTTTTTTTCACACGATTTTGACTTAATACCGAAAATTCACCCGTCAAAATATCTACTTTTTTCAAAAAATTAGGGTGTTTTCTGTTTGATGAAATCTCTACTTTCCAATGGTGTAATTCCTACTTATATTATAAATGCGAAAGTAACTCTGTCTGTCTGTCTGTTACGCTTTCACGCCTAAACCACTGAACCGATTGAAAATAAATGTAGAAAGAAGGGTTTGAAATAGGGGACGAAAGTTTGTGTCTAAGTTCCTTATTATCAAACATAAAATCATGTAAGATTGTTTAATCTACCCTTACCGTGTCGCGCGATATATACGATATCCACGCGGGCGAAGCCGCGGGTGGAGAGCTAGTAAATACATAAATATACTTTTTTTGTAAATACATACATACTATACATAGAAAACACCCAAACTCAGAAACAAATATTTTTTTTTGAATTTGCGGATCTCACAAACATTTGGGCCGACCCGGGAATCGAACCCGAGACCTCTGGATCAGCATTCGTATACGCTAACCACTAGACCAACGAGGTAGTCATAAAGTGATCGACACAATTAAGAGTAAACAGAGAAACACATTATCCAATTTGAAAAGCCCTAGTCGCGCGTTGCTAAAGTGTTTTGGTATGTTTGTATGTATGGTATGTAACATGTGACTACGAATTTTCAGACTTGAATGTGTGTATCTCTATACATGGATAATTGTGTCGATTATCTTACTTCTTCAGTAACGTAAATGTATCTAATTGTCTACCTATAAAAATAAATAAAATTCTGTGTTTGACATTTTAAATTGACAGTTTTTCACTAGATACATGTTTAAATAGGTACTACACTAAGAACACTAGGTACCGACTTTCATCAAAAAATGTTTTTTTTTAATTTGTCTCTCCATTTTTTGTTCCAGCTAATCTCTGAAACGCCTGGACCTATTTAGACGAGAGTTTCACCGAATAGCTAGCTAATAATATAAGGAGTAATAAGTTACTCCTTATATTATTGGCTTTTTAATTTTACACTAACAACAACTGCATGTAACACCGCGGGGCGCAGCTAGTATAAAAAATAAGAATTTTATTCAAAATATCTATCGAATTATGCACTTAATTTATTGCCACAACTTAATATAAATGTCTATTACCATATTTAAAAGTACAGTAATAGTAATAGCTAGTCTCAAAAAGTGACTTAAGTTACTCCTTATATCATCAGCTATCTGCCAATCAAAAACTCGTCCTAATCGGTACAGCCGTTCCAAAGATTACCCGATACAAACACATAGACATAAATTAAGTTTATATGTAAGTTTTTTTTATTTATTTTTTTTATTTTTATTATATGAATTCCTGTGTCGCGGGGGACTTTACAAACACACATGAAACGGACACAAAGAACACCCAGACTCAGAGCAACAATTTGTGAATCACACAAAGTGTTATCCTAAGTGGGATTTGAACCCACGACACTTGGCGCAGTAGAGAGCGGCGTGGCGACCACTTAAACCACTAGGCCAACCGTGCAGTCCTAAAGTAAAAGTAAAGTAAAAGTAAAGTACCTACCTACCGTACATATTTTCATATTATGCATTCGTTAAAAGCTTTTATTTTAAAGTTACAAATACAAACGGACACTTCATTTTAATTTAATTATATAGATACAAATTTCTATTTCCATCTATAGAATGCCTAAAGCTAGACCATCTTCATTACTTTATCTGAGACAACTACAGTATCTACGAGTTCAAATTAATTCATAGAGCGACGTCTCGGTGCTTAGTTTACTCAATAAATTTACCATCCATTAACGAACATTGCAAGGCTAGACGTACTATAAAATTAACATTGTAATCCAATTACTACATTTGCTACAGTAATCTTAAATACAAACTAATATCCAAGTCATCTTTTAACTAAATCGACTACCAACTAATTTTCTAAAATCGATACTAGATTCGTTACAGACAATCGACTCGGTATCGATACTCGCTGGGACTATAACTATTGCCATTGATCGGATCGCCCATTCAACATTCTCAAAGCGTGGGCAACCGCCCGTAGTTATTGTATTCATGTGTAGGCGGCTTTATTATCATCAGTAATTACACACACAAGCCGTTGACATGTAAATTAACGCCTTTAACGATATGATTCGATGTAACTTCGATTTTAGTTCATTCATATATCAATTAATAAATGAATTTATAATTATTACTATATTACTAAATGAATATTTAAGCGTGTTTATCTTACCGTTGTTTATTCTTAAATTACATCGGCCAAATCTAAATGCTTGTTAGGGTTCCGTAGCCAAATGACAAAAAACGAAACCCGTATAGATTCTTCACGTCTGTCTGTCGTATGTCACCACCACTTATTTCCGAAACTATAAGAACTATACTCTTGAAAATTGTTAAATAGATGTATTCTATGAACCGCATTAATATTTTTACACAAAATTGGAAAAAAAAAACTTTTTGGGTTCCCCATACTTACAAATGAAACTCAAAATTCCCTTCATGGGCGAGTCCGACTCGCACTTGGAAGCTTTTTATTTTTTTTTATTGAGAAACAAATATTGAACTAAATCACTGGTTGGTGGCACTTATAGTCCATTCTGTAAATGGACTATAAGTGCCTATGATATAGGATTATGCCACACACTATTTACAGTAAGTATTCATTAAGATCATAATTATGATCATGAGCCAAAGCCAAAAAAGGACCTCTCCCGTGAAGCAAGAAGCTCTGTCTATTTTTCTAAAGGTACGGAAAGGCCTTTGTACATTGGTAGACTGTTAAAGACAGCTTTTGTAATGATATTAAGTCAGTAAAGTCCCCGGAGACAAAAGATATATCAATAGTTCGAGAGTTACCTACATAAAAAAAAATAACTTAATTTTTCAGTAAAACTAATCGCAATAAAACCTGGCATACAAACTAAACGATGGTGTCAGCTGGACTCAAAACAAACTTTATTAATATTATACATTAACGGTCCTTTTAGTCCCCTGAGTAGGTAAAGAATGTTTTAGAAGTTATCTTATGCAGGACTTCCAAGAATGCTTTATGGTCTGTAGACGATGCTACCACCAGGAAGTTATTTGTATGAGTTAACGCTATCTACATAATTATGTCTGAATAAGTCAGTATAAAGGTCATAGCACACTGTAACGGCACGGCAACGGCACCGCTCCAACCCAGCGATTAGCTTGTCATTTGAATTTGACCCTTAAATCGTATGTCGTATAATATGTTTCATAACATCAGTACATATAAAGAGCTTGCAACTCGCGGTTGGCGTGCGTACGGCGAGCTTGCACCTCGCGGGCTACTTATGAAACATATTATACGACATACGGTCAAATTCAAATGACAAGCTAATCGCTGGGTTGGAGCGGTGCCGTTGCCGTTACAGTGTGCCATGACCTTTAGGCAACAATATGTCATGTGCATTTAGTTTTCACTGAAAGGGATTTTAAATATTCTTTTCAGTTATTACTCAGTTCTCAGTCGGTACTCAGTGTAAAACACATTAGAAATATAACAGTGTAATAAAAAAGTATGTGTAAAAGTAGCAGAAATATAAAAACATTGGCACACATTGGAAATGTGCTTTTCATATTTCTGTATATAAAATATATCTCTTAAACAATGTTAGTTACCATACTCCTCCGAAACGGCTTGACCGATTTTTATGCAATTTTGTGTAGGTCGAGTAGGTCTGAGAATCGGCCATCATCTATATTTGAAACACCTAGGACGCGAGCGGAGCCTCGGTCATCAGCTAGTATCTGTATTTTATTTCAAAGTAAGGAGTACTTACTTAAATCTATCTAAATTTAAGGAGGAACCTATCATTATTTTTAAATCTTTTTCTCGTTTACTCAAAGAACCACAAAGCATAAGAGACTCACAGATTAAAAGGTCTTAGAACTTTCTCCATAGAAATGTGGTGTTAACGTTTCCAAGCAAATGTCCTATGAAATCTTTCTTTATAATTAAAGTGCAAAACAAAATCAAAAAGAACGTTTGGTCAAATTCTTAAGTAACATAAACGTTTATACCAATAGGATTATCTGATTATTAAATTCCTATAATATTTTCAATAACATAATCTTCTGAAACGTTGGAATTATTAATATTAACAAATAGTAATAATCATTCACCGCTATCTGAGACCCAAATCACACTGACAGGCACACTCACCCACATACTATATCACAACATTCTTATAGAAGTACCTACAGAGATATAATATTATATGTTAATATGAGAGCGAGTTTCCATCGCAGATGCAGGCTTAAGTAGGCGTAATGACGTCACGTCATGATGAAACCCATGGTGAAAACACATGTGTATTACGGCTGATTAAAACACAGTGCCAATGGGAATGGAATGTATTGAATACGTGGGACTGGTTTCGGTTCGTTAGTAGCACTTCGATAAATCATCATCAGTTCTTTTTTTAAAGTAGAACTAGGTTTTTTCTTAATTGCCACAATTTATTACATGGGAATGAAATTGCTGAATATATTAGGGCCTCTTGCCGTAAGCTGCTACTTTCGGAAGTAAATAGAGAAAATGGGCGAATACCGAATGTAAAATTAAGAGGAAAAGGAATATTGCATAAGCATATAGATTATATTATATCGATATAAGTGGTGTGCAATGGGAGAGGCCTATGTCCAGAAGTGGATTGCGATAGGCTGATGATGATGATGATGATTTGGATTAGGGTTCGTAAGCAATTGAAAACACATAAATAATTCTCATTCTCTGTATTGTAATAATTTTAACAAAAAGAAACCGACTTCAATGAAAAACTATTCCGAGTGCCCAAATCGCGACAATTGTGCATAGGATATTTGAGGAGTTCCCTCGATTTCCTTGGGATCCCATCATCAGATCTCGATATGGTGACGATGGGACCACCTGTGAGCTACGCCCATTCCAATGCAAAAATAATTTTTGAAATCGGTTCATAAACGACGAAATCATCGCTGAACACAAAAAAAAAGATTCCGACGAATTGAGAACCTCCTTTTTAAGTCGGTTAAAAACAATCTATCTATGTATATATGTATATTATTTACAGCCAGCTCAAGCTTCACGTGACCATGTCGATAACGACTTCCACGAATTTAGTCCCCACCCAAACCTGAATTTAGAAGTTTTTACTCCAAAAAGTTTTATCCGTTTTCTTTGCCGAAATTTACCCCATTCTATGTAAAAACTTTCACATATTTTCACAATCTCAGGTTGAATTTCGGGCTGCCGGTTGACCACATAAGAAATCAGCCCAAAGCCTTGTAATGTTACAAGTTGCTTTAATCAAAATAGAATTAGCATATGGGCAGAAAAATTACGATGAATTCAATATTTGTAAAAATAAGATTTTTCTTTTTAATTACAACCCTGCCAAATTGACTCCACTCATCATAATGGAAAGCATGAGTAGAATCCAAGTGTAGTGGTCACCATCCTCATCGCGAATGCAGACAATAGAGTATGGTAACCCACACCATGGCGGCTTATTGAGATGCTAGTAGATCATTGGGCCTCCGGTCACCTGTCCACCAGTAACACCTGTCAACGAAACCCGACAGTACGAATACTATCATTTTAGGTTGGTCTACTCTGAAAGGGTTGTACCACCCCGGTCAAGAAGTGCTGAAATCAGCGTGGCTCTACTACATTCATCATCATCATCAACAACCCATAACGTCCCACTGCTGGGCTCAGGTCTCCTCTCAAGAGAGGGTTAAGGCCATACGTCCCCACTGGCCGAGTGCGGGTTGGGGACAGGCAAGACATGTTGTGGCTACGTAATCTTGCTGTTGGATGTTTTTTACTACATTACTAGAAATTAATAATAAATAATTTTTCGGCCATCTTACACACAACGTCCTCTAGTCCCAAACTAAGCAGAGCTTGTATTATGGGTACTAGATAACTGAAACGTACATAAACATCCTTCGAATCTGTCCATCGAACCCGAGACCTCTTGATCAGCAGCCGATACACTAACCACTAGACCAACACAGCAGTCACTAATACATAATGGGTACACTTCACTGTATTCCTAAAAATCTGCGGTTAATTTCTATTCGTCTAGTGGTATGCGGATGCAGCCTACATTGGACTTAATGAATAGGAGATACGTCATTCTTTCGTGTCACCACAAACTGATAGAGGTGACCCTTCAAGTCATTCGATTACACCGATCTATCAAAAGATTTGCTTGTGTCTACTAGTTACATTGATCGATAGACTCTTTAGAAAACAAATAGGCATTGTTTTTTCTTATCAGCTATTTAAGTTCCTCGTAGGTTCATCGATCAAAAACATGTTTATAATCGATTAGTACTTTAGAAATTGGATTTTATAAAAAAAAAATGCTGGGACTGAGTCCGCTTTTCAACAATTCATTATAATATATTAATTTAGAACAATATTGGTATATCTTATGAGTTTATAACTAAAAATACGTCATTTTGTAAACAGTGCTAAGTTATCAATCAATCACAGGGACACTTGTAACAGTACTGACGGAAACACTCCCCGTGATCAAAAACCGATTCTATTACATGACAAATAGAATCGTAAATTCAGAGCTTACATAAGATACAGTTAATACTATACAATGTGTCTGTGTAATTAGGTAACATGACGGTATTTAGTCTGTGCAGTCAGCGGCACTACCGGAGCTATGCATTGTGATTAGATTTGATCAATCAAAATGTATTCGCTGTAATGTAACACCCTCACTTCTATTTTTCACTTTAAAATTATTATTTTTTTCGTTTACATTGTCATCAGTAACTCACAGTAGTCCACTGCTAAATATAAACTATTCTTAAAATTGAAATTTTGGCCTTTACCACGATCGCCAAAAGTGCTGGTGTATATGTCGCTGAATATAAGTGACGTAAGCCAATCCCGAAAACAGTCTGCAACTGAATACTGAAACTGCAATCGCATTTACAGCCTTCAGCTGTAGATTCTCTAAAGAGCTTTGAGAAAACTCTAACAAGAAATCCCTGTCTATAAGAATTAAGGAGGAAAGATTCAACTTCCTATTCAACTAAAACGAAAAACTATTTTCGACTTATATCGTGGTTTAAAATATCGTAACCTCTCAATTCAAACTGTATACTTGGTTTATTTAAATTATGAAAAATCTATATAACACACGTGTTTCCCTGCCTCTATGGTTGCGAATCCTTTAAACGGGATGTGAAAAAAGATCTAACTAGGTTACAATAGTATTCACCATACTGCATTGTAAACATTTGCAATGTGGATGGTGATTGCAACTCTTAGACTCTACACATGCTTTCTATTAGAAAGTGTAGAGCCACTTTGGCAGCTAATAGATAAAAAACAGAGGCCAAATAATTTGAGAAAATAAACTCAAAACCTAATTTATGTTTTCTCTCTATCTAATGCCGGGGGTATGGGTCGATTACACGATTGGCCTAGTGGTTTAAGCTGTCGCCGTGCTGTTTTCTACTGCGCCAAGTATCGGGGTTTCGTGTCCCACGTGGGATCACACTTTGCGTGATTCACAAATTGTTGTTCTGAGTCCAGACTTAGAACAACAATTTGTGTGTCACACAAAAAATAATATTTCATATATTTTTGTAAAGTCCCCCGCGAGACAGGTTGTATAATAGAAAAATATGGGCTATTTGCTATTTCTCCATGTACCACAACAAAACTGTATGTTATTTTAACCTATTGACTAACAAATGCATATTCTTCTGACCGGTAACAAATTACTTCAAAATTCAGATTCATTAATAAATAAGCGGCCTACCTCTGTCCGCTCTTCGTGCTGTATGCATAAGGTAATCAAATTAATCACTCCCACTCGAAATTTTAAATATAACCTTATTTCGTGAGAACAAGCCAAGGCAGTTATATGAATGGCATACTTTATTATGCTTTAGCAATATGCAATCATTTTTAACCGGGATTTGACATAGACACTTAATTTTGTTGTATGAGATGTTTCAAACGATAGATACATGGGGTTTACATAGAGCCAAATAAATTTAGTTAAAACTGTGTATGTTCACGGAAACATGGAAAATTTACATGTTTCTATGCATTTGTTAAAAGTCTATGCAAATAAATTAAATTGAAGTGTCTGCTTATAATTTCATTGAAATTATATACGTTACCTACAACATTTTTTTTATAAATTAATTGTGTGTCTATCTGCCTGTCTGTTTGTCCCAGCTAATCTCTGAAACGGCTGGACGTATTTTGACGGAACTTTCACTGACAGATTGCTGATGTTAAGCTAATTATTTTAGACTAGCTGTGCCCCACAACGTTACCCGCAGTTTAAAACAATAAACGCAGACAACACTGTCTGACTCAGCTAGTAGGTAAATTTTTCACGCATTATTACACTTCGCGCTTTTGGCAATGAGTGCGCCCTTTGTAACGTACAAATTCCATATCTCACATTTTATTTACTATCTCTTTGCTCTGAAATACCGTATTTCCTAGAATTATACCTAACCCGCGGCTCCGCCCTCGATTCAATTGGTTTTCGCGATATAGAGTAACCTAAGATTCAAACTATTTTCATGCCAAATTTCATAATATGCCTAATGTTGTGCTTTCGCATAGTCACAAATCTGTACAACGCAAATAAAACTTATCTACACTAGGAAATAAACTATCAAGTAAGTAATAGAAGAAGCCTGCTTACTGATCCGGTGGGAACAATAGTGAGCTTACGGCATCGCCTATTAGACCAATATTTTTCCATTAATCCAAGCCATGGGAACGTGCCCTGGCAAAATGTTTCCGAGTATTTTCACTTGGTTATAGAAATCTTTCATGCGGTATATAACTACTATGTACTAATGTAGTATGGAAACTTTCATTAAGAAAAAATAAATCTTGTATTTTTCTCTCTTTCTCGTTTTCCCAAACATAATAAGATCGGTTTTTCACCCCGAAAACCACAAAATTTAATTTCAGCGAAATATCTATCTATTCCCGCTAATGTCTGGAATAGCAGGACGGATTTTGTCGGGACTTTCACTATGTACAAAGTCACTTAGAGTACTATTATTTTACAAGTGGTTGTTGTTGTAGGGTACAAAAACAACCGGTTGGTGCAGGTGCGCATACCTGCGCCTCATGCCGCCCTGAGTGTGGCCGCTTATGTAGAGGCCAGCCGAGAGGGACGGCGTCCGCGTGTTTCTGGACGTTGCCCAATTAGAGAGTCTAACCGGAGATGGTGCCCGTAACAGTGCGGGCAGGCGCTGGGAGGGGTCCAGAAGGAAATCCCTTCCCTGATCTCCTTCCAAAATACAGGCGCAGAGAGGTCACAACGTGTGGTTTTAGTCGGTTCGAGTCCGACACACCACCAACAATCGCGGATAACGCCACCGAGCTTATCTAGCTAAATAATAAAATTAATGCATCTACCGTCGTATCACTAATTACCTGGCTTCAATTTATGGAACTTTTCTCGTCTTCTATAAGTTATTTACAACTCTACAACCGAAATTGTAAAATCTCATCACTCGTGTCACAATTTTTAGTTAGTTTGTCATCGTTGTGAAAGAAGATAGAAACCGGATTCGATTAAAACGGCATACGCAATAAGTTTCCACAAAACTTACATTTAAACATGCTGTGATGTTGTGTGTGATGCTGAAATTTGACTACTGCCTGCGATGCTCACTACCTCACTGGTTTAGGAATTAGCGGATGCGACTGCCACTCAAGAGGCCTCGGGTTTGATGCCCGAGTCAGTTTAAAAGTGTTGTTGAGTCTTCCTTAGGTATAAGAAATGATTAACAGCAGCACGGGGCCTGGAAGTTTGCGTTGTCTCATCGATCGTTACCGGAAAATCAATGCTCTTTAGTTCAATCGGTTTTACCTGAATATCAGTTTTTCCACGGAATGAATTGCAGCGGACCTTTGCAACCCTGAGACTGAACTGAATTCAAAGATCGTACTAGTTGTCAGTATATTTGAAAGTTTTAATAAACCAAATACCGTTATATCGTGGAAGTACCATTACTTTGACACTTATGAATAAGCTCAACGGGCACAATACCACGGCAATACGGACAACCGGTGTCATTAATTTCCCTCGTGAATTTTTCAAAATGATTGGCTAACAAATTAACTTTCATGACGCTGATGTTCAAAAATCGCTAACAACTACCAGATGCTTGAATTATAATAATATATGCTTTCAAAAATTTCATTAGAATGTAATAGAATGTAAATTATATAATCTACTTCTCAAACAAAATCAATGTGTCAGGTGTCAAAGGTGTGTACGTTACTTACCTAAAAAACGATTGAGTAATTTTTTGTTTATCTGTGCTCCGGCTAATCTCTAGAATAGCTAAACCAATTTTGACAGGACTTTCACTGGTAGATAGCTGTGGATATAAGATGTAACTTAGGCTACTTTTAGTTTTAGCCAATAGTTTAACAATAATGGACAGAATAAAACAGGCTAAATATTATTAAAACTTTTTAAGTAGGTTGTGGTTTTTTAAAATTTAATAAAGAAAAGAATATTTTATAAATAGTAATAAATATAACAGTAATTTAACATTCCTAGGTATGCACTAGTAGTGATAAAATTCGAAAGTAATTGACGACAATTGTAATCATGAATAATATACGCAACCTCCGGCCATTCCTGTGTCTCCCACGAATCAAGCAATCTTGCAACGTGTGTCAAGTGCCTAATAATATGAGATTGACATATTATACAAAATAACTGATTCATAAAGTTTTGGATGCCTGTACTTACTGGATATGTTGCTTTAACAGTTCATTATAATTATCAGTCTTGCTTAATGGTTGTAGGTTTTAATGTCCAGGTAAAACTTCAAAGTAATCAAATGCCTATTTTCACCGAGTATACTTAAACCGCATCTTTACTACGTAGGTACTCCCTAAATTTTATAGATATCTATGCATCTAGGTGTCCCCTAAATGTAGGTGAAACTAAAATATCACTATCAATCAATCACTAATACTATAAAATCGAAAGTAACTTCGTCGGTCTGTTCGTTTTCACGACTAAACCGATATCAATGGAATTTGGTATGGTCATAGTCATACTATGAATTCTCAAGGAAGGACCTATGTCCTTCCTTGAGAATTCATAGAAGACAAAAGCTAATATTATTATTATAATATGTTCAAACGTAAATGCATGATAAAAAAAAAAACATTACTATCGAGTATATAAAAACGATTGCAACATCATTACCAAGTTAGATTCTATCGTATCAAGAGATTCGAAGACTTTGCCATTTGAATACGTTATATATCTCAGTGCAGGATGTGGATTTCATTCCTCGGTTCTAAGGAAATTGCCTCTATTGTTGAGTTGCAATTCTGAGTCTGCCAATAAAACTGCAGCTGGTAACACTAGTCAATACTAATACATAGCAAAATGACTCAGTGATTACATGTTTTAAGAAAAAACTATTAACGTTTTTCTTATACTAATAGTGAGAGAAGAATGTTCGTCTCAAGGTAGAAGAGGAGAGAGAGCACAGCAAAATACTAAGTGATTACATATGGTATTTTAAGAAAGGAACTATTATATACTACTAGCTGATGCCCGCGGCTCCGCTCGCGTTTTAGAGGTGTGAAAAATAGATGTTGGCCGATTCTCACACCTACTGAATATGTATATAAAGTTTCATAAAGATCGGTCTAATCGTTTCGGAGGAGTATGGCAACGAAAACTGTGACACGAGAATTTTATATATTAGATATCTCTACTCTCCATCCTCATTGCAAATGTAGACAATGCATATAACAGCCTGTTTTTTCTCGTTTCCTTTAAAGGTACCGGGATCATAGTGGGAGGTCAACACGTGCGTTGGTTGTGAGTTATGTTATGGTCCTCCCCCTCCCTAGCTTCTGAGAGCGGGAGAAACTCAAAATATATTTTGTGATATCTCTATTCAATCAAATATATATACTATTAACCAGAACTGAATTATTATTTTTTTATAAACTAGACCCCTGCAATTCAGCTCCAAGACTTAAATTTAAAAAAGAAACACTAAAATTAATGTTTCTGTTGAGCATTTTTTAATTTTGAACATGAACAAACCTATTAAAAGTTAAAGACGTTTTATCCCACACCTTTAAGCGAAATACAGCAACCTAGAACAAAAAAGTCACAAGCATCGACCACCTTAATCAATAGTCTATAGAAAATGCTGTTAAAGTGGTGAACAAAGTTACAATAATGAACAAAGCGTCTCCGCGGTCATAGGACATTATATCCACATACATAAACCTTTGTTTTTGCTCGCGTCCCTGTTCCAGCGAACAATGGACCACTAGCCGTTCCATTTAGGGATGGACTGTGCCGGGACGTCCCGGGAAACAAGTGGAGTTATTGCTGGATACTTGAATTTTGATTAGGTTGAATTCCAGTTTCGGTGTAAATATGATTCAAATAACACTTGAATTTGTATTATTGTTTGTTTGTTTTCTAATTGAAATATAATGATCGTCTTTTATGATTTTTGCGCAATGAGTGCATGCGCATGTCATCTATAAGAATTGTCGGTTAATAAAAAATATCTGCATCTTAACTAGTAGAAGTAATAACTTAAACCAATCGGGAAGCGTCTGTCCGAAATACAACTAGCACTGTGGGTTAGAGTGAGAGAGGAGGAGTCTGACTACCGCTGCCGTGTGGTTAAGAGCAAGGGAAGCCAGACAGACTGACGCGGTAACACGTTACGTAACGAAGCGGTTTACCCTACCATAAGAACCTGACTTCTCATTACGTCCCGACAGACTTTAACAATCCACAGCACAGCAGAAATAGGCACCAGGACTAGGTGGTTCGGATGTGTCTTCTTGTGCCGACCAGTTAAAAACTGGAACTTAGTGAGTTAAGCTCATGTGTTTCCCTACTACCATGATCCCGAGAATATTAGCGTGAAGAGACTAATCAAGCGTGTACTCACATTATACCTAGAAATATCTCTCCAGTTTTACGTTTAAGTCAGACTTGACATAACAAAAATAAAACCGTATTTCGGTTCTTTGTTACATACACGGATTTAGCTTGCCTATGGCAAATTCCAATTTCCGGTTCGAGCAAAGTAAATATTTTATAAGAAAATTTGAGCGGGTCGGTGGCTTGAAAATGTAATTCAAAGAATAATTAGAAACTCTTGTTTTGTTAAGATCTACAAGTTTAAACAAATAAATATTTTGAATATTACTCATGAAGAAGAGGTTTATGTTTAATTAAAATTAATTTGTAGAAAGCTTTATTTATTATGATACGAAATGATGTATGATATGATGTATTTTTCTGCGTAAAGTTACGGTAATAATCAGTGATGTATAAAAATACATACCTGTATTAACACTTAGTTTCCATCAAGATAACTCATCGACACAAACAGAACTAAAGCTATCTTTACTATGAAGCTTTGAAGATTTCTTTCATTATAAGTCTTTGTTATAATGATAAAGAAACTGAAAACATTGACACGAAATTATAAAACTATCTCTACTCATTTACATTGAGTGACTTATTTCTGACAAATTTCTAGCTAAACAAAATATTCATTTTATTTTTTTATAAAATACATAATATTCATATGAGTATATAAGAGAATGATGATATTATGAAGTCCTAAGTGCTGGTCATACTCACCAAGGAAATATCCTTGGTGAGTATGAGACCGTGTCCGTGTGGTGACGGATTAAGAATACAGAGTGTCACCACCCCTATTCATCCCGCGGGTGTCGTAAAAAGCGACTCAGGGATAGACTACGCAAGATAACATCAATGCAAAGAGAAGGAAAACTTGAAACCAACCCTATACCAACCCGTCTGGCCAGTGTGGTATAGTAGGCTATAACATCCTTCTAAGAAGAGGCCTATGTCCAGCCGTGGACTGTTAAAGGCTGTTGATGATGATGTATGGTCTCATACATCATCATCAACAGCCTTTGACAGAGGCCCAATGATGCACTATCATCTCACTAGGCCGTCATAGTGTCGGTCCCCGTGCTGCATTATCTACATTCGGAATCAAAATGGTGACTCTTGAATTCTACCCATGCTTTCCATTAAACCGATATTTGGGCATATATACTTTTACCAAAAAGAAATGAAGAGCATAAAAATCCGGGATTAAATGTGCACGATGTCCGCACTACGTTCAATAGGTTCGTTATTATAATATTTTTGCGGCTCTGGGGAACGCGTTGATTGGATGCAGCGTTGAGATAAACTCGCCTCTGTTTATAATGTTAATGGAGAATAGATGTTATAACACCTATAGATTTTACGTCTTGGTGTGAGAAAATTTATAAATCAGTTAATTTTATGAAAAACAATGTAATTTGTATCAAAAAAAACTGCTAATATAAGTCGGACTCGCCCATGAAGGGTTCCGTATCAGTAAGTAGCATCATATAAAACTTCTTGTTGTTCGTTGTAACTTGGGTCGATGTTTTTATAATAGTGTATTGATTGAATTGAAGGTAAATTGCGGTTCACGATTTATGAAGTATTAAAAAAAACTACTTACTAGATCTCGTTCAAACCAATTTTCTTTGGTAGTTTGCATGGTAATGTACAACATATATTTTTTTTACTTTTATTACTCTTTTATTTTAGAAGTTACAGGGGGGGGGACACATTTTTCCACTTAGGAAGTATCTCGCGCAAACTATTCAGTTTAGAAAAAAATGATATTAGAAACCTCAACATCAATTTTGAATACCTATCCATAGATACAGACAGACAGACAGACATGACGAATCTATAAGGGTTCCGTTTTTTGCCATTTGGCTACGGAACCCTAAAAACTGACAAAATAAGCCCAAGGCAACTTCACCCTTTCTTCTAAATCTGTAACATAAGACGTTTTGTAATCTACATAAGTAGAGCTTGTACTATTGGTATCAGACAACATCCAGACTCCAAAACAAATACATACGCTCATACCATATTATGCCACAAACAGTCACCCATCTTAGTACTGACCGCGCATTCGTTGCTTAATTATAATCACCTACGACATCCTATGTAATATGAAACTGATCGTGCAGTGAGTATATGCATGTTTGTATATGAGGCTTCGAACTCATTCTAGATAATTTTCATGTTTAAAAGCTTTTACGAATAATCGAGTCGTTAGTTATTAGTTATTAAGTACCCAAGTATAACATTTACGTAATAGTGAAACTACATTATGGCATACACTGCGGTGAAATATAGTTGTTCCCGCGCTAAAGTTATCGGGAATTAGGTTATTATGCTGGTGTAGTTTCAGCGGAATGCGTGTCGACTAGTTTATTGAAGTTTGTAATTTCATTAACTGATTATGAAAATTAATGACAAACTGAAAACATACAATTTCTTTAGTTATCTGTAGATAGAGCTCAAGTTACGATACGACACGGCAAATTGAAAAAGTATTCATTATAGGCGTCGGAAACGTTAAAAAATGAAAGACAGAAAGAAATACCACCAGTCACCAGCTGGTGGTTTATATGTCGGACTCGGACCGACTAAAAACCGTACGCCATCTCGGGTACTAGAAGCAGAGGAACCAGGTGCACCCTCGAAAGGAAATCCCTGGAACCCGAACCTCCGGCCATCTACGGTCTGTAAATGACCCCCTTCTGTGTGGGAACCCAATAACAGGTTATCCTGGTATAGACAAGTGATACGAGTAGAATGTAGTAAATAATGTTTTGGGTGTTGAAATTGACGTTGACGGATTTAAGTGGGAAGGATCACTCAAGGAAAATTTATGAACGGCGTGAACTAGTGATAGAGAAGAATGGAAGAAGTAAATCTATTGTGTCGACCCCAAATAAAGTTGGAAAATGGGTAGAGAGATGATGAAGTAGACGTTAAAAACAAACCATATCAAAAAAGTATAGGTTTTACAATGTATTTTTGCTAACACACAAAGAAAAATTATAAAAATATAATTGAAACAGTATAATCTATATAATTCTAAAAACTGACTTATACTTTTATGACATGACCGGTTTCATCTAGATAAATGTTATATATTATATATTATAATATAATATAATTATATTATAATATTTATATCTAAAACCTGACAATATTAAACAATATTAAATAACCAACAGCATTTTATAGTGATCGGATTGAAATAACATCTAGAACATATAACTCTCAGCATACGTAAAGTCATGTTTTTTTCCATCCGGGATAGGTGTCTAGAGACAATAGAACTCCAAATGATACGATCCTGACACACGCCGGTTAAGGGTGCTTCTGACGCGGTCCTTTTGCAGTATACCGCTGATCGGGTCAATTTACCTCATTTTTTTATGAAAATTAACTTTATGTGTTGTGTATGTGTACGTGTTTATAAGTGTGTACTTCTCCGGTGTATCGGTAAGTAATTAATTATAAAAAGCTACCCGTGGACTTTACGTATTGTGTATGTATGGATGTGTGTGTTCTTGTGTGTGTGTGTCAGAGTGTGTGTATGAGAACCCTGTCCAGAAAACTGGTTTGGGTCCAGTCACTCCACTAATCCTACTCATTCAGTAAAAAGTAACCATAAAAGCAATTTTATGTTATGCCGTATTATCATCTTATTATTATGATCTCTTTGAAGGACAAAGGAAAGAAGCAATCCGTCAGAGAACCAAAGCGACCAACAGGGCTCTGAAAGTTAGTAGCTTAAACTGCATTCATATAATAATATATAGTATAATATAAATATTTATATATATGTCGCAAAACCGATAAACGCTGGAATGAGCGTGTTCTGATGTGGCCACAGCGCTTTGGCAAACGTAGTGTGGGGAGGCCTCTGACCAGGTGGGATGCAAAAACAGTTTACTGGAGTCTATGGTATATCATAGGATAAGTCTATGGACTGCAACGGGCTGATGACGATGATTATCACTCATGTTGTACCTGCCCAAAAATAGCTCTAATTTAACGCCAGAACATCGTTATACCCACCAACAAAGTTAATCCCAAGTATTCATTTATCATCCATTTCTAAATATTTATATAGGATACTTACTCACTTTATATAATATTACTTTGTTTCAAAATTATCGTTAACCATCGATTCACACTTTACTTCATGTGGCAACTTTGTTCTCGGGCGAACAATCTCCACAATATATCAAAGTCCAAGTTGATCCAAGTTTAGTTAACTTTGTCGGAGTTTGTCAACGTACCGTATACTTAAATACGTACAAGTTGGTACAAGCCCTCATATAAAGTGTTTGTGCATCTATGTGCGGTAAAGTTCCAATCTCAGAACTTGTTCGGTTAATATTCGTGATTGAAGGAAATGTTTAAATTTTTTTTTTTTTTTAAATATTTAAGCCTGCCAAAGTGACTCTACTCTGCCTGATGGAAAGCATGAGTAGAATCCAGGAGTTATTTTATTAGTGAAATCAACGGAAGTTTTTAAAAAAAATTCTCAATGAATCCTACGTATAGTTATTACAGTTTAATTAAAGAAGCTTATCTAAAACATTCTGAATGTACTGTACTGACACTAATTGTAGAACTGAGCTAAGCTTAAACTCGCTCAACCAACTGTGGAAAGAACTAGTTTATAGAGCTCGGCGGAGTCTCCCTGAAGAACAAAATTCTATACGAAGTAATCCATGATGATAATGATTTAAAACTTCTAGTACTTTTTCTGTTTAAAATTATTTATGATTTTTTTACTTTTGTTTCCCATACCGATAAATCAAAAAAAAATTGAACCGACTTCAAAAAACATCATTTGAAAACTCCTTGAATAAAAACACTAAAAAGCATAATATAAGCTTAATTTGCTGGTTTAAATTAATATGTGTCAATTCTTGTATATACCTAATTATCTATTATTTAAATAAAATACTATTGTAATGTAGGCTAGATATCAATCTAAAATGTATTTGAAGTCGGTACCGAACCAAAAATTAGAATAAGAACATGCCTCGTTGGTCTGCGTAATGGTTAGCGTATACGACTGCTAATCAAGAGGTCTCAGGTTCAAATCCCAGGTCGGGCCAAAAAGTGTTGGTTTTTCTCACAGGAAATTCTTAATAGCAGCCCGGAGTCTGGAAGTTTGGCGGCGATTTTTCAGGTAAAACCCGTTGAATTAGTAGCCGAACCCAAATAAACTTGGGAATAAAGGCTAGGAAGATATTTTTAATATAATTATACTATAGTAGCATACTATTTAAAAAGTATATACATACTATATAATATATGTAGTATAGTAGTAACCATCATCAGCCTATTGCAGTCCACAGAACAGAATAGCTGTGTCCTATACACGCCACTCTGGTAAGTAAGGTCTATGTATTTATCATATCGAATTGATGAAAAACTAAATAGGGACGTCAAAAGCTTCAAATGACTCACTATACGCTACGTAGGAGCCATCGTTTTATTGATGATACACCCATCTTGTATCTTATGACATTATAGCAACTATAGATAGATAGGTACATGTAGATAATTGATCTGTGTCTATCAGTTCTTTGTGTCGGCGTTCCTTGTTCTCATAATTGCATGTGAGGAAATGCAATTAATAAACTTGCACTGGGGAAATTAGGTTACACTACAGCGAGAGAACAATTGGGTTTCTATGAAACGCTTATAGTAAGCATGTAGGATATTATTTCCAGCATAAAGTATAAATTTGTTAAGACCACTTAGTTATTGGGCAAGATTTTTATTGTGTAACAAATAACCCACTTTTGTAAGAACTTTTTTGTTTCTAAGAAAAGAAGACACTTGTATTACAATTATGGTTTTGATTAATATTTTTCATTTTTATTTTAGTTAATAGTTAACTTTACATTTGTGAGCTTCCAACTACACGTAATTGTTAAATACTTATCTAATATGTGTGTCTAAGTTTGAACGTACGTAGAAAGTATGTACGTATGAATATACGAGTTCGCCTTAGTATCATACTTCCTCCACTTGTTTATTTACACACAAATTATATATTAATATACAAAGTATAAATTACAGTTCACTTACAAGAGATACAACTTATATTATATTAAGCGTTTAAAACTTTTTGTAACTTATTTAACAATAAAGATAAATATACATGAACAATGAACCTAAAAACTAAAAACCTTAACCTTAACATTCTTAGATTATATTACAAAGTATTATAATCTAAGAAGCACCGTTAGCAATTTGTCATGATTGTGACTTGTACATATCTTATATTTTCGTGAATTTTTACGACATATTACTTTAAAAAAATACAAGGTAAATAGGAAATTATATATTCATAAGTTCGAAAAGTTGCACTGAACGGTAATCATAACCCCAATTCCCGAAGTTGTAGTTCAAGCGCTCTACCATCACATAAGTCGAAAAATAATAAATCAAACCAAGAACTTCAAACTTTAAAATATTGAAAACCAATTCGAACCGTAATGGAACAATCTAGATTTCATCACATGACTGATTGTCAGACCACCTATCAAGTTTTAACCAGAAGGATTAACTTCCAACGTCTAGCATAGACGTTGCGGCAATTTACATAGGATGCAAACTTTGTTACATAACACACAGATCCGTGTCATGTAGGCGTTAAGGACGCTTCTAAATGACTTTAGTCCAGCGCTATTCTATGAGGCTCTAGAAACCCATTGAAGGTACTCACAGACTTTAATAATAAAATTTCACAAAAACAAAAACTTTCCACCCCTTTTCTCGAAAATTATACGAACAGAGGAGTGGATGAAATTTAGCACAGTAAAAGTTTAGTACCTGAGTGACCGCGCTTTGCTCGCGATTTATTATTTACTTACGTCATCAATCCGCAATAAATTCGCTAAGAAAGCTGTCCCTTAGTAAAGTTTTATAATAGCTTCATCATCATCATCAACAGCCTTTAGCAGTCCACTGGTGGACATAGGCCTCTCCTTAGAAGGAGGTTTTGGCCTACTATACCACACTGGCCAGACGGGTTGGTAAAGGGTTGGTTTCAAGTTTTCCTTCTCTTTGCATTGATGTTGTCTTACGTAGTTTATCTCTTAGTCGCCTTTTACGACACCCGCGGGATGAATAGGGGTGGTGACACTCTGTATTCTTAATCCGTCACCACACGGTTAATATATTTTAATATATTAATAACTGTTAATAGCTTGAATTCACAGTTATTAATAGTGCTAATAATTTCGTAGACTTATGTATTTTTCACTAGCTAACATCGAATCCCCGCTGAGTTTTTTGCCCATTCTTTAGACAAAAGGTTCAATATCTTACACAAATCTATTATAATAAGGAAAAATACAATGTTTTATACCAAAACCGTTTGTACGAACTGGTTTAGAAACACACGGTTCTGCTGGAATGGGCGACGGAGCGTGGGTGAAAATAATAGACCGAACCGCTTGACATTTCGAAATGGTGAGCGTACGTTCCGAGCTTGTATTAAGAATTTGTTTTACATAATTTAATAAAAAGTTATAGGTTTTTAATCAGTTATAATCTTCAAGAGATTAACTTTCACTCTTATTGTAATTGAAATGTGTAAATACTTGTATAGAGTGGATAAGAGTTTAACATTCTATTCACATTGCTTGTTTGTGCAGTGCTTGAGGACTCAGGTTCGATTCCCGGGTCGAACCGGTTGTGTGAATCACTAATATTTTTTTCGAAGTTTGGGTGTTTTCTTTATGTATGTATTTACATAAAAAGTATGTTGTCTAGTACCCATACTACAAGCTCTGCTTAGTTTGGGATTAGATGGCGTTGTATGTTAGATGTCCGGAATATCTATATTTATTTATTTATACAGCTTAGCTCATTAGATTGAACTAAATTTATTTTAGTTGTGGTATGGTGACGGATTAAGAATACAAAGTGTCACCACCCCTATTCATCCCATGGGTGTCGTAAGAGGCGACTAAAGGAACAAAATAAGCGGCTAACATCACTGCCAAGAGAAGGAAAACTTGAAGCAAACCCTTTACCAACCCGTCTGTCCATCGTGGTATAATAGGCCAAAACCTCATTTCAAAGGAGAGGCCTATATCCAACAGTGGACTGTTATAGGCTGTTGATGATGATTGATGATTATTTTTTATTTTTAATAAATGGCCTACCAAAGTGATTGTACCTTGCCTAGTGGAAACATTAGTAGAATCCAAGAATAGGGGTCACTTTCTCATTGTGAGTACAGGCAATGTATCATGGTGACCCACACTATGGCGGCTTAATGAGATGCTTCTGCATCATTGAGCCTCCTGGTCTCCTGTCGACATTAATTCATTTTTATAAATTCAATTGAACGCAATTCATGTTTTCCATCATTCAAAGTGAAGTCATTCCGACGTACTAAAATATAAAAAAAATGGTAATTTTAATTTAGTGACGAAACAACAGAATTAACACCATCTATACATACAAATATATGAAATTGAAGCATCTTTATCCCTACTAATCCCTACTAATATTATAAATGCGAAAGTAACTCTGTCTATCTGTCTGTCTGTTACGCTTTCACGCCTAAACCACTGAGTCGATTTTGATGAAATTTGGTATGAAGATAGAACTGAACTTGGGAAAGGACATAGAATACTTTTTAACGCGATAACCGACATTCACGCGGGCGGAGCCGCGGGCGAAAGCTAGTATTATAAATGCGAAAGTAACTCTGTCTGTCTGTCACGCTTTCACGCCTAAGCCACTAAACCGATTTTGAAGAAATTGGGTATGAAGATAGAACTGAACTTGGAATAGGACATAGGCTACTTTTTACGGCGATAACCGAAATACGTGCGGGCGGAGCCTCGGGCGAAAGCTAGTGTAATATAAAATTAAAGTTTGTTACCAAATGCATATAGGTATGACATATACATATATGTCTATGTCTGTATGTTTGTTCCGGTTAATCTCTGAAATAGCTAGACCGATTTTGAACAAACCTTCACAAGCAGAAAGCTGATGACACAAAAAGAAGTAAGTTGTACAAATTCTTTTTGGTGTAGCTTTGCTCTGCTGCGTTTCTCGCGATTTATAACAATCACAGCCGGTAATACTTACAATTACATTAATTGTGTATTCATCATTGCATGACAAAATAATTTTACTAATCCAATTTGGTAATGGCGAACGATTTCATGTAATCAACACGGCTTTGGAATCAGCATATCGAATTTAATGTGAACTACTCATTAATTTTGGTGGCAATTATATAAAACACTAGTTGAGCCCCGCGGTGTTACCCGCGGCTATTGTTGTGAACCGCGAGTAACGCCGCGAAACGAAGTTATTTAAATAAAATAGCCTTAGTTACTCCTTGGATCATGAGCTTTCTACCAGTGAAAGTATCTTCAAAGTCGGTCCAGCCGTTCCATAGCTTGGACGGAACAGTCAGATTAAAAATTTTAAATTTGCTTTTTTGATGTAACTACTATATATACTTTAATACTTATATACTTTAATATGCAGCTGTTATTAGTACAAACAGACACGCCTATTTTCTTAATACGTATAAATTATTGAGGTTAATATGAAACGCATATACGGCAGATATTAATATAAATATCACTTAAATTAGTAGTAATTGGAGATATAATCTGTAGATCATAAGTAGGACCGGACCGTACTCAATGAAAAGCAATATCGTCATTTGAATTTGAACTTTATCTGCTAAAAGATAGAGTATATTTCGTTTCATGTGTTGAATATTTGGCTCTTCCGATCAACCAGGGAAAGGTATTTCCGAGTTTTGTAGTACAATTAAATCATGTGCTATTTAAATAGTCGTGTAATTAATTAAATTATCTTGAAAAATTCATTTCTATGAAAATTTTACTGCCTATTAAAAAAAAATGTTTATTTATTTTAGTTAAATAACTTTGATTATGTTTTCTACTAGTGCAATTGTCAAATGTTCTTTCGCCTCTTTCGTTCTGGAATCGCTGATGTCTCTATTCTCTTGTTTGAATGGCTTAAACTGCCTCGTTGGTTTAGTATACTCGTATAGCGTAAGCGACTGCCAATCAAGTTAAAATCCCGGGTCGGGCCAAAAAGCGTTTTTGTGTTTTTCTTAGGAAATTCCTAATAGCAGCCCGGATTTTGGAAGTTTGGCACGTAAAGCCGTCGGTCCTGGTTGTCATGAACATCTATGGCAATCGTTACTGGGAAGTCAGTGCCCTCAATAATCTGTACATTTAAATAAATAGTGTAATAAGTGTCTGTTTGTATTTCCAAAATAACAGCTCTTCACTAAATACATATGAAAGTATTTACAGTACTTACATAAATAAATCGATTTAAAACTTTTTATCTGTCTGTCCGTCTGTTTGTTTGGGGGACCAAATAATAAATAATAATAAATATTTCGGACTTCTTACACACAACGTCATCTAGTCCCAAACTAAGCAGAGCTTGTATTATGGGTACTAAACAGCCGATTTAAATACTACATACTTTTTTTTTGTAAATACATACATATTATACATAGGAAACACGCAAACTCCGAAACGAATATTTGTGGATCACACAAATATTTGGTCCGACCCGGGAATCAAACCCGAGACCTCTTGATCAGCAGCCGCATAAGCTAACCACTAGACCAACAAGGCAATCTCTGGAAAGGATGGACCATTTTTAACAGGATTTTCACTGACAGCTAGCTAACTCAGGCTTCTTTTAGGAAAAGAACTAGGACACTCGGAAACTAACCTATAAGCAATGAAAATTAACGCTAAACAATTTATAAAGATAGGTAATACCACGAGACATCATCTTCCAAGCCTTTATTCCCAAGTTTATTTGGGGTCGGCTGCTAGTTCAACCGGCTTTACCTGAATATCAGTTTTTCCACGGAGCGACTGTCATTGGACCTAAGGGAGAACTGAAATTCGAAGGTCGAACTAATTGTCAGTATATTTGAGGGCACTAAGTTCCCAATAACGATTGCCAGAGATGTTCATGACAACCGGGACCGACGGCTTTACGTCCTCTCCGAGGCACGGGCGTGAATCACCGCCTAACTTCCAAACTCCGGGCCGCTATTAGGAATTTCCTAAGAAAAACCCAAAAACACTTTGTTGGCCCGACCCGGGATTAGAGCCCGAGAGCTTCTGATTAGCAGTCGCATACGCTAACCACTAGACCAACGAGGTACGAGACATAGCTATTTTATAAACAATTTAATGAATCAAGATGATGGAACAAACTAGTTGGATAATATCGCCTGCGTCGTGGGTGAGATGCCGTATCTGACGTGGGTGTAGTTGTACAAATATGCAAGTCACATGACAACAACCAGAATCCGCACAAATACTGACAACTTGTACCTACTCGTAGGAGTAGGCGAGTTGTAGGTCATACGAATAGGTATTTGGAATTACTGCCTTGTTGGTCTAGTGGTTAACGTATGCGGCTACTGATCAAGAGGTCTCGGGTTTGATCGGGTCGGACCAAATGTATGATCTACAAATATTTGTTTCGGCGTTCGGGTGTTTACTATGTACCTATGTATTAACAAAAAAAAGGTATGTTTATGTATTTATATCAGTTGTCTGGTACCCATAGCACAAACTCTGCTTAGTTTGGGACTAGATGATGTGTGCCATTCGATTTAAGAAGTCGCCACGCCTACTACGCCATATGTTGTGGGTTCATATCCACATGGGACAACACCTTGTGTGATCCAAAAATTGAGTCAGGATATTCTTTGACTGCACGGTTGGCCTGGTGGCTTAAGCGGTCGCCACGCCGCTTCCTACTACGCCAAGTGTCGTGGGTTCAAATCCCACGGAGGACAACACTTTGTGTGATTCACAATTTGTTGTTCTGAGTCTGGGTGTTCTTTGTGTCCGTTTCATGTATGTTTGTAAAGTCCCCCGCGTCACAGAAATTTATATACCTAATGCGGAAGTTGTCTTTTAAAAAAAAAAAAAAAAAAACTTTGTGTCCGTTTGTTTGTTTTGTAAATTCCCTCGCAACATAGGATCTAGATTTCTATTGCGGGTTTCTTTTTCAAAAATTATAATTTCGAAAACTACACACAATCGCCCGACCGTATGATTCCAAGCTTGGCAGATATTGTACTATGAAAGCTAGATTTATTGATAGAGTACTGATTTAGTTTTTTGGTGTAAATACACAAATATTATATGAATACGACCCAGAATTTGAACCCGAGACCATAAGCAAGGCAGTCGCATACACTAACACTGCGCCTACAATGCAGTCTGATCACTACAACAGACCAATGAAAGTTTTTTAAAGGACTTCATACCTTCTGTTGTTAAATCATATAAGTGTATGACTATCATAAACTAAATTTGTCCTTTCTAATATTATAAATTCTGTCTTTCTTTCTCTCTGTTACGCTTTCACGGCCAACCCGCTGCACCAATTTCCATTAAAATCGTCATGAAGATATTTTGATTCTTAAAGGACTCTTTACAGCGTTAACCAATATACACGCGGGCAGGGTAAATATTGTAATTTTAAATTGACTGCACAGATGGCGTAGTGCTTCAGGTGGCCACGGCTTCCTATTGCACTGAACGTTTTGGGTTCGATTTCAATTAGGACAACACTTGTTGTTCTGAGTCAGGATGTTCTTTCTTTGCAGGAGCTGGATGCGAGAAGCCCAAATTCGATCAAAGTGTTGTGCAATGGGAGAGGCCTATGTCCAGCAGTGGACTGAGATGGGCTGATGATGTTCTTTGTGTCATTTTAATGTACATATGTAAAGGTTTGCAGCAACTCTAGATATATTTCTAATACGCAAGTTGTTCTAAAAAAACATAAAATTAGAAAATAAAATTATACATTTCCTGCCTATTAATTTTTAATAGGTTTATGATTGTAGCCTATTGTTCAGGTAAAAGTTATTTCAAACGTTGTCTAGTAACCGTTCAAACATGCTGCACAGGAAATGCTATAAATAAAGAGATTTATTTATATTTGTATTCTAAAATACAGACTTGGAAATACGCTCTTAAAGCTGTTTAACTTTAAGAGCTTATTTAAAAGCTTATTACCTAGTGATTTAAAATCTAATGCTAATTAAGTTAGTGTTTGCTTTCGTTTCAACTGTGAAATAGTAATCGGTGCCTGCCTGTCTTGGTAGCGCAGCCTGTCTTGGTTCAAAGTTTAGGTTGGATCAAATTTTTGTATGATCTGCAAATATTTGATCCGAAGTTTGGATATTTACTAAGTACAATATGAATGTATTTATATCAGTTGTCCAATCCACCATTCTGCATCATTCGGACCAGGCCGCCATGGGACACCATGCTGCATTGCCTACCCTAACAATGAAGATGGTTACCCCGTACTCCTGGATTCTGATCATGCTTTCCATCTAAACATACCATAAATATGAACAAAATTTTATCTAGTACCCGTAATACAAGCTCTGCTTAGTTTGGGACTTGATGGCGTTGTGTGTCCGATGTCCGAAATATTTATTTATATTTAAATGTTCACTAAACTATAAATCGCCAAAGGTCTTATCTTCAGCTTTACAAGTTCAGATTCAAATGTGTTTGTAAGACTGCTTAATTATAATTTATACCATAAATATTGTAACACAATCTCTTAGTTGAATGGTTAATCATTACAATAATTTGATCTTATTCATTTATTCTCTGTCAAATCAATATAACATTTAATGAATAGAATTAGTAGCATAGCCATTTTAGATACATACAAATATTTCCTTTAGAGTAATGAGAATGAGTCATCATTAGTTTATAACACTCACCTTTTCTCTTTAATGAGCATTCATTGTCAACAAATCGCCCACCAGTCGAACAGTCGCAGGCACAACACTATTCATGACGTCACTTCCTCGCACTTCATTCATAAACCAAATCGAAGATCGACTTAGTATCTTTTTTCTAAAAGCACTATTCAAATTCGTATTTCGAAACCCTTGGCACAAACACTATTCTCGAAAAAGGAACGCGTATTTTTTTTATTTCGTTTTTGTTTTTACTTTTCTACTTTTTTTAGTAAGCGCGTGTGTGTCAGTCGGAGCGCGCGCACGTTTGAGCACGCGCCGGAGCCTCCGTGTAATCGCCCCCGCGATTTTTGTGCGTGGGCGCAACCAGGCCGAACAGCCGGCCAAAATTTGCGTAATATATTAAAGAAATAAACTACTCAAATATACGCTTCACTATGCTTATCTCTTCCTACAATAAAGTCAGTTCAATTTGAAACGACCCCCGTCAGCAGGGGACCGCATGAAAATGGCAAGCTTTCTTTATAAGCGTATGTTAGAATTTTAAATGAGTATCGAATAATGCATTCGACATAAAAAGCTATCGGCGTCTGCTAACAATATTATGTGAGCCGGTGCGTTGGGAAGCGACTTGTCGAGGAGTACCTTGTATGGTGAAACGGGTTCGTCTGCAGTCCCACACGTTTCGACTTTTTGTCGTTCACTGCAGGAAAGAGGCAGGGATGTCATCGTCCACTTAATGTTGACCTCCTCCGGCCATGAGCTACAAGTGCAATGTTTGAATTACTGCAGTAATAAATGAAGTATCAAGTATCTTGTGAGAACGGACTTCTTCTGGTAAGGAAGGAGCATTGTACAGATAGTGTGCTTGCAAACCACGTCTCGTCCCTGGGTTCATAAATTCGTAATGAAATCGTCGCGCTCCTGAGTTCTAATTAGAGGTCTATGGTGACGAGGGGATTGGCTTACGTAATGTTTTCATATTCTTAGTTTGTGAAGGCTACTGAGTGCTGCTTAGCTTATCTTCAAATTAGATTACTCAAAGACGATAAACCTCTGTTAGACAAGTATAAACTTCCTATTGATGTAATGCAATCATATGTCGTGTTTATTCTATCAATAGGCCAATGCCTCGGTGGCGTAGTGGTAGCGTATGCGACTGCTGTGCTTGAGGTCTCGGGTTCGATTCCCGCGTCGAACCAAATGTTTGTGTGATCCGAAAATATTTGTTTTAGTCTGGATGTTTTCTGTGCATAACATGTATGTATTTACAAAAAGAAGTAAGTTGATGTATTTATATCAGTTGTCCAGTACCCATAATACAAGTCCTGCTTAGTTTGGAACTACCTAGTTCGCCATCTGGTGATGCCTGTGAGATGTCCGAAATGTTATCCCGAAATGTCCTGATTGTGAGTGCATACAATGCAGCATGGTGGCCCTTACCATGGTAGCTTTGGGAGATGTTTCTGCATCGTTCTCCCTAATCCGATTTTTAATATAAATTATGTGTTTGTACATCTGTACTAATGTTATAAAGCAAACGAGTTTGTTTGGTTGGTTCAACGAGTTAATCTCCGGAAGTACTAGTCTGATTTTCAAAAGTATTTTAGTGTTAGATGCCCCAGTTATCAAGGAAAGCTTGAGTATGGTGAAGACTATTTATCACCACAACTAAAAAAAATCTGAGTTATAGTATCAAACTAAGAGTATCAAAAAAAAGTTGTAAAAACAGGGAAAATTGATAATAGGTAGTAGAGACACGCTAATTTCCAGAAAAATGAGCTGGCTCGACCGGAGCAGTACTACTCTCACTCACAGAAGACCAACCTAAAATGACAGCAATGAATGCTGTCATTTGTCTGTGGTCTTTCGTTGGTAAGTGTGAGACCGAAGACCCAATGATTCTGCATCATTCTCCCGGCCTCCAGAGGCCAAGAAAATGTGCAGATGTACTCGGGGTGTATGCTAAAAAATTGGGTTTAGTTACTTCTTATGTCATTACCTATCTGCCAGTGAACATTAGCCGGAACAAATAGTGAGATAGACTAGAGTTCTTTACGAAAATAAACGGTTTGGGTATTTAAAATAATAAAAGCTAAAAGGAAAGATACATATATTATATTCAACACTAGGGCGATTGGTAATGTAGTAATAAAACTGTAAATTGCTAATTCAGAAGCCAATATCATTGATGAAAAGTACCGATTTAATGTTCAGAAACACAATTTCGTACGACTATAAGCTGTAATTAGAATGAAAATTACTGTATTTGAAATTACACGTGTACCGATTCTAACAAAAAGGGGTTAACGTATTTATAGAACATCCTAACGTAGTTTAATAGAACATCGTTTCGATATGAAAATCTTTTCAATGTTATGTCATTTTAGTAACGAAATAGGGATTTGAATTTAATTAATTACATGGAGCAAACCAGTAGAGACTAGCCGTACGCAGGCTTTCCTCTATTCTAAGTATAAGCCCAAATGGGCTTACTCATTACACTGTTATATCTCGCTTACTCATTACACTGTTATTTACATGTGTTTATGTGTGTGTGTGTTGTAAATGTTTTTTTTTGTTACGTGTGAGTTCGTAGTGACAGCCAATTCTTAGCGATAGGCTGATGATGATGAAACTTAGTACAAGTGTGAAGATTTCCTCCCGCGTAAAATGACGGAATGTTTTTTATCGGGGAAAATGCGCTATAGCAACTCTCCTACGATCGATCCCTGTATGCTCTCTGATTAATTTATTACAAAGATAGTTGAAACGAATAAGAAGATTTTTACCCGACCCAAAGCACGACACTAAGCAGGAACCACCAGAAGGATCCTAAATATTAACTTATATTACAAGCCTAGACTATTCACATTTACAAAAGAATATAAGGTAGTTATAAAGTATTTTCAAGAAAACATAGAACAATTAAAATTATCTTTCATTTCAATTCTATCACACACAAAAAAAATGTAAATGAGGCAGAGTTAGTAGTAATTATAAGCTAGCAAATAATCTAAAACTGTATAGGCAATAAGCCTTTCACATAGTTTGTATTTTGTTATGGACCTAAATTTAATAAAACCTAATTCTTGAAATTTGCTTGGAATTTTATTATAAAGTCACACACCCTGACATCGAATTATTTTATAGACTTATTTTTTTTAATCTAGTGGTTGGCAACAAGAGTTTATCTTTGTTTCTAGTATTGATAGTATGAACGTGAAATATTCTTAAAGAAATTATTGTTTTTCTTTACATAGACTAAATTCTCGTAAATATTGAGATGCGACTTTCATTGGTATCATGTTTTTCCCTAAGTGACTGCTCATAACTATGATTGTAAATTGCGCGAATATCTCACCTTCTTCTTCCTAGTCTTATTCCCAAGTTTATTTGGGGTCGGCTACTAGTTCAACCGGTTTTACCTGAATTTCAGTTTTTCCACGGAGCGACTGACATCGGACCTCCGCAACCCTAAGGGAGAACTGAAATTCTAAGATTGAACTAGTTGATTGATTGATTCGAATATCTCATCTGCAACACAAATATACTTTGAATGACAGCCGCATTCCCCTACAACAAAATAACATGTAGTGTAAAAAAAATACCGAGTAGTGTATTTTAGCTGAATGTAACTAAAATACACTACTGTAGCTGTTTTCATATCGTTAATTAACGATTTTTTTAACCGCGTTTGCTGTAGGGAGAACCAACAGCAAGTTCTGCGCTTAAATAGAGATGTAATTTGATTGTAAATACTTGAAGTAGTCGATCATCCACCATTATTTAAATACCACTTGCACAGTAGCGAGAAGCACATAAACGTTAATTAAACATTTAATGCCTTTACAGTCATTTTCCCAGAGTATGTCTTCATTACCATAACAGAATTAAGGTGGCATCCGAATCGAATGATATTAAACTTAAGTAAAAAGGTTGTATTTGATTTGGATAAAACCAATAGCTTTTTAAATGTCATAGGTCGAACGTAGGTGTTTTAATCTATGAATGTAAAGATACTGGTGTCGTATAAATGTTAAGAATCGGCTGTTTTATGATAAGTTCGTGCTGTGTGCGCTACTGGGGAGCTTTTTACTCGTATGTAGATAACTCTTAATCGTGAGAAACTTATCTTAGTGATGGTCGTGGTTGCAGCGGCTTTTTTATGTTTTAATATCTTTGAATTCCTGACACTACTTATTAATCCGATGAAACTAGAATCACTCACACGAAATGTGACTATGAATTTATGAATAAGATGTTGAAAGTAACGGAATAGTGATAGTTGGTTTTAGATTTTATGTTCTTATCATAACATTAGATAAATAGACAACATTTATCAATGTACTTATGAGCCGACTAAGTAGTTATTTTTTTAATGGACACCGAAAAAGTTTAATTGATAACAGCAAAAGTATCGTTATGTTGTAGTGTGGTGACACCGCGGGACTAGTCTATACTAATGTTAAAGAGCTGAATAGTTTGTTTGTTTGTTAAATACTGGTCCAATTTAAAAAAATATTTCAGTGTTAGATAGCTCATTTATCGAGGGAGACCATAAGCTATATATCATTACGCTAAGATCAATAGGAGCGGAGCACCAATGAAGAATATTTCAAAATCGATTTTTTTACCTCATGAGAGCTTCCGCTGCGTGCCCTGTATAAACGGTTAAAGTTTCGCAAAAATAAAAAATCATGTATAACAGAATTGGTTCCCTTTAAAAGTTTTAAAAAAAATGGCCAAGTGCGTGTCAGGCCACGCATAGAAGAGGGTTCCGAAGTCATCCATAATGGAACATAGATATAAAAGCGTATCCAATTGATAGTTTAGTGTTATGTTTACTTATTAATGCATTAATTTTGTATGAAGTTTTCCAAGTAAGCGTATTCTACAAGTTAGGCCTCTATAAACTCCTGAACTAACAAATTCATCTAAGTTTTTATAGTTTTCCTTTAAAGTTCATCATATGGACTTCCATCGTGAATTTTTTCAGATTTTTCGAGCTAGCCGTTAAGCTTTTAGAAAGGGGGGGACGCCCAGTTTTTCCAAAAAAAAACCTTTAAAGCAATATCACTACCAAACGGATTCGTAAACCAAAAAACTTTCTTAGCAACCTCTCCATGTTTTAAAAGACCTATCTAATGATAACCAACACGATGGGGTAGCTGTGAGAAAAGAAAACATTCCCACTTTACGTGTAGGTATCCCAAATAAAAATATTTTTCATGATTTTATTCTAGCACTTTGTTGACGTGATAGAAACACATATTCATCCAAAATTTCACCGTTGGTCGGTAAGTCGAGGACGGACGAAACTATAAGGGTTCCGAGTCATAAACTTCGGAAACCTAAAAAGTCCACGTCAATATATGTCTATCTTTTATGGTTGGCTCACTATAACCTTTTTAAGGGAAACATGTTTGCTTCCGCCCTATAACATCACTCTACGGGCAATAGAGGACGCAGACGCATTGTATCAGCTAGTAACTAATAAATAGTTATGTTAGGAGGACCTACCTCATTTGAATTTTATCACGAGACGACGGGAACAAATCTTAAAATATTTAATACGGTTGACTTTCACTGATTTTCTGTTTACACGATAATCACGCCTCCTAACTTAGATAACATCAAATTAATTTATTTCACGTCATTCGACGAATGTATCGAGTGACTTCATTAATTTAATACGTACTTATATTGATCTTAATGACTGTCAAATGAACTAGCGCCTAGCACTGATTGTATCGCGATAAGATGTAAAGTCATAAATAACCATTTTAATATAAATAATTATTCTCACGTTCTTAGCTTCTAATTCTGTTTTTTCTTTATTATATACTGGTTTGTTCCCGCCACTTGTTCTCTTCTATTCTCATACATTAATTTCTTCTTGTGATGCTGACATTGTCTAAAAGACAGGCAGACTAAAAATATATCCTGTACTACTGGGGAATTTACAAACAATATTAAAACGAACTTTGAAGAACTTTTTAAACGATGCTGTGAGCTCTACTCAGACTCAGGACGACAATTATGAATAACAGAAAGTGTTGTCCAATCTGAGCTTCGAATCCACTACATTTAGTGCAGGACGAGGTGACTACTTAAACCTAGTGGTTCAATTAATAATAATTAAGGATTTAGTTATTCAATTATTTAAGGCTAGATAATACCAGTTCAAACATTTAAAACGAATTCTCTTTCCTTCTTTCTCTTATGATAATACTAGTTGACCCAGCGAACTTCGTACCGCCCAACTTTAAAATTCCAGAACTTGATCGCAGCGCCACCTACCGGGTCCAATTGCGAATCTAAACCATTACCAGATCCCGTTGAACACACACAAAAAATTTCATCAAAATCGGTCCAGTCGTTTGAGAGAAGTTCAGTGACATACACACTCAGAGAAGAATTATATATATAAAGATTATAAATTTAAATTACATGTCGTAGATCAGATCACAAATGTTTGCAGATCATACAAACATTTGGAGACGTCAAGAACAGCATTCGCTTATCACTACTATTGCGCCATCGCGGCAGTATACAATCTATTACAGTGTTGACTCTTAAAGCATGTTTACGATGATACTAGGAAAAGATCACTCCTTAAAAAGAAAGTCAGTTAATTAATACTTTTTAGTAATATAAAATTATATTTTCGAAAGACTTTTGTTAACTTTAATTATAAGTGAATACAATATTATGGAGGGAAAACTGTCCAATGTAATTGCTTACAATAACTGGATTCTGTTCATGCTTTTCATCAGGTAGGGCAGAGTCATTTTGACAGCTAATATAAAAGAAACGTTAACAGCAGACATAATTTAATGGGAAATTGTGTGGTTCTGTCGATACTACCTACGTACGTATCTAACATAACATAAAATTTCCGCAGTGTATCAATATAAGTGAAGAAGTGCTCCTAGGCAAGTGGCCATAAGTGATTGGAAACCATCATCAAGGGTAAACCACGATGGCGTGTTCAGTACCTAGATGGTGACCGTTTGTGGCATGATATATTATGAGCGTTTCCGTCATATAGAGGTCACGTTAAGATAATAGCCGTGAAGCTTAGTTGGAAGCTTTTGAGCCTCATAAAAACATCCAGCGGCAAGATTTAAGTCGCCAAAACGTATCTTGCCAGTCCCCGACCGCACTCGGCCGCTGGCTGGGGATTTGTGACCGTAAACCTCTACTGAAAGGAGACCCAAGTCCAGCAATGGGACGCTATGGGTAGTTGATGATGATTAATATAAGTATTAATATAGTAACTGATCGATGCTTCTCGTGACCAAAAAGCTGGAATTTTTCTAGCACAGAGAACATGAAATTCAACGTCGCAATGCTGACAGACTATTGGGAACGCTACCAGTAAGCGATGATGTGGGGGAATTTTTTATGCTTCTATTCAAATATTGTAAATATTCTTTGAGTTAATATCTAATATATAAAATTCTCGTGTCACAGTTTTCGTTGCCATACTCCTCCGAAACGGCTTGACCGATCTTTATGAAACTTTATATGCATATTCAGTAGGTCTGAGAATCGGCCAACATCTGTTTTTGATACCTCTAAAACGCGAGCGGAGCCGCGGGCATCAGCTAGTCTTATATATAAAATTATAGTGTCACAAAGTTCGTTCCCATACTCCTCCGAATCGGCTTGACCGAATTTTATGAAATTTTATATGCATCCTCAGTAGGTCTGAGAATAGGTCAACATCTATTTTTTATACCCCTAGAACGCGAGCGGAGCCGCGGGCATCAGCTAGTCTTATATATAAGATTCTCGTGTCACAATGTTCGTTCTCATACACCTCCGAAACAGCTTCACCGATTCTTATGATTTTTTTTATGCATATTCAGTAAGTCTGAGAATCGGCTACTATCTATTTTTTTATACCCTTAGGACGCGAGAGGAGCCGTGTGCATCAGCTAGTTGTTTATTGTAAGGATTTTAATGAAATATTTCAGGGTCACAGTATTAAAAATTATGTACTTGAGATCGATTTTAACCGTTTACTTTACCGTTTTACAAATTTGTACGTTTGATCGCACCAAGTTTACATTATCGGAAGATGGGCTTCAGCCTTTTCTTCATAGAAAAAGGGATTTAATGAATATGTAAACATTTTTAATAAGATCATTAAAAATACGTTCCCAAATCTTTTAATGTCAGAAAAGTGTTAAGGAAATCGTATAGATAATCAACATTAACACTAATTAAAAAGTTAACACATTTTTGGATGCGGAACTAGTTGAAATAGATTATGAGGTTTATCTAAACGTCCATCAGCGGGGTTGAACGTGTTTCGTTTACCGTAACACTTACATTGCCCATCTTAAGTTACTTTATGTTTGTATATTGTTGTTATGTTTTAACCTAATAAAAAAAATAATATAGATACATAAAACCCGACTGATTAGAAGTAATGAAGAAGAAAAGAAAAAAACAAGTATTAGAGAGAGTTAGGTAACCCTTAGTGATATTTTTGTTTTTACCAACCATAGTACAGCCACGCTGATTTCAGAAGGAATCATCATCATTATCATCAACAACCTTCAACAGTCCACTGCTGGACGTAGACCTCTCCTTAGAAAAGAGGTATTGGCCTACTATACCACGCTGGCCAGACGGGTTGGTATAGGGTTGGTTTCAAGTTTCGAGGGCCTATTCCCACAGCGGGCGGAGCACACGCCCCCGTCGATGGCCGTCATGGCCGGAGGCGACGACGAAGGCGAGGCTGATGTGCCGCCCGTCAGGGAATCAGAGGTAGGGGCGGCTGTTCTAAGGATTCGATCCAAGAACACCGCCCCCGGGCCAGACGGGGTACCTGCCCGAGTGCTGGCCCGAGCCCTCGATCATATGTCGGACCGCCTCAGGGGAGTGTTAGACGCTAGTCTGGCGTCCGGACGCTTCCCTGAGTGTTGGAAAAGCGGGAAGCTGGTTCTGCTCCAGAAGCCAGGTCGGTCTGCCGACTCGGTCGCGGCCTATAGGCCCATCGTGTTGCTGGACGAGGCGGGTAAGCTGTTCGAGAGGGTGCTCCACGCCCGCATCGTCCGGCACCTGCGCGAGGTGGGCCCCGATCTGTCGGACGCCCAATTTGGATTCCGGGAGGGGCGTTCGACGGTCGACGCAATTCTGCGTCTGAAGGCCGCGACCGAACAGGCGGATGGCTGCGGCGACGTGCTGTTGGCGGTGTCGTTGGACATCGCCAACGCATTCAATAGTCTGCCATTCAGCTGCATCAGGGCCGCACTCCAGTACCACGGAGTGCCGCAATACCTGGGGCGGCTAGTGGCAGACTATCTGACGGAGCGTACTGTCATGTACGAGGACCGAGAAGGAGTCTTGAGACGTCGGGCCATGTCGTGCGGTGTTCCACAGGGGTCTGTCCTCGGACCACTCCTGTGGAACATGGGATATGACTGGGTCCTGCGAGGGCGTCTCCCCCCCGGGGTCGGTGTAATTTACTACGCCGACGACACTTTAGTGACAGCCCGGGGGTCGACCTTCGAAGAGGCGGCACGCCTGGCCACCACAGGAGTCTCCCTGGTGGTCGGGCGCATTGAGGCGCTGGGTTTGCGGGTGGCCCTAGAAAAGACGGAAGCCCTACTTTTCCATGGGCCCCGTCGTGGTCCACCCGCCGGCGCCTCCATCGAGGTCAACTCGGTCCTCGTACCGGTCCGGGCCCACTTAAAGTATCTGGGTCTGGTCCTAGACGGTAGGTGGCTCTTCGACGAGCACTTCCAACAGCTTGCTCCGAAGCTGATCGGCACTGCCTCCTTCCTTGGGCGTCTTTTGCCCAATCTGGGAGGAGCCAGTGTCGCCACGAGGCAGCTGTACACGGGGGTTGTCCGGTCTATGGCACTCTATGGTGCACCGGTGTGGGCGGCGGCTCTGACCGAGCAGAATAGGGCGCGCCTCAGGCGGCCTCAGAGAACTCTGGCGGTCAGAGCCATACGGGGCTACCGCACCGTATCGACGGAGGCGGCGTGCGCCCTGGCCGGAACACCCCCGTGGGATTTGGAGGCGGAAGTGCTCGCCGACGTTTATCGGCGAGTGGCTAACTACCGGGCGGAGAGTGGTGGAGTTGGACCTCCGCCCGAGGACGTGCGCGAGTGGCGCGAAGCCGCTCACCGAGCCACGATGGATCGCTGGTCGGTCCGGCTGGAGACTCCACGTGCTGGCTTCGCCACCGTAGAGGCGCTTCAGCCGGTCATCGGCGAATGGGCAGTGCGGCAGCACGGGACCCTTACCTTCCGACTGACGCAGGTTCTTTCCGGGCATGGTTGCTTCGGAAAGTACCTGCACTCGGTCGCCAGGAGGGAATTGAGTCCCGCCTGCCACCACTGCGACTGCAGTGAGGATTCGGCTCATCACACGCTGGCGGTCTGCCCTGCATGGGAGACGCAGCGCCGGGTCCTCACTGCAGTCATCGGAGGGGATCTCTCGCTGCCGGCCGTCGTTCGTTCCATGGTCGGCAGCGAGAGCTCATTTACCGCGGTCGCAACCTTCTGCGAGGACGTAATCACGCAGAAGGAGACGGCGGAGAAGGCCCGGGAGGACGACATCCAATCGGACCAGATTCGCCGCCGGCGACTCGGGCGGCGGAGGCGCGAACATCTGCGCCTCATGCCGCCTTGAGTGTGGCCGTGGGTGGACGGGACGGGTTTTCCCTCCACCCGCACTATGTGGCCAGCCGCGAGGGGGCGGCGTCGGTGTGTGCCGGACGCCGCCTAAGAGAGGGTCATCAAATCGAGACGGTGCCCGCATCAGGAGCGGGCAGGCGCTGGAGAAGTTCAGAAGGAGATCCCACCCTGGACTTCTCCTACTCCTAAACGGAGAAGCGCGGAGAGGGCACACTGTGTGTTTTTTAGTCGGTTCAAGTCCGACACACCACCCCGCCGTAACCCCCGGTGGGGTGACGGTCCATGATGATTTTTCACACACTAAAAAAAAAAAAAAAAAAAAAAAAACTGTTGGTTTCAAGTTTTCTTTCTCTTTGCATTGATTTTGTCTTGCGTAGTTTATCCCTTAGTCGCCTTTTACGACACCCGCGGGATGAATAGGGGTGGTGACACTCTGTATTCTTAATCCGTCACCATACGGATAGGAACGGGTCTTCTCAAACTGGGCAGTACTACCCTCAAACACAAAGATCAACCTTAAAATAACAGCATTACTGTTGTAGCATTTCGTTAGTGAGTGAGAGACTGGAAGCCCAATGATGTAACAGCATTTAACTAAGACGCCATAGCGTGGGTCACCATGCTGAACAGTTTGTACTGTACAATGAGGATGGAGACCCAAACTTCGGAATAAATATTTGCGGATTACACAAACAATTGGTACGACTCGGTAATCGAACCCGAGACCTCAAGCACATCAGTCACCTGCACCACCGAGCAGTAACCCATGGAATGAAACGGACAGGTGACAATATTCATCATCATCATCATGACTAAAGCGCATTAAATTCGATGCTACGTTTTTCTGAAACAAAAATGTTTCGATAAATCGTTAGCATTTTCAACGTTGATAGGTACGTCTAAAACAGACCGTGCAAATTGAAATATTTGATTAACCAATTTGGGTTCAAACGCACGAGCTTATTGGCATTAGCTGTTTGTTTTTGATGTGTTGTGTTTGTATCGAAAAAGTTAAAAAACGAATATCGATGATTTAATAAATAAATAAATAATATTTCGGACATCTTACACACAACGTCATCTAGTCCCAAACTAAGTAGAGCTTGTATTATGGATACTAAACAACTGATATATACATAAACATACTTTTTTTTGTAAATACATACATATTATATAGAAAAATGATGAAAACACCCAGACTCTGAAAGCAATATTTGTGGATCATACAAATATTTTGTACGACCCGGGAATCGAAACTGAGACCTCTTGGTCAGCAGCCGCATACGCAAACCACTAGACCAACAAGGCAGTCAAAATAGAAAACTAACTACAATTATTTACTAGCTTATGCTTATCTGCTCCATCGATTACCGCAACAAAGAGTAGCCAATCTACTTTAAAAAAAAATGAAGTATCTCCATGCCAGATTCAAGTCGTGAAAGCTTAATAGACATACAGACAGAGTTACTTTCGAATTTATAATATTAATATGACTCACTTGACTTTATAGTAAAATCAATGTGTAGGTAATAAAACAAAACTAGGTCAGGTGTAACAAAATTCAAGTTCTAGAAGAGGATATTTACCAATGTCAGGCGATCTGATGATTGAGACTTGGGTACTGAAACCATAAAACCAAAACCAACCAACCAGAATTTCGTATTATGTACCTCGATATAGTTAAAGTCAAAGCATGTTCTTAGAAGAGTCGACTGACAGAAAACCTCCAAAACTCATCTAAAAGATTCTGAGAAATCCCAACTGTAAGTAATATCAATCCTTTAAATTTATAAGTGCCATTCAGAAAAACATGCTCCACAAAACCTAATGTGACAAAAGTCTTCTGGAGGAAATAATTCATTTCAATATAAAGACTCAATTCAATGCAGGAAACAATAGCTACCTATTCAACATTGAATGTACTGTTTGACTCAACTCTTGTGATTCACAATCGCATTTATTGACACAGCCCCGACATCTGGCTCCCATCAGATCAGTCCAATTAAGTATCTCCATGCAACCTTTTATATGTGTACCGATCATTGAAAACTAGACCTTATTTTTAACTTGTTAAGAATCACTTTACATATAAAGAAATGCACAGCAACAGCAAGCCTCTTCTCTCATTTTGATGCCAATTTGCAATATGAAAATGTTATTGTAATATGTACATAGTTGGCTGTTTTAGTTGTGAACATAGTTGAAGGAGAAATTCTGCCCGCCAAATTGTTTAGTAATTAATATAGCAGTGTGTTAGCATTGTGTTAGCTCGAAATATCTTTGTTGTTAAGTTAGACATGGAAGAAAGTGTGTATTTAAAATTATGTATTAACGTGTAATAGAAGAGTAACTTCAGATTTCGGTGTGTTTTTCAATGAATTGTTTGATAATAAAGTGGAATATTATATAATTAATATGAAAGTTATTTTTATTTTATCATTTTTAAATACTATTTTATTATTTTTGTGGTCTTTACTCGAAATCCATAGGTCGAATTTATTTCGACTAACGCCTATCATAATTTATTTAGCAATACACAATGCAGCAAAAATGTCACGGAGCTTGATTAATCTTTTAAATTTATTTTGACTTGCTGCTCACTTTACGTGCTTTTAATTGATTTCAATTACCCACTATAAACAGCTTCTGATCATTTATTTCATGTATGGTAAGAAGACTTAATAACGGCCAGTAATATACACAGATATATCCACATATATACGTACAACACTTCAATAAGGCGTGACTACGGGCTACGGCTTTTCAAACTTGATTAATCCATTATCCTGAAAATCTTGTTTCACACTTTTCAGCGTCGTTTTTGTCGAAGATGGCTTTTAGTTTGAATTACCTACTTTTTTATTTAAAATGGCGGTTAAAATATTAATTTATTTAAGTCAAGGATACCATAGAAATATCAAAATTATCGATTAGATCGATAGCGATTGCTAATAAAATATATTTTTAATGTATAAGTAACGGTTTTTTCAATGATATCAAACACGATGTATTTATCTCAAATTTATTTTTAACACACTGCTTTATGACCGCTACAGGACAACACATTTAATTTAGTGGCACGTCATATAGCTTACGTAGTAACTATTCAGTAATCTGTGATATAGCCTACAACCAGCGAACGATTAAAACGCTTCTAACGATACCTCATTTGATCAGTTCCAATAAGCAGTTGAGGAGCTATGAGGGAACAGATAGACTTAACACACAACATAGCCTGTCAAAATTATAACCTTTCTTTGAATATGACATAGTCGCATAAAAATATATTTCTTACTTATTTAATTTACCATAAAAAATTCAAACCAACAACAATTACGATTGAAATTGTTTAGGGCAAAATTATTAAACCTTAATGTTAATAATGTTAAACTTCTGTAAGTTTGACAATAATTTTCACTTGCTTTCCATCTATACAAATATACAAAATTAAAGGGTCTATTTGTAATTTCAAATTAACAGCTTTTATGGGTTGTTGATGATGATGTTTGATGTAGCTTATACATAGTTATAAACAATAATACGATTTATTACAATGCATTCTATTCAAAATATTATCGGAACTAAAAACTACAAAGAAACAAAAACATTAGGATCTTTTAGAAGAGGCCTATGAGGCTACGACAGCAGTGAACTGATAAAGGTTCTTGATGTGGTGAAGGAACTCACAATAGCAAGGCTAATAAAAAACAACAAAGAACAAAGAAACAAAAAACATCAGGATCTTCTACAAGAGGCCTATGTCAGTAGTGGACTGATAAAGGTTGTTGATGTGATGAAGGAACTCGCAATAACAAGGCTAATAAAATAAACTGGATTCAACTTGAAACAACGAAACTGAAAAGACTAAAGGTTTGCGAAAGGTATACCAATATCTTTATCGCCATCACCTCGTTGCAATCCACTCCTGGACATTGACCACACCTACGGTCCACACACAGCTCCTTCTGTAGAAACTTACAATACTCCAAATGCTTCCTCTTTCAGAGTTTTTATTACGGCTCTTACTGGAAAGTACTTATATGACAGTAAGCTGTCACTTAGGTATAAGAAATTATAACTAAATTATTTCTACTACGTATACAAATAAACAATTTATGAAGCTTGTGTTACGACAGTCTGCATTTTTATAGGGTTCCTCAAACTACACAGTAAAACTTTTATATTGACGAGGACTAAAATGCTGATTGAGACTTTTTTGTTTAGTGCAGCAGTGATGCGCGTAGGTCCTAGAAGGGGTCCGGAAGTTTTAATAACAGCAGTTCCCAGACCCCTCCTATTCCCGGTACAGAGTGTAACACGGTGTGGTTTCGTAAACCCGTACAGAGTGTAACACGGTGTGTTTGTGGTAAACCCGCACAGAGTGTAACATGGTGTGGTTTTACTCGGATCAATTCCGACACACAACCTCGCTGCAATCCCCGGTGAGGTGACGACCCGTTGGGGTTACCACACATTAATAAGAATCGGGCAAGTGCGAGTTAGACCACGCATAGAAAACAATCGGAATTACAATCGTGTCCAATAGATAATGATTATGTTTACTTTTTATTTCGTACGAAGTTTTCAAAGTTAAGCCTCTGTAACTTACTGTATACGGGACTTATTCGCGATAAAATTAAAAAAAGCGGCCAAGTGCGAGTCGGACTCGCCCATGAAGGGGAACCCTTCATGGGCGAGTCCGACTCGACTCGAAAAAAAAATAGACAACTTTGCTTCTTTTATCAAAAAAGCGGCCAAGTGCGAGTCGGACTCGCCCATGAAGGGTTCCGTATCAGCAAGTAACATCATATAAAAGTTCTTGTAGTTCGTTGTGACTTTCATCGATGTTTTTATACTAGTGTATTGATTGGATGAAATGTAAATTGCGTGTTACGATTTATGACGTATTAAAAAAAAACTACTCACTAGATCTCGTTCAAACCAATTTTCGTTGTTAGTTTGTATGATAATGTACAACATATATTTTTTTTAGTTTTATCACTCTCTTATTTTAGAAGTTAGAGGCGGGGGGGACACACATTTTTCCACTTTGGAAGTGTCTCTCGCGCAAACTATTCAGTTTAGAAAAAAATGATATTAGAAACCTCAACATCATTTTTGAACACCTATCCATAGATACCCCACACGGATAGGTTTGATGAAAAAAAAATTTTTGAGTTTCAGTTCCATGTATGGGGACCCCCAAAATGTATTGTTTTTTTTTCTATTTTTATGTAAAAATCTTAATGCGGTTCACAGAATACATCGACTGACAAAATTTCAACAGTATAGCTCTTATAGTTTCGGAAATAATTGGCTATGACATACGGACGGACAGACAGACAGTCAGACAGACAGACAGACTTGACGAATCTATAAGGGTTCCGTTTTTTGCCATTTGGCTACGGAACCCTAAAAGGTTACGATACCTTCCACTTTCCGACTCTTCGAACGGGTTATACCGCTTATATAAAAACAGTTATTACAAAGCTATTTTAGCCGTTATTGTTTTCCTTTAAAGTTTATCACATGGACTATCATCACAATATTTCTTTAAATTTTTCAAGCGATGACTCGCATCATGCTGTATTATATGCACTCACGATGAGGATGATAGCCCCTACTCCCGGATTTTACTCTTGCTTTCCATCAGGCAGTGTAAAGTCACTTTGGTAGACTTAAATATGAAAAAGCGGCCAAGTGCGAGTCGGACTCGCCCATGAAGGGTTCCGTATCAGCAAGTAACATGATATAAAAGTTCTTGTAGTTCGTTGTAACTTTCATCGATGTTTTTATACTAGTGTATTGATTGGATGAAAGGTAAATTGCGTGTTACCATTTGTGACGTCTTAAAAAAAAACTACTTACTAGACTTTAGAAAAAAATGATATTAGAAACCTCAACATCATTTTTGAACACCTATCCATAGATACCCCACACGTATAGGTTTGATGAAAAAAAAATTTTTGGGTTTCAGTTCCAAGTATGGAGACCCCCAAAATGTATTGTTTTTTTTCTTTTTTTATGTAAAAATCTTAATGCGGTTCACAGAATACATCGACTGATAAAATTTCAATAGTATAGCTCTTATAGTTTCGGAAATAATTGGCTGTGACATACGGACGGACAGACAGACAGACAGACAGACAGACAGACAGACAGACAGACAGACAGACTTGACGAATCTATAAGGGTTCCGTTTTTCGCCATTTGGCTACGGAACCCTAAAAAGCGGCCACGTGCGAGTCGGACTCGCCCATGTAGGGTTCCGTATCAGCAAGTAACATCATATAAAAGTTTTTGTAGTTCGTTGTAACTTGGATCGATGTTTTTGTAATAGTGTATTAATTAAATGAAAGGTGAATTGCAGTTTACGATTTATGACGTATTAAAAAAAACTACTTACTAGATCTCGTTCAAACCAATTTTCGTTGGTAGTTTGCATGGTAATGTACAACATATATTTTTTTATAGTTTTATCACTCTCTTATTTTAGAAGTTACAGGGGCGGGACACACACATTTTTCCACTTTGGAAGTGTCTCTCGCGCAAACTATTCAGTTTAGAAAAAAATGAAATTTGAAACCTCAACATCATTTTTGAACTGTTTTTAGACTTTCGCGACTTTTACACATACTCATGTTTTCACTGTAAACAGGACTTATTCGCGATAATATTATAAAGGTTACGATACCTTCTATTTTCCTTTCATTTTTGAATACCTATCCATAACTTAATCCATATCTTAATTAATAATTAATCTATCCATATCTTAATAACCCCACACATATGGGTTCGAAGAAAAAATTTTTTTTGAGTTTCAGTTCCAAGTATGGGGACCCCTAAAATGTATTGTTTTTTTTCTATTTTTATGTGAAAATCTTAATGCGGTTCACAGATTACATCTACTTACCAAGTTTCAAAACTATAACTCTTATGGTTTCCGAAAAAAGTGGCTGTGACATACGGACGGACAGACAGACAAACAGACATGACGAATCTATAAGGGTTCCGTTTTTTGCCATTTGGCTACTGAACCCTAAAAAGCTTTAAGACAAAGCGAAGCGAAGAATAAAAAGTTTTTCACATTTGTGTTAAGTACTAATTATCAACCAAATGGCTTTAGATAATTTTGATATCCATGTGACGATATAAACCTACAACTTAAGGTAGTCTTCTTCCGTATTCTAGCCGTATTCCCAGGTTTTTTTGGGATCAGCTAATAGTTCAACCGGTTTTACCTGAATTTTAGTTTTTCCACGGAGCGACTGGCTTCGGACCTCCGCAACTCTAAGGGCGAACTGAAATTCGAAGATTGAACTAGTTGTCAGTATATTTTAGGGCACTGACTTCCCAATAACGATTGCCATAGACGTTGATGACAACCGCGACCGACGGCTTTACCTGCTCTCTGAGGCACGAGCGTGAATCACCGCGGAACTTCCAAACTCCGGGTTGCTATTAGGAATTACCTAAGAAAAACCAAAAACACTTTATTTTACCCGACCCGGGATTTGAACCCTCTTGATTAGCAGTCGCATACGATAAATCACAGTTATAGCAGACCTAGAACTTTCAACTCACGATAAACTGAACTTTTAAAATAAAATACTTAAACCTTGAACTGTTGCAAACAGATAATAAGATTTCATTACGTTGTATTCAAGAATACTTATACCAAAATGTAGTTCCGCTCGAGATGACCCAATTAACGAATCAATATACGTCATGGTTTCTTGAACTTGCTAAAGACGTTTAAATAAATAATATTTTATCAAGAAAACACTGATATACTATTCAAAGTGTGTACATGCTTATTGCGACATATTTTACTGATTCATCAATTTCATTGAAATGTATCTCATTATTTGATATGTAGGTACGAAATGTTATTCAATTTTTTTGTGTTATCGTAGTTGAGACTGATGTAGTAAAGTTAGCAGCAACCAGAGTAAGTGTCAAAAACTAGAAATTTAGTCATTTTGTTTTAATTTACGGAAATTTCCTGAGACACCCGTAGATATATTATTATGTCGTCAACGTACTGGATATTTAATACATCCTGTGTCTCCTAAGTATAAAGGAGAAACCCGAAATCCATACAAACTTGGGCCTGGCGTTACAGTGCTAGAATTTGGGCATAAATTACAATATCTATGACGATTTCACGAGCCTAATTTTCAGGTCTCCCAGCAATGGCCAAATTGGTAAAATCAGACAATGTTTACATTTTAGGTTATGTTTATTGTTTGAGTTATTTTAATAAAAATTGGCCAAGTGCGTGTCAGGTCACGCATAAAATAGGGTTATGTACTCACCCATAATTAAATCGTGCTCAATAGATAATTAATAATAATAATAAATAATAAATATTTCGGACATTTTACACACAACGCCATCTAGTCCCTAATCTAGACAACTGATATAAATACTTAGACATACTTTTTTTTGTAAATACATACATATTATACATTGTTGTATTTGCTTATTGTTTCTTTATTTTTGTACGCAGTTTTCTAAGTCAGCTTATTTCACAAGTTAGGCCTTTATAACTTCTGAAATAAAAAGTTATCAAAACCGCTATAGTTTTCTATAACATGAAAAACACGATTTGATACATTTGTGTTTTTCTATGGCATAGTCACATTAATAGAAACATACAAAATTACCCATGCTATATTTAATGCTGCCAGTTGTAGATATTTTGAATTGCCGCCATTGTAAGTAGTTGTGTCACGATTCGCTGGCCAGACTATTTACATTGATTAAAATACCTATTAAAACAATCATTTATACTAAAACAAAGAAGTATTATTTATTTATAACAGTATCGATTTCCACTAAATCGATCCTATTTTAGGAATGCTACGTTTGTGGAGCTAGTTACGTATATTGAAATAAGTGTTGCAGAGGTTTACAAAGATTGTTTAAAACAATAGAATTCTACTTATTTTCTACACTTGGCCATTGCAAATGAAGCTAAGATTTCGATAGGTTAATCAAGCAAAATAGACGAATTTTTTGGTACATATCCCATTCGTGTAACGCTTAGGCCCAGAATCGGGTTTCTCCTTTTAGTACCCATAGCACAAGCTCTGCTTAGATTGGGACTTGATGGCTTGTAGAGTAGAGGTCACCATCCTCATTGTGAATACAGACAATGCAGAATGGCAACCCACACTTTGGCAATTTTGTGAGATTATTAAGCCTCCGGTCTCACACTAGCCAACGAAATATGACAGCACGAAGACTGTACTACACTTTGATCTGTACTATACAAATCTAATAAAAAAAGCGGCCAAGTGCGAGTCGGACTCGCCCATGAAGGGTTCCGTATCAGCAAGTAACATCATATAAAAGTTCTTGTAGTTCGTTGTAACTTTCATCGATGTTTTTATATTAGTGTATCGATTGGATGAAAGGTAAATTGCATGTTACGATTTATGATATATTAAAAAAAAACTACTTACTAAATCTCGTTCAAACCAATTTCCGATGGTAGTTTGCATGGTAATGTACAACATATATTTTTTTTAGTTTTATCACTCTCTTATTTTAGAAGTTAGAGGGGGGGGGACACATTTTTCCACTTTGGCAGTGTCTCCCGCGCAAACTATTCAGTTTAGAAAAAAATGTCATTTTTGAACACCTATCCATAGTATAGGTTTGATGAAAAAAAAATTTTTGAGTTTCAGTTCCAAGTATGGGGACCCCCAAAATGTATTGTTTTTTTTCTATTTTTATGTAAAAATCTTAATGCGGTTCACAGAATACATCAACTGACCAAATTTCAACAGTACAGCTCTTATAGTTTCGGAAATAATTGGCTGTGAAATACGGACGGACAGACAGACAGACAGACAGACTTGACGAATCTATAAGGGTTCCGTTTTTTGCCATTTGGCTACGGAACCCTAAAAACTAATCCTGCTACTAGGCTACATAATGCTCTAAGAAATGTAACTCAATGTGGTAAGGTGTCGTTCCTTTGCCAAGATTTTTTTTAAGTTAATACTTAGACAACATTATTCATTAAGGTGCAATTTTGTTTTAAAGTATCTCTAATACAAGCCCACATAATGCTCTACAGATATTTAAGATAAACTGTGGTAATTCGTCGTAAACATGGACGTTTTAAGTATGTATACACATTTGTAAAGGTCTTATCGATAGCAATTATTTACAAATTATTACGATTGTCATCAACTAACAAGCTGAACATGGACCTAAGGTATAATGTGAAAATTATAAATGAATATGTTCGATTGCAGACTTGATGATTAAGAGATGTCGTCTCCACACAACAACACGTGCTGGCCTTGGAAATCACCGCTTTATAGTGGAAGAAATTATATGCACCAGAACTAAGCTGTTCGGATCAGCAGTGAAAAACCGGAACTCACTGCCAGCTCATGTGTTTAATAGAAAGCTACTATGATCCCGGGTTCTTTAAGCGGGCGTGAAAAATCAGCTTACTAGGCCGCCTTAATGTGAGTCGCCATACTGCTTGCATTCGCAGTGAGTCCCTGTTGTGTGGCGACTCCCTGTTTTTGTCGTTGTCTTCTCTGAATAAGAATGCCAGAAATTTAGTAATAACAATGAATACATATTAATAACAAAATCCAATCTACCAACGACAAATTTAGAGTTGTTCTGGTTTCCAGTTTTTTGTTAATGGTAATACCGTAAATGCAATTTATTTTATATCTTATTCTTTAACAAACAAGTAGGTAAACAATTCATGTTTATGAAATGTGGTGACGAAACCGTAACTGGACGAAAAAGTCCTTCGGCTAAACACACAAAGTGTATCAATAAAGCTTATGCTATATGGGTTGATTTCGCACAGTAAACAGTTTTCAAGTAAACGGAGTCAAACAATATGAAGATTACCACATTACGGAACAGTAGAGCGAGAATCGAGTAACATACGGGACCCGTAACTAAAACTCAGTGTCAATAACGGCCGGTAACATGATCCCGCCGACTGTCGTCCCCTCTCCCTACCGAGAACCACACAGTACCATGTTTGCACTACACCGTACATTTATTACAAATTATAATTAATACGTCCACATTTCGAGCGAGTTCCGTCACGATAATGTCTCGATAATATTGTTTGTACGACCCTAAACTTTGACCCTATCGATAAGAAATCTTGGTTTGAGTTATTTGACGTTCGCCGTGCGAATCGGATGGTCTATCATGGATACTTGATCTGTGCAATATGTATTTGGGTGTGATTTTTTTGTGTTTGTGCATTATTGGGAGCGTCAGACCTTCGCCGAGTAAGTACACTTTATTTATTCATTGTTGCGAGTTTGAAATAGATTATGTTCAAAGTAACTATCCAATAATCGGATATTTTCATTCATTTATTTTCTATTTTTAAAGTGCAGACAATTATTGTCATCTCTATAAGTAGGTATATTGTTAGAGGTTCATTTTGTAATCAGTTATGTGTAATTTCCTGCAATAAAGAATATTTTTATAATAACACTTTTCTACAAACATAATTTACATAAAAAAAATATTTAATTTATTTTCCTCTTTAGGCCACGTGACTTTTAACCGACTTTAAAAACAACGCTATGAATTTTTAATGCTTTCGATTAAATTAATAACGCCATCTATGTATTTAAATAAGTTTTTTCTTAGTCTTGTATCTAAGTCTAGTGAAGTGTTTTCGGATTATTTGTTAATAATTACATTTAAGTTTTTTAATATTGCCATAATAGATGAAGGAGCAAGTGGGCATACCAACCCGAGTTATAGGTGTGGTTTCATGGAGAAACTATCTCCAAACATTATTTCATGCTTTAATCTCTTTTTACCGTTTCGTTTCGTTTTAACTACCTACATGAGGGTGAAATTTGAATATGGTTGAGAAGCTTATAAGAAACCACATACCTACTATAGGTAGACAATGAGGCAATGACCTTCTGCTCTTAGGCATCTCCTATCACTTTTCACATCTGATATACACAGACGACTTATAGCAGAACGTGAAGATTTTTCTTCACGTTTGCAACCTCAGTTTAAGTTCAGCGTTGATGAATCATCCAATAAAGGCAGTTAATTTATCATGTTTTAGATAAAGCTCTCAGGGGTCAAACAAAGCGAGCTTCGAAACTGATTATTTTTATTTAATGAAAAAGTGATTGTAAGTGTAGTAGTAGTAGATAAGTCAAGTAAATTCAGTATTTCTCAGTGTGACCATAAATCGTAAAACATTCAACCGACTAAACAAGATAAAGTTATTGCTAGATAGTTTGAGCGAACTGAAGCTGGACAGTTATATAAACTTGTAAACGTTTCATTCAATTTCTAATTCTCTTACTCTACAGAGAAAGTTACAATTTACAACTTGTTGTGTCAGTACAATTAAAGCTTAACTAAGTTAACTTCGTTCTATGTCACATTAACTAATATTTTTACTAAGATTTCAATTAACAGTTCAATGGCCATTCCAGAACCTAACCCAATGGCAGAAGTCACCATATCTCCCACCCTATCGACATCGACCGCCTCTTAAAGCCACTGCTGAATCGCTCCCATTCTCTTATTCGAGATAATTGCTCTAACTCCCTTCTCCTTCCATTTTTATCTAAAAAAAAATTGCAGTCCCATAGAGTGGCCTAATGGGTCATGCGAAGGTACAGTTATCATAAATAAAAAATGCTCGTGTCACAATGTTCGTTCCCATACTCCTCAGAAACGGCTTGACCGATTCTTATGATTTTTTTTATGCAAATTCAGTAAGTCTGAGAATCGGCTACTATCTATTTTTCATACCTATAGGACGCGAGTGGAGCCGCAGGCATCAGCTAGTCATATTATAAAATTAGAAAGTAATGTAAGTACATGCATTGCACCAACTCCAAAATACAATTAATTAATACAATTTTAGTCGAACTTCAATAAAAATACACTATTTCCGAATACTGAGACTTTAGTCTTCTACTCGTAATCTATCAATTGACGGGTTTCTATTTCTTTAGATAGAGCCTGAGTTATTCCAAGTACAGTATGTCCTCACACGTTTCTTTTAATGTAAACCTTTTGTCTATGCGAAAATGGATGCTAACATCAGGTGTACCCTAGAAAAGAAATCCCTGGAACGCCGTCGTACCTGCCAAAATGTCTCTACTCTGCCTGTTGGATAGCATGAGTAGAATCCAAGAGTAGTGATCACTATACTCATCGTGAATATACACATTGTAGCATAATGATGCAGTATACGAGGCCGCTTTGGTCGTATTTCGTTTGTGAGTGTGGGTGTGTGGTGACTTCCACATACTATATCAAGCTCATATCATACAACAGCGCTATCTACGGCGGAAGCATTGAACTACGAAGAAAACACAACGATCTATACGGAGTAACTACTAATCCTAAATCGTGAAAGAGACATTCTAGCGCCGATTAGCATATATACAACATCCCAACATCAAGTGTTGGGCAGTGGCCCGCCAGGCATGATCACCTCGCCTGGTCGGAGGATCCTCCCTTTGTGATGGAGGAATACGACACCCGTTGCTCCACAAGTGTAATGGCACTTACCAACAATATACGACGCATAATGCTGTAATTTTTAGGTTGGTCTTCTATTCGAGGGTCGAGCCGGCCCGTTTCTGCTGAAATCCGCCTGTCTCCACTTTTTTATAAAACACATCACATGTCTTAGAATTATATTGCTAATGGTCACGTTCTTGCGGTTTTTGTCAATCTATACATATTTACAAACCTTAGAACATACATACTATTATAAATGAAACAACAACGTTTAGATAAGTTCAATGAATTTGATTTCGTAAGTCAACTACCTTCTCATATTACTTTAAACTTTTGCGAATTCATGTATAATTATTTTTAGTGTGGAAAAAAAAATAGACAACTTTGCTTCTTTTATCAAAAAAGCGGCCAAGTGCGAGTCGGACTCGCCCATGAAGGGTTCCGTATCAGCAAGTAACATCATATAAAAGTTCTTGTAGTTCGTTGTGACTTTCATCGATGTTTTTATACTAGTGTATTGATTGGATGAAATGTAAATTGCGTGTTACGATTTATGACGTATTAAAAAAAAACTACTCACTAGATCTCGTTCAAACCAATTTTCGTTGGTAGTTTACATGGTAATGTACAACATATATTTTTTTTAGTTTCATCACTCTCTTATTTTAGAAGTTAGAGGGGGGGGGGACACACATTTTTTCACTTTGGAAGTGTCTCTCGCGCATACTATTCAGTTTAGAAAAAAATGATAGTAGAAACCTCAACATCATTTTTGAACACCTGTCCATAGATACCCCACACGTATAGGTTTGATGAAAAAAAAATTTTGAGTTTCAGTTCCAAGTATGGGGACCCCCAAAATGTATTGTTTTTTTCTATTTTTTTTGTAAAAATCTTAATGCGGTTCACAGAATACATTGACTGACCAAATTTCAAGAGTATAGCTCTTATAGTTTCGGAAATAATTGGCTGTGACATACGGACGGACAGACAGACAGACAGACTTGACGAATCTATAAGGGTTCCGTTTTTTGCCATTTGGCTACGGAACCCTAAAAAGTAGGTAATACGTTAATTACAAAATGTTGTTTACTAGCTAATTAATAAAAAATAGTTAATTAACGGCATATTGTATCGTATCGGTATTTGCATTTAATTTCTAATATACAATGTATATTTTTGGATGTTTTTTTTTTATACCAAAGTGACTCTACTCTGCCTGATGGAAAGCATGAGTAGGGTCCAGGTGTAGGTGTCAAATATTTGTAGATATGTTAGTTTAGAAACTAGCCAGACTCGGCTTCGTACAGGATTTTTTTAAATTCTCGGTATTTCTCTACTATATTATGCAAGCATCATTTAAATCAATCTTCTCCTTCAATACCTTTGTGTATTCGTAAAAACAGCATCAAAATCAGTTACGTAATTTAAAAGATCTTAGCGTTTAAGGACAAACATATTTTTATTAAACTACTAGCTGAGTCCCGCGGTGTTACCCGCGGTTATTGTTATAAATCGCGAGTAACGTCACGCAGCGAAGTTAATCTATAAAATTAGTTTAAGTTACTCCTTGTGTCATCAGCTATCTGTCAAGTTTAAGTCCCGGCAAAATTGATCCCGCTGTTCCAGAGATTGGCTGGAACAAATAGACAGACCGACAGAATAAAATTTTGAAAATAGTTTTTGTTGTAGGTAACATAATAATTTTAATAATAAGCTGTTAATTTGAAACTACATACAGACACTTCAATTTTATTTATTTGTATATATATTATATAAGGATGAGTGTGACCGATTGACAATAATATTGTTTTGTTATGTATGCTAAGATATGGTAGCGTTTAAAGCTTCTTGTATCTATCTTTCGGAGATAAAAGTCGTTAGTTTATGTATATTTCTGTAATAAAAAAGGCGCTAGGAGACTTGCCTTTTTTACGTTTTAAGTCATCTTACTTTTAAGGGTTCCGTAGTTCATTATTCGGAACCCTTATAGATTCATCATGTCCGTCCGTCCGTTCTCAACTTACCGCCCAAACGGTTGGTGCTAGAAAGAAAAAACTTTTCACGAATATGTGTTGTAATTATGTCGAAAAAGTGCTACCATAAAATTATATTACTATATTTTTATTTGGGGTAGGTACCCCAGGTACACGTAAAGTAGGGATGATTTCTCGCGACTACACACGATGTGTGGGGTATCATTAGATAGGCCTTTTAAAAACATTGCAAGGTTGCGAAAACCATTTTTTTAGGTATCTGTTTGCGAGTTATTCAACTTTATTATTCCCTAATATACTCATTTAGGACTTTGTTCATTCCTTGTTTTAAATTATTAATATTTCATTGCGTATAAACTTGTACCAATATCAGTACTCCCATTTTATTACGTTTTTTTGGCAGTGGTATTTTCTGAAGTGGCAGCATTCTTAATTCTTATTTGACAAGTGACACAAGTTTCGTCTTTGTCACATCCTCATCCTCACAGCTGTTCTTGTTTTGTAAACAAAACAAAGCCGGTGTGAAAAGCCGGCAAAACATTGAAGTTTATCACGTTTACAAAATAAAATGTTTTATTCAAATCCATCTTCTCGTTACAGATTCACTGAAAGATCCATTTATATGTGGAACGCCGTCATGCGCACGTGAGTACTCGGCTAAAGTTAATTTTAATATCGAAATACAGATATTTTAATATGTATAAATTCAAATTATAGTACTTAAACATAAACTGAACTTTATTTTATTATGTGTAGTGATCTCAGAATAAAAGACTCCGTTATTTTTTCAACTTTCTGTTTCTTATAAAATATCCAACTGATTTTGAAATCTTGATACATTTTCAGCCAAGCAACATACTTTATAACAGTAATTACTTATTGTAATATTTAGTTATAAGTCCAATTAACATTTAACTTTGCAATTACTACAGTTTTAGAGTCAAACGAATAGTAAAACCATGACCTCTTTAGAGAAATTCTTAGAAAAACTTTGTACAAAGTCGATTATTTGATTATAAGTTGTTTTTGGTACATTACAAAGTTGCCATTAATGAAATATATATTTTATATTATAGCGTCCGAAAAATTCAAGTATCTATTAGATGTGATCTACTACTATGAGTACAAAGTGAATGTGGAAACTTACTTCGCTGGCTCCAGCAATAACAGATCAACATTGGATATTAGAGCTGTGGTGAGTAAAAAAGGTTGTGACAATCTTGAAGAAATTTATAGCTGTAGTGTGTAGTAGTGTAGTGTACATCACTCCAGACTGGAAGCTCAATGATGCGGAAGCATCTCTGCATTGTCTGTATTCGCATTGAGTGTGGTGACTTTAACTCTTCGATTCTACTCATGCTTTCCATCAGGCAGGGTAAAGTGATTTTAGCAGGCTTATATATATATTTATTTAAATAATAAATAAATTGTAACTAAAATTCCATCTTAGTCTACATCACACCATGCAATGGTGTAACTTTAGATGTTTAACTTATTTAAAAGTCTGGAATTGATTACTATATTACCAAAATATTTATGAATTTTAGTGTGAATTGTTATGTTATGAATTGTGATGTTTATTCAGCCTACATTAAATGAGATCTATAAAAAAGTTTAGTGTAAAATAATTAATAAAAAAAAATGTGAGCCGTCACGTGACGCCTGGCAGATGTGAAACATCGCCATTATTTTGTAAAAGTAATATGCAGAAAAGAACATATTGTAATAGGAACTAAATATGTCATAATGATAAAATAAAATATTACTAATTATTAAAATAGTAGTCTATATGCAGTAGTGTGTACGGTGTGGCGACTGATATAGACTGTAAATATATACCATCGTATAGCGTGCCGTGGCGACGCGTCGCCAGGCCGCACGCGTCGCCAGGCCAGAAATCTGTTTTACGTGCGGCTATAGATGTTTCACATCAATAATGGATCAGACATATATTATTATAAAAAAGATATGTCCCCTTGAAGGCATTTTCAATAAATAAGAAGATCAAACTAAATCAAACACAAAAAGAGACTCCCTCTAAAAAAACATCCATTTGCAGACCATAATTTAAATATCAATAATTTCTCTAACATACATAATATATATTATATATGCTTATCACATTATTTTCAGCCCAAAATCCATTTCGTCACTCCATGTGAAGGGCTATTGCAGCTGACGGAGGTAACCCTCATAGATCAAGATGAAAGCTACCCAGTTGAAAGAGCCGAGAAGTTTATACATGCACTCTCCTTATATGAACTTAGGTAAACACTCATTATTATTTGGACCTACTTATGCAATACAGAACCAATCCACAAATATGCCAAAATTAAAGTAAGTACGAATGGGTCGGCTCAACCGGGCTGTACTCTCACACAGAAGACCATCCTGATAATGACAGCATTCTTGCTATCGTATTTCGTTGGTGAGTGTGAGACCGGCGGCATAATTACTGGAAGAAGAAAGCAGAAACATCTGTCTAGGCCGCCATGGTATGAGTCACCATGCTACATTGCCTACCCTCACAATGAGGATGGTGAACCCTACTCCTTAATTCTACTCGAACTTTCCATCGGAGTGGAGTCACTTTGGTTAGCTACGATATAAAAAAAAATATATAACAAGATTAAGGTAGGGAGGGGGGCCCACTGTGTCTTATTTTTACTTAGAAGAAAATAATACGCAAAATGAATAGTATGTTATATGTAATGATAATATCCAAATGATTAAAATGAGTCCATTGTAAATGATTGTTAACTATGCTAAAAATTGTTGTTAAACATAAACATTAAAACCAGCCAAGCTTATATTTATTTTTCCTTATATATTCTTACGTAAAATATTAAATTCTTATTTAGGGAAGGGAGGGTATCAAAACTAGTCCAAATTATCTTACGTAATAAAGAATAGCCCTCTATTTAAAAGAAGACACGGATAATTATCTCGATTTGGTATGTGTGGTTCCTTGTTGCATAAGTAGCTCTATTTTATCTCAGTCGTTATGGGCAGTTAGTAGTTTGACAGATTTATTAATCAGTGAGTACTTCCTGTGTGATAAGATAATGTACATGTGGTTAAAAGTTGAATCATTGTTAGCTACTAGTGGAATGGTCAGTGCAATTCAATGATAATAATAATGAGTTTATTGTACATCAGGTAATTACAAAACGACCTAATACTAGGTGACTAGGTAGATTGCCTTCGAGCGATAAGACCGCCACTTCTAGGCGATCTTATCGCTCTACTAACTTTTAAACTTTCGCTTTCCATGATAATTAATATTATTTTTACGGGAATTAACGTCAGGCAACAGTCAGCCTGTGACCACGGCCGGTGCAACCTGGTCGAAACGTCAGGCAAATCAGAGGTATGTAATACCCTAAATAAGTGATCGGGTTAATTCCCGTAAAAATAATATTAATGATCTTATCGCTCGAAAGTAATCTCCTACAGGACTATAAAACCACTTAATTAATGAATAAACCATTACCATTACAATTTATACTATTAGTATAGATTTGTTGAAAAAAATTATAAAGTTTTTTTTTTAAATGTAAGTAATAATTTAATGGTTTTTGTTAAACTTCCACAACGTTTATACACCTTATGAATCATCAACCACCCATAATGGCCCCCTGCTGGGCTTAGAGTTAAGGCCATAGTCATTCCCACACTGGCAAGGGAGGGTTGGGGACAAGCAAAACAACGTTGTGGCTACGTAATCTTGCCGTTGGATAATTATAACTAAGCTTTACGACTGTATTTAATACTAGCCTATGATAACAACCCGGATCGACTGCAAAACATGACCTACTGACTACTAATCACGTAGACACTCATGGTACCGTGCCACTAACGCTCAGCAATCCAGATTTTAACCACGCCGTCGTTGCTTACCCTCGGTGTTTATAATCATCTAGGGCAACTTGGCTATGAATGCCTCTGAATAAGTTTGTATAAAATCTATATACTATTTTCTTTCCTATCCTTTTTCTAATGGACAATCCACTACCCTATACATTCCACCGCGTGCATTTCTTTCCATCCCATGGTTGCCTGACAGACATTGCACTTCCGTAGTTTTAAGTTAACTTTATATATCTATTTATATATATATAATTTATCTGGTGTACAATAATCTGGTGTAAACGAGTTCTTGAGTGAAGACCGCGACTCGACAAACGTAGTGTGGGACGTCCACAGGCCAGGTGGAGTGATGATTTGCGCAAGACGGCTGGCAGGAGCTGAATGCGAGGGGCCGAGGATCGAACCAAGTGGCGTGCAATTGGAGAGGTCTATGTCCAGCAGTGGACTGCTATAGGCTGATAATGATGATGATGTACCATAAAGAAATTTATTATTATTAATAATTTATATAAAAAAATAAGAGTATACCTACTCGGTTTGTACTCATAGTTCCTTTTAAAATTATTGTTTAACCAACTAGTCTCACAAATTAAGACCCTATTGACTCATATTATCATTTCTTCAATTAGATTATCATTTATTTTCTTGCTTGATTATTTAATCGAGTATATATTGGAACAGTTCATATCATAGACCTTGGATGAGAATGTAATGTTTACACGCATCTATTAAGATAAAGATTGTCTAGATCCGCAATTAGAGAACCTTTAGAACTCTAGACTTCCATCTAGTGATATCACTATTGATGTCAAGATTATAATTAACTTACTTAACATTCCTCATAAATAATCCTTACTAACATTGTAAAATGCGAATATGAGTTGATTTGTCTTTCACGTCTAAAGCATTTCACCGATTTCAATTAAATTTAGCTTGGAGATACTTCGTTTCTTCAGCAGGGAAACAGACTACTTTTTACAGCGATAACCAAACCCGACACCGTATGCAAAAGCTAGAAATAACCTGTGGAGGGAACGTTACCCTCGAACACAAAGGAGTATCCTCCGACCAGGCGAGGTGAACATGCTTGGCGAGAAACTAAACTGGCTAAACGGCGCGCCTCGAAAACTTCTATATCGTGATGCAGAATTATTAATTATTTTGTGTAGTTCGTTACTCCGAAGTTCGGTGTATCTTTAATAGATGGCGCTGTTAAGTTTTTTCGCTACTGTTGTATGTGGAGGGATGGCTGGCAGGAGCTGGATGCGAGAAGCCCAAAATCGATCAGAGTGGTATGCAATGGGAGATTGAGATGCCCAGCAGTGGACTGCGACAGGCTGATGATGATGTTGTATGTGGAAGTCGCAACAATCCTTTAAAAAATTTTTGAAACGTAAATAATAACTACCTTTCACTCATGGCTCTGCCCGTGTGTACATCGATTGCTGAGGTCTATAAGTAATGAAGTCCTTCTTTCCTCAAGAATCAAAGTATTATGTCAAATTTCATTAAAACAGTTTAATGGTTTATCCGTAACAGACAGTTACTGTCACATTTACACTCGGTTCCAAAAATAACGGGTCAGTCACATAAACCCGAATATCTCCCGAACTACGTATGCCATCCTAATGAAACGAAGACTTTTCAATTGAGAATTTAATTATACAGATAAAAAATAAAATAAAACTTAGTTACACCCACAATATTAATCTTAAATTAAAAAAAAACTAAAGTAGTCATATTTTTCTTAAGATTACATTTTTTTTATGATTGTTTTTTTGCTGTTTTTCATCACTGGAGGCTTCATCACGTGGAGGCAATACAAAGTATTAAATGAAGAAAGTGATGAAAAACAGCAAAAAAACAATCATAAAAAAAATGTAATCATAAGAAAAATATGACTACTTTAGTTTTTTTTTAATTTAAGATTAATATTGTGGGTGTAACTAAGTTTTATTTTATTTTTTATCTGTATAATTAAATTCTCAATTGAACAGTCTTCGTTTCATTAGGATGGCATACGTAGTTCGGGAGATATTCGGGTTTATGTGACTGACCCGTTATTGGTTTATGTGACTGACCCGTTATTTTTGGAACCGGCTTTACAATATTAGCAGACATCAATTATAGCTATGCCTTAATTTGAGTATTTCTTAAAGCATCTAAAACTTTTTCATTCATATATAGTTTTATTTTAAAGGTTTGCTTTCCACGATGGAGCGATATCAGAAATATGTCCATCAGAGCAAGAAGAAGACTGGGTGCTCAACTTCAAGAGAGCTTTACTGGCGCTCTTTCAGAATACTATGAAGCGATTTGACATACACTTCAAAGGCGTTGAGGTATAAATATTGTTTGTAAAAAATCTATTTTGTATCCTCGTATCATGTTCTTGCTCACGATGAACTCCGAAACTATCCATGTTCACGCGTTTTAATGTGTGTTTTGCTGTTGATGATCGTGATGGTTGATGTCGACCAATATTACTTGTGATGCAGTTGTGTTACTCCGCTAGTGTACTATAATTTTATGTATAACTAGCTTTTGCCCGCGGCGCCGCCCGCGTGTAGGTCCGTCATGGCGGTAAATAGTAGCCTACCTGTTATTCCGATATGTAAGCCATAATATTGTGAAGTTTCATCAAAATCCATTCCGTACTTTTTGCGTGAAAGAGCAACAAACGTACATACATACATAAAAACTGACAAACTTCCGCGTTTATAATATTAGTAGGATTATACGGGTTTTTTTGTAAGAAAACCCTTTGGATTAGGAATATAAATCCTGTGTCACGGGGGACTTTACAATCATACATGAAACGGAGACAAATATTTGGACAACTGACCAATACAGCCCCATCTGCGTCTTCTATAGCCTTTAGCGTGATTTTATACAATGGAAACAAATTTCTGTTTCCCATAAAAAAAGTTATAGTGAGCCCACATTAAAAGGTAGACATATACTGTCGCAGACTTTTTTTATTACTTTTCAAAAGGGACAATTTCATACACCATTTTCATGTATCTTTAACAAGAGAAATAATGTTCCACTGTTTTTTTAACGGTAACTAAAAACCACTTCTCAGTCCTTCCAAATTCAATGCTTGCTTTTGTGTTTTTTTTTTCAGAATGACATCCACGGCACCTGCAATGTGGAGTATGCAGTTCGCGGGCAGGAGAATACCAGTTTAGTTATTGTGAAGAAGCGAGACCTCTCACAATGTACCAACAGATATAAGTACATGTCCATACTGCAAACTGTCAGATACGATTTTCAAAGTGTAAGTATTTTTAGCCTATGTCCAGCAGTGGACTACTACAGGCTGTTGATCTGATGCATGAACTTGTACTATGGGTACTACTGATATAAAATACAGATATACTTTTTTTGTAAATACATACATATTATATATAGAAAAACACCCAAACTCCGTAACAAATATAAAACGAAAAGTATGTTTATGTATTTATATCAGTTGTCTAGTACCCATAATGCCATAAAGTGCCCATAAAGTGATAATATTGAAACACCATTATTTTTTCCAGAAATTCCAAACATGGCCAGTTCTGAAATCTGAAAGCAAATGTCGCATAACAATCGACCACCACATCTACAAGGAGGTGATCTGCCGAGAGCGGCATCTATTCGAGCCGTTCTCAGGCAAGAACTCAGGCGCAATGACTACTGTTGTGCAGGAACTTGTACTGCTGAAGGAACTGAATAAGACTGATACTGAAGTGGTTGAGTCACAGCCTACAAGTAAGTCATATGTCTAATCATCATCATCATCAACAGCCTTTAACAGTCCATTGCTAGACATAGGCTTCTCCTTAGAAAGGAGGTTTTGGCCTACTATACCACGCTGGCCAGACGGGTTGGTATAGGGTTGGGTTCAAGTTTTCCTTCTCTTTGCATTGATGTTGTCTTGCGTAGTTTATCCCTTAGTCGCCTTTTACGACACCCGCGGGAAGAATAGGGTTGGTGACACTCTGTATTGTTAATCCGTCACCACACGATAAGGCTTTTAACAAGCATCATGTCGCAGTATTCGTTATCAACCTCCTCTAAAACATCTGCACTGATTTTTATAATAGTTTTGTGTATAAACCGGAACTTATTCGCTATATAATTATTTGAAAGTTTACGATACCTTCTATTTCCCGACGTTTCGAACGGATTTCGAAGCTCATACCAGACCTGTGAAGCTACATGAAAAAGTTACCTTTTATACACTTTGTTGATTCGATCTAAACGATTTTTATTATTTTATTGGTTTCGTTATGTGGATTTGAGAATAATTAGTACTCTAATTTCATACACTTTGTAGATCATTACCCTCTCCAGCTTTTATTTTTTACAGCTTGGTCACAAATACAAAGGCGGTCAAACTTACTGCATCATCATGTTCCGTATGTCGGTGACAACACTGGCGGGCTCAGGCCTGCTAGGGATGTGCTTAAGTTGCTATGCATGTGAGTATAATATACTGTGAATGAGTATACATGTATTCCCCTTTGTGTAAGAATGTACTTTTATAGACTTATTTACTATACTCAAAAGGTAGTAGAGACTCGCTGATTTCAGCATGAATGCTCCATTCGGTACTACTCTCACACAGAAGATCAATCTAAAATATATAATTGCAGTATTCGTGCTGTGGTATTTTGTTGTTGAGTGTTGCAGAGGCATATCACTAAGACGCCATAGTGTGGAAAATCAGTTTTGTGAGAAACCTTATATACAAAAGTCTCAAAACTATTACAAATGATACGCTGTTATAACTTTAGCTGTGAGATCTCTTGGTATAACACACATAGTGCAAAACGATAGTGAGTAGCCATACACAAACGTTCTCCTCTGCCTCAATATGCATTATACTGTTATGACACAAAATGTGGTAATGTGTGTGTGAAAGTGTAAATATTTTCTTTTCATTGTCATGTGTGAGTTTGTACTGAAAGTCTAAAGTGTGTATATATGAAGATTTCCCCCCGTAAAAAATGACACGCTGTTTTCTATCGGGGAAAAATTATTATGGCTATGATTATGACCACATTTTTACACACAATTTTGATAGTTAAACCTTAGGGTAGAGTTAGCTCTGCCATTAGTGCTAATCCACACTATTCCATCTATCTTCTAAAGCGTGATACAAAACATTACTGAGAAATAAAAATGCCATTAATCTTCCCAGGGTCAAGGACACAACTACGGATACACACGCATCCAACGTAGACGCCAAGATGGACAGTAGTTCCACCGTGGGTCTGTGGGGGAGATTGGTTCGAGCTGCAAGACCTCTGGACTATCCTGCTTTGTCTCAACTCTTAGCAAGGGCACCAACAATATGTAGCACTGCAAGGTAAATATATAGTTTCATTGTTATACTGACAATTAGATCAAGCTTCGAATTCAGTTTGCTCTTAGGGTTGCGGGGGTCCGATGACAGTTCCTTCATTGAAAAACTAATATTCAGGTAAAACCGGCGAACTAGTAGCCGACCCAAAATAATATTGGGAAAAATAAAGTCTATGAAGATGATGTGTAAAGGCGAGCCTTACACAAGATATACCTGACGTACCCCCTTAGGTGTATCAAATTAAAAAAACTTCATATATACGACTATGAATTCCATAGATTAGGGACGTTAAATCCCTAATCATCCAAGCGGTATATAACATGAATAAAAACTATTTGTTGACCTTAACTGTGAAAGTATGTTAAATATTTAAGAATATTGTTAGTAATTATCATTATCGTTAACAGCTTTTAACAATCCACTTCTAAACATAGGCCTCTTGTAACAAAGAAGGTTTTGGCCCACTATACCACGATGGCCGGACGGGTTGGTATAGGCTTTGTCACAAGTTTCCTTCTCTTTACAGTGATGTTATTCTGCGTAAGTTATCCCTTTGACGCCTCTTACGACACCCATTTTATTACTAAAACTATTTATTACAGCAAACACATTTTGGACGCTTTGCCATACATTGCGAGTCCAGGTTCAGTAGAACTGATCAAAGACAAGATAATGAAGAACGCGGTGGATAAGGAGACCAAACAAGAGTGGCTAATGTCTATGGCCATGATACCCAGGTTTGTAGAACTTCGATTTATATCCAATTATATTGTATTTATTTGTAGTTATTGTTCTTTATAAGTAGGCTACCATATAAACTAATAGATAATAATTTAAATTGTTTATCTCACCACCCAAAGTTTGACTTAAAAAAATATCTATCCTGTACTAAAATACTGTATTTGCAGTAAGAATAAATTAAAAAAGAAACATTGTTCTATTGAATTCGTCGTATGTTTTTCAGTAAAGTCCATTCGTGTTAAGAAAAAAGTAACGTGTTGTTCAAGCCATGCCCACTGACCATTACCAGTGTACGAAAGTTTTCAATTTGTCCCATTAGCCAAGTTGACATTAAGCTAAGGTTACTAAGGACTAACAAATTTATGAGAATTATGTCATCTCAATGCTAAGTCACGTGTAAAACAACAAAACATTAGTAAATAATGTAAGGGATAGCGGCGTTTGCGATTGTAGAAAGAGATTCGACGCGGAACTCTTGCTTCTTAACTAAGGGCGCTGATTGGTCAGGGTACAGGGATTTATAGATGCGTCACTATTTTCTCAACATAATAAACTATAGTTCTAAATTATTTAATTGTATTCCAGACCAAAGAAACAGATGTTGGACAGTATGTTAGAACTACTTCGTCAGCAGAAGAACGACAAAGCGATCAGTTTCACCGTATCCTCAATGGTACACTCGTATTGTAAACACAGTGGGAAGGACTGTAAGTATTAAATTAATAGTATTTGACTACCTCGGTGGTGCAGTGGTAGCGTATGCGACTGTGGTGCTTAAGGTCTCGGGTTCACTTTTCGATTCGGACCAAAGGTTTGTGTGAACCACAAATATTTCTTTCGGAGTTTGGGTGTTTTCTATGTGTAACAAATATTTCGTTCTAAAAAAAAACAGAAAAATTATGTTAATGTATTTATATCAGTTGTCTAATACCCATAATACAATCTCTGCTTAGTTTGGCACTAGATGGCGTTGTGTGTAAAATATCCGAAAAATATAAAGAATATCCGTTCTAACTATCTGTGCGAAAAGTAGCTATTTTACTTTGTTTTTGCATAGTTTTGTGTTTCTAATATACTTCGGCATAATTTGTTGTTGGAGAGCAGCTTATGTTGACATAATTTGAAGCTAATTTTTTTGGCATAAATTTGATTAGCATTATGCGAACGTATAACCTAATTGTCTAGCTTAGAAGTCTAGGAATGTATGACGCATTACTATATTAGTGCAAATGTCACTCGTTTTATTTTCAGTACGTGACTGCTGCGAAGAAGACACACCTATGGCTATCATGGAAGAGTTCCAGAATATTGTCAAAGAGATCGCCAGCAAGGGTGTCATAAAGACTAGGCCGGACAGAAATAACGTAGGACTAAATTTATGTTTAAATATTTTAGAATTTAACAACTACATTCTTTATATTTATATGTACTTGTAACTTAAAAATGTGTTGTCATAGCATTCAATATATTTATCAGTGTCTAAATATTACTTTTGTTATAAAATTTTATTTTTTTAATCATTTAAATTATTTCAAAAACTCGCACCAACACTGTCCATGATTTCGATTTTTTTTCCATTCTAAGGTTGCCTGAACGAAATCGCTTTTTAGCGATAAGGCCGCCAAATTATTATATTGTACAATAACACAACTTTTTAATCGACTTTAAACAAGAAGGACGTTTTCAATTCAGCATATTACGAGATATCCCCCATAAAAAATTAAAAATTAATATTTAAAAGGCTTATTTGCCCTTTCAATTTAAATTTGAGGTAGGAATTCCACCTCTATAAATTGAATAGTAAACTATAAGCGACGGGGAAGTATCTACACATTTCTACCATATTTGCTTAACTTTAAGTTATTTATATTTCGTACGAGGGAACATTTCAGCAGGTCATTTTAAATAACCTTATGTGAACGTTAATGTGTCACACATCATAAATACAGAACAGCATTTTTTTTTAAATTAGGTGACAATAGCAATCAAAGCTCTGGGCAATATCGGCGGTTTTAAACAAGAGTTTGCCGACGTGTTGATGAACATAATAGGTGACATCTACATACCTGTGCCCGTCCGACTGGCTGCTGTCGACGCATTTAGACGTACACCATGTACCGAGTCTCGGTGAGTTCATATACATTATATAATCCCTTTGGATGTAGTAATGATACAGGGGGTTTCATTTTTGGATTGAAGTTAAAGATAGCTTTATTTGAGTAGGTTTAATCCGGATTGATTGTAATGATACCATGGTCTCACAGGATACCAGAGACAAGCAATTCTCTCGTTGTTTTCCATTATGTGAGTAAGGTCAACGGAAGATCAGGGAGATCAGGGAAAGGGGACCACGAAATGTGGCAACGCATATGTCTTTAGTTTTCAGTATTACAGTCAGTTATCATCAAGTGACGTGCCTATTGGAACTTTATTATATTCAAAAAGAACCTTAAGAAACACCCCTGTTATAACAGCTATAGCACCCCCCCCCCCCTTTTTACAGAATTACAGGTGTTAGTTAAACAGCTGTTTATTTAAAGGAACGCGATTCCTATTGCCTAGTGTGAAAAAACCTATGGGTAAATTATCTATGTCTCTTACAGGGAATACTTCTTAGAAACATTCAGGGCAGATTATATGAACATCGAAGTGAGAGTGGCCTCATATCTTCAAGTGATGAAGTGTCCGGACCTGAAGACGTTAAGAACAATATTCCATACAGTTAGGAATGAACCTGTTAATCAAGGTATGAATATTCGATTTGTTTACAAAGCGAGGTTTAAACTGATTTTCAATTCTACGCCTTATAAAAGAAATTTTACGAATTGAGAATGTTCTAAATTTTTACGGTTTATTTTTATTACTTTAAAAATTATGATATTTCTAGAATTCTTTGAATGATTAAATGAAATTTGTTTGCAAAAACGGCAAGGGTCGCGAATTTGATTCCCGCTCAAGTCAAATATTTGTATGCATGAACATTTAATGCTGGACTTGATCTAGATATTTCTGTGTCTACACCCAAAAAAAAAAAGATTAGATATATTTATTTATATCAGTTGGCTGGTACGTATAGTATAAGCTCTGCTTATTTCCGAACGAAAAATAGAGTTTGTGTGAAAAGCTTAAAATTAAAAAAATAAACATTTAAATTTCACATGACAGCCACAACATTCGTTTGGAGTCATTTGAAGAACCTAGGCGAGTCGTCTTTACCGTCACGAGTGGAGATCCAAGGTCTGCTCACTGGCAACCAGATCCCGCATCTGGAAGACACCCCTGACTTCAGAATGTTCAGCAGAAACTATGAACAGAGTGTGTTCTTCGATCAGTATAACGCTGGTAAGTAAGCTTCAATGGAAATTTTTATGCAAACCTTGAATATTAAAGATTAACTGACTTGAGAAATCTATATATAATATAAAAATGAATAAGCGCAAATGTTGAGAATAGCTGTACCGATTTCGCTAATTCTTTTTTATAATATTCCTTGAAGTACGAGGATGGTTCTTACGGAGAGAAAATTAAAAAAAAAATGACTGAAAAAGTCTAAAAACAACAGTTTTCTATATTCCCATACAAAAGATTCGTAATAATACTCAAAAGTCAATTTGAACTTTAAGAACCATACCATAAAGTTTAAGTTTTAGTGGAGGGATCCGAGAAGACAAAACAATTGAGTGACGTTGAATCGACTGTTAGGCGGTACGAAGTTCGCGGGGTCAGCTAGTAGTCTATAATAACGGTTGCTATTCAATTCGTGGGTGTGATAAGGGACGACTAAGAGAACTATGTTGTACAACAGCACTGCAAAAGGAAAAATCTTACATGATCTTGCAACACAACCTATACCACCGTTTGGCCAGTGTATTATTAGGTCAAAAGCTTCTTTCTAGAAGAGGATTTCCACCGAACAGATTGAATACATTACATTAATCACTTGCTCAAGCTACTATGCCTGGCTTGGTAATATAGACTTTAAACACTGCGAATACAGTTTAATATCCTTTAAAGATATTCAAATCTACTCTGATAATTTTGTTGGAAAAAAGAGAGGATTTTGTCCAGGACTATTATTAAATAAGATGGTGATGTTTTGTGTCAGATAATTGTAAATAATTATGTTTGATTGTCAGGTGGTAATTACGAAGCCAACGTCATATTCTCTCCTGATTCGTATATACCGAGGTCAATGTCCGTCAACTTGACTGTCGATATGTTCGGCGAGTCCATCAATTTGTTTGAGGTAAGTGATTTCTTTTCCATTATTCGTACTAATATTTCTTTTGGGAGCTTAAGCCTGCTGTTGTGTTTCGTTGGTGAGTGCGAGGTTGGAGACAATGGTGCAGAAGCAACTCACTAGGCCGCTAATTGTGAATCATAATACTGCATCGTCTGCACTCACAATGATGATGATGATGCTGATGATGATGGTGACCCCTAATCTTCGATTCTATTCATGCTTTCCATCAGGCAGAGTAAAGTCTTTTTGGCAGGCTTAAATAAAAAAAAATTATGGCTTGTTAAAATTGGTGAATTTTCATAGTATTATTTTATTGAGAAATATTTAAGATATTAAACGTGTTTTGTAATCAGTATAAAATCTATTCAATAACTTTTTTGTATATGTGAACCATAAATTTTACCTTTTCTTAGTTGTCTGTGATTGTTTGTTAAATATCTTGTAAAATATAAACAATTTTACGTCTTGTTAAGTGAATAAAGGCGAATAAAATATGGATATAGTTTCCATAGAGCAATATTGTATTTAATTTCATTGTAAGACTATTATTAAATAATTAAGCTGGTGCTATTATTAAATAAATAAATATGCAACACAACAGTAATTTTTAGGGTTCTGTTGCCGAATAGCAAAAAACGGAACCCTTATAGATTCGTCAAGTCTGTCTGTCCATCTGTCTGTCCGTCCGTATGTTGTAACCGCTTTTGTTAGAAGGGTCACTCACCGGACAGCCCGCGGTAGTTCGCACAAGAATCAGGGCGCCTTTGTCTGCAGAGGATTGATATGTGTGTGTGCCCTGCCGATGCCCCAGGAAATCAAGAAAACTCTTTCTCAGTTTCACAGATATATATTTTACACATAGGCCCTTATACAGAGTTGTACTAATCTTAGTTCTACAAGTAATAAATTAAGTGGGTTAACAAACAAAATATAAGTTCTAATTCTCCTAGTCACCGTCGTGTTTGGACTGGAACCAGGGGTAGATCCCTGGGTGCAGACTTCTCTCCCGGATGTGTTGGATTCACAAGGGCCGTCTTTCGGAGATGCTCACCAGAAAAAAAAAAGTATCAAAAATGGTATTGTTATCAAATGACAATTCAGTAGCCCTCTTTGTGACACAGTAACTGCTTAAGGTATGTTCGGCGCTTTATGGCCACCACCACTGGCACTCGCCTGTATCTGGCAGTGGAGTTTCAAATGAGAAGAGGGGCTTTTCTTGCAATATCCAGGTACTCCTGGCGAGGGTAGTAAAAAAACTATACCAAGCGAAGCGACCCTGTGAAAAAGATTATATCCTAAGATACACGTCTAGAACACACGATAAGGCCGAGATACAGTTTACAGATATAATATAATATTAACTCACCACAAATTGCGGGCACGGTATATAAAAATTAATCTTCACAAGTAACTAACAACAGCAAAACTTAGTTCAAGATCTAATACAATAAGAGAAATGAAATTTCTATGAGTGAGACCGGCTTTATATATCCTATTTCAAGGTCTATAGGATATAACTAACCTACCCCCTTACAAAATAAGATAAACATCACGCCATTTTCAGAGACACAACTAGAATTAAAAAGACTATTAATACATAGTCTATGATTAAAATCGATTTGAACCCGACATGAGCGCCACCCAGTGCCTAGTTGGAGAACACAGGACTCTTTGCGGACGATAATAGGCGATGGAGTAGTCAATGTTGCCCAAAGATGGCGCTATTCTAACAAAGCGAAAAAAAGTGTGTTACAGTACCCCCTCCCCCGTGAAATTTCCTGAGCAGGGGGCGAAGGAAATTAAAATACCAAAACAACAAAGTAAACTACTAAGAGAGTTGATCGCATTGACTGAGAACAACATACTAACCATACGGGACAAATCTAAAATTTGCTAAACAAATAAGATAAGTTAACTAACATACCAAGTCGCTGCAAGCTATACACGTATGTGGATAACGTGTAGAAAGGTATGAGCTAAAAAGGAGACGCACGATGTGCAATGTCACACTTCATGGTCAGATATAAGATTTAAATACAGAACTGATACAACGTGGAGCAGGAACAGAGAGTGGCTCCTCTTCACTGTACTTCACAATGTCCTTGATATGATAAGCTCCCAGACTCTTACCATCCAGATCTGATAATTCATAGACCAAGGGCGAGCGTTTTGCCGATACTATGCATTTCAAAAATTTAGGGGCTAACTTAGATGTAAAATTCTTATCCTTATTGGACAAGAAGTGAGTTCTCTTATAGACCAACTGTCCCACCTTCAATTCCATTGGTCTTTTCCTGAGGTTGTAGTACTTTTCGTTACGCCGGTGAGCGACACCTAAGTGTTTGCTCACCTGGTCGTAAATACGATGAAGTTCCTTCAACCTCTCGCCAAACGACACAGGACTGTCAACAGAAACAGAGTCGGGATGAGCAGAGATCTCCTCCTGTCTATAAAGATCGCCATCTCCTATAAATTCCCTTCCATGGACCAGAAAATATGGACTAAAGCGAGTAGCTTCGCTGACTGCCGTGTTCAAGGCACACTGCAGTTCTGCAAGGTTCTCATCCCACTTCCTGTGATGAGTCTTTACGTAGCAGGAAATCCCCTGCACCACGTTACGAATGGCTCGCTCTGCCTGGTTAGTCTGCGGGTGATACCTGGGGTTATAGTAGACATTAGGCACGTTATATTTGACCAACAAGTCCTTGAAGGGTTTGCTAACAAACTGAGGGCCATTGTCCATATAGATTGTTTTGCAGACACCATGTACTAGGAAAACATTCTTCTCGATGAATCTCGCAACAGCTATGCCTGTAGCAGTCCGTATAGGATACAACATGACATATTTACTGAAGTAGTCTGAGACCACGATTAAATGTATGTTTCCCTTGCTAGAGGTAGGGAATGGGCCCAAAAGGTCACAAGAGATGGCTTCGAAAGGTTTCGACACCCGTTTTGGATTTCCCATGAGACCAGGACGGGCAGTGTTCACAGGTTTATACTGCTTACAAATTTCACACTTGCCCACGTATTCCTTAACGCTTTGATACATCTTAGGCCAGTAGTAGTTGAGAGCCAGTCGTTTGTGGGTCTTCCAAACGCCTCCATGGGCACTCATGACATGGTCATGGTACTTGGTGAGCAGGGATGCTCTATCCTCTTGAGGTACCACTAGTTTCCAACTGAAATCAGATGTCAAGGAAAATTTATTTCTTGACAACCTATATAGTGCACCATTACGAATGTCGAAGTTCGGTAATTTTCGTGGGTTTTTTAACACACTGTTAAAAGTATGGAGATACCAAGAGTCTTTGGTGTCACTGGTATGCAATGCACCAATCTGTATTCGAGACAGAGCATCGGGAACAACATGATCCTTACCCTTCCTATGCTCTATGTCGAAGTCAAACTGACTCAACCTCATGCTCCAGCGGGCGAGACGACCAGTCGGATTCTTTAACTTGTGAAACCACAATAATGAAGCGTGGTCCGTGACTACGGTGCATTTCTGACCTTCCACGTATTGTCTGAACTGTTCTAATGCAAAGATCACAGCTAGCAGCTCACGTTCAGTGGTGCTGTAGTTGACCTCGCTCTTGTTAAGAGAACGACTGCAATACGCGACCGGGTGTTCGACACCCTCATGTGTCTGTGTGAGGACCGCCGCCACCGAGTAGGAGGATGCGTCACTAAGAATCCTGAACGGTAAAGAATAATTAGGCATTTTCAAAATAGGAGCAGAGACCAAAGCGGACTTCAAGAGGTTGAAAGACTCTTCCGCTTCGGGTGTCCACATGAAAGAAACATTTTTAGAAGTTAATTTGCATAAAGGTCTGCTAATCTTAGAGAAGTTGTTGATGAAACGTCGGTACCACCCAGCCATGCCCAGGAAACGCTTCACCTCCTTAGGATTGGAAGGAGTGGGATAGTTGAGAATAACATCAACTTTACCCGGGTCAGTCCGAAGGCCGTGTCTATCAACAAAGTACCCGAGGTATTTTAATTCGCTTCGGCAGAAACGGGATTTTTTCATGTTGATCGTGAGGCCGGCCTCTCCGAGGCGCTGATGGACTCTATGTAGGAGATCCACATGCTCCTCAAAGGTGTTGGACACAACGATGATGTCGTCTTGAAAGGCGAAGACTCTGTTGTCAAACTCTGGGCCAAATAGACGGTCCATGAGGCGCTGCATTGAAGCAGAAGCTCCGACGAGCCCGAAACACATAACATTGAACTGAAACAAACCCCGTCTAGGGACAGTAAAAGCAGTCTTCTCAGCAGATTGTGGTGCGTCAAAAGGGATCTGCCAATAAGCAGCACTTAGATCTATAGATGATAGATATTTGGCATTATTGAGATGGTCTAGGATTTGATTTATGTAGGGTAAGGGATATGCATCACTTTTTGACACGGAATTCAGCTTCCTAGAATCAAGACAGAGTCTTAGGTCACCATTCGCTTTCTCCACCATCACCACTGGCGAGTTCCACGCAGACTGAGAAGGGGATACTACTCCCATCTCCAACATCCGGTCCAGTTCTTCTTCCAGGGCTTTCTGTTTACAGGGAGAGAGCGGATAGTACCGTTGCTTGATTGGTTTGCTGTCACCCGTATCAATGACATGGTGCACAAGAGATGTACGGCCTAGACCTACTTTATCAGTATTGATCGTTTCGAATTTGTCAATAATGTTGTTTATAATCCGCTTTTGATCAGCCGACAAGTTGTCGTAATCCTCCAGACCATGGTTAAGCGCCAGTGATTCCACAGGACTACAATCACTAAAGTGGGATAGATTGACATCCCGAGTGGTCAATCTATTTCCCAAATGAAATTGTTGCCAGAAGTCAACGCCAAATATCATGGCGGTAGTAATATCTGGGACAACATAGAATTTAATAACTCTGACAACAGAATTATATTCAACAGGAAGTGAGATACAGCCCATACACGACAGACTAGAGCCGTCTGCTGTAGATAAACTAAAGGTGGGGCTGATGCCTTCTAGCTCAAACCCTAGTTCCAAAAAGATGCGGTGCGAACCCTTGCCTAACACAGAGCAGGCCGCACCTGAATCTAGTAAGCCCAGAACATTTAAGTTCAGGACCTTTACCACTAAATACGGTCTAATATCATTATCCCGTTTATTAAACAGGACCTTACCAGAGTAATTACCAGACAGAGAAGGAACGGACAGACCGACTGGTAGGCTCCTTGCAAGGCCCTGACTTACTCGTTCTTTGGCGAGACGTTACATCGGGGACAATCCGGGATTCTGACACCTCTTCGACCACACCGGAAGCACACCACCTCTCTCGACTGCGTGCAGCGTGCAGCAAGATGGCTGCAATCTCCGCAGCGAAAGCACTTGGGTTCGCTTGAGGTGGAGGGACCGGACACCGCAGACACCTGTCGAAAAGATTTATGAGAGGATTTATTCTTTGTGATATGTAAGTCTGAGGTTATCTTCATTTTGTCCAAAGCTGGTTCGACAAATGCCTCAGCCCTAGTACGAGCAAGTTCAAGGCGCCTCCCCAATCGCTTCAGATCGAGGATGGACCTAACGTCATGAAGAGCTAATTCTTTCATGTAATCTGGTCTAATGTTGTGCATAAGAATGTCCAGCTGTTCCTCACTATGCATCTTGCACGAGAGTCTAGAGAACATGGCCTGCATCGTAGAGATGAAGTTTCCCAAAGTCTCAGATCGGGCCTGTGTACGCTGTCTTATTTCCCTGCGGAGGCGATAATCATAGTCAGGAAGATCGAAGTTCTCCCTCAACTCTTCCAACATGTGTTCATAAGAAGTGAACTCGCCCTTGTTGGTGCGGAACCAAGACAAAGCCGGACCCTCCAACAGGTCGGAGAAAGCCATGAGAATTTTTTCTTTTGTGACCTCCCGAGCGCACCTAAGCTCCTCCAGTCTCTCAATGAAAACCCGTACACATGAGGAGCCATCAAATTTTAAATTGAAAGAGTTCAGGTTAACTGGTTTATCCCTGACCACCAAGGTTGGGGCTGAGTGGGCAAACGTAGCCTCGGGTGACATCGAACAAACCCCCTCCAGCTCTGCTGGGGTGTGGTGCTCCCCGTCACCAGGGGCAAGAGCTGCCTCCTTCTCCGAACCATCGGAGTCAGATTCAGACTCCGCCTCAGACACAGACAGAATTTTAACTAGCCGGGCCCGTATACCAATCAATTCGGGGCAGTCGAAACCACTCCTTGCTAACCTAGCCAGAAGATAGTTAGCCCTCAATGTTACCTTGTGGCGACTAGACTTATTTGAAAGGAAATCACCTGAGGAAAGAGCTCCTTCAAGTTCTTGAACCTTGGGCTCGCAGTGTGACAGCTCCGAAGCAGCAGAGGCAGAGACAGAGGCGCTGGCTTTAATGCTGCCGCGCCGGAGAAGCCGCAAAGCAGTGCGCAGCTCACTCCTCAAGCTAGTTACTGTGTCATCCGGATTCGCTGAAATCCCCACGGCAGACAATTCGTTAATAAGTTCATCCTTTCTAAGGTAATTAATGCACTTGATTAAATGGGCCATTATGTTATTCAGAAAAAAATCAAAGTTCAAAGTTAAGATTCAAAGTTAAGATTCAAAGTTAAGATTCAAAGTTACGATTCAAAGTTACGATTCAAAGTTACGATTCAAAGTTACGATTCAAAGTTACGATTCAAAGTTACGATTCAAAGTTACGATTCAAAGTTACGATTCAAAGTTAAGATTCAAAGTTAAGATTCAAAGTTATGATACAAAGTTATGATACAAAGTTAAGATTTAGAGTCTAAGGTTAAATAGTGTTATAAACACAACCAAAGCCTACAAAAGAATAGCTAGGTTGGTTTCAACTATATACACTAAATCATACACAGATATTATAGTTTAAACAAATAACCAATATGTTGGAAGTAAAAATATTGAAATAAAAGTTTAAACTTATTTACAACACTCAATACATAACACTCAAAGTTGTTATAACTCAACATACATTCACTTATAACTGTAAGACAGTTATACTACAAGATTTTAAACAAACTAATGCTAAATTGGTTTCAAATTCACAAAGTTAAAAAATTAAAAGATTAGAAATGATCGAATGTACCTGTTACAGAGTAAGTTTCTAGAGATTTTCTATATATATTATAACCTATAAGGAGGTTATGTTCTGAAATGAATTTTATCAGATTTATGGCACACAATACACTCAATATAGTCACGCACTATTATTTGTAACAGTTTCACTGTTAACTTCACAAAACAAAGGTTACTAGTTTTTAAAATAACCAAGTATAATTTAAATTGTTTAACAAAATATTTAAAGAAAACAATAACCTTAATAAAAGTTAGGTATTGTGATAATAAGATGAGAACTTGATATGCAGTTCAAGCTCACAGCTTACTCACCCACTTTGTAAGTAGGTAGTCTAACAAAGTGTTGAAAAAAAGTTACCCACAATAAGTGACTTTTTACAACAAGGCTAAAAATAACGCTAAAAATACATAAATGTGAAACCGAATCAAATAAAAAATAGGGGACAAAACACAGAATCATATAAACATATAAACACAAGAATTCCGAATAGGAAAAGGCCAAAACTTACCAAATATTTGTGCAGATACAATTTAGAATTTAAAATTTAGTATTTTTGCATGCCGCTATACGGTGGTATGAAGGGCTGAAAAAAATGCAAAAAGAGATTATTACATGCGTCTGGCACTCGCATAACCAATTAGCGTCCTGGGGGGTCTCGGACGGAAAGGTTCTCTTGAAATCCAAGATGAACACCCACAAAGCACACACACAAAGGTTCGGGTAGCTAGCCTAACGTTGGTCGCCAATTTGTAACCGCTTTTGTTAGAAGGGTCACTCACCGGACAGCCCGCGGTAGTTCGCACAAGAATCAGGGCGCCTTTGTCTGCAGAGGATTGATATGTGTGTGTGCCCTGCCGATGCCCCAGGAAATCAAGAAAACTCTTTCTCAGTTTCACAGATATATATTTTACACATAGGCCCTTATACAGAGTTGTACTAATCTTAGTTCTACAAGTAATAAATTAAGTGGGTTAACAAACAAAATATAAGTTCTAATTCTCCTAGTCACCGTCGTGTTTGGACTGGAACCAGGGGTAGATCCCTGGGTGCAGACTTCTCTCCCGGATGTGTTGGATTCACAAGGGCCGTCTTTCGGAGATGCTCACCAGAAAAAAAAAAGTATCAAAAATGGTATTGTTATCAAATGACAATTCAGTAGCCCTCTTTGTGACACAGTAACTGCTTAAGGTATGTTCGGCGCTTTATGGCCACCACCACTGGCACTCGCCTGTATCTGGCAGTGGAGTTTCAAATGAGAAGAGGGGCTTTTCTTGCAATATCCAGGTACTCCTGGCGAGGGTAGTAAAAAAACTATACCAAGCGAAGCGACCCTGTGAAAAAGATTATATCCTAAGATACACGTCTAGAACACACGATAAGGCCGAGATACAGTTTACAGATATAATATAATATTAACTATTTTATTATAATATTAAAAATAAATAAATAGTATCATCCTTATTTACCCCCTTAATATAACACAGTGCAAGATTAAGGTTACTGACTGGCTACAAAGTTTGGGATATAAAGATACTGAAGAAATTCTAGCAGTGTTGTCATAGTATGTTCGTGTATATATAGTTTTACTATGTTAATATTTGTATATTTTTATTTTATATAAAGGTAAAAGTTAACTTTTCAGGAACTCTTACCCCAAACCCAAACACATCCTTTCAAACCTCATACCTCATACACACACACACACACACACGCACACACACTCACACACACTCTCACACACACACACACACACACACACACACACACACACACACACACACACATGCACACGCGTATGCATACACACAAAGACAGGATCACTTCACACTTCACATTTTATTTTATTTATTTTTTTTTTGAATTTTACTGTCAAATTATTAAATTATTGTACCTAGTTTATTACATGCTAGTTAAGTTTTAATTCCGGTGAGGAATGGCGCCGTAAGCCGAAATACAGGTTTTACCTAGTTTGGCAACGGAGGCTAACTCATGTTCGATTTATAACATAACCTAGTGTTTAAGTTGAACAAATTGTATCTGTTTTTTGTGCAATAAATAAATATTATTATTATTATTATTATTAACTCACCACAAATTGCGGGCACGGTATATAAAAATTAATCTTCACAAGTAACTAACAACAGCAAAACTTAGTTCAAGATCTAATACAATAAGAGAAATGAAATTTCTATGAGTGAGACCGGCTTTATATATCCTATTTCAAGGTCTATAGGATATAACTAACCTACCCCCTTACAAAATAAGATAAACATCACGCCATTTTCAGAGACACAACTAGAATTAAAAAGACTATTAATACATAGTCTATGATTAAAATCGATTTGAACCCGACATGAGCGCCACCCAGTGCCTAGTTGGAGAACACAGGACTCTTTGCGGACGATAATAGGCGATGGAGTAGTCAATGTTGCCCAAAGATGGCGCTATTCTAACAAAGCGAAAAAAAGTGTGTTACAATGTCACAGCCAATTATTTACGAAACTATAAGAGCTATGCTGTTGAAATTTGGTCAGTCGATGTATTCTGTGAACCGCATTAAGATGTTTCCATAAAAATAGAAAAAAAAACAATACATTTTGGGGGTCCCTATACTTGGAACTGAAACTCAAAAAAAATTTTTTCATCAAACCTATACATGTGGGGTATCTATGGATAGGTGTTCAAAAATGATGTTGAGGTTTCTAATATCATTCTTTTTTTTTAAACTGAATAGTTTGCGCGAGAGATACTTCCAAAGTGGAAAAATGTGTCCCCCCCCCCCTCTAACTTCTAAAATAAGAGAGTGATAAAACTAAAAAAAATATATGTTGTACATTACCATGCAAACTACCAACGAAAATTGGTTTGAACGAAATCTAGTTAGTAGTTTTTTTTAATACGTCATAAATCGTAACACGCAATTTACCTTTCATCCAATCAATACACTAGTATAAAAACATCGATGAAAGTTACAACGAACTACAAGAACTTTTATATGGTGTTACTTGCTGATACGGAACCCTTCATGTGCGAGTCCGACTCGCACTTGGCCGCTTTTTAAATACTGTTAAACAATGAGCATTTGTGGCAACTGTTTAGAATAAGTTTTTTTTGTGATATCTGTAACATGGTTTATCCGTATAGGCAATTTCGTAACCACAAGACATACAATTAAAATTTGCTGCAAAAAAAAAACTCAATTAAACATTGAACCTGTTTTTGTCTTCAGATGAAAGCTCGTGCCGAAGGATTTGAACGCTTTTTCGAAAGTTTCTTCGGCAACAACGGACCATTGAACAAAAACAAATTCAAGGAAAAACTGAACAATTTACGAGTATTCCGTTCTGCCAACGAGGCTGATCAACTCAGAGAAAAGGTGGATGATTTGGAGTACAAGAATGAGGCTTTGAAACATAGGTAAGTTATAACTTTATTGCAGAAAATATTTTAAATGTGGGTGAAAACCTAATATTTTAATAGTTGTGTGCAGTGTTCAGATAGAAACAGTGCTTTAGATGTTAAGAACAAAAATTTGCTTCTATAAACTGATTGGTACATTATTTTGCTAATAGAAATACAAAAAGATATTCTATATTGTCAAAGCAAGTAACGGAGCTTAAAAAGATTTTAAGTTTGGGCCAGATAGCATAAGGTCTTCATAAAAGACCCGGTTTGACGACGTCCTGAAGGGGATTCCCCACGTGTAAATAACGAAAGATCCCGCCCCATTGTCGAAACTAACCCTAACATTTAATGTAAACTTACTTTGAATAACGTTATTTGCTACTATATGTTTCTATTTAAATAAGCACATACACACATCAAAAGTGTCTAGGGATCAACATATATTTTTGCAATAACTTTTCTCCTGATTGATATTAATTAAAAATTTCTTTAAGGATTCATCAAATAAAGTGTTTTCGTTTGTCACAGTAACGATAAACCAAGTCACCTTTGCATTAGTAAAGAAATTTGCCATTTTCCTAATAAAGGGATTTTTGACATTTGAACCACTAACATTAAAGTTCGAAAAAAAGACTGAAATAACAGTTTTCTTTAAAATTTTATTAGGTAACTTAAACAATTAATAATCCGTGTTTCTACCGCGAACACTAACAACACAAGAACATCGGTTTGGCATACTCAAAATGAGTTCATCCAAATCACGCTGTGGAATGGCCGCCCATGTTCGTTGCAACAACAAAAAAAGGTCTTCTTGCGACTGGATACCCTCCATATTCGGCAGAGCTCTTCTCTGTAGCATATCCCATGCATGCTCAATCGGGTTCAAGTCTGGCGACTGAGCAGGCCAGGGCAGGACATTGATGTTAGCTGCGGCGAGAGTCTGTCTTACAACTCTTGCGGTGTGCGGTCGTGCATTATCATGCATTAACTGAAATAAGGGACCGATTTGCACTTGTAGAGGAACGATGACGTCTGATACAATCGTCTCAGCATAAATTTGAGCGTTGAGGTTGCCTCTGATCCAAATCAACTCAGTTCTTCCGCCGATCCAAATACCCGCCCATACCATGATGGTTCCACCACTATAAGGATGGACTTCCTGGCAGGATTTTAATCGCTGTTGGCGTCCAGGGGTTCTCCAGTGTCGTATACGTCTTGTATCCGGTCTCATACCAAAACGAGACTCATCAGAAAAGCACACGAAACGCCATTGTTCTTCTGCCCAATTTCTGTGTTCAAGAGCCCATTGATATCGAATCCTACGATTGTGCATTGCTATAGGTGGTACCCGTAGCGGTCTTCGGGAATGAAGGTTCACTTCATGCAAGCGGTTTCTGACTGTTTGGTCGCTAATTAAGTTCCCTGAAGAGTGATGAAGCCTCACGGCTAACATCATGGCGGTTATTGTTGGAGCTCTTCGAGTTAAGATTTGAATGTATCGGTCTTGTCTCCGTGTGGTGCAGCGATACCGTCCTCCATGGCGCTCAGCCTCGGTACCAGTGCTTCGGTAACGTGTCCAAAGTCGACTGATAACACTCTGACTTGTATTCAGAGCTAAAGCCACAGTACGTTGCCGGGAACCAGCTTCTATCATTCCCACGGCTCTGAGCATTTCTTCCCTGCTTAAATGACGTCGCCGCTCCATAATAACGTTGGTTTTAATCAGTAGTAGGGAAACAGTAGCACTAATAATTTCTTCAATGCGTTGTATGTTTTTATAGGGAAAATATTGGCAGCTGATTTTCATCTTTTACTCGAATTTGATTGACAGTTCCTGATTCAAATTATGAAATGCACCAAAAAGGATCCATATAAATTTATAAAATCATAAATTTATTACAAAGCCACATCTCAATCTCAAGAAATCCGCATAAAAATGCTTGATCCCTAGACACTTTTGATGTGTGTAATACGAGTATTAATGACACACTACTTCTCTGCTTAATACATTTTCACTCATTTTTGAACAGGTTCCCAATGGCAGAGTTAGGTATCAAAGTATTTGGGAACGAAATCTCTTACTGGAATGCTGAAGGTGACGAGGAGATCTTGAAGTCGCTTGCAAGACTGAACCCACAGTTGCGAGTGTTGGAGATATTATCTGGAAAGGTAAGAATACCTAATGCTGTATTAACAATATAAAGTTTGTTTGTATTTTTTTTATTTTAACTGCTTAACCGATCATCATGACGTACAGTTGTTAGAGAAAATGTATAAAAAAATATTTAATAAAATCTAGTTAAAAGTTTAAAAGTTAAAAATAGTAAAAAAAAAATAGTACATAATCATTTCGAGATTTTACTTTGACACACAAGGGTCATAAATGCAGTCACATCGTTAACGAGACATTGTTATGAATGAATGAATGAATAATTTGTTTATTCCTCTGAGTCTGGATGTCCTGTGCCTTTTTCCTGGATTTTAGTGAAGTTTGGATATAGTCTTTAAATATTTTTCTCAGGAAATCTCATACAACAAAGCCGCTCTGTTCTTGGATACTACGTTCTCCATACCGACCGGTTGTGGTCTTCCAATGAACATGAATCTGATGGGCACCAGCTACATCAACACAAAGATGTCTGGAACTGTCAATGACAAGTACACGCAATCTGGCAATTTGGACTTTGAAGGGAAATTGAGTCCCAGGTACGAACAGTGTATTAATTTTTAAAGTTTATTTTAGAAAAGATAGGCATGCTATTAATTATTCACATATTAATCCTATTCCTTAAACAGTGAGATTTATATTTTCTTGATACATTGGTATAAATGTAACATTGAAGACAACGTCCATTTAACCGACCACGAAAAACTTAACTTTGTAGCCATTCGATATAATTAACCAAATAAAATTACTTGACAACGAATACATGCTACCACGATAAATTTAACACAGTAGTTATGCGATTTCTTTGCCAAGAAAGTGGAATTCCGCAAAGTACTGTTAATTTATTACATCTATTTGGAAACGGTTATGGTGGTATTCAGCATAAAGCTTTACAATTAACATGGAAATTTAAATTTTATCTGACAGAAAATATTATATTGACGAGACGTTATTCAATGAAAGTCCTTTCTTGATTAGCGAAATTAAATAGAAGTTATCTCTATCGATTACAAAGGGATGGCGCTAGTTAACATGCGAATAGTAGCTTCGGCAAAGCTCTTAAAACGATAGGGGACTAAATAAATATATCGCGGTTTGGCTTCCAGTGTGGCTGTGAACGTGGCTGCGACGATGAGCGTGGACGCGGGCGGGTTGAGCGCGAGCGGCATCCGCGTCAACTGGCGCCTCTACACCGCCACCGCCGTGGAGGCGGCGCTCGCCGTGCGCGGTCTGGCGCTCGTGCGCCTGCACCTCTCACTGCCTACCGACAAGCAGGAGATTTTCGCCGCCAAGTAAGTTTTCCCATTCTTTACATATCGGCAACCAGAATATTTTCACCGTCAAGTAAGTTTCCCCCTTCCTTTCTTTCTTGATTTTTACTCCGATTCTTTTCTGTATTATTATATATTACTTCGTTACTTAGTTCTTTTTTTAGGGATATTACACTCACACAGTTTATCCATTTTTTTTTAATGTGGAGAGCATTATTATAGTCCTGAAACCTTCTCAAAATAGTGAAGCTACGATGATTTCAGCAAACTCGACTATAGCAGAGCTACCCTCACACAGAAGACCAACCTAAAATAATATTATTCAGTTATCAAGAACACATATTGTCCCACTGCAGGGCTTGGGTCTACTCTCAAGAGAAGGTTAAGGCCATACGTCCCTCGCTAAGTTCGGATTAGGGACTGGCAAAATGGCCGCATTCGTACTGACGTATTTCCTTGGTAAGAGTTAAACCGGAGGCCCAATGATGCAGAAGCATGTCACTAGGCCGCCATACTGTCACTGCAGTCACAATGAGGATGGTGACGTGACCACCGTCCACCATCCTGGCTTCTACTCATGCTTTCTATCAGGCAGAATAGATTCACTTTCGTAGCCTAAAAGAAATCATAAAAACCCTATTTCGAAGCAGTGTGCTTTTTTTAAGCGATACACGGATAAATGTCATCTAATTATAAGCATGCGTACTTACTCAAGCATTTATTACTTATTCGATATCAACTATGTAATTATAAAGTAACTCTATTTAACTATTTACATTTCATTGCTACCACCAGATCTGAACTCATAATTCTTCACGGTGAGAAAGAGAAACAACAACAGGGGCTAAATAAGAACAGAATAGAACAGAACACGTGCAGTTGGAGCACCTTCGACAAGGCCATAGGCATTAAAGTGTGCGCTTCGTATCAGGTACGTTCGTGTTACACTTTGTGAGACACACACAATTAAGAATTAGTAATCTATACAATATAAAAATAATTAATGGGTTTCTATACACTTCATCAACTCAAAACCGCCATTTCAAAGATGATATTATTTTAAGCAATGTGCCGCAGAATGCTACAATGTGCCACAGAGTGCTACAATATGCCACAGAGTGCTACCATGTGCCACAGAGTACTACAACATGCCACATCGTGCCACAGCTAATCGTGGCAGGGTACAACAGACTAGTTAATAATAATAATGAAAATAACTTTATAAACTAACACAAGGCGATCTTATCCCAGGCTGACTCTGTTGTTACCGATGTCCAATATCCATGTCAAATTTTATTCAAATCGATGCAAAAGTATAGTCGTGACAGACAGAGGCAGTCAGAGATACTTTTAAATTTCTTATATTGCAATATTGGCATGAATCTGCACCAAATGAATAACCATAGTACTTTTTAATATGTTTTTTCTAGTTCCCGAACATGACAAACCTCCGTAACGCACCGTACTTCCTGATGAGCGGCCCAGCGAAGTATATACTATCGCTGGAGAAAGCTGATCCCACAGCGAACACCTATGCCTTCCAGTACAAATGGGATAAGAATGAAACGGCCAGTGTTATCAGTTTTTCCTTTGACACGCCGGATAGTAAAGTAAGTTATTATTAAAAAAGTTTATAAGTATTGTAACAGTTAATCTAGCTTCATAGTACAAGATTTGTTCTGTTTCAAACTAGATAGTGTTGTGTGTCTGAAAAATATTGCCAATAACCCACCTATAATTTTAGCTTCTTTTATATATACCCCGCTTCTAAAGGTTCCGTGATATTAAATCAACTGTAATACTCCTTATGAACTACCAAGAACGTCTCAATACTCTTTAGCTTTAATTAATGTATTAGCATGACACACAATTTCAAACTTAATTACGTGTTGCTTGAGTTCTTTCTTGAATGCTTTTATAACAAGCGATCTTTTTTAATTACTAATCTATAATTTAATTGTAAGACGCAAAATAGGTACATCTTAATGAAAATCGATTTGAAAACCATAATTTAGTTTCGAATCGATAACACACTAATTGCAACCTTATTTTTATTACAGGAGAAACGTATGATCAATGCAGTCCTATTATTCTCAAACACCACAAGCTCCGCTCTCCTGGTTCTCCAATCAGAGAAGAGTATTCTAGAGGCGAAGGCTATGTACCGTAACACGCCGTACGACAAGTCGCTGTCTGCGAGCTTGAACGTAGACGGTCGAAAGCAGTTTGACACGGTGATGTCGCTAGTGAGGCACGACATCCGGTACGGGTATGTGTTGGTACCTCTCGTCAACTGGGTCGTTGATAATGAGACAGTGGTTGCTTTATGGGGTGAGTTCATTTTCTTATTTAAATGCCATTAATCTCTAAGTCATGATCTGTTAGTTAAACTACTGAGCTAAGTTAACATCCTCACTACTGAGCTTTTATTTTTAATCTTTTATCCAATTCGTGAACGTTAATCTAGAAACATTTGAAAATCTCTTGTAAACTTCTCTATTTTTTTACCATAAGCTTACATTTGCAGCCTAATTGATAATAATGTAAAATTAGTCAAAGCAAGATGTTAACTGTATGTAATTATTTATTAGTTGTAGCTACAAAATACATGTGTTCGGTACTATCACTAGACGACATTGGTCCTTCGAGCCGGATGACTAATGTTTTTATCTCTGCCGTGTCAGTGTTGAGTGGTTTCAACAGGTGTATGATCACAGTAAATAATTTTCAAAGCCTGCCAGTAGTAATTAATACATTTGTATGATCTGCAAGTATTTGCTTCTAAGTATTGATCTTTTATATTTAGCTATGCTTAGTTTCAAACTTGGTGGGCCTGCGTGTCTGGTTTTCCGAAATAAAAAAATAACACTTGTCTTCATCTAACTCGTTTACAGGTACAATAAAAGTAAAAACGAAAAACAGCATTACCCAAGGTGACGTAGAAATAGAATTCCAAACGAAACAACTCGCCAGTCACTTAACCGGGTATTATACTGTCAACGGTCCAACACATGGTACTAAATTACACTTCGACTACCAGTTCTACAAGAATCCTAAACAGTCTATCAAGATCGAGGGGATTTACAGCGAGAAGGCGGGTGGATACAGGCACGATTTGTACGGAGATTTGTCCATGGAATTCACAGCGTATCCTGGATATAATTTCTACACCGTACTAAGGAATATTGTAAGTGTTTTTGAAATATTTTTTTCAGTTTATAATCCTTCAGCCATTAATGTAACCAAGAAGTTTAAATTTAAGAAGTTTTTATTTTTCGTTATGCTTCTAAGTTTACGAACAAGCATACTGTTCACCTGTTAAAGAAAGTGTTTTGTTGTCTAGAGAGACTCATTCGCCACCGAATTATTTAAATGTTTACAGTACCTTCTATAATCCGAAGTTTTGAACGGGTTATACAGCTCGTGGTCACATGTGGAATCCTAAAACTCATAATATTCTGAATTTTAATATTGCACAATAATAATAATACAGCTCGTATTAAAATTAAAAATGTGTTTTTTTTTATTATATTATCTTCAGTGCTGTACATACCAGTGCTGGAGATAGACCTCTCTAATAATCATAATTTATCATCATCATCAGCTCATTGCAAGCCACATATGTAGCACTTCGTATATTTATTAACTGTCTTCTTTTCAGAAAACCCAAAGTCATGTGGATATAGGCTTCAATGTGTCTGCGTCGAGAGCGACCAAGCTGGACCCAGCGTTTATCTTCAGCTTCATGCGGGCCGAACGGCTGAGCGGCATGAAGTTGGACACGAGACTCACGCTGAACAGGCCACGTCTTATTGATATGAGGTTCCAATTTGAAGGAGTGAGTTTGCTACCTATTTTTTGGTTAACTAAAATTTTGCCAGCATTTCTCTTTGACAAGAAATTATAATTCTAAACATCCTTGTCTTTTAGAAATTAAATGACGATTAAGACCTGAAATAAATAATGCTTGACTGCACTAATGGCGTAGAGGCTTATGCGATCACTTCGCCGCTCTGAGTAGCATGGTTTCAAATCAGGCCAGTACTTGCTGAGATTAGTGCATTCAACCAAAAAATAACTTTTCTACTTTTTATAATTAGTACCTATAGTTTTTTTAATACATAAATTATCTTAACAGATCGGGCCGAAGTACACAGCTTTTGCGTTATTGAATTTCAATCCAAAATCTCGGGAGATCGTAGTGTCCGGCTACCTGTACTTCCCGCCAGGAACCCAACTGTACCTGGATGCGGAACTTAACATGACATTGCCTACATTACATCCATGTGTAATCAAAACTAAGGTCCATGAGAAGCAGCCCAACGAATTTCAGGTAAGTAAATCAATAATGGGAATTAAAATTAATTAGGAATATATAAAATTCTCATGTCACAATATTAGTTATCATACTCCTCCGAAACGGCTCCACCGATTTGTTTGAAATTTCGTGTACATATTGGGTAGGTCTGAGAATCGGCTAACATCCATTTTTAATATCTCTAGGACGCGAGCCGAACCGCTGGCATCAGCTAGTAATCATATAAAAGTACGAAAGAGTACACAGGTTATAGGATATAGACGCTGCTTAAATAGCATTCAATTATATTAAAATTTAGGTAAAATTATGATGAACTTAAAATATACTACTACTATACCAACTTAATTAGTTAGATTATAAACTTATAAAGATTAAAAAGAATATAAAAATATACCAACTTAATTAATTACATTAGAAACAATAAAATAAATATAAGATTTATAAGAAAATAATAAAAGATTTGAAATGCTCTATTTAGTTTTAAATTGTCTTGTAATCTTTTGTTTTAAATTGATTTTTTGTTTTCAAATGGATTTATTGTGTTTTTAATAGATTTTTTATTTGAAATTCTATTTTAGGTATATTTTTATAAAAAAAAAGCTGTCGTATTTACAGAATATGATTTAATAATTCACGTTAGAAAACCCAAATTAGTATGATTAAAAAATTCACGAAATGAAACAAATTACAAAAAGAAAGTTGTGGCCCATGAGGGGATCGAACCCGCGACCTTCGCGTTATTAGCACGACGCTCTAACCAACTGAGCTAATGGGCCGACGAGTGGAGTGTTGAAATTTATTACCACTATTTGTGCTGCTACTATTTAGGCGTTTTGCCAAGTTATTTGATGTATATTCGTTTTATTGTCTGTGTATTTATCGTAATCATCATATACATATGTATATCAACTGACCCCCGCAGCCCCCTCTGTGTCTTCTATTACCCGTAGCGTGATGTTATACCGTGGAAAAGGATTTATATATGAAATAAATCTGTATCCTTTTCCTCTTTTAAGTTAGTCACACTCGTAGAATGAAAAGGTTTTCATACTAAGAAAAATTGCTAGAAAGTTAAATATTCCAGGCACAGTCTTCTGTAAAAGTTTCAATACAACCGCATAGGTTATTCACTTCCGGCTGCTCTGATTTTTTTACAAATCATTTAATTAATGGCAATATAAAAAAGGCCGTCATACTGCTTGCAATAACAACGAGTGTGGTGGGCCCCACTCTTTAACTCTACTCCTGCTTTACATCAGGCAGAGTAAAGTGATCTTAGCAAGCTTTTAAATAAAAAAATTAAACAATATCTATATTTTTTTTCCTTTAGATGAACGCTTACGGGGTATGGTTCACGGGCGTTGACTTCAACATAGATGCGCTGTACCAAGATCAGTCCAAGACAAATATGGCATCACACAGGTACCAATTTGTGTTTAAAGTATCTATTGAGTATCTTTTATATTTATGCGATCAAAAGGTTTCGGGTTCAAATGAAAATGAGGTATTTAGTTTTGTGACATATGTACTTAATAACAACCCCGTGTTTGAATGTTGGGATCTGCCTGGAGACTCCCGAGCCTGGAAGAGCACGCAAAACCGATGGTCAAGCACCTCATCTCTCCCTGGTCGTATCGGATAGCTATATCAGCCATATCATCGGAGTCATCATAGGAGTTCATTGTTATCACTCATTCGTAGCCATAGAGTTGTATTTTTATACTCACAGGTTATATTATTATTCTCTTCTATCCTACAGACTGAAGGCATTGATCAGCAGCAGCCACTTCAAGAATATAGCAATAGATGCGAGGTTTACACAAGATAACAGACAAATCACTTTTATTGGACAGGTAACTTATATATTTTGAAATTGTGATTGATCGGACACCTGAAAGGGAAAATTCAAGACCGAAAAACGAAGCGTTAGTAGGGCCCCTACAAGTTGGTCCTACGACATGTGGAAGGTTAAGGGAAGCCGTTAAATGCGGGCAACACAGGATCAATTGTTGTAGGAAGTGTTTGGGACGGCCTATGTCTAGCAGTGGATGTGTTTTGGTTCAGATCATGATGATGAACACTTGGATATATACATGACTATATCAAAAGCAGACCTACTTTAGAGGAACTCGTTATTCAAAGCTTTTAAGGTTTTAAATATATCTACATGTTTTTAAAGGCAACTCCCGCTTTAGGAATGTATCCTGTGTCACGAGGACAACAATTTGTGAATCACACAAAGAATTGTCCCATATGGGATTTAAACCCGCAACACTTGTCAGCGTAACTCTCATAGCCGCATAAAACACTAGACCCACCGTCCAGTCCAAGTTTGAATAGTACCTAATAGTTACTAAATACGGCCTCGACCATAAACTCACAATACAAATAATAAAAATTCTAATTCAAATCCTGAGGTTTAGTAAAACCCCTAATAACGATTATTATTTACTACACCCTATAAATTACTAGGTCTCATTAACTAAGACCAAAACCACTCGCACGGCCGGCCAAAGACTGCTCTCAAGGGGACACGCCCTATAGGTTTTTCTTAAAATTCAATAAATAGCACGTTTTTCGCAATTCCAGGGAGAATACAACGACGCCAAATATCGATCCCTGATCCGTTACATAGTGCTGTCTGAACAAAACTTCACCGCGTACGTGGAGGTGGACATCAGCGGGAAGGCTTACATTGTCAATCTTGACGCGGATCTAAGCAACAACACTAATGTCAATATGGATATACATTTTGATCAGTAAGTCTTGAAATACAAATGTTTCTATACCTTTTATTAAAACTAATTTTAACATAATTTCATCATTTACAGAAATAAAATTGCCACATTTATACACATTTTAGTTTTTTAAAACAGACCCAGAAATACAACAGATTATTATTATTACTAACCAAAACAAACAAAATTGCTTAACATACATGAAACTGACGTTCAAAGAAATCTTATGTACGTTTTGCTTTTCATTTTTGTGTTCAATTTCGCTTGGGTGACGCCCACTGAAATATTCACCAATCGTAATGCTGAACGCGGTCACCATCGAGAGCGATTTGATATGAATTAAACTCACACAAAAACACCATAACACTATACGCTTTAATTTGCGTATAGTGTTATGGTGTTTTTGTGTTTCGTTTAGAGATCCAAAGTTTTCATACCTATATATATAGTTCCCTATATATTACCTAAATGACACACACAGTAAATAAAAATAAACACAAGAAAAAATATTCCTTACGAATTATAAATACCTTCTAGTAATTAATCCTCTGCTCAATAGATGGCGTTGTCAATGTTTTTTTTTTGTAATTCTAAAAAATCCTTATAAAATCTTACATATTTTTCTATGAACAGACTACGAGATCTCCATTTCTCATACCAACGATGGGCGAAAGCTCAACAGAAGCGTCTCTCGGCTGCCTTCAACTGGGATATGAACAGGGACCCCTCGCAGAAGGTCAGCATTGACATCCAGTTGGACAACAAGGGCACGTGGCACCACGCTGGACATGTCTCTTTGTACTATCCTGGCAGGATGGTCACAGGAAATGGAGAATTCTTGTTGAAAGGTTAGAAAATGAAATAGAAAATGGTTGGTGATATTTTAGAGGTTTAAATAATCACGCAGATGTTTGCTACTGTGTAGTGCTGTATTGGTTCGATTCTACATTTCTTTCAAATAGATTAACTTAAAATAATTTCAAATATTGTTTTAAGGATAACACATAAAAACAAGTAGGTATCGACCTCACATTTTTGTTCAAATCGATTAACAATCCGTGTATCACTTTACGTAGTACGCCGTTGTTCTGATTCTGGGTGTTTCTTGTGTCCATTTTATTAATGTATGTACAGTTCGCCGCAATACAGCATATATCTTTATCTGAAGAAGCTTATCTTAAATAAAAATAGGAGGTTAATTGTCTGGACTTACTATAGGACTTATGGGTACTTGATTCTTACACATATAAAAATGTAATGAGCTTAGTACAGTTTCTTCCATTAGGTTTATATCTAAAATAAGCGATTTATTTAAGTATCTGTATCTCTGTTCCAGATTGGTTCTGTCAATATCACGTACGCATGGGCTGGGCGAGCGACGCGAACATTCTATGGAAAGTGAAAATGTACTCTGAAGCTCGCAACGAAACCGTCTACGCGTTGCTGTCTAGTCTCGACACGCCCTTCGAAGGTTGGAAGGATACCGGTTTTAATGTTATGTAAGTTGTCGGTTTTTTTTTTGTAGCGTTCAATCGAACTCTCCTATCGCCCTCTAGAGCCAAAGAACGCAGAATACTTGACATGAATCTTAGGTATGTTGAAATAGGAGTCAGATGACCAGAGAGAAATAGTAGGCAAAAATCTCCTTTGTGTAACTCGTGCGACCTAAGATGGCACCTGACTCAAACGTCAGTCGTTTAAAGTACTGAGTGCAAGAAAAATATAATTTATTCTAGTTTTTTTAAATTTCAACATTTATTTTGCTTCAATTAGTTTCTCATTACATACTACTTTATCTTAAGTGGTACTTTACTATCTGAGTTAAGAAAATACATATGCATACCAATAGGAAGCAGGCCTCATTCATTATTTACCCGAATGCATTCTTCGTGCAGTGATTTAAATAATATTAGGTAATACCTAATATCATTTTAAATGAAATTAGGAACTGAAATATGGTTATAATATACAATTTAAAATCGTCATGACAAGCCTTTTAATCGTAGTCTCTGAAAATCATATATTCTTTATTTTAAACTATTGCGTTTCATAGTCGTCATGCTCGTTTTTTTTCGTGTGACCTTTCTTAAAACAATTGGGTTATCCAGACGAATCTAATGATATATTTATAAAAGAAATTCGTTGAGTGATTTATATGAAATTAGGTAATACCTAATAAACTAAAATTATTATGGAAAGATTCTTGCAACGGTAATAGTGATGCTAATGCTACTCGCAAGACGACAGAGGGGTATCACGCGGGGGAACGGTATAATGTTTCGTTTTGAGCCAGGTGTCATCTTAGCTCGCACGAGTTATAAGGAGAGGCCTTTTTTAGGAGGGATCTATCTTTTTTATCTCTCTTAATGAAGATTATAACGGACTATAGTTATATGTGATATCTGTTTGTGTGTTGTGTTTAACCACCAGGTCATAAACCCCGAAGTATGGCAAAATTATTCTTTTAACCGTTTCACGAAAATTATACATCTCAATTACCACTTAAATTTGCTAACAATTTTAAGTCATCAATTTAAAAAAACTAAAAAACGTCCTGAAAACCTGTGATTTGATCCCCAGGTGGCGTTACTACGACAATCTCCAAGCTATCAACGGCAGCATGAAATGGCAAGAAGACTATCTGGCCTTCAACCTCCTCGCGGACTACCTGTTCAAAACCAACGAGTTCTTCGGCGAGATCAACGCCATCGTCAACTCTTCCATACCCACTCTACCCAGGGCTGCAGCCATTGCCAAGCATAGAGTAGTTTGGAAGAAGAGTGCTGACACTTTGTTGAGTTTCCAGGTCAGTTATTCATCTATACTTTTAAACTTTTGATTGCCTCGATGGCTCAATGGTTACTTATGCGAAGCCTGGGTCTGGCCAAATGTTTATATGATCTACAAATTTTCAATTTTTATTTAAATGTGCAAAAATAATATATAACCTCGTAAGGCCCAACCTAAATTTAGGACGATATACACTACGACCCAATGTACTAAAAATAGGCGCAAGTAGTTGCGGCCCAGAACTTTGGTTTAGTAAAAAAGTGTTAAAATGTAATGTTTTTGGCAAAATTATTTTAGGGGGTATTTCCTATACCAAAAATTAACTATTCCATGCAAAAAATATGTTGTAATAATTTGTCCTTTTTTTAGGTTACTGGGTCATAGTTTTAAGTATAATAGTTCGAAAAAATCAAATCTATTTTATTATTGATCATGAAATTACAAATTAAACCAGAAATAAAAAAACAACTTTGAGAAAAAAATATTCACTTCTTTTATTTTAAACCTTATTAGTAATTTTACATCAAAAATCTTAAAATCAGTCTCATAATTATGAAACAATTGTGTCATTAGCATTCCACTTTTTAATCCCAATTAACAAAATAATGTCCTTACATCAATTATAATATTAATTATTAAATACGTATAATACTTTAGGTACCTACATCAATCACAATTTATTAACATTTTAAAGCAATCACAATACTAAACAAAATAAAAGTATCTAAATCAGTAAATCTCAGTGTGGAAGTTATAAAAACAATTTCTCTCTTTAGTGAGGTACAAGTGATATGATATCATCGTCATATTTTTGTCATAAAATTAGATCGTTGGGCCTTACGAGGATAAGTATTTATATCAGTAGTTACAAAGCTAATAGTACTAAATTGTACTGTGCTTTAAGCTGTCACTTCGTCGCTTCCTGTTACGCCTTTATGAGTTCGATCCCCACCTGGGACACTTCGTATATGTATGTATGTTGTAGGACTTTTAAAAATGAAAGGAAAAAACAACAAAGTTGGTCTAGTATTTATTGACCCCTACTGTTAAGCCAGAGGTCATAGGTTCAATTTCCACCCACGACAAATGACCTGCATTTTTTTCATTTTATGATTTTCTGTAACATTTTCTTAGTAAAGTGCTTTATGAAAAGTTTGGATTAACAGTATAATGAAGATGGTATGCTGATGATCAACTCATCTTGGACGCTAGACAGAGGACACACGGAGAACAACATCACTGGTAGAGTTCAGCTGATCACTCCCTTCCAGGTTAGTATGTCTGTTTTTTACTAAATGAATGTGTCACAAAAGTAATGACTGGACCGATTTTGACGGAACTTTCACTGGTCCGTAGCTAATGACATAAAGTGTTACTTAGGTCAAACCTCGTTTTTCACTAATTATGTTACTCGTTACTCGTGATTTACCAGAATATACGCGGGTAACACGGCGGGACTCAAGTAGTGCTCAATGATAGTCGATGATAGTCGTAATTAATTAAATATTTAACAAGTAATTGTAAAGGCTTAAAAGTCAATATATATTGCGAGTAGCCGAGGATCGAACTAAGTGGCGTGCAATTGGAGATGCCTATGTCCAGCAGTGGACTGCGATAGGCTGGTGATGATGATCTATATTAAAAAAAGCTATAGAGTTTCTTATTATTAAATAAATAAAAGTAGTAACAATAATCGCGAGTCAAATCGCAGGGCTTAGCTACTATACAATATGTAATGTTATTCAAACGTTCTTAAAATAATAAAACCAATATTTTTTATTTAGCTTTATATAGAACATTAAGTACTTAAACTTAACTGTACTAGTAGTATTTATAGATAATTTTCTTTTTTCGAGGTCATTAATGTATTACTCATTTCAGGGCTACAAAACAGGTTTCCTCCGCACTCACTTCATTCTAGGACACAAGCGCGACATCAAGGGCATCACTTATCTAGATCTAGAAGAAAAGGAACTCACAATCCATGTAAATGGTATGTGTTTTTTCTATTAAATTTTGTCATGTAATGACATAATAAGATACCCATCATCATCATTTAGGATACAAAGAGCATTCTTTTGCTCTAACTCTCACCCCTCATCTCGTTACTAACACTTATTGTAAAACACACCCTACAATACCCTTTCACCCTAAACTAGTAACCTAAGTAAGAAGTCTCAAGAAATATAGAAATAACTAAATTATATGATTTTAAAACCACAGTATTTATGAAAAACTAAATAAATTTTCTTTCTAACGGTGAACTAATTTAGAATATTTTATAATTTCATAAATTTTCCCTTCCCTAACATTTCTCCTCCACACACACTTCTTCCTCCACTCACACAACCCTTCACGCACACACTCCCTCACGCACATTTCCCCCTTCATACACACACATTCCCTCACGCACACTGCCACTCATGCACACTTCTCCCTCTACGCACATACCCCTTCACGCACACTGTGGGGGCACCCATAATACCTTTCTCCCGCACACTGATTCCCCATGCACACACATTCCCCCTCCCCCAAATCTTGCCCTTGTAATGGCAGAAATTAAGGAATTAATGGACACACAAATTGTTCTCTGCTTAGGTCACATGCGCCGTATAACGAACTGTATGCTGATAGTGAACGTGACCAGCCCCATGGTGGAGTTCCCGCACATGACCGCGCGGTTCGGGTTCATCGAAGCGGACAGACACCTGGTGGCCATGGTCGTCACTGTTAATTCCACTACAGGTAATTTTATATTATTTGATTCTTAGAGCTTTAAATTATTTGAGGTTTGTAGTCTGTTTATCCAAGTATGAATAAATATATCAAGTCGGAGTGGGCAGAGCCGCAGACAATATCTCTTTTCATATGAAGTCGTTACTACTAGTTAATATTTTATCAACACAATCACTAATGTAAGTTACGCGTTGCGATTGGAGAGGATTTCAGTGCAGCCAATCACAATGTTCAATATAATCACCGGAGAATTGAGAATAAATAAACTCACACTAGGCCCTCTGTGCGGAGTCCAAAAATCTTACAGTTCATAGGGAACCCGTATTTTATTTATTTATGTATTTATTTCCAACTTCATGCACTTTTGTACATCGGCGGTCTTAATGCCCTAGGCATTCTCTACCAGCCAACCTTTGGGGGGTGTAGAGATATGGTAGGTAGAGGTATGGTTTTGTATGTATACACAGAAAAACACTTTCGTCTGTGCGTTGTCGTAGTTGTGTTGTGTTTTAACTTTCTTGTATGTCTTTTATTTTTACAGAACTATATAAAGAAGAGTAAATACTTTAATTTTAATAATCATTTCTTTTAAAGGTATCGAAGTACTGCTGAATCTGATATCAATGCAAGACTTCAACGTTTTTGGTCATGTGGCGTTACCTATCCAGTACTTGAATAGAGCCATGATTATTGCTAAGCGAGCTCCAGAAGAGGTACCTAATTATTTAATAAAGTAAAATAAGATTCGATTTAAAACAATTCATACAGTTTAAATATTTAGGACATCTTATTACGTTGTAAAAAAAATGATAAAACGAAGGAAATAAATAAATTTAATATAATTTACGGATCATAAGTTTGCCCAGTAAAAATTTTTTACAAAATTTTTACTTTGACAACATTCGTTGCAATAGAAAAAATGGAACGATTAAAAAATCTTTTGTCTGCAATAGTAGAATTTATTAGACCATATGATGTTTTATTACAGCATTCATGGTTTTATGAATTATAAAAGATATTATCGTAGAAGCGATAGGACCAAATGGAACTAATATTAAGTAATTTTGCTTTATTTTTCCCGCAGTTGGACTTCCGTGTAGGTTGGGGGAACATGGACTTCGGCTTCACCGGCATCTGGCACTGGCGCTCATCTACCAACTTTGTATACTTATATAAGCTTTACACACCTCTAGAAGGTTTCGAAGAAAACGGTTTGGTACTCAAAAATATATACGGCAATGGACTTGATACAGAATTGTCGCTCAGACTGTCTACTCATAAGGTAAGTTAATACTTGTTACTCATATTACAAAACATAAAAAAATCCTAGAATGTTCGACTGTACAAATTCTAGATAAGTTTTAATAATGCATTGTTATGGAACAATGTGCCTTTTCTAATACGCAATGGATTTTAATGCAGTTTTCACCAATAGATAGAGTGATTCAAGAAGAAGGTTTATATTTTATTTTATTTATTTGACTGCCTTGTTGGTCTAGTGGTTAGCGTATGCGGCTGCTGATCAAGAGGTCTCGGGTTCGATTCCCGAGTCAGACCAAATATTTGTGTGATCCACAAATGTTTGTTTCGGAGTCTGGGTGTTTTTCTATATATAATATGTATGTATTTACAAAAAAAGTATATTTATGTATTTATATCAGTTGTTTAGTACCCATAACACAAGCTCTGCTTAGTTTGGGACTAGCTGACGTTGTGTGTAAGATGTCCAAAATATTTATATTTATATGTTTATTGCAGTAGATGCTATCAGAGAATTTCAAAGACACCCTTGCTAAGTCTAGTATGCAATACTTAATAATAATAATAATATAATATAATAAGTATAATTTTCTTTCAAAGTAAAGTAAACATATTGCTTTATGGTAGATAGACGATCCATCAAAATTCAAAAGCAAATTTCTGCAGTTTACTTATTTGTACGTAAAGTTTTAGTTTTAGTCTGTACCACAGATCATAGAAATACCTACAGGAGATATGCAATTGAGGCGTGTCGCTTGCGAACGCATCTGGCCTCAAAGCGGCTTGATGCCATTTTCGGACAATAATCGCATGTCAACTTGCGACGTCTTCACTGCTCTTGATTTTCGACAAAATGTCCGCGTAGTTCAGTGATTTTTTGCAAAAATAACAGCTGTATTGTGAATTACAAGAAAGATGGCATCTCATTTCATATCTAAATATTATAATATTATAGTTTTTCGTACTGAATTAATTAAAATATTTTAGAAAAATGATGAAATACCAAATTAATCCCTTTCATTAGGAACTAAAACCATTGCTTGCTTAGTACAAATCGGTCAATGAATCGGCTGGTCTAATAGCGCAATGGATAAGTATTTTATTGATACTCTCACTCACACGATAGTTTCGGGAAGCGGCCACTGTCGGCCTTTGTGTTAGAGATGTGATGTGGTGTTTATGATTGTCGATATTTTATACGATCCTATTAAGTGCGAATGATTATTAAAGATAAAAATAAGTTGTAATATTATAATTATGTAAACGTAAAAAAAGTGTAGATAAAGTTATGATTTTTAATTTATTGTGGTACTCAAGCATCATTTATACCTTGATTTTATTTCAAAATTTTAGCTATCGCAAGGTTCCAAAAATTAAAGAAATGTGGATAAATGCGACAGGAAGGGGTCCAAGCTGGTTCCCAACAAAAATAGCACAATATTCTGGTCCCAATAAATTTTCACTAACACGATCAATCTTCAATGAATAACCATTTAATAATACTAATAAAGGCCGTAATGGAAAAATATGCAACCGTAGGATTACACTACTTAACTAAGAACGCAACAACTAAACTGTCTAAGCGGCAAGTTTTAAATAAATATTTACATTTTACTGGTCAATAGAATCCTTAACAATAAAATTATTGCAGTTTTACCTGTGTTCTAGTCTAGATTCGAGAAGATGATATCCGGTTTTTTGGTAGTAAATTAGCAAATATTCCAATTATGATAAAACATCGCTTGTATAGAGTATTTTCGAGGGAATCTCGTGTTTATTTTTCTTTTCACAGTCAATAAAAACTTTAGGAGAAAGAGCAGATAATACAGCTAACTGAATTTCATTCGATATTTTTATATGATTATCTCTTCCCATCACTAGTTGCATAAATTGCACATGTGTGGTTTTTCGAAATCCGTAGCTACAGGTAGAAGCGCCGCCCTCTTTTCGCATGTGTTTAATTAGTGGGTTTATTGGTGTCTGTGTAAGTTTCTTTGTGTGCGGGAGAAATACGAGCGTGTGTGCCGTGCTTACAATTTTTGATTTTGTGTTAGTGAAGTAAGTGGGGGAAACGCGGAGACATCTAAACACGAATAAATTTGTGTACAAAGCTAATCTCCTGTGTTTCTATGATCTGTGGTCTGTACACACAATAAGAATAGTGACCCCATGAGCTCTTAGACTCATGCTTTCCATCAGGCAGAGTAGAGTCACTTTGGTATGCTTACATATAATAAAAAAAAAAACATCTTCTTTTCTCTTCCAGTTTGGAATAGCGATCCTCCTCAAAGATAACGGCAAAGGTATACTGGATGTGGTAAAAGAGAAGTTGCAGCACAATTCCACCGATCCCACCGAAATGTTGGCCATAGACAATTTTGACACGAGAGCGAAGGTGGTACTCGATACGCTGTACTATCCGACTATCACTTTCGATGGACGAATCATGAAGGTTAGTATTAATATATTTACTAACTCTCCCCCCTAGTGTTCCCCCTCTCCAACCCCGTGGTTTTATGTCAACCTTGCTCTGGGATGAATAAGATACAACAATACCCGTGGGGTTTAGATTTTCGCGTGATTTCTTTTGATGCCTATTTTTGCGATTGCTAGTGAAAATCCCGTCAAATCGATTTAGCTATTACAGAGATTAGCCGCAAAAGACAGAAAGTACCATCTATGACTTCATAATTATGCTATGAAAAGCAGTTAATTGGAAATTATTTAATGAAATATTAATTTTATTTATTGTATAGTTTTTTTTACTCTATTGTAATTTAATTATATTGCGTATGCCAGAAACTCTTCCCCTGGGAAGAATTTATAATACTAGTAATAGTTTTAACAGTTAATTTCCTAGAAGGTACGTCTAAAAAGTCTAGGAAAGGATAAAATCCTTAAGTAAGGAGTCATCAAAATTGGGATGCCTGTTTATAATAACAATCCAGTTTTTTTCCAAATGCATATCAAAATATTTACGGTACTGACATCCAAAATTGAATTTTTATTTTTTTTGTCTGTATCTGTCTGTTTGTTCCGGGTAATCTCTGGAACGGCTGGACCGATTTAAACGGAACTTTCACCGGCTGATGGCATAAGGAGTAATGAAAAAAGTGAAAAAAAATTAGCCTAAGTTTAGGCATTTTTTTTTAGACTAGCTTCACTCCACGGCGTTACTCGAAATTGACAACAATAACCGCGGGTAACATTGCGGGACTCAGCTAGTATATTATTTAAACAGAAAAAAATGTGAGCCGTCACGGGACGCCTGGCAGATGTGAAACATCGCCATTATTTTGTAAAAGTAATATGCAGAAAAGAACATATTGTAATAGGAACTAAATATGTCATAATGATAAAATAAAATATTACGATTTTTTTCAAGATAACGATGCGCATGGTGACGCGTCGCCACACCGTACACACTACTGCATATAGACTGTATATATATACCATCGTATAGCGTGGCGACGCGTCGCCACGGCATGCGTCGCCACGCCAGAAATCTGTTTTACGTGCGGCTATAGATGTTTCACATCAAAAAGTTATGGAAATCGATTTAAAAAAAGGAGGACAAGAAAATTTTGGACAAATTTTAGTTTAGTTACGCAAAAGAAGAATTGTTGATAATGAACTAAAATTTGTTGATAGTTTTGTATTTAGGGAACTAATATTTATAAGTTATTTGTTGTTTGTAAACAGTTTGTAGGTGTAAATGAAGAAGATATATTTGAAGCTAATGCTACGCTGCACTTGCCAGACAAACCACCCATCGTGCTAACAGATGTCTTCATATTGGAGGTAAGTGATTTTTATTCATATATATAGAAACTGAACTTTTTCTTAGGGAATTCCTAATAGCAGACCGGAGTTTGGAAGTGTGGCGGTGATTCACGCCCGTGCCTCGGAGAGCACGTAAAGCCGTCGGTCCCGGTTGTCATGAACATCTATGGCAAACGTTATTGGGAAGTCAGTGCCCTCAAATATACTGACAACTAGTTCAATCTTCGAATTTCATTTCTGCCTTAGGGTTGTGGAGGTCCGATGCCAGTCGCTCCGTGGAAAAACTGAAATACAGGTAAAACCGGTTGAACTAGTAGCCGACCCCAAATAAACTTGGGAATAAAGGCTAGGAGTGTGAGTTCCACTGAAGTCGTTCTATATATCTTTTGATGGTCGTATGACGTATTAATAATAACAAGAAAAAATATTAGAAAACTATAACCCGACTACGTTAAATAGTTTTGATAGTAATTGCATATCCTACCACCCGGGACATTTTTTATCTATCAGTATTGGCAACTCATTTAGTAAAATCAGTTAAGTAATTTTAATGCTGTGGTGGAACATAGAAACATCCAGATAATGCCATAAATATTCCCTTCTTTTATTCTGCGCCGTAGTCAGGTAAAAAAATTAAAAATAACATAACCGTTACACAGCATTTATGTATATTAAATAAAAAGGAGCTTAATGTAAAGCAATGGATGGATTGATTATACTGACGAAATATAATAATTCGATGTAGCCGGCTGCACGCACGATAAAACATGACTCATGCGGCGTTACCTAGCTCAGAGGCGTTCCCTTTAAGGCTTGAAGTTGTCACGCAACTCGGCTTTAGTCGCCGGTTTGTGCACGATAGATAGGAGAAAGAGAAATATACCAAATCACGAGAGTTTACAAGAAGTTTAATGTTTTAACAATCAATACAATTAGATAGATATAATCGGAATACAAGGGCTAGTTCGCGAGCACGTTAGGGCGTGGGCTCTTGAGAGTTTGTCGGTGATGCCTCCAGAAATAGGAGACACTTATCTTGGGCAGCGACGCAGTAGAAAAAGGCTGGGCTTGAGGCGCGCGCTGTTCTTATAGCCGCGCGCGGAGTAGCGGGGAGACGCTCGCCTGCTCGCGGGGAACGGGGCAGTGTAGACACGTTACAAAGTACAAGTGAGAGCGCGGAACGAGCGACAAAGAGGCACAATCGGTCTCCGCGTTCGGCAGCGTTCGACATCTGTCTCTCTTATGACGTTGTCAGGTTCAACTATCGTCAGCAAACCGACTTTACAGATAACCGATTTTTTTATATATGTATAGTAAAGCCTACCAAAATGACTCTACTCTGTCTGATGGAAAGCATGAGTAGATTCCGGGAGTAGAGGTCATCATCCTCATTGTGAGGGTAGGCAATGAAACATGATAACCCATACCAATGCGGGATGGTTAAATATTTCTGTATCATTCTCCAGGCGTCTGAAAGACGGGAAAATGATGCAGAATTATTTAGCCAATCCCTTACTAGGAAATATGACAACTTGAATATAACATCGGTAAATAATATTATTTGTTTTTAGGAGTTTACAGTAATGCGCAACACACTGAATCTGGTGACTCCATTCCAAGCCGTGAAAGAGTTGAAGTCTGTGTATACCGTCGATATAATGATTGGAGAGAAGATCAATGTGACCTGCTTGGTGTTGTTATATAATGGCACTTATTGGCATGAGGTGAGTTCAGAATTATATATTTTTTAATTTATACTAAAGCTTGCTAAGTGACTCCGCTCTGCTTGATGAAAACCATGAGTAGAATCCAAGAGTGGCCACATTTTGAGCCACACCTTGGCGGTCTAGCGAGATACTTCTGCATCATTGAGACTTCGGCCTAACACTCAAAATCGAAATAAGCACGCACGAATGCTGTCAATTTCGGTTGGTCTTCTATAAGAGGGTTGTACCGTCAAGACCGAGTTGGACCTTTCGTGTTGAAATCAACGTGACTCTATTACAATCGAATTGATATCGATTAGTTTTTGGCTCATTATTTAGATTTCAGTTCAGAGGCTTATATCGAAACTTTCTTTAAAAAACGACTAAAACTCGACCTTTCTTGCAGATATCGAGCAAGATATTCTACGAGTATGAATGCGGTGAAGACGACACGTATCAGTCGTACGTAGCGTCGGTGGAGCTGGCCACGCCCCTGGCCGTGCTGCCCGCGCTGCAGGCTCGGGTGGCTGCCAGGCTGGAAGACGCGCTGTGGAAGATGAGCGCTGATATAGGAATGCCTGCTTTTACTATTACTGCACTCGCTAGTTTAGAGGTGAGACTTGTGCTTAATCAACAACCCTTAATGTCCCACTGCTTAGCTCGGATCTCCTCTCCAGAGAAGGTTAACGCCATACTGCCTTGGTTGACTGCCTTGTTGGCCTAGTGGTTAGCGTGTGCGGCTGTTGATCAAGAGGTCTCGGGTGCGATTCCCGGGTCGGACCAAATATTATTTGTGTGTTTCACAAATATTTGTTTCGGAGTCTGGGTGTTTTCTATGTATAATATGTATGTATTTACAAAAAAAAGTATGTTTATGTATTTATTTCAGTTGTCTAGTACCCATAATACAAGCTCTGCTTAGCTTGGGACTAGACGATGTTGTATCATATGTCCGAAATATTTATTTATTTATACATACGGCCTTGTGCCTTATACCTTACCTACATAATCTAAAATACGTAAGACAACATCGATGCAAAGAGAAGAAAAACTTGAAACCAATCCTATACCAACCCGTCTGGCCAGCGTGGTATAGTAGGCCAAAACCTCCTGTCTAAGGAGAGGCCTATGTCCAGCAGTGGACTGTTGAAGGCTGTTGATGATGATGATGAATCTTCAATAGCTAGACCACTAACGGGATATCTCTTTAAAAAGAAGGTTTCAGCTTTCAGTAGTTCAATGGCTGTACATAGTCGTTGATTGTGTATTTTACGACACCTTTAGAACAAATAGTGGTGATGACATTCTGTTTTCACAATGTAGCACAAATATAAGCTAAACACTAGCAGGAGTAGGTAACACAGCTTTAACATAAATATAAACTGTAACTCTGTAACAAAGTGTGCAAATAAAGAGTTTCTATTCTATTCTATTCTATAAACGTTCCAAAGTGCCTTTCTTTAAGTATTCTGACCAGGTCATCACATTTTATGAAACACTATATTATTTAGTCTCTTTTTCTGAAAATCACTGACAAGACTTCGTGAGTTCGAAAAAAAAACACATTATCAACGATTCTGTTATATTTAAAATTTTCTTGTTAATTTTTATTTCAGCTTGACGATCCATTTGTAGAGACTTCAGGTAGTTTGAATCTAACATCGTCTTACTTAGAGGACTACTTCATCAAGATGCAGTTTAAGAAAGATTTCTCGGACGTAGAGAATGTTGTGGGCGGGGGGATTCAGATACAGCAAGGGGAACAAAATAACTATGTAAGTATATAGACCGACTTATTTACCTAAATATGTGAAAGTAACGAAACCTAAAAGGACGTAAATCAACTTATTTTACTCATACAAGTGTACATTTTACTTATTATTACCGAATGGCTTCTCGGTCTTGTATTTAGTGCTTCTGACTGGTAAACTAAATTTCGAGGGTTCGTTTCCTATTCAGGTAAAATTTTGAGTAATGCACGATCATCTATTCTTTGTCCAGGTGTAATTTATCTTTAAAATGTTTATATAGGTATGTTTAGCAGAAGTCTGGGTACCATACCAGCAGAAAGACCCCAGAATTGTGTTTTTTTTTTAATTTATTATATTTCTGTATTTACAGAATCAGGATAAATTGTTCATTTATCTATTTCTATTTTAGCTATTCGCAGACGTAGTTTGGCGTCCCGCACCATCACGGCACATCCGCTTTAAGTCCAGGGGAGCACTGCCCCCAGTTCTGTCCCCTGCGGAACTCAACCTGCAATACAACGAGGAAAACTCTCAACGAACTCTTGCAGTGGACTTTACTAGTGAAGACTATTATTATTCTATAAATGCTGATCAAAGTAGAACGTCGCTAAGTGTTGCACTTAGCAGTCCGCATAATGGATTCAGGTAAGGTGTTATCAAGTGTATAGAAAGCTTTATTTAAAATCAGTTTAGCAATGAAATTGGTATACTGCTCTTTAATGAAGTGATATGATAAAAGTAATGTTAAAATAATATTTTGTATTATGTAGATTTTATTGTAACATAATACACCGAAAAAGTTTTACTAATAACCTTTCCTAAAGTTTGAAATAAAAGAATTAAAATTGAAGTCAAATAGCGTTAGGAGGGATTCAAGATATTTTAGTTTTAAAAATGATTGTGAAAATTACCGATCGTATGGTTTGCCTAGTGTTTAAAGAGGTCGCCACGCCGCCTTCTACAGCGCCATGTGATGTGGGTTCAAATCCTACATTTGCGTTCATTTCTTGTATGTTTGTTAAGTCCCCCGCGACACAGGTATATATTCTTAATGCGGGAAGTATCTTTTTTATAAAACAACATATACATATATACAATAAAATGTAACTATCATTTCAGGGCGATGAAAATCATCGGAGAAATTGATAAAGATGACATCAGAGGCTCCTTCGTCACAGATACTACAGAGTACAATATCAATGGCAAAGTGTTGAATAGGAAACCGCTTGAAGTAAGCAAAATTAAGGATGTTTAACTAAATATCAGTTTTCTTTCTGTTTGCAGTGTTATTGTTCCTTGACTTTTGTTACTAATATTCCATCCATTTTCTCAATTTTAAGTAATTGTTTTTTGTAAAAATGAAAATTATTTGCTCATACTGCCGAATTTATAAACAGTTTGGAATAAAATTATGTTAACATTCCCTTCTCTCTTGTTGTCAAGGAGTATATTATTATTATACTTTCATTTATTTAGAATGAACTTCACTAACTTTAATTTTGTTGATAGATAGCTTTAGTCCTAGTCCCGAAAGGGCAAGGCGACAATATAAACATTCGCATCAAGTACGACGAGACCTCAACCGTGTATACAATGTCGGCGTACATCGCCGGGAATTTGAACGCTACGTTACACGCTAAAGCTGAAGTGGAGACTAACTTCACTGATATTAATATTAAAGTAAGTACATTTTTTTAATAATAATGAAAGAAATGAATATGAGAAAAATATTGGTTCTCTTCAGATTTTTAAGTCTTCAGGTCGTATTTTCTTAAAAATTGAGCATACTGCTTTCTTAGAACAACCGTGACAAGTCTTCGTTTCCTAGTTATAGATAAGTAAGTAGGTACTTTCTGTGTTAAGAAATGTAACACCTACGGCTCCGCTCGCGTATATTAAATGTCGCGGTAAAGATATCTCATTCCCTTTCTCAGGCTCTTAACTATCTGTGTACCAAATTTAATTTAAATAGGTTGAGTAGTTTTGCCGTGAAAGCGCGACAGACAGACAGAGTGACCCGCATTTGTAACATTAGTAAGGCCTGGTTCCCACTACGCTCTATCGGAACACAGATCTGCTGGAAACCGGACACCGGACAGAGTGTTCACATTACACCGGATCCTCGGACAGTCAAGTACTCAGCTCAGTTAAATTTGGATCTGTGCACACAATGGACGACGAAATTGTTGTGTTGTGGTGGTATTTTAATAGAAGGCAAAATAAAAGAAAACATTGGGTACTTTCTATTTTCGAATGCCAGCAACCACTTTTAACGATTTACTGATGAAAATGCAAGCTAAATGACGTGAGGGGAGCGCGGGCGGGGCGGGGAAAGCACAGGTGAAAGTTACGATAGCGCAATGAAGAATAGAAATCGCTAGTTAAAATTATAACCAACCTTAGAAAATTGGACAATTTTAATTGACAAGGATTCATGACTATGACTCTGGAGCGGATATGAAATTTGCATAGTGTATTACAATTTTTGCTCCATTGCGAAAATCTTTTTTTTTTAATTTCGCAGTTAGACATGCCCCATTCCAAATATAAAGATATATACTTCAAATCAAGAGTTGACAACTACGAAGGACTTCGCAAAGTACTGAGCGTACAGGCAGCCACACCACTAGAGAGATTGAAATTTGTCAAAGGAGATACCGACTTCTTGTAAGTATACTTAAGATTTAAAATCCAATGTCAAATTTTTATATAGTTCTTTAAATGTTATACCAAAAGTTATTATTAATAGTCATTTGTTGCCCCCAACGGTCAAAGAGTTATAGAATATTTTATTTTGTTTCTCCTTATAAGAGGTCAAAATGAAATTTAATAACTTTCTTTAATAAAAGAAAACTTATCTCATAAATTAATCGATTACCATCTTTTCATTACTGAACTTGTGATGTGTTTTGACAAAATTATTATTTTAAGGACTAATAATTTGACACTAGTTGTCTTTACTCGCAGTTTAATTTGCGTTTCTTCCAAGTTCTTCGTCCCTTCGTATTATTTTCTGATGTAGTCTATAAGTATGTATATATGTTAGAAGCCTTTCTACAATTATTACTCTTTCCAAGACGAAATGTATGTCGGTTATCGCAGTAAAAAGTAGCCAATATCCTTTCTCAGACTCCATTGCGACAAGCAGACAGAGTAACTTTCGCATGGTAAGGATTCCCGAAAATTGTTAGTATTTTAAATAAACATCTGATCGTTTTGCTACCGGTTTGAGAAGGATAATCTTACTAAAACTTATCATTTTTTATTTCAGATTCGGTCCTAAGACAGGCTACCTGCTATGTAAATACGAATTACCTGAGATGCATGGACAAGGCGATCTCAAATGGAGCTTTTTACTTGGAGATCTCTTTATCAGGGTGAGTGTAAAATCAATGATTGTTCTTTCTTTTATACTTGACAATTATATAAAATGGTATGCGATAAGTGTTATACATATTGACAAAACAAAATGAAACTTATTCTCCAGGCGTTAGGACACCAGTATGTAAAGAATATAGAGAAGAGCGTAGACCTAGACATATACTTCGGGAACAGCACAACACCTGATCAAATGCAGACCACTGACGCTGGCTTCAAAATGGATCTCGATCATGTTTGGCAGTTAGTATTTTATAATCTCTTTATTTCTTCTTAGCTATGAGAAAAAAACAAATTTAAAAAAAATTCGTTCCGTCATTGATAAGACCAATGCAAACGAACAGACGAGTGATCTGATGAAAAGTAAGACCAGGTACAAATGCAATTCATAAAATATAAGTGCACTGTTACCTTTTTTGCATTTTCCCTCCCTCCACTCCTGTGAATAAGCTGGATCTGCGTTAAATCGATGAAGTGAATGAATAATTTGAATCAATATCACTCCAGTTGGCCTTAATTGGAACTTTTTTTATCGTGGAATCGTATAATGAAACAAGGGTTTCAACAACAAAAAAAGTTATTTCTCTTTATAAGATCCAAAAAGTTCTTATTCGATTTTCTTTGTTATATCTGTTCAACAATCTAATTGAGTTCTACGTACTAATGGAATGAATCATGAAATGATAATACTAATGTAATTTTCTGTCACAGAATCGGTGCAAACGCATCATTCGGATACATAATGAGCAAACGTATGAACCTGATCATCAACGCGATCTTGCCCAAACCGAACGTAGACGTGCACACGTTGTACGTCGCTGCGGACCTGGGCACGCCCGCTCAACCGCTCAAGACTATGGAGGCGCAGTACCGAACTGACGTCACTAAGATCGTTACAGGAATTAAAGGCGATGTAAGATCATTAATTATCTACTTTTCTATTTTTTTTTCTTTTTTTTTACTATTATGATCTCTTCCCTCGTAGACTGCATAAATAAATACAAAACCCAACATATAAATTAAGCAAAAATATCTGCCATATATTTTGAAATATGTAAAATGAATAAAAATGTAATTAAAATCAAGTTAAGCAAGGTATGGTATACACCCTCGTGTATGGTGGCTATCGTGATAAAAAGCCTATGTCCTGACTTCTCCTCAGGCTTTATACTATTTGTGTACCAAATTCCATTTAAATCGGTGCAGTAGATTTTACTTTTATTAATTTTTTATAGAAATATAGAAAATTCTATAAAATTCTTTATTTGCACACCACATTACAGAATTACAATAGAGTACCTAAAATGTCATATATGTAGTGTACAAAGGATGGCCTTATTGCCAAGACCAATCTCTTACAGGCAACCTTAGGATGGATTTAAATATATCGGAAAGACAATAGTAGTATAGTTATTATATATTTAGGTATATAATTAAAAGTTGAAGAAAATAATCAAATCCTATATTCCAGCTTTTGGAACTACCTGAAAGTTTGGATACAAATTCAACCATCACTTGGACATCGAGCTCCGGATACAAGAACATAGATAACATAGTCAAGTATCAGTGGGACGTGAACGGGTCCCACCACATCGACTACACGCTGTCCTCGCCCATGTATGAAGACGTAGCTACCTTCAAAGTTAGAGGCTCCTATCAGAAGGATATGATCCATAATTACCATATTGTCAAGTGAGTACACTTTTGATATTATTCTCCGCTCCCCATCATCATCATCATCATCAGCTTATCGCAGTTCACTGCTGGATATATTGCCTCTCCAGTTGCACGCCACTTAGTTCGATCCTCGGCTACTCACATCCAGCTCCTGTGGCTGACAGAAGCTGGATGTGAGTAGCCGAGGAGTCTTGCGCAAATCATCACTCCACCTGGCCTGTGGACGTCCTACACTACGTTCCTCTCCCCATACAAAGGTTCAATTCTCATGCAAGACAAATGATTGTATGATGAGACCCATCTTTGGTCGTGTGTCTGGGTGTAATCTACAGCATTTAACAGTCCACTGCTAGACATAGGCGTTTCCTTAAAAAGGGTGTCTTCTACACTGGCAAATTGTCCTGTATGAGGATTGTTTCAAGTTTTCCTTCTCTTTGTAGTGATATTTCACTGCGTAGTTTGCTACCTTAGTTATATAGAGGAACAGGTGTCATGTCCCTCCAACACAAAGGGTAGATCCTCCGATCGGGCTAGGTGATCATGACTGGAGGTCCACGGCCCAACGGTTGGTATTGGATAGTTGTATATATGCTAATCGGCGCGAAAATTTCTATATAATAATAATAATAGGATTTATTTCTTAATACATGAACAAAATACATATACAAAGTCAAAAATACATATCACATATATTATTTAAGATTACGATGAACTCTGGTACCCAGAATAAGATTAAACTTGTGTTTAGGGTACCAGTGTCCTCGCTTACCATACAAACAAACATTACTTGAATGAACACAGCATTAAACAAAAACCAAAATATATATAGATATACCACGGATATAAATACTGAAGTGAAAAAATAAAACAAAAATAAAATAATATCTACACTCACTACCTCAGTTGTTGAAATCACAGAATTAGAGGAACATTATGAAATCACAGCTGTAGTATAGAAAGTGAATTGTTAGTGAGTATGTGAATGTGAGTATGTCTGGGTGTATGTATGGGTGTATATGTTTGTGTGTGTATGCATTAATGTTTGAGTTGTTAATATGTAAAGGTGATAGTAATTCTTAGGTTTTGCGTCCTATCAAGTCCTCAGTCTGTTTATAGTCAAGTGACAACAATCATTTAGACACAGTGGCTTTACACTTGTTTATGATGAGGCCAGGATCCTTTCGTAATGGTGTTGCTCTTCAATGATATACGTTTATTAGTTCGATTTCAATACGTTTAATAACGAAAATGAATTATAACATTGCATTTCTTAAGAATACGATTAGACCATTTTACAACGGTTACAAGATGCGTGTTGAGTGAAGTTAGTTCGCGTCGCGCAAGCGCAAGCGCAAGCGCGTGCTTCACGATGGTTGTAGTTTTTATTAAACGCCGATAGATGGCGTTAACATGGCCCCCCCCTTTGGAAGCAGCAGGCTTTCAAAATATTAAGGGTTGACCGACTTGCTGTCTTCTAACTCCGGCGGCAGCAGTGGGAGAGGACAGATTTTCGAAGTGGCGCGTCGTACTATGCCAGTTGTTGTCAGGATATCCGCTACGCGTGATACTCCGTCCTTGCCAGGGTAGATGTTCACGACGCGGCCCAATCGCCACTTGAGGGGTGGTAAGTTCTCCTCTTTGATGAGCACTAGAGTGTTTAGTGCGATGTCAGCTTGGTGGATCTTCCACTTTGTGCGAGTCTGAAGCTCAGAAACATACTCCTTCGACCAGCGCTGCCAAAAATGTTGCCTCATTTGCTCTATGCGGTCGTATCGCATTAAACGGGGCGTTGCAATCGTCGTCAGGTCTTCGCACGGTGGAGCGGTCAGAGGCCGGCCAATAAGGAAATGACCAGGAGTAAGAGGAAGGAGGTCGTTGGGATCAGAGGATAATGGGTGCATAGGACGAGAATTTAGTATGGCTTCGATTTGAGTAAGAACAGTGCTAAATTCCTCATACGTCATATTACTATTTCCTAAAACACGTTTAAGGTGATATTTACATGATTTGACCCCCGCCTCCCATATACCCCCAAAATGAGGTGCGTACGGTGGAATAAAATTTAACTTTATACCATCATTAGCGGCATAATCAATGAGTTGTGGACTATTATTTTGCAAAAAAGAAGACAATTCCTTTTCAGCACCAACAAAAACCCTACCATTATCGCTAAATATTTCGATAGGTTTGCCTCGACGAGAAATAAATCGTTTTAAAGAAAGTAAGTAGTCGTTTGTACTGAGACTCGATACTACTTCTAAGTGTATAGCGCGCGTAATAAAACAAACGAATAAACAAATGTAACATTTTGTAAGCTTAGCTCCTCTCCCTTTACGGCTCAGTATCATGAACGGTCCAGCGTAGTCTACCCCGCAGCGCATAAAGGGATAGCCAGGATCCAAACGTTCAGAAGGCAAATCACCCATGATGGGTGATAGGGTTTTCCCTTTAAGACGTGTACACATAATGCATTGACGATTTACCTTCCTAGCTAAGTTTCTACCAGACAGCGGCCACCAGGTTTCACGAATTGTTGAGAGTAATAACTGTGGCCCTGCGTGAAATAGCATTTTATGCTCGTGTCTGAACAGCAATACACAAAAGTAATTTTTACTGCATAACAATATAGGATGTTTTTTATTATAATTGAAGTTAGGCGCATTAGATAATCTACCTCCGACTCTAATTAATTTATTTTTATCTAGGAATAAGTTAAGACCGGATACTCTGTTAGTATCACCTTTACATGGAATTGTTAACTGTTGTAATAAATATTGATACTCACTTGGGAATGACTGTTGCTGTGCAATACGAACCAACATAATTAGAGACGCATCCAATTCGTCAACTGATAAAGAACCGAGTTTTCTATCTTGTTTATTTGCTAAGCGCGCGTTTTTTATGAACCGCATTACATAGGCACCGCAACGTTTAAGGCGCAAGAAAGACGAGAAGCGCGTAAAATCTATTAAATAATCCATACCACTAGAGACGTTAGAAACGGCACACACTGTATTCTTTTTTAATTCTGGCAACTCAATATTGTCGTAAGCTTTATGATTTACTTCAAAATTAATATGTTTATCTAATAAAAAGGAAGGACCGTCCCACCACAGTGTACAGTCAACAAGTGCATCAAGATAAATACCCCTAGACACTAGATCGGCTGGATTATCCTTGCCGCTAACATGTAACCATACTGAGTCACTTGTTAGTTCATTGATTTCTGTAACACGATGTTGTACAAACGTTTTTAAAGAGTGGGGAGACATGCGTATCCAACCCATAACTATAGTGGAGTCCGTCCAGAAGTAAATCTTATTAAAAGATAATCGAAGTGAATTTACAATTTTCTTATATAGTCTCGCGCCTAAGAGGGCACCGCATAACTCCAGTTTTGGAATGGTAACCGCTTTAATGGGCGACACCTTACTTTTTGCGCATAACAACTTAACTGTTACAACAGAATCATCACAATTATTATACGTACGCATATACGCACATGCGCCGTATGCATTTTGAGATGCATCCGAAAAGATATGTAATTCTTTTATTTTGTTTTGTTCACTCATTACATATCGCGGGATTCGATGATTGTGTAAACATTGTAACGTATTTACGAATTTAATCCAATCGCATTTAATAGTATCTGAAACTTCATCATCCCAACCTATTTTGCAAAGCCATAATTTTTGCAATAATATTTTTGCAATAATCGTGGCCGGAGCCAACAAACCGAGTGGATCATAGATTTGAGAGATAACAGATAACATTGTACGTTTAGTTATAACTTGCGTATTTGTCACCGCAGTGGTAAAATGAAACTCATCACTAGTGTTGTACCAACCGATTCCTAGGGTTTTAGTTTGACAATGTTCGCCCACGCATAATTCCTTTGAAATGTTCACCATAATGTCGTAATTAAAGGTCCATTTACGCAATGGAAAACAACCCGCGGATAACACTAAAGAAACCCTTTCACAAATCTCTAATAATATCTGTTTATCATCGTGACCCGTGATAAGATCGTCAACGTAAAAATCTTCATTTATTATTTTTGCAATTACTTCGTCATTACAGTCAAGCGCTAACTGTCTCAAGCAGCGCATGCTTAAGTACGGCGCGGATGCAGTTCCGTACGTAACCGTATTTAATTTGTAAATAGATAAAGAATCCGACGGGCATTCTCGCCACAAAATTAGTTGTAGATTTCGTTGATCATTCTGAATAAGAATCTGCCGAAACATCTTCTCAACGTCGGCACAGGCTACATATTTATATTGCCTAAAACGTAATAATATTGAGAAGATTTCGTTCTGAAGAGGTGGACCTATCATTTGAATATCATTAAGCGATTTATTCGATGTGGTCACAGCACTAGCATCGAACACAACGCGCAGTTTTGTAGTAATACTGTTTTCCCTATAAACACCGTGGTGCGGGAGAAAGTAATTAGGTGTTTTTATTACGTTTATCTTTGACATATGACCCATGTCAATATATTCCCGAATAAAATCCGAGTATAATTTCTTATACCGCGGCAGTCGGTTTAATTTACGTTCTAACGATAGAAAACGCGATTTAGCTAACGCGTATGAGTCGCCGAGGCCATCAGCTGATTCCCGTAACGGTATGCGCACGGAGAACCTACCACTCTCGGGGTCTCGCTTAGTGGATTCAATAAATAACCTTTCGCACTCACGTTCATCTTCCGTAAGCAATTTACTAGAGGAACAACCGGTTATTTCTTCTAATTCCCAGAAAAGTTTTAATTGTTCATTTACTGTTTGCGTAAAGTTACATTGCAACTGCTGAGAGTTACGCGATTGAGAGACTATAGGACCCGAAATTAACCATCCTAACTTTGAACCCTGTAGGTATGGTCCACTCGGTAATCGAATTCTATTGTCATCCAATAACTCCCAGAAAACATCAGCGCCCATCAACAAATCGATCGCGGAACACTCATTGAAGAAGGGATCGGCGAGTTGAATGCCCTCAGGAATTTGTAATGATTTTAAATTAATAGTTGTCGAAGGCAAGGCCGATGTAATACACGGTAAAACTATACACTTGACTTTCGTATTATAATTCGAATTTCTAGAACGTATATTTATTTCGCATAATTTACTCGACTGGGTGAGTGATCGTCCTACACCCGATATTCGCGTAGTGGACTGTATAGAAGAAACGTTTAGTTTTTTAAATAATTTATCAGTAATAAAGCAATGTTGACTACCGTTATCCAACAGAGCGCGTATTGTAATTATATTACTATCATCGTCTACAACTTCGACAAGCGCAGTGCATAATAGCACCTGTTGCGAAGGCAATAAAGTCGTTATTCCCGTATCCGTATAACTCGAAACTAAGTGAAGCGCGGTAAACGCACTTTGCGGCTTATCAGCTGACGATGAATGATGCGCACGGTCAGCTGGTCCTGCGCCGATATCCGTATGTAATAAACTATTGTGTTTAAGTTGGCATTGTTTACATGGCCCAAACAAACATTCGTTTATCGTATGTCCGGCACGCAAACAATTACAACATAATGTTTTTTCGTTTACAAATTTTGTTCTATCTTTGATAGATAAATTTAAAAATGAAATGCAATTGTAAAGTGCATGATTCCCGTTACACATAATACAGACACGTACACGCTTATCGTTCGACCTATTGTTACTATTCGTATGCGTACGAGTGGAAACATGACTATGTGTTAACTGTGAATTATTATTATTACGCAACTGTCGCTTAAACTCGTGTGCCGGTCTATATTCACGTTGTTTATAATTGGTCAGGGTAACCTCAAGCATATCGGCCCTATTTCTTAAAAAAGTTAATAAATCGTCTAACTGTAATTTATAATTTGAATCGCTTGAAAGCGAACCTTTATGGTTCTCCCATTCTCTGTCCGTAACGATATCTAATTTTGTGACAATTAAATATATGACAAGTGTGTCCCACGACTCAGTCGGTTCATTGAGGGATTGCAGAGCACGCAAGTTTCTTAAAATCGTATCAATTAACAATCTCAATTGTATAGGTGATTCTTTAGAAATATTTGGTATAGAGAAAAGTGACTTTACATGATTGTGCACCAGCAAACGATTATTATGGAATCTATGTTCGAGTAAATCCCACGCATGAGTGTAATTTGATGCCGTGAACTCAAGAGAACTAATTACTTGTAATGCACAACCACTAAGAGAGGATTTTAGATAATGAAACTTCTGAACGGGATCTAAGTCTGTATGTTTGTGAATCATAGTTAGGTATGAATTCCTAAATTCCAACCACTTATCATACGAGCCGTCAAAGGAGGGTAACTTAATTACTGGTAACTTAACTGACGTGAGATTTTGACTTTCTTTATGCGTACAATTAGAATTAGCATTTTCGTTTTCTTTTATCAAGCACTTCGCGACGGCCATATTTGTATAATATTGTTCTTCAATGGCCTCACGGTATTCTAGTTGTGAATCTAATTCAGAGTCTAATACAAGTGATTCTATTTGTTCTTGAATGTTACAATAACTATTAAAACAATCTATTATCGCCTGGATTCTCATATTAATTTCTGTTACTTGAAGTTGCGATAATTTACTAGATTGGTATTTATTAATGTATTTTTCAAATAAAGTCAATCTAGCCTTTATTGTACCCCGAAGTTTAGTAAGCTCGCTAATTTTATTGTCATCTCTTTCTCCAACACCCATTTTGGCGGTATAAAATGGAAAAGGTAGGTACTTACGGTTACCGCGTCGTCGCAGAAAAAACTTGAAATCTTGAATTAATATGTATAATTTAAAATTAATATGACGTATAGGGAAACTTAACACTGCACAATACAAATTCGAATGGAAATTGAAGGATTACGAAAGGAATTACGACTCTGACCGTTTTTTCTCTCGCTGGTAGGTACTTTCCGTGAAGTGTGGAAGCGTTTATCCGGCTACGAAGACCATGTTTGTGATGAGGCCAGGATCCTTTCGTAATGGTGTTGCTCTTCAATGATATACGTTTATTAGTTCGATTTCAATACGTTTAATAACGAAAATGAATTATAACATTGCATTTCTTAAGAATACGATTAGACCATTTTACAACGGTTACAAGATGCGTGTTGAGTGAAGTTAGTTCGCGTCGCGCAAGCGCAAGCGCAAGCGCGTGCTTCACGATGGTTGTAGTTTTTATTAAACGCCGATAGATGGCGTTAACAACACTTGTTACGAGACATGGGTGCAATGGTACATACTTTATTTGTTTTGTTATACGGATAATTCGATATGTAGGTATTGAAACGTGCGAGCCTCGTTCTACACCTTTGCTGTGCTGGACATACACTATAAAATCTGCGTTTGTTGCCAGTATTAGAGCCATGTGGTACAGACGGGTGCTTACGGAGGATGGTACTGAGAACAAAGAGCTGTCTCACAGTCAGTACTTGACATTCACTATAAAGATCCGTAGTTGGGTACCGAAATGGCTTTGAGGTCATGACTTTGAGGACGGCTCTCTGGGCCCGCTCCAATGAAAGGAGGGAAGTTTTAGGTGCACATCCCCATACGACAATGCAGTAACTCACAATAGACTGACACAATGCAAAATAGACAGTTTTGACTATCTCAGAATCCGCAAAATATCTAAGCTTTTTAAAAGCGAACCCGACCCGTAAGTTTTTGATGTGGGGCTTCCAGCTTAAACAACTGTCCATCTCAACACCAAGATATTTATTTAACATTTTCAGATCTAGTTATTTGTGGACAGTCGCATTGTGCAGGGATTAGATTGAGAGGACAAGTGTGAGCTCCAAGGGATATAAAATCAGCGATACAAGATTAGTAGTTACTCCGTATAGCTTGTTACTTTTTACTTCAATATTTCTTTGGTAGATGGTTGTACCTATTTGCCTGTTTATTTGTAGAAGTCGCTACAGCTACTTCTTCTGATACCCATGGAAGGAATAATAGTGGTGACACTCCATACTCTTAATCCGTCACCACAAGGGGTACGAAGGGGAGATATGTAAAGTTACTACTATTATTATATAAAGCTAGATTGTCAGCACAGTACTTTAATCTTATATCGATTGCACGCAGGGGTTTAATGCACCAACCAGGGAACAGTCAGATCGGCGAGATCGACTTGCGTTACGGCGGAGTCAAACATACGGACGGACACTTCAACTTCACAACACCCTTCCAAAAGTTACCATGGCTTAAGTCTTTATTTGATGTAAGTTTAAGCTTTTGTGTTTAATATTAATTAATTTAATTCTATTAATATTAAATAATAGAAATTTCCATTCTAATAACAGCTATATAATTTTAGTTAATTAAAAAAACTTATGAACGTGTGGCCTTAACCCTCAAGAGAAGATCTGAGCCACGCTGTGGGACATTATGGGTTGTTGAGTTAAAATATAGAATTTTGTGACATACGTCATTTCTGCACACGTCTAAGTTTAAAACAAAACTCTCACCACTATTTGCATAAATAATACTGAAAACGTTATTGACTTTTTACTACTATTATTTTGAACTACTTACAACTGCGCTAAAGGTAGTGAGCTGGGTTGGATTTCCACCTGCAACTATTTACCCGCAAGTTTTTTGCCGTAGAAAAATCATAAACGTTCGGTTTTTCCACATAAAACATTAGAATTTCTATTTCTATATTTGCTTAAAAAGGTCTACGAAAAATTTATAAATGTTACAGTTTATAGATTATTTTGTTTAAAAGCATAACAAATTATTATATTGTGCCTCCAGATTGATAACTTGGATGAAAATTCAGACAATAAGATTGAGCTGTTTTGGCCAAACAAAACCGCTGCAGTGAATACCACACACCGGTACAACAAACAAGACCAGGGCTTCAAACAAACGGGCCAAATCTCACTTTCAATTCCATTGAGCTCTCAACATTTAGTCAACACTGAATATTACTACATTCAAGCTGACAAATGGAGCAATGGAAACGCTACAATCGATTTGGACAAAGAGAGATTCGTAAAGGGATCCTTTAATCAGATACTTAGTAAGAGTCAAAGAGATTTGGACCTTGCCACTACGGATATAGAGGTGGAAAATGTTCACACACCTGTTGGTGTTAAGTACATTCATGAATATGATAATACTGGAAATATTGTGAGTATTTTAATTTTATTGGAAAAACTGCAAATCGTACTGAACTCTTAAACATTTGCCTAATTATTTTTAATATAGATTGTTATGTAGCACATTTTTGAAGTTATATTTTCAAATTTCAATACTTGATTTTATGACAGTGCGTTTTCATTTTCTTTTGCATTCAATTAGAGCATAATATCCTTGTATAGACAGCACTACATTGATTTTAAACTACAATCAACACTGTGTGCTCCACAAGTTGTTGTTCTGAGTCTGGATATTCTTTGTACTTTAAACTTTTCATACCTAAATTTAATGTAGGTAATAAATCGTTTTTGGTTTGCTTATCAATCGTCTACCCGGATGGTGTAGTAGTTGAAACAGTCACCTCGTCGCCACCAACTATGCTGGGTATTGTGGGTTCGACCCCTACAGAGGACACCACTTTATGTGATCAACAAATTGTCACTTTGATTCTTGGTGTTTATTGTGTCTATTTCTTGTATGTTTTTAAAGTCCTCCACGACACCGGATACATTCCTAATGCGGTAGTTATATTTTTAAATAAAAAAAAGGTGTGTTGCGATATACACACGTATTACAAGCAAGTATTAAACAGTGTGCAATATACATACACACCGACACTAATTTTGTATTTGTCTCTTACCTGTTTTGCTCTCTCGCTCTCGCTCACTAATTTTGTATTTGTGTCTCTTACCTATCGTTTTTCCGTTGCATCCGGTTTGAAATCACAACGATTCTAAAGAAGTTTCACTTCAAAAGATAGACTACAAATCATCCTGGTCGCGGGCAGTCAGCATTCATCCGCTATTAAAATTATTTGTTATAGGATGTAAAACAAGCAACAGTATTCCACCTCCACAACGCAACCAAGTTCAACGTGACGGGCAAACTAGACGTGTTCACGTACGACATCGGCAAGGACCTGAAGCTGACAGCAATCCACGGCAACAGAACATGGACCTTCGACAACAAGTATGAAACTGTTGATAAGGAGTTGAAACAGGGCAGCAAAATCAAATGGGCTGAAGATGTGTGGTTCAATTATGATATACACGTCACTAATATGACTACAGTAAGTATTTTGATATTCAAAGAAAAAAAAGGAAGGGATTTAAAGACCAAAAAAAATATAAAAACCCGACTCTCGAAAATTTGTGTAAGCTATGGCTATTAGAATCTGTTGATACCTAATTCATTATAAATTTAAAAAAGTGTTTATCTATCGGGGTTCTAATAATTGATTTATAATTTAGTAGTATATGTTTGTCTCATGGCATTGCAAATAACAACGAATTCTTTTTCATTAAAAAATAACAAACGAAAAAAAAAACAACGGAATTAATAACCTGTTTTGGTTGAAATTAGGTTTTCGACGCGTTGAAATGTTCTAATGAGCGACATACGCAGCAAACATTGATATCTTCTTAAATTAATTAACATATGTACATTTACCAGACTCCAAAAAACTAACAGTCTTCTATGGAAACTACTGCACTCTATATCTGCACCTTGTTGGTCTAGTGGCTAGCATATGCGGCTGCTGATCAAGAGGTCTCGGGTTCGATTCCCGGGTCGTTCCAAATGTTTATATGATCTACAAATATTTGTTTCGGAGTTTGGGTATTTTCTATGTATAATATATAGGTATTTACAAAAAGAAATATGTTTATGTATTTATATCAGTCGTCTAGTACACATAGCACAAGCTCTGCTTAATTTGGTACTAGATAATGTTGTGTGTAAGATGTCCAAAATATTTATTATTATTAGTATTTATCTCTATAATGTTTTATTAATGTGTAATGACAATTTATCTCAAACTTCAGAACTTTTTCACAGCCATAGCTAGTGTCTTTTTTCCTATTTTTTTTTAAGGCGCGAATTATTTTTTGATTCAAAAATACTTTTAACATTCTAGGCTGAAACGGAATCTCAACAACTAAAAATGAACGTATGGTATCCTCTCCGCACATTCAACTTGGTCGCTCTATACAACCTGAAGGACACACTGTTGGATGGGAAGGCACAACTGTACTGGAATGTGAGGGAGGAAAATAAAACGGCAGAATTAAGAGGGCGATGGGAAAACCCACCAGTCGCTGAAGGAAATCTACATAATATTGATCTCTCGCTTACACATCCCTCATTTAGAAAGGTAATGTAAACAATATTTTTTCCGTCATATCATCATCGGGCTATCGCAGTCCACTGATAGACATAAGCTTCTTCTATAGCACGTCACTTTCATCGATTTAGGAGGTCTCCCATCCAGCTCCTGCCAGCCATCTTGAGGTCTCGGTTTTGATTCCCAGACAATTATTTGACACACACTGACTATGTATCAATCTCAACAAAATACTAACTCGTCTGGCCACGTGGTATAGAGTATATAAAAATTATAATTGTTATTTTATCTGGTAGCTAACATTCTAACAAATCTCTTATCTTTTCAGGATGTAACCCTAAACGGTCAATACTTAAGCACACCATCAGTGATGTCGAACGTATCATTAGAACTCCAATACTCGGATTACGAGAACGAATATCTGAAATTAAGGTCCATATTAACTGACAACTCCAACGGCCCAGTAAGAGACTACAGGTTCGCCCTAACCTGTAAACATCCATCGACCCATTTAGACCTGGAAATGAAATCGGATATTAACATACACAGTAGATGGTACTACTTCAATAACTTCTATAGATTCCAGAAGTCTCTGTTTTACCAGAAATTGAGGCATTCCAAACTGTTAGTGGATATGGCGAACAGCGCTATAAATTGGGAGGTGAGTACAATACTGTCGTTTAGTGTAAATGTGTCGCAGTGGTAGTGTATGCTACTGCTGTGCACGAGGTCTCGGGTTGGACCAAATGTTTGTATAATCCGCAAACATTTGTTTCGTAGTTTGGGTGTTTTCTATGTATGATATGCATGTATTTACAAAAAAAAAGTATATTTATTGTCAAGTAACCATAATACAAGTTCTGCTTATTTTGAGGCTAGATGACGTTATGTAAAAAAATAAAAAAATAGAAGCTTTCTATGAAATGAAAATTTATATTAAAGCATTGTTGGGCGGGTGGTGGTGTATGCTACTGCTGTGTTGGAAGTCTCGGGTTCGATTCCTGGGTCGGAATAATGTTTGTACGATGTGCAAATTCTTGTTCTGAAGTTTGGGTGTATAATAATTAAAAAAAAACTATATGTATTCACATCAGTTGTCTAGTACCTATAATACAAGCTGTGTCTAGTATGGGACTAGATGACCTAATGAGGTGTTCGAAATATTTATTAATTGATAAACACGATAATTGAGACTTAAAACAGTGTATTGGATGCATACAATCTATAAATCATGGAATAACGATATGGTATCATTTTTTCAATTAAATATGCATAACTGCTACCATCAATATACTTATATATTAATTACAACGTACTTAGTGATTAAATTCATTTATAATTTTATAGCAATCATAACAGAAGAACCATTTAACCACCAACTGCAAGAAAAAATTTCAACGCGTCAACGTAAACACTTGACCACCAATGACACCTCATTCATTTTTTTTTATTTATTTATATTAAACAAACATACTGCTCTGACTGCCTTGTTGGTCTAGTGGGTAATGCATGCGACTGCTGATCAAGAGGTTTCGGGTTCAAATCCCGTGTCGGACCAAATATTTGTGTGACACACAAATATTTGTTTCGGAGTCTGGGTGTTTTCTATATATAACATGTATGTATTTACAATAAAAAGTATGTTTATGTATTTATATCAATTGTTTAGTATCCTTAATACAAGCTCTGCTTAGTTTAGGACTAGATGACGTTGTGTGTAAGATGTCCGAAATATTTATTTATTTATTATACATTGACTGTCAAAACTGTTGCCCTATCTTTTGGCTTGTAGTCGGGTAACACTTGTCTGCTCTTTTCTTAATGGCCATACATATTTAATTTCAGTCGGATTTTTAAATTAACTTTCAAAGAGTTTTTAAGTATTATAAATATGTATATTGAGTTCATTATTTAATTAAACTGTATTGTTTGTACTCGTAGCGAACAAACGAGACTTACTTCTACAAAGTGAATGGTACTTGGGAACTCATATACCCAGAGTATAAGCTAAAGACGTCCGTCAAACGACCGACCGGACAGGATACCGGCGTAGCAACGCTCTCTATGCTGGCCAAGTCACTCGTAGCACATTATAATAGTTCCGATGGTAAGTATTATGTTTTATTTTTTACTCTACAGAAGTAAAGGGTCTCATAGGTAAGTATGTTATCACATTTCAGAGTTAAGCCTCCCTAGCTAGGTCATTGAGGTCCACTGGGTCCCTCCGTGCTTCGGAGAACCAGATTGCCATATGAACGCATGTAACAATCGTTACGGGTAGTTGAGGCTTAATAATACAGTTGGCGAACATACTATCCAGCTAGCTACTGGTTTTCAAGTAAATTGGTTGAAATGAAATTTCAAACTCCAAAAAGAATTGATAAGTTGCAAAGTAATTTATAATTGAATATTAAACAACATCCATGATTTAGGAATTGCAACAGAAACTGGTTTTTTATATGACCTTGAAAAGTTTAAGTCTACAATAGTTCTACTTACCGACTAAGAAAATGAGACCCTAAAATTATTTGAAACTGAGTAATCTTTCTATCTTTCCTTTTCAGATATATCGTATCACATGATAGGCCAAATAGTTGACACACGCTATGCAAAATTTAACTCCTGGCGTGACTTTGACGAAATCAAAACAGTCGACCTAGCCTCCTACATACGCCTTAACCACTCCCGTCTCTTAACCAGCTCAATAAAATGGCGGCCCGAAATATTCAGTGAAGTTAAATCCACAGCGGTTTATACATTAAAAGCTTTATACGGACAGATCAATGATACTCTAATTATCATCAAAGAAATGCCAATGGAAGCCCACACGGCTTTAAAAGCTATTTGGACAGATGCTAAGCCAAGGATCCGTGACTTTTTAGATGATTTGAACGACTTGCATGTTATAAAAGATGATTTAGATGATTTCGAACGGTTCTTAAACCAATCTTATGGTAACAACGACTTCTATGTGAAGGATATAATAGAATTTACTTATTATGTGCTAGACGAGATGGCAATACGAAATCATTTGGAGAGTTTGCCTGGAATTGTGAATGATATGTGGGGAATGATGGGCAATACAAGCCAGTCCATCAAGCAAAGTTTGACGTACGTAATCGATAGCATCAAGCACGCTTACGCAAACTTTTTGGTATCAGTCAATAAGATATTGGAAGCGGATTTCATGGAGCTGGTTTCGGATAGATTGGAGACTATGATAATGCAGTACGATAGCTTTATAAGAGATCTGCATATGAAGCTTTTGGAGTATTGGGAGGAGACTTGGGTGAATGCCACCAATCGTTTGTCCAAGTATTGGCACGAGTTACTGAAGTCCATAGAGCCATTGTTCTTCAAAGTTCTGCACTACACTGAGTCGTTCGTGTTCACTGTGTGGAAGGGTGTTATGGATTTCTTCTACAACAGAACTCAGGAGTTGACTGATTCGCCTTATTTCAATTACGTATCGACGTTTGGTCATGAAATGGATCGGTAAGTTTATATCTTTACTTTTACAGAATGGATTTGGATGGAATTGTTTCGTATTTGTTACAAATATCGAAATCTTTGAATTGAACTGATTAACAAGATAATATAGTAATCTTTTGAACTGAAATGAAATATTTGAAATGATAAGATTTATTTCACATTAAATAGAATACATTCAAAGGTTATATAGCTAATATAAGTAGTTAGATAAATATTTTTTACCGTAAATAGACAAAGATAAGACACGACAGGCACTTCGGACTATAGTTATACAATTTTGGATAATGGTATGACTAAAATTTTTTGGTAAAACATGTTTGCCAATTTGCCATTGATTTATTTTTTTGACCCGATTAATAAATATAAATAAAGAAATCCCTGCGTCGTGCCCTTTGTGATACGCCAGTCATAGTAGAGATACTATCACCGTTTTCTCGTAATTTTTTCAACGAAACTAAGAATTGTGTCTTTACAACTTAAAACAAATTATATGCCAATTTAAATCGATGTTTAACCATGACCGTTAAATTTAACACTCCACTGTAATTTGTATGGGGATATTAATCCTTTTTGAACTTCTTCAGGATCTACAAAGATCTAATGAACAACGATTTAATAACGAACATAAAGAAATACACCAAGAAATTATTCAACGTGGTTTGGAGCAAAATTGAGAAATATATTCCATTCAAAGATGAGTTCACAATACTGTACGCAGAGTTCAGAAATGCGTGGCAAGACTTCTTGAAGATCAAACAGGTTGTCTACGTCAGGGAAAAGGTAAATGTATAATCAAAACTTCCATACTATAATAATATAAATTCGAAATTAACTCTGGATTCGTATGTTACGCTTTCACAGCTAAAGCGCTGCACCGATTTCAATTAAATTTGGCATGAAGATACTTTGATCCTTGAGGAAGGACATACGCTACAACTAACGCTACGCTAACCCCGCGGGGCGAGCTAGTCTAAAAATTAGTAGAACGGGTATCGTGTTCCTCCGACACAATGGGAGGATCCTCCAACCAGGCGAGGTGATAGTACCTGGTGGGCCACTGCACAACAGTTGATATTGGGATGTTGTATATATGCTAATCGGCGCGAGAATTTCTCGATCGCGATTCAGGATTAGTAGTTACTCTGTATAGTTCATTCCGTGTTTCTTCGCTAGATGGCGCTGTTGTAAATTTTCGTCTCGCTGTAGGTGGAAGTTGCCACATATCCATTATTTTTGCATTAAGTTGAAGGCTGAAACTAAATCAACTATACACAAAACTGACAGAAAAGTTTTTTAGTACGAAATCTCATCTTTCTGACACCATTCAGTAGAAATCTATCGTACTTACAACGCTAGATACAGATAACTAAAGTCACCTATAGGAAAAATTGTGTATTTCTTTTTACAACACATCGTTCTATTTGACTGCCTCGGTGGCTCAGTGGGAGCGCATGCGACTGCTGTGTTTGAGGTCTCGGATTCAATTCCCAAGTCGGACCAAATGTTTGTGTATTCCGCAAATATTGGTTTCAGAGTTTGTGTGTTTTCTAGGTATGATATGTATTTACAAAAAGAAATGTGTCTAGTACCTATAATACAAGCTCTGCTTAGTTTGGGAGTAAATGGCGTTTTGTGTAAGATGTCCAAAATATTTATTTATTTATTATTTATATTTTAACATTATTGTCGCAGTATCAAGAAGCCTACGTACGTTTGAAGTGGTGGTACGATTATTTCCTAATCGGCGAGGCGCTGGAAACCGTAGCAGATATACTATACGCGAAGGTCACTGACATGGCTAAAACAGCGCTGCAATACGAAGAACTGTAAGTTTCGAAATACCTAATATTATAAATGTTTTTGTACGTTGTTATTTTGTTTTATAAACTCAGGCCAGAACGGATGAACCGGGTGAGATGAAATTTGGTGTTGAAATAAATCTAAGTCTGAAGTAAAAAGTTATGCAAATTTTATCGTGGCAAAAGTATGCCCCAATACGATGTCTTTATCTAGTATCGAGAAGGAATGTTAAATACATTGAGGCATCTTTCTAAATAAATTAAATTGTAATGAATATTATTATTACCTGTTAATTCTTAGCTACTTCTGACTTAAGAAACCAAAATACATTTTAAGTGAAATATCTTAAAATCAAAAACTTTTATTACAAGTAGGCCTTTCCAGGCGCTTTCGAAACGTAACATTAATTACTCAGATTGCTTGGTTTCAAAATTTTATTACTACGGAAAAAAACCGACAAGAAACTCCTTAAGGTACTCTTTTCAAAAAAGCAGATTTGCAATAATAAATTAGTCAGATACTAATTCGCTGTTTTGCGTTGTTTGTCAAAAAAAATCCTAGAAAAAAATATCTAATACATAACTACTCCGAACTTTTTCCAGCCATCGCACTCCAAAAACAAACTTCATCTTCGACCCACGAACTGGAGACATAACCCTGGAGCAGAAACTGCCCATGTCCTGGCACGCCTTCAACAGGACGCCAGACTTCACAGAGATATCGGAGTACAGAGCCGTAAAGAACTTCATGGATGACTGGCTGACCACTAACAAGAGCATCTGGAGCTTCTACTACGATATCAGACCCTATATGGACTTTAACAACTTGATGCCTCCTTTCGCTGGTAAGTGACTATGCAATTGTATACTGATGTCAGCTCAGAAACAATAACTTTCATCTAATTACCTAAAGTGATCTACAGTTGTAACTATCAACGTTCCGATTCATGATTCGAGCTAAAAAGTTGTTGGGTTTTCTTATAAGAAATTCTTAATAACAGCCCGGAATATGAAAGTTTGGCGGTGTTCCACGCCCGTGCCTCGAAGAGCATGTCAAGCCGTCGGTCCCGTTTTATCATGAATTACGATAATTGTTATCGGGAAGTCAATGCCCTCAAATATACTGACACTTGTTCAACCTGAACCTAGAACGAATTCAGTTCACCCTCACGGTCGCGGAGGTCCAATCGCAGTCATCTCGTCGAAAAACTAATATTCATTCCTAGTGACATATATACATTTCAGTACTATCCTCGCACAGAAGATCATCCTAATAATGACAGCATTCTTGTTGTCGTATTTCGTTGGGGAGTGTGAGCCGGGAGAATGATGCAGAAACATCTGACCAGGTCGCCATAGCATGGGTCACCATTGCTACATTGCTTACCCTCAATATGAGGATGGTGACCCCTACTTCTAGAATCTACTTAAGCTTTCCATCAGGCAGAGCAGTCACTTTGGCATATTTAAAAAAAAAAAATTATTTACAATGTAAATATTTTAAATCTTTTCACTAGTGTTAAATTTACAAATATGACTATTTCAGGTATGGCAATGATGACTGGCCAAGGAACACTTGCGACGTTCGACAAACGTGTGTTCAGTATATCAGAAGCAGGCACCTTCCTACTGAGCAAGGACTATAGCAACGACAACTTCACCGTACTCATGGAGAGCAACGACCAGGGGAGATATAACTTAGTTGTGTTGACCAGGAGAAACTTGATACACATCGATTTGTATAGAGAGGTCAGTTTGATAGTTATAATAAAAAAATCATCATCATCAATCATCAACAGCCTTTAACAGTCCACTGCTGGACATAGGCCTCTCCTTAGAAGGAGGTTTTGGCCTACTATACCACGCTGGCCAGACGGAATAAAACAATAAAATTTACCCCTGAGACTTAAAAAAAATCTTCTTTGTTCAATTCATCACCTAAAAATCCATCATTTAGAAGAAAAAAAATACGTAAATATATCTATCTATACTTCCATAGATTGGATGATGATGATGCTAGGTAGCGCCATCTCGAGAATGTGGGCTAAAACTAATTGATATAACTAATCCTGTATCAGTTAAAAGATTTTAAAATTCTTACAAGCAATACTTTTATAAGTTTCTTACCGTTACAAAATTTATAAGAAAGGTTTTCTTTTTTACAAGTTACTTCTACGTGTAAGCCATTCGCGGTAAGAAAATAGTGACGTATCAACCACTTACGGCACATTTAATTATTACTTACTTAATTATATACTAACGGATATAACAGTTCGCACCAGACAGCGAAGCGCAAATTGTTTTTAACCAACAAAATAAATACAAAGTCAAACATTTGTCCATTTTGTATAACTCTCGTTCTATAAGCTCGTTCTTTTTGCAGGAAGTATCGATCGATCGAAGAGTACTTAGCTTACCCGTGCTGGTTGACGGTCTCATCATAGACCGGCAGACCGACATCCTTGCTGTACAAGGGTACAGTGGCCTCGACATACAATGTAACCTTATGTTCCATACGTGCAAACTGCAAGTTTCAGGTATGTACTGAAATAGTCATCTTTGTAAGGGGCTGTCCATTAATCACGTGAGGCTTGATAGGGGGGGGAGGGGTTCACAAAAAATCTCGAAATATCACAAGGGGGAGGGGGGGTGTAGTAATATATCGTGTATTTATTTTTTTCTGCTAATTTTCGCATTTCTTTCATTATCTTTATGTCAGTCAACCTGCGACCTTTGTACTCTACCTCTGTACGTAATTTTTGTAGTCTATAATTTTCTATAATAAAATTAGTTGATACCCATAACTGTAATTTATAATTTATCAATATCACAGAGCAAATACTACTAGAGTCAGAACTTACCCATAGAGCTTGGAAAAAAGTTTCAGCGCCTCCAGTGTTTGAGCGGGGGACTACTTTATAATGGCGGGTAATTTGAACTCTGCACTATTTCCGCGGTTCTTGATTATTATTATTATTGTTTACTTTGTAAGGAGGTGAGAGGAAAGAAACATTTATATAGTTAAACATATTAGTGTTATATGGTCTAGAAAATATGTATAAATAAACTATTATTTATACATATTTTCTAGACCATCTAATTACCAATATCAAAGAGAAGGTATAGGTACTTAATATATAAGTAAGAAACAAAACAAAATAAATCACTTTTATCTTAGGAACAAATTAATTTCTTCTAAACTTATTCGTCGTTTACCTAACAACGTCGTTTACGTCGTTATTCGTCGTTTACATAACAAGGCCTCTTTGTGTACCTGGCACAATACAATGTTCTTCAAAATGTTTCTCACATACCATATATGATTTATATACATTGTCTTTACTAAGAGCATTTAGTTTATCATTCCCAATATTTTTCAACCAAAGATCGAAAAGATAAGGTGAAGACTACGGAAATCTATGCCGTTTACTTTCCGTGTCTTCGCAGTTGGGAACACAACACTTTTTAATATATTAAGGCATGGCTATATTTTTATGGCGTAAGAAATAACTGAAAGAAGCAAAAGTTACACAGTACACAATCACAAAATGGTCGTTTGGTGAAAAAATCAACACTACACTTATTTATTGTAGGTTAGAAACACAAAGTACAATGTTTACAGGTTAGAATAGAAAACGTAAATCATAACTAATTTTGACATTAAATTTAGACCAATCAAATAGCCCGACGCTAGCGCCAAAGTTATGCAGCGGGTGAGCGGGACCCTAACAATTATTTGACAGCTCCATAAGAGTGATTTCTCTAGTAGTAGTTGCTCTGTGATCAATATTAAAAAAAAATAGGATTCTTTGTAGGTACTAAAAAATACACGTGATATAGGAGGGGGGGTAGTCTTAAACCTCACCATGTATCACCAAGGGGGAGGGGGGTTGAAAAATGCCAAAAAAAAGATCAATGTGCGGTGTTCTTAATATTTTCAATACCTACTCACGTATTATGATGCAAAATTGGAACGTGAAAATGATGGGTTATATCTTGTGCGTATATCTTTTACATGAAGAGAACGAGTTATAACTCAAGAAAAAGTAATTTTTATATAGTCAGAAATAACGACAAGCTCCAAATTACTCTCATTCTCATTCATTACTATCTTCCAGATCACGTACTTGATATTCTCTATTAACAATAACAACCCAAATCTAAGCACCTCTCTCCTCTCAGGAGAGAGTTAAGGCTATACGATATTTTCTATATTCGAACAAAAACATGACTAGAAAATTTGCTTTTATTATTTATCAAGGGTCACAATTGCTGTACCACCGTTATGGTCATACTTTTTGCAAATTCATCTACTCTTCATTAGTTTAAAACTATATTCTAATATGTATATCTCTTCCTAGCATTTATTATTCCCAAACTTATTTGGGATCGGCTACTAGTTCAACTCATTTAACCTGAATGGCATCTAAACTCCGCAACGCTGATGGTGTGATTATCTATTACAGGCTGGTACTACGGCATTCTCGGTGGATTGTTAGGCACATACAACAACGAACAATACGATGATTTGCAGCTCCCCAACGGCACTTACACGGAGTCTGTCCCGTTACTCGGCCACAGCTGGAACATACTACCTACAGCCAACTCTACGGTCATAGACAACAAAGACTTGAAGAATGATACACAGTGCGACAAGTTCTTCATGAACAAAGTATCGCCCTTGCATGCGTGCTTCTCAATTGTAAGTAGCAACTGAATCTATTTAAAATAAGTAAAATTGTATTTCTGTTTGTAATTTCATATGAACAGTATTTTACCAAATACATATGAAAGTACTCGCATCTTAATCGCATTTTTTTTTTATTTTTAGGGTTCCGTAGCCAAATGGCAAAAAACGGAATCCTTATAGATTCGTCAAGTCTGTCTGTCTGTCAGTCTGTCTGTCCGTCCGTATGTCACAGCCAATTATTTCCGAAACTATAAGAGCTATACTGTTGAAATTTGGTCAGTCGATGTATTCTGTGAACCGCATTAAGACTTTTACATAAAAATAGAAAAAAAACAATACATTTTGGGGGTCCCCATACTTGGAACTGAAACTCAAAACTTTTTTTTTCATCAAACCTATACGTGTGTGTGTAAACTACCAACGAAAATTGGTTTGAACCAGATCTAGTAAGTAGTTTTTTTTTTAATATGTCATAAAGCGTAAACAGCTATTTACCTTTCATTTAATCAACGAACTACAAGAATTTTTATATAATGTTACCTGTTGATACGGAACCGTACATGGGCGAGTCCGACTCGCACTTGGCCGATTTTTGTTTGTTGTTTGTTCTGACTAATCCGACTGGGCCAATAATGACGGGAATTAGATACCTGATGACATAACGAGTAACTTGGGATAATCTACAGATGACGTAGATTAATTCATGAATTCCTTATTTCGGGTAATATTATATGTAAGCCTACCAAAGTGACTCTACTCTGCCTGATGGAAAGCATGAGTAGAATTCAAGATTAAGGGTCACCATCCTCATTGTGAGTACAACATGGTGACCCACACTCTAGCGGCTTAGTGAGATGCTTCTGCATCTTTGGGCCTTCGATCTCGCAGTCACCAACGGAATCTCGCAAAAACTCAAATAAAATTAAAAGTGTTTTCTCACCAGATCTCAGCGCAGCCATTCTTCGCGGAGTGCGTGTCTGGCGGGTCTGCGTGTGCGCTGGCGAGCGCTTACCACGAGCTGTGCCTGCACCAACATGTGCCAACGCACATGCCCGACCACTGCCACCAGTACGTATACACTTACTTATATTAATATAACGTATCAACCGATATTCGCTTCTGGTCGATTTATAATTCTCTTAGTCATTACGTCATTAAGTTTTCAGGAATGGTTTTAATAAGGACCAACTGATCTATATCTACGTCTTATCGAAAGAAGCGATGGCATGATATGTTATGAGCGTTTCCATGATTCGGAGGTCACGTTAAGCAGTCTGTCCCGGTATTTCATCATCATCATCAACAGCCTCTAACAGTCCACTGCTGGACATAGGCCTCTCCTTAGAAAGGAGGTTTTGGCCTACTATACCACGCTGGCCAGACGGGTTGGTATAGGGTTGATTTCAAGTTTTCCTTCTCTTTACAACGATGTTGTCTTGCGTAGTTTATCCCTTAGTCGCCTTTTACGACACCCGCGGGATGAATAGGGGTGGTGACACTGTATTCTTAATCCGTCACCACACGGATATTTATCATAAGCTAACTGTCGTGAAGCTTAGTTGGAAGCCTTCGGGCGGCTTAAAAATGTCTAACGGCAAGTTTTACAAAGACACATCGTGTCTTGCCAACCAACCCGCTCACTCGGCCAACGTGAGGACGTATGGGGTTAACCCTCTCCTGATAGGAGAGCCTAGCCCATCAATTGGACTTTATGCTATTGATGAAATCAAAGGAATAAGTTTTACCCGTTTTTTGCATTTTTTTTTATTAATACTCGATTTCTAAAAGTCGAAGCGTGATTCTATATAGCCTATAGCCCTTTCTCCATAAATGAGCTAACCAATACTAAAAGCATTTCCCAATTTGTACCAGTACTTCCTAAAATTATTAGCGCTGATCTCCTTGTCGTTTTAGATTTCTTTTAGCGAAGATAAATTAATTAATCCCTTTTTCGCTCATAAGTATTTAATTTTGTTCACAGGTGCACAACTCCACAAGGGGACATCATAGAAGAAGGATCTTTCCACATACTGCAATATGTGCCTAACTCTACCGATGTCGTATTCATAGTAGAAGCGCTATTCTGCAACAAGAACTTACGCAAGACTAAGAACATGGACATGTTCATCGAAGCGTTCGATATTAAGTTGCAAGCTAATGGCCTATCAGATAACAGGTAATAAACATTTTTAAGTAAATCATCTCTTACACATTTATTCAATTTAAAAAAATAGTGACGCATCTATCAAGCACACGCTCAGTATCTACGAATTGCATGGTCCTTTCGTTTTATTTACTTTTTATATTTAACTTCTGAATTATATTTTTAACCAAATGTTTTAATGTGAATAAAATTATTACTATATCAAGCCCCGCCCCCTTACCAATCAGATTTCAAGAATTATCATTTTGTACAAAGGTTTAGATGCTGATAAGTTAGGATGCGCAACATAATCGATACATCACTATTTCATTAACTCGAATGGACTATAACTTACGTGAGAGCAAGCACTTTTATACAATAAAGACCGTAAACGATACTTTACTTTTATGAATTAATGGATTCTTGCTTATTTTTATGAATAGGTACGCGATTGTGGGTTTCGGTGGTCGCGGCGTATACCGACGACCGCGAGCAGTCTACGTCAACAACAGGGTGTTTACCAACTCTATCGAAGTGTCACAGCACTTCGACAACTTTGTTATTGGTAAGTTTTATAATTATTATTACTCACTCTGTATAAAGATTCTCAATAAAGAGATTTATTTTTACTTTCAAAATCCTCATTCGGTAAAAAAAAAACATTAATGGACATAGTTTGATGGTTTGATAAATGTGTATAACACTTTACCTGATAACGATTTTATTGCTACGAATGAATATTTTTTTTTTTCAAAATAATGTATAACTTTGTTACATGTGTGAAACACAAATACTTTGATGTAAGCTAATAGCCTACTAGTAATAATAGTCAACTATTAAAAATGTTCGGGTTTACTCGTAAAATCTTATTAAAATAAGTAATTTTAGAATATGTTTGATAAATAAAAGATAAGTTTTATTTATATCATGACTTAGAGTTTCTAACCTTTTTTTATTTTCATGAAATCAGCTTCCAACTGGTAATATGATTACCACCATTCCTATAGAAAATAATATTATATGCTATCAATTATTTACATCAATATTAAGTTCATAGTTCTAAGTATGTTTTCTCTATTGGCCACAGATAAGCCGGACTTAGTCCGAAGTAACCGCACAGTTCGCACGGACATGTTCCAAGCTCTAAGCTTCGCCACACACTTGCCGTTCAGAGCCGCGGTGCCCAAAACCTTCGTACTTATGCCCTGCTCCAGATGTGATTCTGCTTTCATGAGGGTGAGTTGACAACACTTCATTTATGACTATAAGTAGGTAGGAATATTCAAATAGCTTACTTGGAATAAAGTTCCATTCCAGAGTCTCGTATTTTTTTATATGTGAGCCTGCCAAAATGACTTTACTCTGCCTGATGGAAAGCAATGCCAATGGTTGCCCACGCAAACAATGCAGCATGGTGACCCACACAATGGTGACCTAGTCAAATGCTTCTGCATCATTGGATCTCCGACTCTTTATTACTGCTATAGGTGTATGTGTAGAGGAATGGGTGTCGTGTTCCCTTATCGCAAAGGGAGGATCCTCCGACCAGGCGAGGTGATAATGCCTCGCGGCACCACTGCCCCACAGTTGATGTTGGGATGTTGTATATATGCTAATCGACGCGAGAATGTCACTTTCACGATTCAGGATTAGTAGTTCAGTGTTTTTAGTTCGCTAGATGGCGCTGTCGTATGTTTTCTTCGAGCTGTATGTGGAAGTCGCCACATATGAATCAGATTAGTTATTTCAGATCTAATTATTTTTGTCGTAAAATCTCCTCTCATCCGGCAAAAGTAGTTTTTTCTTCTCTAGAAAAAACATGTTTTCCTAATTTGAGGCACGAAACTGTGGTACATTAAATCAATATCCAGAAAAACACATCTCTAGGCACATTTAGGAGATAATTGCATCTCTGTGTGTGTTTATGTTTTTTTATGAAACCAATGTTGGGCAAATTACAGTTGGACTACTCGACGATATTCCACAACTTGATGGAGAATTCAGTAACGTTGCATGTGCTGATGGACGATGACTTTACCCTGTCTAAGAAGCGAGCCGCTAAGTACTTATTTGGTGAGTATTTTCACTGGTATCATTTGCAATTATATTAAGCAGAAATTTAGGTGAAATTCAATTTATTACTATGTTTATGAAGATAATGTAAAACATTAAATCTCTGCAGGCGTGGACAGTCAACTAGCATTCACGAACAAGGACTACGAGCGCTTGGTCGGGGACTCGGCTCTCAAAAAACAAATTAAACTACCCAAGGATAAGTTGGGACTTTGTACTTCACTTGCATTAGAAACGAACGGTATGTACAATTTATAGTAATTACTAATCACAGTGCTGGATTTACACATTTGCCGCCCCAAAGCTTTAAAATTTTTGCCGCCCCTACTGACTTCAAAAATGATATACACTGTTTACAATAAAGCTAATTCCCTTTTTTAGTAATTATCCTAGTTACTAGATTCTTTTAACAACTTTTGTTAATTTTTAAGCTAAGAAAACTGAAGCTTTGTTTTTACTGCACTACTTATAAGGTGTGGAGGGCTTAGGAAGATAGGTAGGTAAGGCTCGGTACTGCTAAGGACTTAGCTCCTGAAGCTGTCTAAGTCGTCGTCTTCAGAGTTACCAATGTCGAGTTATAGTCTTAAAACTGCAAAATAAAGATATTGCACATTCGATAAACGTTTTCAAACAATTTTGATTGCACTCAATTTAACACAAATTTTAAAAACAATATTAAATTGAAATTAATGATAATAAATAAATATTTCGGACATCTTACACACAAAGCCATCTAATCCCAAACTAAGCAGAACTTGTATTACAGTACTAACCAACTGATATAAATACATAAACATTTTTTTTTTATAAATACATACATATCTAACAGAAAATAAAAATTAATTACGTTACTATCAATCCGGAGTCTCCAAGGTGGTCGGGCGCATTGAGGCGCTGGTCTTACGGCTGGTCCTGGAAAAGACGGAGGCCCTTCTGTTCCATGGGCCCAGTCGTGGGCCGCCCTCCGGCGCCTCAATCGAGGTCAACTCGGTCTGATACTTGCTCCGAAGCTGACCAACACTGCTTCCGCCTTTGGGCGTCTTTGCCCAATTTAGGCGGAGCCAGAATCGCGATGAGGCAGCTGTACACAGGGGTTGGCCTGTCTATCGCACTTTACGGTGCACCGGTGTGGGCGGCGGCTCTGACCGACCAGAATAGGGCGCGCCTCTGGCGGCCCCAGAGGACGCTGGTGTTTAGAGCCATACGCGGGCATGGTTGCTTCGTGAAAGCGAGGGTAATATTCCGCCCGTCAGGAAATTGGAGGTAGGGGCAGCTGTTCTACGGATCCGGTACAAGAACACCGCCCCCGGACCAGACGGGGTATCAACTTGAGTACTGACCCGAGCCCTCGAACACATAACGGACCACCTCACGGACGTTTTGGACGCAAGCATGCCATCCGGACGCTTCCCTGAGAGCTGGAAGAGCAAAAAGCTGGTCCTCCAGAAAAAACTCCAGAAGTCGGGATGGTCTGCCGATTCGGTCACGGCCTATAAGTCCACCTTGTTCCTGGACGAGGTGGGGTAAGCTGTTTGAGAGGGCCCATGCGACAGATTATGTCGGATGTCCATTTCGTATTTTGGGAGGGGCGTCCGACGGTCGATGCCATATTGCGACTGAGGGCGGTGACCGAAGAGGCAGTTAGCAGTGGCGGCGTGCTGTTAGCAGTGTCAGTAGACATAGCCAAGGCATTCAATAGTCTGCCATTTAGCTGCTTCAGGGAAGCACTCCTCTATCATAGATGGCAGAGGCCTTTAGAGGAATTTACCGTCATATATGAGGACGGAGATGGTGTTTTGAGACGTCGGACCTAGTCGTGTTCCGCAGGGGTCTGTCCTCGCACCACTTCTGTGGAACATTGGATACGACTGGATCCTTCAAGGGCGTCTCTCCCCGAGTTGGGCGTAATCTATTACGCCGATGACACTCTGGCTACAGCCAGGGGGGACGAACTTTCAGGAGCGCGCCTGGCCACCACAGGAGTCTCCCTCGTTTCTGGGCGCATTGAGGCGTTGGACTTACTGGTGGCCCTGGATAGGATGGAGTCCTTTTTGTTCCACGGGCTCCGTCGTGAGCCACTCACCGGCGCCTCCATCTAATCAACTCGGTCCTCGTACTGGTCCGGGCCCAGATGGAGTATCTGGGCCTGTTCCTCGACGGTAGGTGGCTCTTCGACGACCACTTCCGACAGCTTGCCCCAAAGTTGGTCCACACTGCCTCCGCTCTTGGATGACTTTTGCCCAGTTTGGGTGGAGCCTGTATCGCAACGAGACAACTGTACTCGGGAGTTCTGCGGTCTATGCACCGGTGTAGGCATCGGCTCTGACCGTCCAAAATAGGGCACACCTCTGGTGACACCAAAGGATTTTGGCGGATAGAGTCATACACGGTTACCGCACCGTGTCGACCAAGGCGGCGTGCGCCTTGGCCGGCAAACTTCCAGGACTCAGCCCAGCACACGCTAGCGATTTATCGCGCATATGCGGCGCAGCTTCGGGTCTCACTGCAGTCATCAGAGGAGATCTCTCGCTACAGGCCGTCATCCGCTTCAGTAGCCAGCCGCGAGGAGGCGACGTCCACGTGTGCCGTACGTCGCCATAGAGAGTTAATCAATTGACGGAGTCCACTACACTGAGAGGAGTCACTGGGAGGGGTTCAGATGGCGTAATAACAGGTTCCCTGGACCCCTCCTATTTCAGGCGCAGATTGGCACACTATGTGGTTTTAGTCAGTACGATTGCGACATACCGCCCCGGCGCAAGCCCCGGTAGGGTGACGGCCCGAGGGGGTTTCTACAAGTCCAAAAAAAAGTGTTTTAAGTGGTCGCCACGCTGCTTTCTACTGCTCTAAGTGTCGTGTTAAAATCCTTCGTGGAAAAACACTGTGATGCACAAATTGTTGTCCTGAGTCTGGGTGTTCGCTGAGTTCGTTTTATGTATGTTTGTAAAGCCCCCAGTGACTTATATTCCTAATTCTAGAGTGTTCTTTTAAAAAAAAACAGGTGTCTGCAACCTTACTTTTTTTCTGTACCATTTTTTTTGGGGCCAATCTGCCGCCCCCCTAATTTCGCCGCCCCAAGCTTCAGCTTTCTCAGCTTATATGGTAAATCCGGCCCTGACTAATCATTTCATTTTCTTTATGAACGTAGTTTAGATTGATTTCAAATTGAAAAATTTACGTAATCTTTATTTGCATATCTAATATATATTAATATGAGCAGAGGTTTGTGAATAGATGAGTATATCGTTTTAAATATTTATTACAAAGATTATAAGGTAATTATTTATATTCATTGCGATAAACGTAATGACTTATAATAAGCAAGAGTTCTTTAAATATTTATTTCTTGCATCTTTTTTTTGCACGGGTAATGCTTTTGGCACCATACCCTTCGTGGGGTAAGCGAAGGGCGTGTGTGGGACTCCCGGGCAACCGGTTTACCCACTAAACCCCTCTCGGGTGTCGGGAAGAACACCAGGATCGCATCAGCGGCTTCTAGTGTCCCCCCTACCTTGCCCCTAATCTGGGGTACATCTCGGGGTGACTGGACTCACCCCCGAGGCAGGATGCTGCTGCGCCTCTCAGGCGGAATATCAACTCGCCTTAGACGACACCCCTCGGCTGCATCGGGGGTGTCATCTATCTCGAGTCGTTTGCAACGGTCACATTTTCCCAGGATGTGACCGCAGCGACCCTTAGGTGACGATTGGGGAGCTAGCGGCCTCTACCGCGTCTCCTTTGCTGCCTCCTTCGAGCGGGATCGGCTCTTTCCTGATCCCGCTCTGCGGACTCCTTCTGGAGCATAACATTCTCACAGAATAAGACCGCGGATTGCCATCCCTCGACACTCGCCAGCATTGCCGCGATCAATGCTGGCGGTGACAGGTTTCGTCTGATCTGTCCGACCAGGACTCGACGCTCGTCCGAGAAGGGCAATCTTCCAGCGTATGCTGGGCGGAGTCCCTGACGGACCCGCAGTGGTGGTATTGTGCCGTAGCCTCACGTCCGATTATATTCAGATACTCATCGAAGCAACCGTGTCCGGTGAGTATCTGAGTAATCGATAAGTGACAAAGTCGGTCCTCTCTATCCAAGCTTCGAAGCTTGGCAGAACGGCTCCGACAGCGTGCTGGCTAGCACAGCCCTGAATTTCAAGCCGTGCCCGCCAACACCGCAGAGCTTGAGCATATGCGTTCTGCCATAGCATTCCGGGCTCATGATCCGTGCGCAGTCCTATCGCCATCCCGACCGACAGAACAAATTTGGGCGTAGAACATCGTGTACAATTCGGCCAGAATGTCGAAGGGTGGATATCGCGCCAAGACCGTCGCTGCCTCATACTAGATGGTGCGGTAGCCCTGTACGATCCGTATAGCCATCAGCCGCTGCAGACTCCTAAGTTGAGCCTTACAGCGGGAGGAACCCACCAGGTCCTCAGACCAAACGGGTGCCCCATAGAGGACCGCACGAGGCCCATATAGAGGCAGCGAACTTCCTCCCTTGGTCCCCCGAGATTGGGCAGCAGACGATGTAACGGCCCTGCTATCCCTCGAAGTCGGGGGACTAATCGCCCGAAATGCTCTTCGAAGCTCCACCGACTGTCCAGGGTGAGGCCCAGGTACTTCATATACTGGCCCACCTGGACTTCAGTGTCACTCACTTTGAGGCATGCGCTGGGTGGTTCCTGGCGCTTACGCAGGCCATGGAACCATATCCCTCAGTTTCCTGAGATGCCACTATTCTACCTTCTTTTTCTACGACACAAGCCACCCCTTGCTCGGCGAGCAGGAGCACTACCTTGAAGCGTGACCCTCTAGCCAGTATTAAGGTATCCTCCGCATAGCAGTCGATACTTAGGTCAGAGGGCAGACTGGTATGAAGGACCGCATCGTATGCGAGGTTCCACAATAAAGGTCCCAATACTGAACCCTGAAGAACCCCGCAAAATACCTCCCTTCGATTTTTCACCCCGCTCCGATCGACAAACTTCACAGTCCTGTCGCGCAGATGGGCCCCTATGACATCCCGCAAGTAGGGCGGCACCTCCTGATATTCAAGAGATACCCTGATTGCCCGCCAGGGGAAGGTGCCGAAAGCGTTACGATATCAATGCTAACATAAAAAATATGTTCTCCTTAGGTACGATATTCGCCGGCGCGAAGCTCCGCAGCGACCGTCCGACGGCGAGGCGCTTCTCCACAGTGTTCGGGGCGCGCGCCGCCGCCTCGTCCCCGCGCTGTGCCCGCGCTCCGCGCTGCGAGTGCGCCGCTGCGAGGCTCGTGTGCCGGCCCTGCACCGACGCGCAAACACTCGTGAGTATACACCGTCCGACGGCCCGGCGCTTAATAGGACGCTGCCGTTGCTAATAACAAGAGTCACGTCGATTTCAACATGAATGGGCCGGCTCGACAGAGGCATTACTACCCTTACACGAAAGACCAACTGATAAATTACAATGACATTCGTACTGTCTTTCGTTGGTGAGTGTGAAACCGGAGGCCCACTCATCCTGCATAAGGTGCCCGTCCTCAGAAGACAGGTAAAATGATATAAAAACATCTTACTAAGCCACCATGGTATGGGTCACCATGCTGACTGCAAAATATGGTATATGTATCACAATAAGGATGGTGGTCCATAGTCTTGGATTCTACTTATGTTTTTTTTTTTTAGGCAGAATAGAGTCACTTTGGTAGTCTTAAATAAAAAAAAGATGGGAGTCGACCGAATAATATCAGCTATTACTACCATGTCAGTATTTAAAGTTTTAAAATCTTCAAATTGATGTTTAATAATAAAATAATGTAGATAAAATGAAATGGGTACAGTCTTTCCAAAACACGTTCTCCTAATATGTATTTATGCCTGCCGAGTGACCCTAGTAGAATCCAAGAGTAGAATACTCAATAGTCACCAATCGCTCATTGCAAATGTAGACAATGCAACATGACACACACTAAAATGCTTTTGAATCGTTATAGATAAATAAAAGTATTTAAAGTAACAATAATATTTTCTAACATTTGACATGTAAAATGTCATCTTGCTTTAAACAAAGCAGAGATATATATAACATTTATAGAAAACTCTGCAGTCTGCATTCACAATGTATACAGAGTGTAACCAGACGACTTCCGAAAACGAAAGATGCAACTTCAGCACCCCAAAACCTATTAAAAAAACAAACAGTTGTCCTTAAAAAAAATTGTAGCCGAAAAAAACAATGTGTCAAGATTTTTATTCATTTCATAAGCCAGCAATGTATTGCGCTTACTGAGTAGCTATTACATTAAACTGTAATATTAAAGTACCTATAGGTATTTTAATATTTTGCATTTTGTTTAGAACTTAGGTTTCTTAGAAGTTCTGTTTGTAAAATTAAGGCAGGCTGTGCTTTCTAGGTTACTATCAGTTAGTAGGTAGTTACTGCGGCGAGCGCGGCGGTCATTAAACCGCGCGCAGTCGCATGTGCAATGACCTCCGACCACCTGTTTTTATTTTGAAATACATTGCAGTTTTATTGATTTTATTTGTTTTTTTGTTATCTAAATGAGAAAAGTAGGTAGTTAGGATCCTATTATATTGTACTATGTGTATGTAACCAGAATAAAACAAAAAATAACTTAAATAAGAAAACGTATTTTTTTGCGGTTTTTTTCGCTAAATCTATTCAGTAGCATGGTCTGAATGCAACCCCTAAGTTTTCGGTAACAGTCTTTTTACACCCTGTATAGTGACAAATCCTTTTGACAGGCTTAAATATAAAATAAAATAAGAAGTATATATTATACGTAATTAAAAATGTTTATTACAGCTGGAGTCGTCGTTCTTCAACACGGAAGACATCGACGAGTTGATTGACTTGGCTATGGACCCTCCCACTTTGCCGGAATTCAGATGATACCCTCATATCATATAAAATATACGTATTAGTTCTATCACTTAATAGTCATGTATTTTCAATAACAACATTAATTAATGATAATTAATTGTACAGAATCTAGTTAAATTCTGATAAGTAAATAATGCATTTGGCATATATTTTTAGCGGTTTAATTACTTGTACATTGGTATACACAAATATGTGTATTATATTTAATAGAAAATTATTAATAATTATTATGAGACGTAGCTAACGAAAATTGTAGTTAAATAAATGTGCTATGAGTTATATATAAAGGTGGTGTAACTTAATATAATATAAAGCTGTACTAATTATTCTCAATGCTAAGTCTAGCTCCGTCTAGTAAGTAATTTTATAAACGTTATTTAACTTTGGAGAATAGTTATGTTATTTTCAACCTTAAACTTAAAGTGTTAAAGTTGAAAATATTTCAGAACCGTTTATAACGTTAAATAAAAGGGGGGTAGATGTGTAAATATTTGTGAGTAGCTTTTCGTAGACTTGTGACGCTGTAGTACTGTCATTGCGAGGAGTCCTTTTCTGTACAGAGTTAGGTCAAATGCATATTATTATAACTTAATCTTCAGTTATTTAACTTAATATTTTAGAATTCAATAAAATATTTTTGTAATATAATAAATCATTTTATTTACAGCCTTAGAGGTATACAACATTAAGAGGCTAATCTCAAAAGTTACAGGACAGGCAAAAAAGCGTTTTATAATAATTAGAAGGAAGTATCGTTAATTACACAGAATTACGATTAATCTATTTATTATCTAAATAATAAACCCTCATAATATTTGTGCATATACATCATTGTATATCTCTTTTCATAGGCGACGTAGGACTTAAAGCTTTATACCATTACTAGTTGACCCAGCGAACTTCGTACCGCCCCAACTTTAAAATTCCAGAACTTGATCGCAGCGCCACCTACCGGGTCCAATTGCGAATCCAAACCATTCCCAGATCCCCTTGAACACACACAAAAAATTTCATCAAAATCGGTCCAGTCGTTTGAGAGAAGTTCAGTGACATACACACTCACAGAAGAATTATATATATAAAGATGTAGAACTGGTTCTTGCTATTTTCATGGTGTAACAAATGTAATTTCGACAAATTGTGGAGTTACTATTGTCTACCTCGGAGGTACAGAAATTATTTGCTATTTCGCGCTGTTGTAGTACTGTTAAAGCACATTCTCAAAGAATAACGATATTTTCTTTTATCTATTGCGTCGTAAAAAACAATTTACGTTTCACGACTGTCGCCTCTAGGTTTTGTTTAATACTAGTTGTGTGTGTATGTGTACAGTACTCGAGTCGAAGTATTGGTTTTAAAAATAATTATTCAATGAAAGGAATAAAAACCATTAAGACTTTTAAACTTCCAAAAATCAAGGCTAGAAAAAAATTCCCAGAAAAGTAATGAAATTAATTATGCAAAAGTAACAAGGAAAATTCCAGAGAAAACTAAGTTATAAGTAATAATTATTCAATGAAAGGAATAAAAACCATTAAGACTTTTAAACTTCCAAAAATCAAGGCTAGAAAAAAATTCCCAGAAAAGTAATGAAATTAATTATGCAAAAGTAACAAGGAAAATTCCAGAGAAAACTAAGTTATAAGTATTGCCTTGGTTAAGTTTGGACAGTTCTCGGGTTAGATTCTCGAGTCGAATCAAATATTTATAAATATATTGCATCCTAATATTATTATAAACGCGAAAGTTTGTGAGTATATATGTATGTATGTATGTTTGTTGCTCTTTCACGCAAAACCGACTGAACGGATTTGGATAAAACTTTACAGTAATATAGCTTATAAATATCAGAATAACACATAGGCTTTACTTTAATATTTACTGCAATAATCGAGTTATAAATAAATCGAGGCTGTCAAAATGTATTACTGTTTATCTCCTGTCAAAACTTCACAGGTTGATATGCATAGCACACTTGCATAGCAACCATAATGATAGTTTGTAAATGGCTAATTTATCCCGAAAATACACGGGTAACACCGCGGGGAGCAGCTAGTATAATATATAGTACCTATTGACGAAGAAAAGTAAACAAACATTCCATCAGTCATTTATCTGCAACATATGCTTAGTTTAAAGCTTGCTAACGTTATGTCATATTTTTCACCGAAATATTTATTGGATGATTTAATAAATGAAACAAAAATTAAACAAAACATACTTTTATTGATAACAACTAAACAAGTCTTTTGAAGGCTTAGACAACTAAGGATCACAATCTTCTAAAACTATATATTTAAATACTAGGATAATTGCACATGTTTAAATAACTATTAAAATAAATATTTATGTCATCACAAAACAGTTGACAGACTACATAATTCCCATGTGAGAGATTGATGTCAGTGAGGAAGACTTGTATAGAAAATACCTCTGTTTTTGTATCCAGTTAAAGGGGCTAATAGACAAAACCTATTGGTATAATTTTAAAAAGAGAGAGCGCTCTATTTCTAATTTCCTGAGTATAATCTGTGGAACTCCCACATAAAGTACAAACAAAAGTATAATACAGCGCCATCTAACGAAACATACCGAACTACAGATTAATTAATCCTGTATCATGATAACGAAATCCTTGCTCCGATTAGCATGTAACAACTGTTGAACCATTATTGGGTAAATTTTTCTATAATATCATTATATATCGAAACATTATTTTATTGCACAGTAAATTAATTATAGCTGCAGCTTCCCAATTTATTTGTGTAATTCTTTTAACATCTTTTATAACCATAATTTAAAAAGTTTTCAATCATTAAATTAAATCTTATAATTATATAACGTTCAAAAGATTGAGTCTACGATTAGAATTTTACTGGTTACGACGTCAGAGATCCCATAAAAGATATGTGATTATATATAAAATTGAGAATATAGTTATATTATATAGTATTGAAATATAAAACCATGTTATTATTTTTTACAATAATTAATTATTTTTGTTGCTCTTGCCGATATTAAATGTATTTTTGAATTAAAATATCACTTATATAACTTATAGGCTGCAGCAACACCAAGTACAATGAAGGTGACCGCTGAAAACTTATAGAGTAAACCAGTCAATACTTTATTTTGTCCACCAACCGAGTTCACGATGAGATTATTCATTACAAACACAGTATTACTCTCTTCGATAATAGCAGCTTTCTCCTCCTCGGTCATTGTTTCTGCGATTTCGTTCATGGCTTGCCTGAAGTCCTTTTTTAGTTGAGCGATATCTACACCGGTGAAGTCTGTCACTTTGTCCATATACGTACTTTGTTTTGTGTTATCTGAAATGATATACACTTCTATTCAAGTACCTAAATTAATTTGATGTTGGTTTGTAATTGCAGCATTAACAGCTTTTTACTAAATGCATGCTATAGTTAGACTTAGATAGATATATAGTTAGACATAGATGGGACTTTGACAGCTAATGATATGAGGAGTAATCCCAGGAGACCAAACTCGATGGTATGGCGTCGTTTAATTACGGAGTTCCTATGGCCACCTTTCAGCTAGATTTTCAGATCAGCTCTATGTCATTATAATATTGCATTGTCATCCATTGCATGCAAAATTTCAGCTCAATGGGAAACCGGGAAGTAGTAATAAATTTAAGGTGCAAGATTTGGCTACAGACAACGGGACTGGTGAAACTAAATAAAAGCTTGTAATGAATAAAACCGCATTTAAATACCCTGCGTAATTTAAAAGATCTGACCGGACAAACAACACGAGCGACTTTGTTTAATACTGTGTAAAAATTTAATAATATTTTTCCATTCAATTATAATACTTTCAGTATCCGGCGCGTAGCTTGAATGAAGCATACGAGCTGACAAGATACATTGCGTGCGTTGTAGGACATTAAGAAACGTTCTACAAAGGCGAACAGTTCATGAATATTTAATTTTCCAAAAAAATTAAAGGCAGTGATTACTTGCTACTTGCTACGGTATACAAGCGACAGTGCGCGATGCGTCTGTAGGCATGCAAAATATAATCAAAAATTGTGACGCTCGAGGACTGCAACATTAAATCACAGCACGAATTTATTTTATTAATATATGGTTAGATTTGTCTGGGTAACCCAATCGTTGTTAGAAATGGCATTTGAAGAAAAAACCAGTAGGACGACTGTGAGACGATATATTATAAAGTAAAACAATATATATGTTATTTTGAAACTGCAATGAAAAGGCTTATCATGATGATTTAAAATAGTATTTTATAAGCATATTTCAGTACTAACTATAAATATTCAGAACCTATATTAAAGGTAAACTAATATCTTAACTACGAATTACTATATAATAAACTAATTTAAGCAAAACAAATGACTATTTAACTAATTGCAACAACGATGCTAACGCAATAATAGATTAGTGTATTCTTGCATACCTATACTTTGTCTTTCTAGAGATCTAGTAAAATTAAAATTCCATAATAAATATGTCTTCCTTTGACTTTTAGTAATATAAAGTAACTACAGGATGGACCAAAAGTTCGTTTAAATTTGAATCGGTAGCTGCGACGAGCAGCGACGGCGGGGTGGGACAAAGGGGCTACGAAGCTCAAAAACGGCCAATGGGAATTCAGTACCATGATGTCGTTTAGTGGCTACAGGCTCCAATTTGCAAATGAAATGGACAAAAAGTGATATCCAAAAGAGGTGGCCACACACACAATTAACTGGCCACATGTATCCAGCACTTATCCCCAAAGGACTTCTTTCTTTGGGGATACCTTAAAAGAAAAGTTTTCAACGGCAACCCAGAGTCCCTAGAGGAATTAAAGGAAAATATACGAGAGGAAATGCAAAACATTTCACTAAACACATCTGAGGCCGATTGAAAATTTTCGCTCCAGGTTGCAGCAGTGTCAAAATAGTCAAGGAACACATATATACGATGTAATTTTAAAAAAATTAAATCACCATTTGTGTACTTTAATAATAAATAAACAGTTTTTAAATCACATAACTATTTTTTTTTACTTAAATCATAATTTGAAAAACGAACCTTTGGTCCACCCTGTCAAATAACTTGAAAAATAACAATTCAATATACGTTATTACGAGTATAATCGTAACTAAAACTTAAAAAAAACAATATTTTTATTATGTGTAATGATGAATTAGTTTACTGCTACAATCGCCATTGTAATACGGTTCATAATGACATTTATAATTAACATAATATTTATTATAATAATTAGTCGTCCTTTAACTCTTTTATGCCTGATTTAATTAATAACATAATATGATTTAAATACTAAATAGCACCAAACAAATTACTCAAATTGAAAAGATTCGTGCGACAGTAATAGTGATGCTAACGCTACGTGCACGACGACAGAGGGGGGGGCATTACGCGGAGGAACAGCATCAGGTAGGTTTCGTTTCGAGCCAGCCTCTTAGCTCGCACGAGTTATAACCTGTGTTCCAAAACATAGGCTGACAGATTACAGATTATATAGCTTGATCAAATTTATCTATTATTTTTATATTGAAGTTTGTTTTTCTTTTTTTTTTATACGTCGAAACTCACCGGGCTGGAACCTCACTGGCTCACCGTAGTTGTCGACGGGGCAATGTGTCGAAATCAAACCGACTAAATCCAAACAGTGAGTTTCTCTGGAGTGGCACTGACGCAGAGAGACACACCGTCTGATTTTAGTCAATCAGGATCTTTCAATCTGCATCCATTTGCTGCCAGCCACTTTCATCATCTTCCAAGTCATTATTTTTCCCTAGATTATTTGAGGGCTAACTACTTATCTCAAACGGTTTTACCTGAATATCAGTTGGAAAGTCTGACATCGGTACTCCATTACCCTGAGGGTGAACTGAATTCAAAGTTTAAACTAGTTGTCAGTATATTTAAGGGGAACTGACTTCCCAATAACAATTGTCATAGAACTTCATGACAGCCAGTTTAAAATACAAAATGAAAATACCTTGGCCAAACATCCTCCGTTTCTTGGCCAAAATCTGCCCACCGCTGAGTAGTCCCAGGTATAAGTGATAAACATACGCCAGCAGTAACTGTGGATTGGACCTTTCGAGCTCTTGCAGGTGCTCAATGTAGTTCTCTAATGCCATACTCTTTGGTGTCGAACTCCAATTTTCGCCAAGGTAGTGTGCAAGGTCTTCTTCAAAAGCATTCTTTCTGTAATAATTAGTTGGTTTGCTTTAAGTCACTTTCTAGTCACTAAAGCTATAACCTCTTACTTAGTGTTCAGGATCACTATTTATTAGATAAATAGTGATCCTGAACACTAAGTAAGAGGTTATGGGTTTCATTTCATATGATGGTTTATTATGTATTAGGGTGTAGTTCATGTATTATTTACTAGCTCTTGCTCCTCGTAAATAATGATGTTTAACTTTGATAGCCTTTTTCACCAGATTCCTGGGTCGAATGAAATATTTGTGTGATCCACAATATGTATAATATGTATGTTTAAAAAAAAAAGAAAAAAAGTGTGTTTAAGTAATGTTTATGTTATTACTTTATTTGATCTTCAAATAAGCTCAGTCTCCTCTCCATTTATAAAAAAAAAACCCACTCTGGAGAGGAGACAGCTTATTTGAAGATGTCGAATAAATTAAACATAAGATAAAAATTAAAACAATCATGTAAATACAAACCTGTACAATATTTTGTTAATGAACAATTTATCAAACGCTGGCATATTTAACCTGGCCTTGGCATCTTCTAGGTAAGCAAAGACATGGTAGAATATGAACAATCCACCGCCCCAGACTTGTTCATCTCTTAGAGCTGCAAAAAATAATATATTTGTGTTAAAATAAAATTGAAATTACATATTTAAATTATAAGTTTGACTTGAAAACAGTAAATTAAAGATTTTCTCTGAGGTTTATCTTGCCTGCCTGCTTGGTCTAGTGGTTAGCATATGCAGCTGCTGATCAAGAGGTCTCAGGTTTGATTCCCAGGTCAGACCAAATGTTTGTGTAATCTACAAATATTTGTTTTGGAGGTTGGGTATTTTCTATCTATGATATGTGTGTATTTACAAAAAAAAGTATTTATATATTTATATCTGTTGTCGACGAGATGACGTTGTGAGTATGATGTACGAAATATTTATTTTTTTCAATTAAATAAATAATATTTTAGAATTAAGCCTTTAGAGACTTGGGGAGTAAGGGGAGAACGGTCCATAACATCTTGACCGGCCTAATAGTCAACCTCACCTGCTCGCATCTGATGATGACGGCGGCCAAGGAGCTGCCGTGGTACTCCCTGCTAGACAACAGACGAGGCTCTGGCGACCGAGCAATGGCGGTATAACCATACACCTGGTTAGGCAACTAACTGGAAGGGGCTGCAGCGAGCCTTGGGAATTAAATGATCCCTAAAAGGTCTGGACTTAAGAAAAAAATTATGGAAGCAAAATTGGATAGTTTATTACCCCAGGAGGGTACCAGCAATGCTGGAGAATCCCTCCCTGAGTCATACTCAGGCAGCCCCTCGTATTCTGGGGGGGGCACAGTTTTGCATACCAACAAAGGAATGGAGTCATGTGGTCCGGCTGACCCCCGGCGCTTGAAGGTACTCGGGCCTTCAAGTGTGAAATCTGTTACCGAAAACTCTACAATGATGACCGACATAATTGTAGTTGAAGATGAAACTGGCAGTAGCAACACCAAGAAACTAGTTCAGCAAGCTCTTCACCCCGGTTTATTTATAACTAAACAAAGAAGTACATCTTTGGGAAATATTGTCATTCCAAAAAATGTTGCAGAACCAGTAAAAACACCAGAACCTCAAGAAAAAGTGGGCCCTCCAAATTGGCAAAAAGTTCCCACAGTGAGAAACCCAAACAAGAAACGAAAACTAACTTCACCACCCTCTCCAGAAACTGTAGAATCAATTAACCGGTATGCAGGATTACCAGTAGATGAACAAGAAACAGATGTCCAGATAATGGAAAAGAAACCGAACAAACCTCCACCCATTATACTGTATGGAATAGAGAATGTTAACAAATTGACAGAACTCCTAGAAACTGTTGCAAAAAGAAACGAGTTTGGCTATAAAATCATAAACAAAAACCAACTCCGAATAAATTGTGATAACTTGGATGTATACAAAAACCTGATAACGATAGTAAGAGAGAAAGGATTGATCGGCCACACATTCAATAGGAAAGATAAGAAAAATTACAGGCTAGTCATAAGGAACCTGCACCACACTACTCCTCATGCTGCAATCAAAGAGGCATTTGAAGAAACAGGAAACTCAATTATTGGAGAGATCATCAACGCTAGATTTGGTTCAGAAAAACTTCCGACAACCACATTCTTTGTAAATCTACTATCAGGACCTAACAACAAACAGGCCAAAGAAATCAAATATATTTATTATCAGAAGGTCACAATAGAAGATCCAAGAAAAAGCAAGACAATAGTCCAATGTCAGCGCTGCCAGCAGTACGGGCACTCTAAGAACTATTGCATGAGGCCTTACCGTTGTGTCAAGTGTGGGCAAGGACATAAAACCAAAGACTGTCCAAAAACTGACCGCACTACACCAGCTACCTGTGCTTTATGCCTTGGTCCACATCCAGCAAATTACAAGGGTTGCGAAGTTTACAAGGAGATTCTAGAAAGAAAAAATAAAAATGCAATAAATGCCAAGCCTACACAGAAAGTTCCACAGACCAATGAAGAGGATAGACGAACACAAATTACAGGACAAGAAAAACCCAAAAAGGAAGCACATAGTTACTCAGAGGCACTGAAGAGCAACATTCAAACCAAAGCCAAGCCAACTCAATCAATATCTAGAGAACATACTACACATAAGACACTGGAAGAGATGTTCCTAAAACAATCTGAAAGAATTGATTCAATGTTACAACAGATGAGCACCTTACTAGGTCTCATAGCAAATCTCGTCCAAAAATTGTCTTTTCGTCCTTAAAATTAGCGACTTGGAACATCAATGGACTCTCACCCAACAAAAGTGAAGTTGAGACCCTATTGAAACTTCATGATCTGGATATTCTCCTTATATCCGAAACACATTTCATCTACAACAGCGTAATTAGAATTAAAAACTACAGCATATACAATACTAACCATCCAGATGGTACTGCACATGGGGGCACAGCTGTTATCATCAGATCATCAATTCAACACCATGAAACACAACCATTCCAAACCGAAGCTATTCAGGCCACCACTGTCAAAGTTCAAGACAAACATGGAAACATCAATATATCATCTGTGTACTGCCCACCTAAGCACAAATTGAGAGAATCCCAATTCACAACATACCTGCACTCATTGGGAACCAGATTTATTGTTGGTGGTGATTGGAATTCTAAGCATGTGCACTGGGGCTCAAGGCTTAACACAACCAGAGGTAGGGAACTTAAAAAAAGCATTGATAAGAACCAACTTGCTGTAATTGCTACATCCGAACCGACACACTGGCCAACGGATCCAAAGAAGCTTCCAGATGTTCTGGACTTTTTCATAGCAAAAGGTGTGTCAAGGCTATTTCATAAAATAAGCTCATGCCTAGATGGATCATCAAATCATGTACCCGTACTACTTACCGTCAGTACAAACATTCTCAATTATGAGAAACCTCCGAAACTGCATGCTAAATATACAGACTGGGATCACTTTCGGGAAATTGTTCAAGAGAATTTGGACCTAAAGATTTCACTTAAATCTGCCGAAGACATAGAAGATGCAACGATAAAATTCACACAATGCGTCCAAAGAGCGTGCTGGTCTAGTACACCAGAACCTAGCCATGCCAACCCTAGACAAAACTATGTTGCTACTAATATTCGGCAAAAAATTCTAGACAAACGTAAGTTGCGGCGGATTTGGCATAATAGTAGGCATCCCTCGGATAAAACTGCATTCAACAGAGCCACAAAGGAATTAAAAATCTTGATTCGAGATGCAGAAAATACCACCATCAAGGCGCATATTGAGTCTCTTACAGTTACCAGCAGTACTGATTATTCTCTGTGGAAAGTATGCAGGGCACATCTTAGACCAACTATACCCAAACCACCGATTCGTTTACATAATAATAAATGGGCCAGAAGTCCCCAAGAAAAAGCAGATGCATTCGCTAACTACCTTGCCTCTGTATTCACGCCCAATAATAAAGCAAACGAAGTGGATGACTCTGATGTTAATCAAGCATTGCTGGAAGACTTCCAGCTGGATTTGCCCCTGCAGCCAACCACGCCGCAAGAGATCTGTAAGATAATAAAAAATATGGAAGACAAAAAAGCCCCAGGTTTTGATCTGATAGACAAAAAAGTGCTAAGTGAACTACCGCGAAGGGGAATGGTTTACCTTACAATACTTTTCAATGGTATCATGAGGACTGGACATTTTCCTGCGCTGTGGAAGATCTCACAAATCATTATGATAGCTAAACCAGGAAAATCGCCTCACGACATCACTTCATATAGACCAATCAGTTTGCTCCCAGTCGTATCTAAGCTGTTTGAAAAAGTGCTTCTCAAACGCTTGCTCCATAAACTATCTGAAAAAGGAGTCATACCAAATCACCAGTTTGGATTCAGAAAAGAACACTCAACCATAGAGCAAGTACACAGGGTCTGCAGGTTTATCGAAAGTACCTTTGAATGCAAGGAATACTGTTCTGCAGCTTTCCTGGATATCCAGCAGGCATTCGACAAGGTGTGGCACAAGGGGCTGCTTTACATGATAAAGACTCTCCTACCGCATACCTATTATGGATTGCTGGAGTCTTACCTCAAAGACAGGATTTTCCAAGTAAAGGAACACGGTTGTACGTCACAGTTTCATAATATACTTGCCGGAGTGCCGCAGGGTTCGGTGCTTGGGCCAGTGCTGTATACCATTTTTACATGTGATCTCCCAGAAACTGATGGATCAACTGTGGCCACATTTGCGGACGATACTGCTATCTTGGCAAGAAACAAGAGTCCCAATGTAGCAACAACACTTCTACAAAATGGCTTGAATGAAATTGATGTGTGGTTAAAGAAATGGAGGATCAATGCTAGTGTGTCAAAATCTATTCACATAACTTTCACCTTGAGAAAGGAAAACTGTCCACCTGTGAAGTTAGGGTCTAATCTGCTTCCAACCAGAGAAACAGTAAAGTACCTAGGAATGCATCTAGACCGTCGTCTTACGTGGACTAAGCACATTGAAACAAAAAGGGATGAACTAAATCTAAGATACAGGGGTATGTACTGGCTACTGGGAAGAAATTCCAAATTATCTATGGACAATAAACTTCTGATTTATAATACAATCCTGAGGCCCATTTGGACATATGGCCTGCAACTCTGGGGATCAGCAAGTGACACACAAAAAATGAAAATGCAAAGAGCTCAAAACAACATCCTGAAACAAATTTCAAACTCACCCTGGTTCATACGAAATTCAGAGGTTCATCAATACCTTCAGGTCAACACTGTCAAGGAAGAGACACTAATGATCACCAAAAAATATAGGACCCGGCTTCAAAATCACCCAAACTCACTTGCCGTACAACTGACACTGCCTGATACAGTGAAGCGTCTGAAAAGACTTAGAATACCGAACATGGACAGAATGGTTTAGGGCCATGTGCCATGTTATTCTCAAGGAGCAGTGCTTGGTGAAGCATATGCTCTACACGACAGACAACAACAAATCTGCTCATAGTCTGGAGGACTGATCGCACGATATAAATAAAAAAAAAAAAAAAAAAAAAAAAAAAAAAAAAAAAGCCTTTAGAGACAGGTATGTAACATTTTGAAAGTTACATATCTGTCTCTAAAGGCTTAGTTCTGCCTCGTTGGTCTAGTGGTTAGTGTATGCGACTGTTAATCAAGAGGTTTTGGGTTCAAATCCCGGGTGGGGCCATAAAGTGTTATTGGGATTTTCTTAGGAAATTCCTATTAGCTACCCGTGGTTTGGAAGTTTGGCGGATGATTCACGTCCGTGCCTTGGAGAGCACTAAATCCGTCAGTCCCGGTAGTCATGAACATCTATGGCAATCGTTATTGGGAAGTCAGTGCCCTCAAATATACTGACAACTAGTTCAATCTTCGAATTTGAGTTCTCCCTTAGGGATGCTGAGGTCCAATGCCAGTCGCTCCATGGAAAAACTGAAATTCAGGTAAAACCAGTTGAACTAGTATGATGTAACATTTTGAAAGTGACTGAAAAGGCCATTTGACACCTCATTCATTAAAATAGCAGAAATTTAGGTGGTACAATAGAATATACAAACATACGTAGACTGCTAACACTATTACCCTAGTAGATAATATGCAGTTTGATATTTAGTAAATAAGTACAGTAAAAGCTCCTTATTCGCGCTTCCTTCATTCGCGTTTTCACTATTCGCGGATTAAAAAAATGCGACCCAATTCCTATATTCACGGCAAAAAATTTCTTTATTCGCGGATCTAATAAGTACATACATAATAATAAAAATATTTCAATAGGTATCCAACCCAATATTCTTTGTAAATACCGTAAAATGGACTAATAAAAAAAGTAAAATAGATCTCAGTACAACTTTGCCTAAAGTATGTTGTTGAATGATATCGCGGAGGACTTTGATATAAGCCACCTTCACCGTGATTAGTTTTTGAGAATGTAAACAAACGGAATGAAAGCAACCTTGTTCCGTAATGAATAAAGTATATAGTTAAATGTTGCTGTTCAGTTCGGTAACACGTTTCTACCGCTCTCTTCCTAATCTATAATGTCAACCAAAAAAAATGAGAAACTTTTCAAACCATTGCCTATTATTTTGTAACCTAGGAACGTATCCCCTATAATCCCATATAAATTACCATTCCGTATTCACGGTTTCTGTATTCGCGGCATATTCATGGAACGTATACCCCGCGAATAAAGAGCTTTTACTGTATAGGTAAAAATAACTATAATATTATAACTGTTATTTCAGCTTTCTATAATTATGTGCACTTAAATTAGAACACACAATTAGTACAACACTTGTATGAATTATGAATGTTCTGTTCTATGCCTGGCTGCACAACATTTTTAATTAATTATAAACAGTTATTTCATTGTAGTTTGTTTGTTGTTCAAATTATATATGAATAATCCTTACTTCCTCACTTATCCTTTTCCTTACAAATAATATTAATGAGAAAGTAACTAACTGTCCGTCTGTCTGTTGCGCTTTCACACCAAAACTACCAAGCAGTTAAATGAAATTTGCCACACATATAGTCTAGAGCCTAACTAACAACATAGTACATTATTTTGATCTATCTCGTAGGGTACAGCCAGCGTTTGCAATGTAAGCGTAAAAAACATCACATGAGAAACCTCTAAAATTATTAGGTATCTACTAAATTATGCATGTATTATACATAAAAACCTTCCTCTTGAAGCACTATCTATTATAGAAAATGGCATCAAAACCCGTTGCGTAGTTTTAAAGATCTAAGCATACATAGGGACAGAGAAATCGACTTTGTTTTATACTATGTAGTGATTTAAAATACTTACAAATAGCAAACTTAGCATTAACCAAAGCATCGCTGATGTTGTGTATCTTTCTTGTAGCTTTACGCATACGAGTTGAAAAAAGATCTTCAGTTGCCGACATTATTAGGAACCTCTGTAAACTATAGACTTAATGACAAACAAAATTGATGCGTTGAGGACTTTCAAGTTCACTTTAATCAAAAGTAGTAACAATCACAAAGCGGCAGTTCGTTCCTTTTGCTACTTTCATAGATCAATAAGTTAACCCTTTGAATGCACGAGAGGTTCAAAAATGCTTATTCATATTTATTTTGAATCAATAAAAGACAGTAACTATTTTTTTTGGGTTGTGTAAAGTGATAATAATTTTTTTACGTGAAAGACAAGGCATATTTCTTAATTGGTATCTTTTCAGATTATCTGTATCGTTAAAAAACTGATAATAAAAATACTGCTCGTTCTCGTGTGTCTTTCAGGTGTGGCATATTTATAATAATTGGTATTATTGTGTTTTTTGTTATTAGGTGCAATTAAAGTGTCTTTTCCAACATCAGATTGAACTGAACTGGACACCAGACTGGAAAAGTTAAATTGCGATATCTCTAATTAAAATTGATTGTTGTTAAAGTCACTTATCACGTAAGAACATATGACATCGTAGTTACTAATAAATCGAATAATAGGTTTGGCAATTTATGTAAAACCATGTACAAGACAAGAAGTCTAGGCATATAAAGTGCCACGTATTTAAATAAATGGTTTTAAATAAAAATGTTTCGTACATTTGTATAAATTGTTGTTATACCGTCCACGGTGGCTTAACGTCAGCTTAATTAAAAAGACGATGATGATTTTAGGGTTATTATTTCATTTCAGCTGTTTCTTTGACACAAGCACAGATCTAAAAATACGTTTAATTTTTGCAATATCATTTTCGTGAAGTGATTCTTGTAAACATCCATGTTACAAAGTAATTTAATGCTCTATGTTATTTATTGATATTAAAATTTTCTATATTGTACAAATAGTGAAAAATGTTTAAACTTAAATATAAGATATTTAATATTTTTAGACCACTCTCCAATTTTTATGCCTCATTTTGAATCTGCGTTATTTAATACCAATATTTTCTGTGCTGTTGTGTGAAATACTGTAAAGTGTAAATACAGAAAACCTAAACATACAATACAGAACACTCATTGTGTATCCGGCTTCGTATACATATGGTGCATGATAGCATTTTTTTACACCCAGTCTGAAAATAATTGGAATTATGGCTGACGTCTACAAAATAAAGGTAGTTAAAATTGTTATTTATTACAGAAACATCTAAATTTGAAGTACTATTTTTAAAATGTAGTTTGAGCGGCTAACAGTTATTAATAATTATTTTTGAATATTTGACGCTAGTATATCGGACGTAATCAATGCGCTATGAACATTTTCGCAAAAAAGTATTTAATGAAATTGTTTACTAAAATGATAACCTATCAGTTTGACTTTGACATTTCCCGGATTACCTAACCTCACAAAAGTAATAAAATCTTATTAGCGATGGCTTATGACTTAAAACAAGAAGAAGATGTAAAAGAATACATAGAAAACCTTGGTATAGAATACCGTTTTGGTTGTTACAAAGAAAAAAAACCCGAAGTATGTCATCTTTTGGGAGATTACTTGGAAGCTATCAAGAAAGATTTCGAGAAAGCTGCCAAGGTATACAAAAGCAACTGTTTGGATTATAAATTTGGGAAATCGTGCCTGAAGATCGGGAATTACACTTTAATTGGTCGGGGGAGAGACAAAGGCGACCCATCGGAGGCATTGTCTTACTTCGAAAAAGGATGTGAATACAACGAACCTGGGGCTTGTCTACACGCAGGAATGCTGCTCACTGCCACTGGACCCGGGGCTAACGTCAAACGAGATGTACCTAAAGGTAAGGTATCAAATTCCTTCACTTGTAAGTAATTGATATATTCTTAATGTAAAAATATACTTAATGTTTGAAATTGTCACTCACGATGAGGATGGTGTCCCCTACTCCTGGATCCAATTAGAGTAGAACACTTTGGTGGGCTTAAATATATATACTATATATAAAAAAATAACCCATCCTGACTATCGCTTCTAACATGACCCTACTTGACCTTGAGGTACATTTCTTCTTTTTAAAGTTATTTACTTACTCACAACTGCATCAGAGTTTCAGACCATGTTCAGCTTAAACTAAGATTATAGTTCTTTATAAGGAGGCACTGATCCTAGTTTCTGATATGCATGATATATTGAAGTATATTTTATTATTGTGAAGTACTTGCTAAGTATTGTAATGTTATAATAATAAGATGACAACACTTTAATCTATTGCTACAGGTTACAATTATTTGAAGAAAAGCTGCGACCAGAATGATGCTATGGCTTGCCACTACCTTTGCGGAATGTACTTGACTGGTGTTCCTAAAAATGTAGCTGAATACAACCCCCACAACAAAGAAAAAAACAAAAACATAGACTACCTGATAAAATCTGATATGAAGCAAGCATTTAATTTTGCTAAAAAGGCATGTGACCTTGGGAACCTTTATGGATGTGCAAATGTCAGTATGATGTATAAAAAAGGTGATGGAGTAGAAAAAAATCCTGAAGAATCTAAGAGATATTTTGAAATTGCACAGGCTCTACAAAAAGCTCATGAAACTACAAAAGAAATTAAATTCCAACAAGGTTTAGATGGCAAATAGTATTATGTATGATGTGGAGATTGCATTTATTTATGCTTGAAAGTTATGTGTAGTGATTGTAGCTAATCAATGTACAAATAAAAGTATTTAATGTTATTGTTATACAACCTGGTTTTAATTTATCCCTTGAACATATGTGTTTTATGTAATACTGTGTGTATGTCCATATCTACCTTTTTTTACCATGTGAAAACCCACAAGGGCCATCACTTTACCGGGGTTTGTGGTTTGGTGGTGTGTTGGAATTGGACCGACATAAACCGCACAGTGTGCCACTCTGCGCACGGATCCGGGAACGGCTGATATTAACCCTCGGTGTCTACCCATCTGGTTTTAAAATTAGGCGACTTAAGATTTCTCCTCACTGGCTGACCACTGGAGGGAAGGGAAAGGAAAACCCGGCCATTCGGCTGCGAATTGGGTCCGAGTCCGTCCTAAGCTTCTTCGCCACATCATTTCGCATAAGGTCCGCGGCCGCGGTAAAACAGCTGTCGCAATCGCCATAACGGCTGGTAGAGAAAAATCTCCGAAGATGTGAGGTCCCACGCTGCTTCGCCCAGACGAGGCAAACCACCAGCGTGTAATTTGCGAAATTCTCACTCAGTGGCGACAGCCGGGACCGACCGATTGCAGGTACTTACCGAAACACCCATTCCCGGAAAGTACCTGCGTCGGTAACATTCTAAATAATATTACTGAGTGTTTCTGATTACAGAAATGCTTAATATGCAACCCGGTGTTTGCACGTTGGGTCCTAAACGCTCGTGCCCCGTTATCTCCCCTTTGTTCTGATAGCTGTCTCATCAGATTTTGAGAGAGAAAGAACAGAGATGCTGTGCACTATAATATCTCCTGACTAGTTGGCTGCTATTCATTTTACAAAATTTCATTCAAATTGGTGAAGAGGTTTTTGAGTTTATCGCGAACAGACAGACAGACGCGGCGGAGGACTTTATTTTAAGCAGGCACCACACTTCGTTATTCGCTATTCGTTATGTGTCTACGCCGTATTCGCCCGAATATTTGTTATGCGCGCAAACAACAAACACGCCACCACACTTCGTACTGGTATATCAAATAAACCAAATATGTGTGTTGTAGAGATGTGTCATTGTCATTTTTATGGTGAACAAAACGAAACCGTACGAACGAACGAAACATATTCTTTTAATTTCCTTTTTATTTTATTCCGGATGGCGCACGCTGTCACGTAAACTCAGTGCTTAGTGTATTTACATTTTAAATATATTTAAACATTCTAAACCTCGTCAATTTTGTGAAAATATTTAAATATACAGTGCAATAACCGCAAGAAAGTGTTATCTTAAAATAAAAATTCAACAGAGCAAAATTAGAATTAAACTTAGTGAACTCAAAATAAAGTGAAAAATTGTGTGTGAATGATTAAAGTTAGTGTACAAAGACTCAAAACCTTACATTTGACCTAATAGTGGTAGAAAAACACCTCTAAAACGATGCATATTAGTGATATAAACATAGTTGCAAACTAAAAAGTTCTATTGAATTCCACAAATTTTTGCAGCATGAGTCATACCAACTTTATCACATAAAACTAAGTTGCTTAGGAATACCAATTTCAACATAATTGTTAAATTACTCGGTGGCAAGTGTCGTCAGCAAGTGCAGTATTAATCAACAGTTCTGAGTTCGAACCCTTACTACCATTTGTCTTTTTGAAAATTTATATTTAAATTAAAAATGAGTTTCTTGGACACTATCACATTTCGAAAGAAATCTCATACAAAACCAGTAACAAATAACACCAATGATGACTCACGCACTATCAGTAACACAACGCTAGATGGCACCACTAATAGTTTGGCAAGTTTGTCGGATGATGAAAGCGACACACAAATAAAAGAATTAAGAGATGAAATAGAAAAAATAAAATTAGAGCTTAATGCAGCTCATAGCGAAATCACTCATTTATCTTTAGAAAACACGCAACTAAAACAAACTTTGGAGGACTTATATACAGCAAGACGAACAGACCTTCAAGATTCGTCCAAAAATCCTACGAATAAAAAAAATACTTCAAACGAAAACACAGAACATTATACACAAAACAATATGCAAGAAGCTCAACATTCTAACAGCAACATAACAAAACCACGAATAATTAAAACAGCCACCAATCAATGTAAACTAAATAAACACAAAAATAAATTATGTATCATCAGCAGTAATAAATCGAACAAAATTTTGCCTTTGGCGGAAAATTTATTTAGCAGCTATCAAATATGTCATTTTCTTACACCGAACTGTGGCGTAGGAAAACTTATAGAGAATATACATACAAAAATAGCCAATTACACTATGAAAGACTGTTGTATCATTCTTATTGGCGAAGAGGACTTTCATAGAACAAATAATTACTGCAATATAGTTATTTATCTCAGAGAGACCTTAAAAACTATCCTCAACACTAATGTTATATTGTGTCTACCAACATACAAATTCAGTGAACATTCTGTAATGTTCAATTGGAGAATTGAAACATTCAATAATATGCTTTACTTGGATAACTTAACTCACAACTATGCTATACTAATGGATTCCAATCTGAATTTGACATGTGACGGAACTATGTTTAATAAATATACTGGCCGACTAAACAACAACGGACTAGTTAATTTATATACCAATATAAACGTGATAATGCAGGAATTATATAATAATAAGAGCAATACGAATATTATGGACACAGAAATGGATTTTTTTCGTGAGCGGTAATTTGTTTGTATTGCACCAAAATATCGCAGGACTTCTAAATAAATCAGATCTCTTAAGAGTACATCTGGAAGAACTATCTGTGACACAAAAAAATGTAGATGTGGTGTGCATAACGGAACACTTTATTGCCCTTGGGCAAGAAAAAGTGATAGAAATCCCAAACTATCGATTGGCTGCATGCTACGCTAGACGTGGCACAAAAAGGGGAGGAGCTTGCATATTGATAAGAAAAAATCTTGTATACAAAGAACTACCAAATGTATCGCGTCGCTCAATAACGGGGGCATTTGAGTGCTGTGGTATTGAGCTCATAAAAGAGCAATTGTTTATAATATGTGTATATAGACCGCCAAAACAAAACAATTTAAGTGTGTTTTATGAAAACTTAGAAATAATCCTTAAGTCATTATGTACCAAGACTGAAAGGCGAATTATCCTATGCGGCGACTTTAATGTAGATATACTGAAAAGAAATAAAATGACTTTGGACTTTGAACATTTTCTTTTAGGTTTTGATCTTAATTTAGAGGTAAGACAGCCAACCCGACTGTGCAGCAACAGTTGTCTAGATAATTTTGCAGTAAGCTCTCAATTAAGTTGTAAAAATGAAATAATAGACCTTGCCTTGTCAGATCACACCGCACAACTTCTGAAAATAAAAATTAATAATACATCTAGATTAGACTACTGGCGCACTAAGAAACGCGATTTGTCAAATGAAAATTTGATGAAATTCGATAATCATCTTAAAAACATGTCCTTTTCAGATTTATATAAAATTAAAGATCCGAACGACGCATACGACTACTTTTTAGAACATTTTTGTCTACTTTATGATCTTTGTTTTCCTTATAAGCTAGTAACTGTAAAGACTAACAAAAAAACTAAATGGATTTCTCGAGGCATACGCGTGTGTAGTCGAAATCAACGGCATTTGTTGTGGAAATATAGACAAAAGCCCACTAAGGAAAATAAAATAACCTTTCAAAACTATTCACGTAGATTCCGTAAAATCGTAAAACTGACCCAAAAAGCACAAAATAATAATTTTATTCAGACTTCAGAAAATAAATCGAAAGCATCCTGGCAAATAATTAATAATAAGTCACGAATTAGTCAATCTGTTTCTGTTCTTAGATATCAAGACAAACTCATTACAAACCCTAAAGAAATTGCAAATACTTTTAACAATTATTTCATAGATCAAATACAAGATTCTCCTGCAGTAACTAATATAAGTACAGCCGTGACTCACAATCACTGCACAATGTTTATGCTTCCCATTATACCCCAGGATGTTACAAGAGCCATACGATCTCTCAAAAATAAAAAAAGTTTTGGATACGACGGCATATCAACAAAAGTCGTAAAATTTGTCTCAAATAATATCAGCGTACATCTGTGTAGAATTGTAAATTTATGTATAGGTTCTGGGGTTTTTCCAAACAGCTTGAAAACGGTCATCGTAAAACCTCTTCTCAAAAAAAATAACAAAGAAGATGTTACAAGCTATAGACCCATTGCCTTGATACCTGTATTTTCGAAAGTGATCGAAAAGATAATTTTTGAATCTATTAATCAGTTTTTATGTAAGTACAATATTTTATGTAGAGAGCAAAATGGATTTAGGAAAGGAAAAAGTACTGATTTGGCCATTTACGATTTTTTGGATGTAGTATTGACAAACGTTGACAAAAAAATACCGATTTGCGCGATATACACGGATATGACAAAGGCGTTTGACTGTGTAAATCACAAAACACTTCTACAAAAGCTGGAGAAATATGGTATTAGGGGAAATGTCTTGAGCCTCATAGAGTCGTATCTCAGTAATCGTAAGCAATATACAGAGATAAATAAAATATGTCTAAAGACGAAACGTGAAATTAAATATACGTCTCAGACAAGGATAATTAAGCATGGTGTGCCTCAAGGGAGTGTGCTGGGTCCTCTGTTGTTTCTGCTCTATATAAATGATCTACCTAGGCAGATAGATCATCCTATGGTCTTATTCGCGGACGACAGTACTCTATTGGTCAGGTGTTCAGATATGGCCACTTATGAGGATGACATAAATGCTGCTCTGAACGACGTAGTTCACTGGCTTAATATAAATAATTTAGTAATTAATTTGCAAAAGACCAATATCATGCACTTTTATCAACGACTAGCACCACAAAACCTCACTGTAGAGTATAAGAACGAGGCTATAGAGCAGACACAGACAGCTAAATTCTTGGGAATACTGATCGATAACAAATTAAACTGGAAGGCTCAAGCAGAAGAAGTATGCAAGAGACTCAGTACTTCTGCATACGTTCTACACAGTCTTTACAATAAAGTAAATAGCAAAACTTTACTAGTTGCATATCATGGTTTGGTTGCGTCTGTTTTAAGATACGGTATAATATTTTGGGGTAATTCTAGTCTTAGGGAACAAGTGTTCAAAGCCCAAAAACGCTGCATCAGAGCAATGCATGGAATGAAATGTACAGACAGCTGTGTGCCTAAATTTAAATCTCAAAATATTTTAACTTTTCCATCCATGTACATATTGGAAACTGCTCTTTTCGTTAAAAGGAATAAGCACTTATTCACCACAGTTGCGCAAAGCAGGAAAGGACCTGTAAGAGCCCAGTATAAACATCGATTGTGTATAAAAAACAATAATACAGCTCTATTTACAAAAAATATTCCAGGTATGGCTGTTATTGTGTATAATAAGGTACCAGATTCAATTAAACTGGAGACAACTCATGTGTTTAAAAAGAAATTAACAGCTTTACTTCTTGAAAAATGCTACTATAAAATAACGGAATATCTAGAAGACCAAACCATTTAAAACAGCTATATTTAAATGTAATCGTACCTTAAAATTATTATGACATTTATCAATTTTTGGTTCTTGTTTAATATCCGTATAATGTATGAGAACAATAATAATTAGATTGATTGACATTGTATTCTGACATTGATGTTAATTATTTCTGTATTTTAATTATTGATTTATATTTTGACATTTATATTTTAACATTTATATTTTTGACATTTATATTTTGACATTAATATTTTGACATTCACATTTGTACTATTATTTTGAATATTATTTTTCAGTATTGTAATTTTTAAACCCTGTTAATATTGAATTTCGAATGTTATTATTATTATTATTTTTAATTCTATTAAAGTTGTTATATTTTAAAATTTGCATGCTTCATGACTAAGGCAGAATGTAGCTGAACAATCCAAATGTAACCAACTCAATCTTAAGTAATATGTACCTACATTTCAAGCAAATAAATTATATTATTATTATTATTATTATTATTATTAAATTCACAGAAACAATACTTAAATGAAGTCTAATTATTTTGATCATATAATAAACTAATTTAATCGTTTAATCGATTTATTCTATTTCAAAAACTGATTTATAGTCTATGGTTGTTAGTTATGCACAGGGCATTGTCATTTTTAATGGTCAATGAACGAACGAAACATATTATTTTAATTTCCTTTTTATTTTATTAAATTGACAGAAACAATACTTAAATGAAGTCAAATTATTTTGATCATATGATAGGTTATTTTAATCGTTTAATTGATTTATCTATTTCAAAAACTGTTTTATAGTCTATGGTTGTTAGTTATGCACAGGGCACTTCACTACCCGTCCGAAGTGTGGGCTATCAGATATAGTGTATTATCTATGGTGTGGGCAGTCGATGCGTGTATTCGCCTTATTCGTGTCCTTTGAAGTGTGTCAAAAAACCGACAAGTCGACGTATATGCGATTCGCTATTCGATGCGTACGAATAAAGCGAATATTGGCGAATATACTCTCCACACTTCGCCGTTTGCGCGCGAATAACCCGCATAACGAATAGCGAATAGCGAAGTGTGGTGCCTGCTTTATAATATGTAGTGACGATCTATAAATGACACGTGTTCCTAAAAAAACAGAAACAAAATTAATTATAGAATCTACACCAAGTTACTGATTAAGACGTATACCTAAAGTTATCTTTACAATTGAACAGATCGGCATTATCGGTGGATCAGGGTTCGACGACCCCACTTTATTTGAGAACCCAGTTGAGAAAGATGTAACCACGCCTTTCGGTAACCCATCTGATGTGCTAATTGAAGGTACAATCAAAGGAGTTCCATGCGTGATATTGGCTAGACATGGAAGAAAACACCAGTTTCAGCCTAGGTAAGCATGCATATTTGCATAGGGACGTTTGAAATATCATTGGTTGTTATCCATTTGAATGATCTGATCTTTTATAACTGCCTCAATTGCTTCATAATAGACTAGTTCTTCGAGGTGACTTTTGATGTATGAAGATGTTTTTTTTTCTCGTTGTCAAGAACATGCTATGGCAATCATTATTGAGAAGTCAGTGCCTTCAAATACACTGACTACTTTAACGTTTGAATTCAGTACAGGAGGTCCATTGCAATTCGCTGTGAGGAAAAACTGACCACAAATCAAACTTGGGAAAAATAAAGGCTAGGAAGATGGTCATCGTAATACAGCCCCTTTATTTCATTTAACTTGAGGATGCCATTGGACGGTTTCTTTGTAGAAAGTCTCATTGAAAACTTATGTCACACTTGCAGATTTTTCTTTCAAATGGATTTTCAATCTAAAAATCCGATATACGATAATAGTAATGATGTTGGACAAAATATTAGGTCTTTACCTATGAAATTGCCGTTTTGTACCTATGCAATAAATGAAAGTACTTATTTTTTCAAACTTTTTCATTTCTGTTATTCGAAGTAATCACCCATGCAATCGACGCATCTTTGCCAACGCATTGGCAGTTTATTGATGCCCTTCTTGTAAAAATCAGCTGGACGGGAGGCAACAAACTCTTCAAAGGCATTTTATACTTACTGCCTCTCGGGAATTGAATTTTTTACCCACTAGATAGTTGTCTATTAAAATTTAGACAACTTTTTAGTGGGTAAAAAATTCAATTAACATAATATCAACAATCAATCAATCAACAGAAATAAAAAAGTTTGAAAAAATATATACTTTTACTTATTGCATACAAAACGGTAATTTCATAGGTAAATACCTATTATTAGATTCAGGTGACCGGTCAGGTAAGTCCGATGGATTACAGAGCAGGTATATCTTCTATTCTTCAGGTTGCAAGCATGTTAATTTAAGTCTATGATTAGCAGTAGGTATATAATATAAACACCTCATCCTACCACGATCTTTCTCATACCTACTGTACATTATAGTACCTACCTATAATATATTCTCTTTACACAGTGACGTGAACTATCGCGCTAACATTTGGGCATTGAAGCAAGTAGGTTGCACACATATACTAGCCACCACCGCAACAGGATCCCTGCGAGAGGAATACAAACCAGGAGATTTGGTGATATTGGACGATTTCATTGACAGGTACCTACTTGCACTTATTAAGATATTTTACACTGGACTCATTATAACACTCAAAGACGAATCAAAGACGAATCAAATAAAGTATGAAATTCAAACTGCACTTTTTTCAGTATAGAATTTGTAAGTATCTCTTAGCTTGCAAATACCTCCGAGGTAGGTCTGCCCGTCTGCTAGCGTGTAGTATTTATATAATATGTAATATATCTAAACAGTAAATATCAGTAGGAAATCAGCTACTTTGTATGAGGTTACCGAACTGTAAAATATTCAATCTCAGTCAATTGTCATGCATCAATCTTGAACTTTGACTTCTATAAATTGTGGCGTCTAATAGATATGATCGTTTTATGATCTACGTGCGTTAAGTACCCAAGTACTGAACAGCACGTAGAATGATATTTACTTCTACTGCTTCTAGGGTGTTATATAGAATTCTTAATTTTGTACATCGTCTGTTAGGCTCTAATATTATGATACTACTATCATCAACGTGATCCACGCGATCGTTGATTAATAAAGTTAAAAATAAATTAACAATACTCGTTTACACTACTTGTGGGTTAAATAACATCAGTTTTTAATTAAATTAGTAATCAACTTGGCGAGTTCTACTTCTCGTCGTATACCTAAGCCTCAATAAAGATAAACATCTTAACGTCTGTTTTACGTAAGAATTAAGAGGCGATCAAGAAACGTTCTAATTTGTGATTGTTTAGCATGACTTCTCGCATGATAACAGCGACCTACACATACAAAGGTCACGGTTAGCAACTGAAATTACAAACTGTTACACTTTGTTGAGTTTTACTAATTAAAATATATTATCCATAGAACATGGGGACGGAAATGCACCTTTTACGACCGCACGGAGGACGGCCCAAAGGGTGTATGCCATCTACCTATGCGCCCGGCATTTTGCGAGAAGGCGCGCAATGCTCTACTTACTGCAGCCAAATCCAAGGGGTATTCGTGCCATGAGACCGGTACCGCTGTTGTTATACAAGGACCTAGGTACACAATGCACTTTAAAAGAAGTAAAAGGCTTTTATCTTCATTGCTTAATTTGATACCCGAAAGGGTGATATTTTTATTCAATTTAGAAAAAGAGCAAACAATAATTTATTTTAAATTTAATGCGCAAATAGTGCACAAGGGCACTTAATGCCCAGGACATTCTTCCCCATTCGATTTTCGAATGATCTGATACCCTCTGAAATAAAAGAGAATTTTCTTAATTGTTTTATAATTATATAAATTAGTGTTTAAATAATAGACATAAGCAAATCATCATAAAACCCTACATTCATATATATATTTTTCATTGTTATCTTTAAAGATTCTCAAGCAGAGCCGAAAGCTTGATGCATCGTCAGTGGGGTGGTCATCTCGTCAATATGACTACTGTTCCCGAGGTATGCATAATTATCTTCTTAATCATGCAGCATCATTATCTGCAGGCATCACACTGGATTGGTTTTTTTGTGTTTGTTTGTGTTAGGTAGCTAAGTCCCGCGGTGTTACAAGTGGTCATTGTTGTAAATTGCGAGTAAGCCCGCGGAGCGAAGCTAGTCTAAAAAAAATAGCCTAATTACTTCTTATGTAATCAGCTTTATGCAAGGAAAAGTCCCGTCAAAATCAGTCCTGTCGTCCCAGAGAGTACCCGGAACAAACAGAGAGAAAACCGTATGTACTTTTATTTACATTTAATAAAAAACTATTCATTTGATGATTTGTGTGAAACAGACACTTATTAGTATTGATATCTATCATGTTTTACGAGTATAATAGTAATATGTAGTAATTTACGCCCTTTTTTATTTGTTTAGGTGGTATTGGCAAAGGAAGCTGGCTTGAGCTACGCTGCAGTGGCACTCGTCACCGATTACGATTGTTGGAGGGAAAATGAAGTCTCTGTTAGTATTGTCATTAGATCAACCTTATCTTAGTGCAATAACTTAGTCGGCCAACTTGTATTTTAGACGTTAGTTAATACCTATTATTAGTTGCAGTGCATTTTTGATTTGTCACACTTTAGCAACAGCTCCCGTGTATAAATTTACTGTGATTGTGATTGAATGATTTACTGTAATTATATAATCACAATCCTGTAATATGATATACATCCTGTATGATACAAAAACATACATGAAACGGACACAAAGAAGACCCAGACTGAAAACAACAATTTGTGAATCACACACTGTTGTCCCGTGCGGGATTTGAAATAGTGGAAAGAAGCGAAGCGACCACTTAAACAACTAGACCAACCGTGCAGTCAAAACAGTAAATTAAACTACTAAACAGTGAACTATGATAAACAAAAATGTAGCAAATATCCTTTCTCAGGCTCTAGACTTTTTTTATGTAAGCCTACCAAAGTGACTCTACTCTGCCTGATAGTAAGCATGAGTAGAATCTAGGAGTAGAGGTCACCATCCTCATTGTGAGTGTAGGCAATGCGGCTTGGCGACCCATACCATGGCGGCCTGGTCAGAAAATTCTGCATCTGTATATCAAATTTCATTAGAATCGATTCCGTAGTTTGGGCATGTAAGCGCTATAAGACAGACAGAGTTACTTTTGCATTTATAATATTAGTAAGGATTCCTCAATATTTTTAGGTGTCTGTAAGTGAAGTCCTGGCGATGTTCGGTAAGAACGTGAAGAAAGCTGCCGATGTCATCATAGACGCTGTTCAAATTCTCGCTGCAGAAACTCAACACGACTACTTGGCTGCACATAAGGTATAAAATCAAGCCAACCTCTTTAATCATTAATCTAGCTGACTGGTATTGGTTACCCACAAAAAATTAAATTATAATGATAGAATACGGTTTGCATTGCATCATATCCGCCCGAATTATAAATATTTCGGTCATCTGACATACATCGCCATCTAGTCCCAAACTAAACAAAGCTTGTACTATGGATACTAGACAACTGATATAAAGGTATACTTTTTTTTGTAAATACAAACATATTATACATAGAAAACACGCAAAACTCCGAAAAAAATATTTGCAGGTCAGACAAACATTTGGTTCGACTGGAAATTGAACCTGAGAACTCAAGAACAACAGTTGCATACTCCACCACTGCGTCACGATACAGTCGGATTCTACAATCTACATACGATTTTAAATTTTACACTAAGTTTATGGCCTTCGTCGTACTCGATCGGACCTAACTCTCGATGCGATGCAAACTTTAATGCCATCCGAATCGATGCAGTGGGATTTATCCTTTAGTGAATAGTAATGAAATATTGCTAAAAACTGAGTCAAGTGTGAGTTCATCATCATCATCACCTTGACACGCTCAACGTTGCTATCGGCTCGCAATGATATATATTCACCAATTGCAACGCTAAGCACGCTCTCCATCGAGAGTAACTTGACATGTATTTGTACGTACTCAAACAGGCTTAGTTTGGTTTCTGTTTTCTATGAATCATGCCGAATGTACAAACCGACGGCTCTCTTTACCACTATTTTACTTAATAGTGTAATGGCCGTTTTTTTTTTACCAACTATACTTAAATAGTCTCCTTTCTAGGAGCCCCTAAATTTTAAGAGAAATCTAAGTAATTGTATCTGCCAAAGGTTGATGAAAAAGAAAATATCACTAAGGGTAACCTAACTCTCTTTAAGTAGTCCCTTAAATTTGGGGGGGGGGGGGTCGTTGGTGAAAACGACTATTCGTCTATTAGTTGACAATTTTTTTTTTTTATTTCCAGGAGCAAGTGTCTAACGCCATAATGCTGAAGGAATGATAGGATGATATTCACCTTAACAATCTACATTTTAAAGGTTGATTTTATTACGAATATTTTGAAATAAATAAACATTTACTTATCAATTATCCATTTATTCGTAGCCTAGATTAAAAACAAATCATATAAAATGATTGAATCATTCCTTACATCTAAACATTCCACACAATTTACCGCTTCCCACAGTGTTGCCATCACACTGCTGGCCAAAAATGTAAACATATTAAAAATACATTTCTCATATAATTTAATCCTAAATAGAACAAAAAACAATAATAAACATTTATTCCATATTTTCCATAATTCCTGCCAATACTATAGTAATATAGTATAAATTTTAATGTATGATAGAAAAAAAAAAACATTTGTCCAGCAGTAATGGATCTATTGAGATCTCGAATGTTCTGACACGAGTCTGTCACTATAACTAGTCAAGCCATTTTACGTATTTAAATCTTGTGCATCAATTGTAAAACGTTGAAAAATTGTCCTTACATACTAATTATTATATATTTTAATCTATGTTTTATTTCAGAAATGCATTTATCGTACACAGCTTGTGTATATTGAGGTCATTTCTAGCGTTGATTTCATTTCCAAGAGCTTTACAAAAACATCTACATTAACTATATAACTGTAGGTTGAAGACGGCTTACAGCGTAGTTAGTAATGTTAGTTAAATATAAATTTTATAGATTTGAACTACATTGTAGTTCAGATCCACGAGTTTTAGAACTAGTTTTTTCTTTGACTATATTTCTACAATCCTAACAAATTTCCTAAACCATGGTTTTATGTAGATTTTGACATGACGACTTTTTATGAAATTCATGAATTAGTAGCAATTTATGCTACTTTTATATTGTGATCTCTTTAAAAATCTCAAAAACATACTTCCATTCTGTTTTTTAAGCGTTCCAAAGTGATTTTACTCTGTCTGATTGAAAAACATGAGTCCAGAATCCAAGAATAGTGATCACCAAACTAATTGTTAAATAAGACAATGCAGTACGGCCAAAAAAAACTTGTTGGCTATTCAAATTCTAACTAAACCTAACAACTTCTCTGGCCTTTATGGTTACTATCTTAACTAAACTCCTTGTTAATCTAATGTAATTGTTATCAACCACTTTTATTTTCTTGCCTCTGCCACTAGGAATAAATCATGTGTAGCGGGGGACTTTACAAACATATATGAATCAGACACAAAGAACATCTAGAATCAGAACATTAATTTATGGACCACACTAGTGGGTTTTAAACCTAATACTCTCGGTGGGACCGTTGAAACCATTTCGTCATCTTGCAATCAATTTAATCATAGGTTTATACATTTCAATTATTTTTTTATGATTAATAAGCCTACTAAAGTGACTCAACTCTGAATGAATGAGTAGAATCCAAGGTCCAAGGTAACCATCCTCCTTGTGATTGTATTCCAGAAGCATGGTGACCCGCACTATAGTGGCCTAATCAGCATTGGACCTTCATTCTCACATCAACGGAACTTGGCAACAAGAATGCTGTTATTTTAAGTCATAATTGTTACTAAACAATGTTTGGATTGTAAGACCAGTCTCCAACTTACATGCTATATAAGTATACAACCAAAAAAATCTACTCACAGAATGTTAGTTAACAATTTCAATGTTTCATAAAAAGGCGTGCTTCAGCGTAACTTAAATGTTTATTCAATTGTTTTTATTTTTTTCTAAACTTTTTTATTGTATTACACTTTAACTCTTGATATTGTTAAACACTGTTTCTCTTGACTCCGAGAACTCTGCAGTATTCCTAAGTTTAATCTCTTCAATGCTGAAATGGAAAAATTGGTTTATCAGGAATATGTTATCAACACAAGGGCAGTTTTTTTCTTTTGTAGATTGGCCAGGTTTGATTGGGTATTTTGTTTTAGATCAATGTGTATTTTTGTTTTAAAGAATTATTACAAATAGTTTGTAAGGAATAAATACATGATTTAACCTTTTGAAGACTAATTTTCATAAACATACATGATAATTTTAAATGCGCTGGTATTTCCACTGAGAAGAAAATGTGAAATTAGTTTGTAAGTTCTTTAGACAAAGTTGTTTTTTTATAATTAGTACGTTAATAAAGTAAATTCTCGTAATAAATATAAGATCAAAAATAAATTCCGAGGTAGAGTATTTTCGTAGCAAAATATTAATAGTTTTAAATGAGCCAATGTGTTAACACTAAGCGATTATATCGTGAACAAAAGTTGAATTAGTAATCTGCCATTGTAATACGTTACTATGCGATCGAACTGAATTTTGACCTTCCTGAAGGTCTATAAGGTGCAATAATGTGGGTGGGTGGTGAGTGGTACCGGCTAGTTCTTGGTCCAGGGGTTCCTGGGATGCTGTCCGGGGATCATGTCGAGCAGGTACTGGCGCTGCGCTTCTGCGACGCGCTGCATCTCCGCCATGGCGGCCGCCCCGCCCGCTCCTCCCGAACTGCCCTTACCCGCTGTACACGATAATACTTATATACGACCACCCTTTCTTCATTATTCTTTTAGCTAGATACATTTTTTCTGTACTTGGTAATTTTACATATATTTTTTATTTTTTTTATATTTGCACATCTAACAACACTATCTATGTTTAAAAGCTGAGGTTGTCCGATGAAAACTAGATTGGCAATACATACATACTTCTTTAAATTCATACATATTACTGTATAATTTAGGGAATTACGGAACAAATATTTGTAGATCTTATAACACGGGACAGGAGTCGAACCCGACACCTGAGCACAGCAGTTACTTTTACTCAAACATTTTCAACGAATATCATTATTATAAAACATTATCCAAATAAAGACTGCTATATTTTTTAAACATAAAAAAATTAATTAGTGCACTTTTAAAAACGTAAAGAAATACATTAATCCTCCTGAAAGACCTAGAGCCATGTCAATTTGTTAGTCTCAATTGAATAAGACTGAATTCTGATAGCCATGAATTTTACTATGGTCTTACAATGTGTTACAGAAAAAATATATTTTAGAACTAATTAGTATAAACAATAAAAATGGATTAAAACTCAAAGAAAAAGATGTTGTGTTTTTATGTCTCAAACCAAGGTAAAATATTCTTAAATTTCTGTATAAAATAATTGAAATTTTTCAATAATTATAATTTTAATGCTTTAAAACTTTACTATAGTATTCTCGAACCTTTCTGTAACATATTGTATACCTGAATAACTGTAAAAAAAAAATACATTTGCACATGCAAAAGCTTATAATTACTAGAAGTGAAACTCCTTAAACAGATACATCTCATAATCAATAATCGAATGATAGTCTAAGAAGCGTCACTCGAGTAAGGGGGTATAAAAGTAAAAGGTGTGTGGAATACGTACAACGCTTACCGAGAGCGGAGGCCTGCGCCATGGCCAGCTGGTAGGTGTAGATGAGCGGCGAGAACTGCATCATGGCCGCCGCCGCCGCCGCGGACGACATGCCGCCCGACCCGCCCGCGCCGCTCAGCCCTGCCGCGCCCGCAACGTCATAACACACTATTAGTCATCCACCACCACACGCTCTTATCCCTACTATAATATTATAAATGCGAAAGTAAATCTGTCTGTTATGCTTTCACGCCTAAACCACTGAACCGATTTTGATGAAATTTTGTATGAAGATAGAACTGAACTTGGGAAAGGACATAGGCTACTTTTTACGGCGATAACCGACATACACGCGGACGGATCCGCGGGCGAAAGCTAGTACATTATATGGTTGCCTATTTCCAGTGCCGAACGGTTCAAAACTGGAACTCACTACCAGATCACGTGTTTCCTACCTATTATGATCCCAGGTCCTTTAAGAGATGCGTATAAAAGTATCTCACTAAGCCGCCATAGTCTGGGTCGTCATTATCACACTTCCTGCATCGCAACCAGTCTGGTGGCCCCCATTCCTGAATTCTACTCATGCTCACGAAGACCCCAACAGGCAGAGTAGAGTCACTTTGGCAGGCATCAAATAATAAAAAAAAGTCAAGACAATCAGCAGCCAGTCTCAACGGAGATATACCGACTACCCAAGGGATATTATAATGCACTAGCGTATCCATCTCGACCGGAGTAAGTACAAGTCGCAGGAGCGACGACTTTACACGCTCTGCGAGGTACGTGGATTATACATCAATTTCAAAACTCTGGCTGTTATAAAAAAAAAAACAATAACAACTCGACCTCGGGAATCCAATCCGAAACATCTTGATCGCTAGTCGCATACGCTAATCGCTAGGCCTACGAGGCAGTAATCCTAAATACTATATAATAAAAAAATCGAATGAACTAAAAACCCAGTTTGAATGACTGATAACTTTGGCTTAAGATTATTTATTATAAGATATTTATATAGCCTATATAATATTAGATGTCATAGCCCTTACAATTAACGAGTAATAGTTAACGTAAGAGAATTTGCAATAAAAAGGCTATTCGTGAATAGAATTTTGTCAACGCACTCTGCATTAAAGAATAAAAGAAGTTGGTTACGTTTTTCTTACGACATTAATAAAAATCAATAATAGTAAGTTAAACTGTACAATTTGAATATTACTTCATTCTAATGAATTATACTCCTACTAAATAAACCAAACACAATGTAAACGGATACTGGTAGGTATTGAAGAAACACATGGTCCTTCGAACCGTGTGATAAAAAAATAATAATTTGGAAAATGCATTTCGTTGTCGATGGTTAAGGCTATGGCTAAGGGCTAGTGTGGGTGTGTGAACACTCAGTAAGTAGTTACCCCGGAGCAGCTGGTGCTGTAGCGCCTGCATGGCGGCGGCGCTGTGCTGCTCGAAGGCCATCTGCGCCGCAGCCGCAGCCGCCAGCTGCTGGAAAACATTACAATATCCCATTAGTTATCCCAGTACAAGTACTAAGATTGACGTGCCTATCTGTGAGTGTAAATATATGTCTGTGGCATCGCAGTATTTAACTCATTCAAAATGTGATCATCTTATTATTTTGTGTAGGATTTTGAGTTCATATTTTCATTTAACATATATCACGTCATGTATCTCCTTTCTTAGTAACAGATGTCGCTTTAATCATTTCTTTCAACACTTCTCTGAATTATTTCAAAGAAAGGTAAGACATGTTCTTTGGATATTAAAGAAAAGAAGGAAAAGCTAAGAAACAGGTAAATAGATTACATATTTTGGTATTGTATTAGTACTAACCTGATGTTGCTTACTGCTGCTACTGTTTTGACTGGTGCTGCTAGACGATGATCCTGAAATATCACAGTAAATTAATGAGAATAAAATAAATACATTACTCACGTCTGATCAATTATAAATGTATTTTTAATAAATCTATATCAATACTATAAAAAGTTAAAGTTTGTGAGGTTGTAGGGAAGGTAATCTCTGGGTCCACTGAATCGATTTTTAAATTATTTATCTGTGTCATATTCTATATTTGAATTCCAAAAATGATTACCGCGATATTCAACATATACGCGGGCGGAGCCGGGTCCAAAGGCTACCTTTAATAATGTCCAGTTGGTTTTTTAATGTATATTTTTCGTAAGAAATTCTATACATTACCTTTTCCTTTTTTGGCGGGCACTTCACTTGTTTCCCTAGAACGGTCCGAATGATGACTGCGCAGTGATTCAGACGATGTTAACGGTCTGAAATTGAATGAAACAAACAGTAATGACCAAATTTTATCCTTTTCAGACATCGTAAGATATAAAATTTAGTTTTCAAAACTATGAAAAACGATTATGTTGCATTAATACGGCAACAGCCAGTTAACTATAAACAAATATTTAGCTAATAAAATAGTGTTAAAAAAGCGCTCAGTCAAAAAATCTTTACTTAAAATAATTAATGTAGAATGTCTTTTTGACTATGATAATATTTATCCTGGAAGTACGGTCATAGTGTGAAACACGCACGCACGTGTGTTTGTGTGTTTTTTTATCGAGGGGAAAACTAAAATTACATACGTTTTATGCGCCCGTACGGTCGACTCGGTCTGGTACCGATACCGACTAAAAAATCACCTTTGCCGGCCTCTGAATCCCAACGGGCCCGTCGTTACGCCGTTAAGCATTAAGTTAAGTAGCGGAGATAGGATCTAGATGTTGCTTTTCCTTCTGCTAGCAAAAGTCATTTTGCCTTCAAAGACCATTGTTTCTATAATCGGTACGTCTTCTCTTTATCGAACGTGTGTGTGAGGACGTGCGTGAGTGTGTATGTGTGGACGTGCGTGAGTGTGTATGTGCGTATGTGTGGACGTGCGTGAGTGTGTATGTGTGGACGTGCGTGCATGTGCGTGCGTGCATATATGTGCGTAGAAAAGTGAAGGTAGAGTAGAGTAGTTACCTAGGCGTGGGCGGGGGTGCGGGCGTCTTGGCGGGCGCAGGGGACGACGCCGCAGCGCTGCGAGACGAACTGCGCGATACCGACATCTGGAATCATACGGATCAATATAACATAAAGACATCATTCTTCAACAACCGAGCGTGCAAGCCAGATTGCGGAACAAGCGATAGAGAGGCACGAGCCTCTGTCACCCAGTTATCTCTCTTCCACTATATCGGCCGATTAAAGCTTTCTTAGGGGCATCTCATTTATTACGTAAAACCATTTTTACTAGTGTTTGACCCTCTCCCTTTAATAAGAACAGGCGGATTCTCCCCCTCCCTGTCTAGTATTTATTACGCAATAATCTAACAAAAAAAATTAATATACCTGTGCTAAAAAATTATATTTTTTTTAAAATAAATGTCATGTTGATTTTTACGATGATCAAGTTGTTAAATGTAATTATTTTATTAATTTGGGTATGATTACTTCTCTTTATTTTTGTGATGTTACTTATGAATTATCAAGACTTCCCTCCCACTACTTTTTTATAATAAGAGATATCACATTGTACCTGTAGCGGTCGGTGTGCGTGCGAGTGCGCGGGCGGCGGCGCGGCGTGTGCGGGCGGTGCGTGCGCGGGAGGAGCGGGCGCGGGAGCGGGCGGCGGGGAAGCCCCGGGGCCGGCCAGCCGACGCTCTATCTCCTGCTCCTGCTGCAGCGCGCGGACGAACGCCGTTTTCAACCGTGCCGTGTGCTCCGCCTGTAATCATTATTGTATTACATCATGAATAATATATATAAGTTATCTATATTCTTTATATGACCATAGACTAAATAATATTTCGTTTGCATTTTTAGCTAAAAAACTTTTTGTTTGAGTAAAAAGTAACAAGAAATAGTAATCAATAAATTATAGGAAAAGTAATAACTTAGTAATAAGAACGTAAAGTTTACTTTGCTAATTGGAGACGTTGCTTTATTGTCGTCGACATTGTTCCGCTTTCAGCTACAATTTAGTACTTATGTCAATAACAGTGTTCTTAACCTAAATTGTTTTTAAGTACACTACACTTTGACTACCAATAGTGGCGGAGCTGGCGCTGTTGCCGCGCTCCCAGCGCCACACGGGCGTGAAGTGAACAATGTTGTGTAGTGTACCTTGAGCGCCCGCTTGACGTTCCCCGAGACGCAGAGCTCGCAGAGGCGGCGCGCGGAGGGCGGGGGCGGTGCGGGGGTGAAGGTTGCGTCGTGGCGGCGCGTGGCGGAGCTGGCGCTGTTGCCGCGCTCCCAGCGCCACACGGGCGTGAAGTCGCAGCCGCACTGTGCGCACACCGCCGGCACCGACGACCGCGGCATACTGCAACATACCAACAACAAACGGTAACAACTTATATAACTTGCCCGCAGAAAGAGACGGTGGAGTTCCACGCGCTCGCGCTCTGTGTCATGGCCTCAACCATGTTACCGAACCAGAGGATCCCCACTCCGATGGTCGCCACGAAATTACGCCTCGGCTCCGCCCACGCCAGACATTCTGCCAGCGTGTGGAGCGCCGTATTCGAAGTCCGACCCAGTGGTGACACTCAGGCGTTGGCTCCTTACGGATCAGACACAGGTGATCACCGAAACATTCTTTTACAGTGATCACCTAAGTCAGTCGATATGAGAGGGATCCGTGACGCCTCTCGACCCAATTCGCCATTATGGGTCTTAACGCAATAACGAGTGCCCAAGATATTTCCCCCATTAAAATGAACCAAACTCACAAACTTTTTCTCTGTATAGTATAAGTATAGACAAGTATGATAACTAACCGATCTTCATTAGTTAAATAGTCGACCACGTGTTCGAGCCCCACTAGGTACACGAAGTCCGTGTTGCTCGGAGACGGGATGAAGTTCATTTCTGGTGGTGGAGGTTTCGGAGGAGGAATCTATACACAATTAAAACGATTATTAAATAATTATTTTCGGTCATCTGACACACAAAACAGCATATAGTCCCAGACTAAGCAGTACTTTGGGTACTAGACAACAGACATAAATATAAATGATAAAAATATTGTCTGCACGTTTGGTGTAGTGGTTTAAGCGGTCGCCTCACCGCTCTCTACTGCGCAGTGTCTTGGGTTCAAGTCTCACGTGGGAAAACATTTTGTGTCGAACCCGAGACCTCAAACACAGTAGTCTGATACGCACTGTGCCCCCGAGGCAGTCAAAGAATAAATTATTTTGTTCATCACACAAAGATTTTTCCTGGATCGGAATGGAACTCGCGACTTCTGGCCTTGTAAGATGACTAAGCATAGAAAACAAAGATAAAAAATAAATTACCTGTAGTAAGGTCTTCTCAAGCTGTTTACGTAGTGCGAGTTTAGCGGCTGCCTGACGCTGGGCAGGGGTCTGTGTGTCCTCTGAGCTGCGAGAGCTTGCCTATAATAATAGAGTAGATAGTTAATATTATCTTCTTTTACCATTCTTTACGCGAAATTTTAAATCTGAATTACCCAATAACGCTAGAACTGCTAAACAACTTTTTAACAAGCCCTATATCATAAATTTAAAAGTTGTTGGCTGATGGCATAAAAAAATTCAACAATTGGAGCTTCAAGCTTCAAAAGGAAAGTCAAGTGCCAAAAAATAATAAAATATTTCATGTTTTGGTACGAATTTAATTTCTTATCTGAATCGATTATTTTCCATATTGATTTTAATACACTACAACTGTCAAAATGCACTTGGTAATTTTTTTAATCATAGTGGCGGTTTCTTGTGTGACAAGGCAAATGACAAATTTACTCAATACTATAATCAATCTGATTTAAATTATCCAGGTTCATATTAATTTGTTTATGAAAACTTAACACTTTCTTTAATTCATTAATCGAGTCTTATCGAATCAAATCGATTAACTACTTAAAGTGTATTGTATTAAAAAATTGAATGTAATCGACATCACATTTCCATACTCACTGCATCGCTCGTACTACTGGTAACTGACGAATTGTCCTGAGACGGCTTGCAATAACAATACGTCACACTATTGTAAATAACTATAAAAGTAGTCTAAATTAAAAATAACCTTTAAAATTTAAACTGTGTAGAACTATTGGCAGAATTTATAGACACAAGATGGCTATCTTCTAAATAGCGTGAACCAGACATGGTCAAACCGAAAACTACAAAAAATATTATGGCACTTAGAAATTGTTTAAAGAAATAATGCAATCATAAAAATCGCACTTAAAAAAGAATAGGTACTAAGAAAGTGATCTGTTTTTATAATTTTTGAAGTAAAAAATGTATTATAACTTGTGATGGAAAAAATAAGCTTTCAGAAACATTATATTCTTAAAATTTCTTTCTCCCCTGCTATTTCTCCTTCAAAATCATTTTATTAAATAGTAATTCTACATTCTCTCTGACTTTCAATTTCTTAAACTATAATTGATTTATATTATTTATATTATTGAATAATTCAATTATAATTAAAGTATTTTTTTATTTGTACCGCAACGATCGCGATAATATTAATAATATAAGTCAAGTATGAATAAAAAAAAATACCTTAGAAGAAGCATGTTGTGTTGTAGGAGGTGGGGCAGGAGTTATTGTTACTGATGGCGTTATGCTTGCTCCACCGCTAGTCGAAGACTGAAAAGAAAAATTGTTTTTAACTCATTTATTATTTTTTAACTTTATCACCTGAGACAGTAAAAACATAAATGACTTCATAATTTTTTTATATTACATACTATAAAAATAAACATTTAATTGAAATTATTATTACAACATTTATTAGAAATAAATATTTTAAAATGTAATATAATACATTACTTTGTTTCGATTCCGATACCGTAAATCAATCAGCGTGTAGAAGAATACGGAACCCTTGCGATCTGACAGGTTCTTTCGAAGTATACAAATTTCCAAATAAAATAAACATACTACAACGCCATTTAACGAAGAAACTCTGAACTATCTATTTAACTGCTTTGTTGGTCTAGTGATTAGCCTTAGCGGCTGCTGATCCAGAGGTATCGGGTCCGATTCCCGGGTCGGACCAAATGTTTGTGTTATCCACAAATATTTATTTGGGAATAAAATAAAATATGTTTATGTATTTATTACATCAGTAGTCTGTTTAGTTTGCGAATAGATGGCGTTGTTTGTAAGATATCCAAAATATTTATTTATTTATTTATCTTAATGCTAATCCTGTATCGCGATATGAATAGTGCTCACACCAATTAGCATAATTATACTCGTATACAACTTTCCAACATCATTTGTTGGGTTGATCCTTCTCTTTCGTTTTTCCACAGGGGTATTTATCATCATTATCAAAAGCATTTACTAATCCACTGCTTGGCATAAGGCTCTCTTTAGATAGCTTTAGCCAACTATAACACGATTTCCATCTGGGTTGGTATAATAACTTAGTTAAGTATACTTCTATAGTTTGCTCCAAGTTCTCCTTCTCTTTGCACTAATGTTGTCCGGAGAAGTTTGCTCTCTTTAGTCTGCTCTTACGACACCCACGGAAAGAACACCGTATTCTTAATCCGTGTTCACACAGACAAGGGTGGGAATTATAAATTTTCGGACATCTTACACACAACATTATCTAGTTCCAGATTAAGCAGAGCTTGTGTTATGGGTACTAAACAATTGATATAAATACATAAACATACTTTTTTTTTGTAAATACCTACACATTATACATAGAAAACAGTCAGACTCCGAAACAAATACAGGTGGATCACACAAATATTTAGAGACCTCTTGATCAACAGCCGCATACACTAACCACTAGAGCAATTCAAGGCAGTTAAGATGAATATAAGATAGATTAGTGTGTGTTACCTGTGAGCGGTAAGGGCCAGGCGTGAGCGTGGCTCCGCCGGGCAGGCTGGACGTGCGTCGAGCCGCACTCGACGATACGGACGCCGTCGTAGAAGAGTTGCTGGATGTACGCTACACAAAAAACTTACACTGTTCTTAACAATCCTACACTTCATTTAAATACTATTTATATAAATGTATTATTGTTAATATATTAATTTTGTAGATTCGTATGATGTTTAAAACAAATACACTTTGGTTTCTTTTTTATAGAAGTAATAAATTAATAGATTCTTTAATCACCACTTAAAAGTGGACGTAGACGGTACGTTAACGCGTAATTCCCGTAAATATATTATGAAACGCAATAATTTAAAAGCTAGTATAATAAGAACCACAGATTTAAATAAGATTTTTTTCTTCAGCAATGTATTAAATTCTATCTACACACACCGTTATGTATTACTACTGACTATGACTATTCTAATATTGTCAATTATTTGAATTCTTTACAATAAAAAAATATAACGAAACAATACATTCAATCGGCCAGCTATGTCAATAGTCCACACTCAAATTATCTTTTTATAATATATATACTGTAAACGATATCATATTTGTTTTATTGAAACCTTCGTAAACACAATAGTTCGTGTATGTCATTGTTAATTGTAATAACAGGTTACGTAACACGACATACGGCGAAAACTAGACACACACAGTATTAAATTAGTACGATTTTAAAACGTAAGAACCTAGTAGTAAAGGACGTGGCTTAAGTTATTGAACAAAATAAAAACAATAAATTACCTACCCCCTAACTTGGGCCATTACAAACGTGCGAACCGAGTCATAAATCTTTTGCTCACACTAGGTACTCACTCTCGCTCGCACACAGTAGTAGTCTGAGCGAGAGATCCGATATGCCTATAAGTGTGAGCGCGAGGTCTGATAAAAATGATTTATGACTCAGTTCGCACGTTCGTAATGGCCCAAATATAGTCAAGTTTTCGTTTTCTATTCTATTATATTCTCTTGTTTCATTGGCTAGTGTCACTCAGTCACGTGATCAAAACAAAATATGAAAGCCAATGAAACAAGAAGATAGAAAATAGCATAGAAAATGAAAAACCTTTGCAACGTGTCTAGTTGGGGCGAAAATTATTTAATCATCTACATTTTAAAAGTCAATAAGGAAATAACTTTACTAATAAATAAAATGTAGATTATTTCCATTGTGGTTTTTTTTATGAAATTTCAGACTTTGATGAACATTTAAAAACTAGTGATATAATTTGTACAAATATTATAAAATCGAAAGTTACTGTTTGTCTGTTATGCTTTCACGGATAAAAATTTTCACCGATTTGGAGAATTTTTTGTATAGAAATAAAGTGCGCCTTGTAGAATGACAGCTTACTTTTTACGTATTTATAATATTAGTATGGATAATCAATTCGAGTGTTGGCTATAGGACTCCTTAAAGACTGGAACCTAAGCTTATAGCGAGGCAGTCAATAGTTAGTGCAGTGTTACCTTGCTCTGTTGATGTGCGGGCGGTGGGGCAGGTGTGACGGTGACTCCAGGCGGTACCACGCAACCGCTTCCTGCTAGGGCCGTGCCTGTCGTAGTGTCCTGGAAGAGAGAGAAGGGTTTAAATGAACTAATTCGGTGATAGTTCGCTGTTATGCTTTCATCGTCATCACATCAACGACCTTTAAAGCAGGTCACTCCTGGACAGAGACTCTCCTTAAGAAGGTTTTAGCCTAGTATACCAATCCTTCCCATCCTTTATATATGAGTTTACCAAAATGACTCTACTCTGCCTGATGGAAAGCATATGCTGAATCTAAGAGTGGTGATCAGCATTTTTTTGTACACAATGCAGCATGGTGACGCCCACCATGGCTGACTAGGGAGATACTTTTGCATCGGTTGGTCATTAAAGGTCGAGCCCGGCCCATTCGTGTTGAAATCAGCGTAGCTCTACTGCCTTGAAAATACTGACCTGAGTCTTTGTTTCAAGTTTTCTTACTTTTTGCAGAGGTGTTGTGTGCTTCTTTAACTATTATATAATAATATTTCTTCTTAAAATTCTTTGGGTGGTATAGAAACCCAAATGATCAACAATCAGTAGGGTTAGTATTGTCCCGGTCGAGCCGGCACATTAAAAAAAAGATTAAAAAAAGTTTAAGCCCTTAAAAAAAAAGAACAGGTTTTATAGAATACCTTGGCTGGAGGTAGCCCGGTAGTCTGCTGCGACTGACGTAGCTTCCTTATCAATACGAGCCGAGTCTCCTCCGCACGTAACTTCTCGCGCAACGCACGTAAATGGCGTTCCCGCTCCCATATCTCTGCACTTGACAATTCCTGTAATCAAAGTGATTTATATCTTAAATATGAAATTCTCATGTCGCAGTGTTTGTAGTTAAACTACTCCAAAACCGTTTGACCGATTCTCATGAAATTTTGTGTACATATTGGGTAGGTCTGAGAATCGGACATTTATTTTTTATATCCCTAGAACGCGAGCGGAGCCGCGGGCACAGCTAGTCTTGTATATAAAATCTAGTGTTGCGGTGTTTGTAGTTAAACTACTCCGAAACGGCTTGACCCATTCTCATGAAATTTTGTGTACATATTGGATAGGTCTGGGAATCGGACAACATCTATTTTTCATACCTCTAGGACGCGAGCGGAGCCGCGGGCACATCTAGTAATTATATAATATATACGTATATAATCTATTATCAGATTGTTAAGATGAATTCCGAGGCTATTTAACCGGTTTTCACGTTATTTTCTTCAATATGTGTTTTTAGTTAACATTGCGTTTAGATTCTTATGAGTCGAGCAGAATTTAAGACACGTAGGCCAAGTTGCGTGGGTCAGTTAGGGTACATATATGTATATATCCTACTTTGCTTTTGCCCGCGGTTCCGTCCGTAAATATTTTCCGAGCTAATATATTTGGACACTCACTCACAATGTGGATTTCCATTGTCAAAAGAATTTTCAAAATCGGTTCAGTAGATTCAGAGATTACCTGACAAAAATTTAGGAAAAATTGCAAAAATTAAAGGAAAAATTAATTACGGGCGATCTGAGGTCGGGAAGGGGGAGAGGGGGGGGGTTTTAAGGGAAAAAAATGGCTTATCTCGATTTCCGGCAAAACTCCTATGGAAAAAAGTTAAATGGCAAAGTTGTAGGTAATAAAAAGATCTACTAATTTTTTTTTCATTAAACCCATACGTTTTGAACATCTATGGATAGGTTTTCAAAAATGATGAGGTTTCTAATATATTTTTTTTCTAAACTGAATAGTTTGCGCTAGACACTTCCAAAGTGGAAAAAAGTGTCCCCCCCCCCCCCCTCTTTAACCTCTAAAATAAGAGAGTGATAAAGCTAAAAATAATATATGTTGTACATTACATGCAAACTACCAACGAAAATTGGTTTGAACGAGATCTAGTAAGTAGTTTTTTAAATACGTCATAAATCGTAAAACGCATTTTACCTTTCATTCAATTAATACACTATTATAAAAACATCGATCAAAGTTACAACGAACTACAAGAACTTTTATATGATGTTACTTGCTGATACGGAACCCTTCATGGGCGAGTCCGACTCGCACTTGGCCGCTTTTTTGTTTGAAACACTTGTCTTTATAACAATAAATATATAATACATTTTCACCTCATAAAAGATTGAAAAAATAATGAAAGCTGTTTATTTAGCTTTAAATATTTTAGTTATTAATAACAATCTTTCTGGCGTCTAACACCAAACGCCATCTAGTCCCAAATTAAACAGAGCAAGTAAACGAATAATGTAAGTTGTGTGTGAAGAAGACGTAGTAATTATATACATTAATATAAGACGTAATAATTATACACATTATTATAAGACGTAATTAGTATAAGGCTTGAATTTTTTTTATTATTTTTAATTACCGGTAATTGATTCCGTATACGAAACATATTGCGCAATAACTATTTATCATTAATCTTCTAACATTTTATAAAAATATGTCCTTGAATCTATTATTAGTTACTTTTTATACTATTCCATGGACTAACATTATAAATTCGAAAAGTAACTCCATCTGTTACAGTTTCACGGCTAAACTGCTTCTATTTCAATCAAATTTGGCATGGAGATACTTTAATTCTCAAAGAACGATATAGGTTACTCTTTACCGCGTTAAATGATGTACAGGCGAGCGGAAACGCGGGCATAAGCCAGTATACTTGTAGATTTCTAATCTTTACTCGCCTTTGACATATTGTTTGCCAAACATAATACTTATCTACATAACAAACAAAATTAATAAATATTACATTATTTGATTGTTTGAGTACGTTTTCAATATAAATGAAAGAAATCAATGTCTATTGATATTAAGAGACGAGTTCAACTTTCTGAACTGGCCCTGAGAAGAGAAATAAACTCACGAGATTATAGTCTCTTTTAAAGTTAGACAATCTTCTTCATATGTTTGCAGTTTTATTTATCCCTACTAATATTATAAATGCAAAAGTAACTCTGTCTGTCTGTTACGCTTTCACGCCTAAACCACTGAACCCATTTTGATGAAATTTGGTATGAAGATAGAACTGAACTTGGGAAAGGACATAGGCTACTTTTTACCGCGATAACCGAATCCACGCGGACGGAACCGCGGGCGAAAGCTAGTATATTAATATGATAAGGAGGTAAAGTTTGGGAGTTTGTGAGGTTGTAATCCCTGAATCTACTGAACCGATTTTGAAAATTATTTTAGCAATAAAAAGTCATAGTGCCATAGACTATGAAAAAAGGTACCGCGATATCTGACATATACGCGGGCGAAGTCGCGCACTATAGCTAGAAAACATGACTGCCTCGTTGGTCTAGTGGTGAGCTGACTGCTGATCAAGAGGTCTCGGGTTCGATTCCCGGGTCGGACCAAATGTTTGTGTGATCCGCAAATATTTGTTTCGGAGTTTGGGTGTTTTCTATGTATAATATGTATGTATTTACAAAAAAAAAGTATGTTTATGTATTTATATCAGTTGTTTAGTTACTCATAATACAAGCTATGCTTAGTTCGGGGACTAGATGGCGTTGTGTGTAAAATGTCCGAAATATTTATTTATTATGATTACTCTAAAGACCTCCAAATAAGAAAAAACGAAATCGGTGAATATACTCCTCCCTTTTGAAATCGGTTAAAAATTCGAACATAGAACTTACTCTGTGTCCGGGTATAGGCAGCGGAGGGTCATTCTCATCATCTTCAGAGTCCTCGTCGTCGCGAGGATCGCGGGGAGACTCCGGTGCTGCCACTGGGAGTGCACTCGGTGTAATAGACACATTCACATTGCCGGAGTTTAACTTACTGCTCACATCTGGGCGAAAAATATATATTTTCTTTTCTTTATGTTCTAAAAAAGAAAACTGGGTATTATCCTTGTGTTGCGGGCTTTCTAAACATTCGAATTCGTTTCTAGGTAGTAGAGCCATCTTAATAATGAAAGCATTCTTACTGGCGTATTTCGTTGGTGAGTGTGAGACCGGAAGCCAATCATTCTGCATCATTCTCCCGGTCTCCGGAGGCCGGGAGAGTGATGCTTTATCTTTAGTCACAATGAGGATAGTGACCCTTACTCTTAGAATTTACTCATGCTTTCCATCAGGCAAGGTAGAGTCACTTTGGTAGGCTTATATGGACAAAATTAGATCAATGTTTCCATAGTCTATAGCAACCCGCAACACCAGTAGTAATAATCTGATAGCTGCTTTCATCCCCCTAAATGTCCCCCCCCCCCCACTTACAGAGAGGTAGGTAAACCGTAGTAATATTTTCGGACACCTAAGGGATTAGATCTGTCCCTAAAAGTTAGGGGCTACCTACGTTAGCTGCTAGTAAGGAGTAGTCGTAGGAGAGTAAGTACTGTTGGTTAAAACGGGCGTGTCACTGCTAATAAAAAAAAATCGAAACCCACCCTAGAAGACGTCACACTTTGAAGTAACAAAACAATGATTTAATTATTCCCGGGATCCATGAGATCCTTTCTTACAGTAAATTGTACTGATTAGCTGTAAGTTATGTCAAAAAACACAAGTTTTCACGATTTTACGTGATATGAAGACATTTTTAGGGTTCCGCAGTTCATGACTCGGAACCTTCATAGAATCGTCATGTCCGTCCGTCCTCGACTTACCGCCCCAACGGTTGGTGCTACAAAGATGAAACTGATGTGTTGTGATTACGTCGACAAAGTGCTACAATAAAATTATGAAAAAATATTTTTATTCAGGCTACCGCCGCAGGAGCAGATGTAGTGGGGATGATTTTTTTTCTCGCGCCATCTCCATCGTGTGGGATATCATTAGATAGGCCTTTTAAAAACATTGTGAGGTTGCTAAAACCATTTTTCGATTTGAGTATCCATTTGCAAGTTAACACCAACTTTAAAGCGCATTTTTTTTGAAAAACAGGGCATCCCTCTCCTCTAAAAACTAAACGGCTAGCTTAATAAATCTGAAAAAATTAATGATAGTATTCCATATATTGAACTCTAAAGCAAAACTATAGCGGTTAGGATAACTTTTTTAAATTCACGAGTTATAGGGGCCTGACTTGTAAAATGCACTAACTTGGAAAACAAAAATAAAGAAATAATAAGTAAACATAACAATTATCTATTGGACACGATTCTAAATCCATCTATCATTCATTATGTGTGAGTACGGTATATTCTATGTGTGGTCTAACACACACTTAGCCATTATTTTAGTTATTAAACAGAATGTGTCTAAGATTAACCTGAAAAGGGTGTAGGGTTGACCATAGACTGCTTGCGGTGCGGTGGTGCGGCCGGCAACAACACGATGTCCGGACTCTCCGCATAGCTGCGCTGTTCCGATCGAGGGCGAAGCACTCTTTTGCCGCTGGAGCCCTGTAGACCAGAAATTCAATAAGATATGATAAATAGCTATGCAGCTGACTCTAACGAATAAAAATAATAATAATAATATGTTATGGTACGTTTACACGCTTGCCAAGCCTTGGCAAACTGCAAACAGTCTCAAGCCTCCACAAATCTCGTTTGGCGTTTGAAAGGCGTTTATACGCTTGCGAAAAATAGTCATCAATATCTCTTTTTTATTTCCTTTACTGGCCTTCCAGTAAGTTCAGCAAGATGAATCCATGCATCTGCTTGTTTCTTCTTATCTTTATGATTTGCATCTTTCGGATTCCAGATGCATGATTCCATCTGGTAATGTTCCAGAAACGAAAGACTCCTCATTCGACCATCAACTCATTTTTTATTTATTTTTTTGTAAAATCAAGCAAGCGTGTACTCGCCGCGAGATCACAATGGCTACTAAACGCGGACCAACATGTAAATGCATCGCAAGCGCTTGCCGCAAACGACCTTTAATCTGCGTAAAAAAACCGACACTCGACTGGATCGGAAGCAAGCAGGCACAAGCCCACGCAAGCCAAGCCAAACGCCCTTTTTACATGCTTGCGATTGTCGATCCTTGCCAAGGCTTGGCAAGCGTGTAAACGTACCTTTAACTACTCAACCGACTTCACACTTAGATATATATATCTATATATTATACTTATAAAACTGAAGAGTTTGTTTGTTTGGTTTAACTTTAGGGCCTTAGGGCGGCATAAGAACATCGAACGGTAAGATTACATAGCCACAGCTTGTCTTGTCAGTCCCCAACTCGGCCAGTGTGGGAACGTATGGACTTAACCCTCTCTTGAGAGGAGACCCGAGCTCAGCAGTGGGACTTATGGGTTCTTGATGAACTCTGTCTGTTACGTACGGCTGTACTGATTTGGATGAATTTTGGTATAGATATAGATTGGACCTTGAAGAAGGGAAGGCTTCAGGGGGCAAACCATACTTTATTACTTACCGGCAAGGGTTATCAATCAAAACTAAATTTGTCACCGCATGCAGCACTCTAAAGTGTTTAGTAAGCTTACAAAACAATGCATTATACAGTCCAATTTTATATAGGTATTGTGATGCATATTTTTCTCGTTTCCGTTCATTACTTTTAAGCATTCAGGTTTTTTGTATCTATAATAATTATTTTATTACAATCTTTGTTTAGAAGCTAGATAGCTTTGTGCGGAACAAAAGCAATAAACATAAGAGAAATGTTTACATACTTGTCAAAAGACGCGCTTGATTTTATAGCGTGCAGCATCGAAACAGAATTCTAAATACAAATATTTGCATATTTGATTGGTACTGAATGATTTACGTTGTTTCAATACTGATTCAATCAAACGCATTGTTTAACAGGATAGTAATCATTAGATATAATAATTAGGATAGCAATAATTATTTTCCTACTGAATTTGAGGTTGTATGTGTCACAAATCAAGAAAGGTTATTCCAGATTTTATTTGGGAGTCTGTTAAAATTTTTGTATTCTTAATAAACTGGCTTTTGATCGCAATTGCGCTCGTGTGTTTGTCGGTTTTCGCGATTAAGAGTAACACATGTCCTTTTTCAAGAATCAACATATCTCTATGTCCAAATATTAGTATGGATTTAAAATGTAACTTCCCTTCTTCTATGTAAATAATAGTATTCCAAAGATACGTTCTCCTGCTTCACATTTAAATTATAGGTTTAAAAATAAATGTCTAGGCAATTTACTATTTACTTGGATACTTACCCTTTCAATCTTTCCAAGGAAAGCAATAGAAATAATAATACATAGCTCATTAATATAGTTCATTTCATATTTACTTAGGTAAACAATATTCATCTAAATAAAAAAAATACGAATTTACTTAATGTTAAGATCAAAATTTAAATAGATAAGTAAATGCAAGGTTAAAGTAAAAAATTAACTAAAAGCCTTGAGAAAATATAAGTGTATGTATCTTGTAATAATATGTAATTTTAGAAGAGCTACTACATAAAAGAATTGTACCTTCTACATACATAAACAACAACATCAACAAAAAGTAAAAATGTGCTTTTTTTAAGAGTGATTTAAATTATGTGGTTTCTTTATGACTCTTCATTTAATTACTATCTGAGACCTGCAGTGTTAGTCGCGGTTATTGTTGTCAATCTCGAGTAAAGCCGTGGAGTGAAGCTTGTCTAAATTTTTTAGCCTAAGTTACATGTAGTTAACATGCACAGTATCAAGAGCATCAGGAGTTTCTGGTACTTTCATTAAACTCATGAACGACATAGACTACATTCACACGTAATCATCAATCAGCACAAAAAGTATGTATGATTTACAAAGCAGGACATTTCTCTGTATCCATAGATGATACATCTCACGGAAGTATTCTTAACATGTTCATAAATTGTTGCAGTCGAAACAAACAACTTTTCTGTCTGTTTGTTCTGGTTAATCTCTGGAACACCTAGACCAATTTCGACAGGACTTTTACTGGCAAATAGCTGATGACCTAAGGAGTAACATGGGCAAATTTTTTTTTTACTAGCTTCACTTCACATATTTACTGCAATTTAGAACAATAACCACCATTAGCACTGTAGGACTCAGATAGTAAAAAAAAAAAATATTGACCACAGTTAAAAACATTATATGTTACATTCTTTTAAGAAATCTGTTACATCAGTTGATAGAAGTTCCATTCTATGTAAATGTTATATTTTCCTTAAACACAGATCATTAACATAATCACAATTATCAGGAAAATGAGTACTAAGTTTAGTGTATCAAAAAATGAAGTAATCATTATTTTTATAAGAAGCATGTCTAAACTTGTAAGACTAAAAACCATGTCATGATAACAATACCATAATTTATGTTTTATAGACATAAACAAACTTTGTTTATTTTATAACTTTAGCACTAGGTGATTAATAAATATCAAACACAAATTTGGAACACAGAGACAGCAATCTGTATTTTAACTACATGACTACATAAATTCTTAATTTAATTGGCTTTGATGTAACCCACATATTATGAATAAAAATAGATTCACAAAACTATTAAGATTTAGGCCATCACATAACAGTATGTTCAAACGGTTAATTTAAACAATATGTTTGTTTATTTACACAAAATATTACTAAAAGTGAAATTAATACTCACATGAGGTGGTGGTTGAGCAGGAGTTATGGTAAGTCCACTAGCCGTCAAAGCCCTCAATTCACTCAGTTCAGGTGGCAATGACCTGATCATTAAAAAATTACATAATTTTAGATAATTTATTAATGTAAACAATAAATAATTAAAAATATAAAATCACCTGACGCTGAGGTCGACCGCAGAGTCGTCTACGTCCATTATGGTTAGTCACTTCTGTAACAATTACGTATTACCAATTATACCCAAATTATTTGGCACATCAATCAATATAAACAATTAACATTTTAAGTATTTCACTACACACAACCACTATTTTAAAATTGGCAAATATTGCAACGCGTGTTTGATCATTGATTATGTCGACATAACAATGAAATTTGTGATCATTTAGATCGATTTTTTGTTCAAATGTAATGCACACGCACGCATCACCGGGATGACAACTGACATGACTACGGTCAATGAGCTCAAAACATAACAACACTTTTTAATTACAACTAACAATACCTAGTTTCTTAAATAAAGCACCTGTCGCATATCTTTTTAATCACTATTTAGAGCTAAATTAATTAATCAAGTGTTAAAATGAAGCACAATCTGATACACAACAGAAATCCCTTCGCAGCCATTGGCAACAGATAACATAAACATAGACTTAATTAGTTACTTAATAATTATCTGATTGTCTTTAGGTTTTCCAAAAGTAGGATTACTTTAGACTATTTATTTTTGTTATGCGTCACCCGAATGAAAGTTTTTTTATTTTAAGTGAAAATTAAGTTCTGGAGCTAATTATTCAATACCTAAAAACAGTTTTAAATGAAACAATAATATTTTAACTGTCCAGTTTGAAATTTATTAACTTAATCTATCCAAGACAAAATTGCAAATGTAAAAAAAATGAGAATTGTTATTCTATCCAGAATAAAGATGTAAAGTCCTCCTTGACAGCTTTTCTTTCCAATACAAAAATAAAGAAATACTTTATCATTGTACCGAATCATTAAATCAATTAGAACTTTTGTCTGTGGTGCTGTGAACCATACATATCTATGCTGTGGACACATTCTCTGTCATTCATTGTCATATTGACAGATTATTATTTACTATTTATTTCACATGCTTTCAGCTTTTGTGCGATACCTATATAGTACCTATCTTTAAATGCCGATTAATGTGTGTTGGGTAAAGTTAATGAAATTTTTTTAATTGTAATAAAATGCCTGGTCCTGATTTACTATCAAGTCAAGGTCTTCGCCTGGACGGGCGCAGACCCAACGAGCTTCGTCGTATAATATGCAAGCTAGGCGTATTCACACAACCCGACGGTAGTGCTTATTTAGAACAAGGAAATACAAAAGTCCTAGCGGCTGTTTATGGTCCTCATCAAGTAAGTGCAGGATTTTTATACTTAGAAGAAATAAATATTTCGGTCAAGTAAGTTACCATAAAAGTCACTCTTATTTTTTTCTATTTTTAAGCCTACTAAAATGATTCCATTTATTATCATCAGCAGCCTTTTGTAGTTCACTGTATAGTATCGTCCCCGCAATGGGAAAATTAAATAAGTCCGGTTTTGGCGAAATTGACTTTTCCTTATTTTGAAAACACCTAAAACATGCCGCATATTTGAGCCTTACAGGCATTTTCGTATCGTATTCCGTTCCAAAAATATAGTCATTTTTGTCAGACAGATGAATTAATAAATACCTTCAGACTAATACTATTTTTTGAAGGAAAAATAAATAACCCAGTACATAAATCAATAACTGCGGTTAATGATAAGTTCAATGTTTATTATTGTAAATAAAATGAGTTGTTGAATTTTACCTCAACTTAAATAAATCTCACAAAACACTAAATCGCGTTTATCTCAGAACCACAAAATCAGAGTTATTTAATTTTTTCACTACGGGGACTGTATGCTCCCTTAGTCAACCAAAGAAATTTAATAAATATTGTTAATATAACGTTCATAAATTTCGTTCATCTTTCATAAACCATTGGTAGTACACCTAACTAAATAATTTATTTATGATTGTTGTGATCTGTTTCAGGCTGCAAAATCCAAAAGCCTACAGGATGGAGTAGTAGTCAACTGTCAATATAGCATGGCTACATTTTCAACAGGTACCAAATAGTATTTATAGGCACTTTATTGAGTGATATTAAAAATTAGGTTTTTTAGGGTGTTACTTTTGCCTTAACAGTAAATCTTGGCACTTTATCATAAGGATTAAGAGAGAGATGGCAAATAGAATACAAAAATTCTCCTTTATTCACCTTGGTGAATCAATTAAAGGCAAACAAAGGCCATCATATTTAACCCCCTATGCAAAAACGACATGGTGTTATAATTTCACGTCTGTGGGTGTCTGACTATCTATGGCATCATAGCTCCCGAACAGTTGAACCATTTTTTTTTTTTTTGAAAGGTGAATTATTCGGGAGTGTTCTTAGCCATGTTTGATGGAAAATTGGTCCAATCAGTCAGCGGTATTTAAATTTTTAATTTTATAGATTATAGTTGAATTATTTCTTGTGGGTGATATCACCTAGGTAATGGAAATATTACCATGGTGGTCTACTTTATTCACCAGAGTGATATTAATTATTTGTATTATTTCTGCTGGATGAGATCACCTAGGTGAACATAGTAGAGTAAACCATATTTGAATGTCCTAAGCCCAACAAATTATGTGAAGGGTCAGTTTGATCTCAAGTAATGGTAGTTCACTGCTCCATTGGTCTAGTCATAGCAGGCCAGATTATTGAAAATGGTGTTTGTACCCATGCCTCAGACAGACAGTTGTTGTGAATACCTATGGCAATTTCAATCAACATGATATATTTTTATTTTAAACAAGTGTAAAAAATTTCAGGTGAAAGAAAGAATCGGCCTCGTGGTGACAGAAAATCCCAAGAGATGTCAATGCACTTAAGACAAGCCCTCACAGCTGCTATAAAAACAGAACTGTATCCTCGGTCACAGATAGACATTTATGTTGAAGTTCTACAGGTTTGTCCTATCATTGTTTGGATACTTATGTATTTCAACACAGTTGACTGAATGTGGTATTCATGGATCAGCAGTAACATTTCAAAAGTTAAGCAATGTTAGCCAGGTAAGTCTATACATGGGTGACCAGTCTTAACACGTTGAAACTGCTCCACGCCTCGCAGAGCACATTAAGCGTCGGTACTGGCTGCCATTTAGAAGCTCTAGAAAGTCCGTCAAGCCTTTAGCATCATACTTGTGTAGTAATTTTGTATCAAAACTGAACTCAAACCTTATTAAAGCGCGAGAGGTTGGCATCAGATTGTAATAAATTTTGTAATCTTCTCTATACTAAACGGTGTTTTTGAAATTTTCTTCCACAGTCAGTAATGTACTACTATAAAAAAAAATACATGAAGATATGACTTTACCGCGAAAAAAAGCCAGTAAGGTACATGGTAGTTATTTTAGGCAGATGGTGGTGCGTATTGCGCATGCGTGAACGCCGCGACTCTGGCGCTGATCGACGCCGGTATTCCTTTACGTGCTTACGCGTGTGCCTGCTCCGCGTCCATGGCTTGGCGCAATGGGGAACCCGAGCCTCTTGTTGATGTTGGACATGTGGAGGAGGCGGCCGGAGGAGTGGTGTTGACTGTTGCTAGTCTTCCTAGCACTGGTAAGTTTAGTTTATAGTTGCAAGACACAAAAAAAAGCAGATGTCATATTTGTTGGGCCCTTTGACCTAATAATAAATACTGACTGCTCAGCTAGAATCTGTGAGTTCAATTCTCACATAGGACAAACAATATGTATGTATTTAGAAAAATGTATAGGTATCTAAACATATTTTTTTGAAAGACAACTCCCACATTAGGACTATACATCATGTGTCGCGGGTACTTTACAAACATACATGAAACGGACTCAAAGAACACCCAAACTTAGAACAACAATTTCTGGATCACACAGTGTTGTCTCAAGTGGGATTCGAAAAAACAACACTTAGCGCAGTAGAAAGCGGCTTGGCTTAAACCACTAGGCCAATTACGCTCGTATTCAAGAGGATTTGCATACGCTTTTACATTTTCACACAGTTTCCTTTGAATCCGCAATCCAACCTACAAAATTCTGTCAAATGTGCTTTAATGTTTAAGAAATGTCGGTATCGAGTTGTGGAGATATTTGTGAAACTTCAGATTGACTCAGTGTGAATTGGCTGTAAGTACAGGATGTGCCTATAGTGCAGTCATTGAAGCATTATTGCTCCGTTTTTTTTACTGTGAACCGAATTCCATACAATTTTGGAATTAGGTTCATCTTACCCTTAACTTCAAAAGTGAAAATGATTTGAACTCCGCAACCACCCTAGGGGTGGTTGCCACCCCTTCTCGGGGGTGTTTTTTTTTTATTCAAAATAACCTCGGATATCGATAGAAGGCCTAATTTTAAGCAAAAAATCATCTGTAAAGTTTTTCAAAAAATCCAATACTTTTCAAGTTATTGGCAATTGAAAATTCGCAATTTTTTCACGTTTTTCATCGGTTTCTTGCAAATATCTCCAAAAATATACGTTTTATCGAAAATTATATAAAGAACAAAATTGTAGCAGGTAAAACAATGAACAATTTGTTTTTTTATAAAGTATTCTAAGAGCAATATTAAGCTAGATATTGAAGATCAAAGCCGTTTTTATTTTGTCTGTAATTCAATGCCATCTAGCGGCGAGCAGATGCATTTTATGCATTCTAATACAATAGGGTTTTGTAGTGCTTGAAATAAGCTTTAAAATGAGCACTATTAAAAGTCTTTTGCACGTAAAATAAGTGAGCTGTATTGCAAATAAGGGGAGCATCTAATGTTTTTTCTTTTAAATCAATGGGTTTCATAAGTGCCATTTCCACCAAAATTAAAATGAATCGTATTCCGCCTAGAATTAACTTTATTATGAAGAGTTTGATAGATAGTATCAGTTTGGCTGCTTCAGGACACATAGTTTTCAAAAAAGTCACGATTAAATAAAAATTAAAATTTCAAATTTTTAAAAAACCCACTTTTTTTTCCTAATATCTCAAAAATGACGACAGATACGTATAAAAGTGTACGGATTAAAAATTTAGGTATTTTTTTGACAAGCAACTTGGTTTCCTTGTTTTCTCTGTCAAACAAAAATTGACGGATATATGATTGTTTAAAGAGCGCGTGGCAGCGCAATCACAGCCTCTCTTAAGCCCTTTAACCCTTCACCGTTTTAGAAAAAGGTTTTTTACTATATATTGCAATAAAGGATGTTGTAGCTCTCTTAATTACCTTTACAATGGTTTTTTATAAATTGTGATAGTATGAAAATTGAAGGAGTTATGGTCCAAAAACTCATCATATTTTTTCTACTTAGTAACTGAAAATTTCTGAGTGAGAATATTTGGAGCAATGTGAAAGTACGCAGTATAATAGAGACCCACAACTATTGTAATGTGTATATATATACATAATATGGCTCATATATTTTGCAAACGTGAAACAAAAACAACAAACAAATCCACTTAAGTCTGTAGATCCACCCGCACCACAAGAACTGCTGAAAATGATTTTTTGCAACTGCAAAAAAGGATGTGGAGCGTCTTGCGGATGCAGAAAAGTTGGTCTGTTTTGTAATAGTACCTGTGGAACGTGCAGTGAAGATAACTGCTAAAATAGCCCTCTAATTCAGCCAGAAGATGTTGAATGTCACAGCGACTCCGACATTGAGTCATGAATAATAATATTACATTTTAATAATAATAGTACAATTTTATATAATTTGTAAGTAAATATTTTATTCAATAAATGGCAATTTTTTACTCTAAATTAAATTATTTTGAAATATGTAATCATATATATTTACTGTTTTACTTTAGGGGTAGTTTTAAGGGTAGAAAAGCTTAGGAATATGATAATAATTTTCGAGAGTGTGGAATAATATTTAGATCCTTTTCATTTTATCAAAAAAAAATGTTTTTTTTTTATCAAGGGGTTAGTTTTCAAGGGTTGAAAGGGGGTTAAAAATTTGATAATTATTATAGAGAATATAAAATATTACTTACTCTATACTTACATCTTTTTATGTCATACCAAAGTATTTTTTTGTGATTTTTTCAATTTAGGGGTTGTTTGCAAGGGTTGTAAGATTTTTAAGGGGTTGAAAATGATTTTAATATGAGGTAATTATGTTAGAAAATACTTTACAATTTCACCACTTACTATTAGACATGTTTTCTAGCGATAAAATGGGTCAATGGCGATTTTTCCATTAAGGGGTTGTTTACACCCCTTAAAAATAATGGGCGGAGTTTAGATCATTTTCACTTTTGAAGTTAAGGGTAAGATGAGCCTAATTCCAAAATTTCATGCAAATCGGTTCACAGTAAAAAAAACGGAGGTAAGACCGTATTTTTCGCTTCAATGACTGCACTACTAGTTTGTGTGACATGTACTAGGTTAATTTTGTGGACTCAGTGCTATGATAGGCTGCAATTTTATTACCCACCTGAAATCTTATGAACCCTGGATAGAGCCCAGGGTCGGTTGTTGCCCAATAACTCCCACACCCTGGGGTTAATAAAAATAGATCAATTACTGCTACAATAAATTTTAAAGTATAGAAGATTGGTACTTAAAATGTTAAACACAAGCTAACAAATTATAGTCATGTTGCCATTTAAGTGGACTCACTTTCACCTTACGCATTTAATTTCCAGGTAGCATTGGGTTATTAGAAATGTCACACAGACTTCACATGGATTATTTCGATGTTGTCATGTCCAGAGCTATGCAAGGATGTCGAGATATAGAGGTAAGTCTACTATTTATGCACTTGAGAATTTGTCTAATTGATGACTGGTAGAATTTTTGGTAGGTAACTTTGTTTTCAAATAAGCATCTTTTCTTTATAGTGACTTCTTTTTTTACTTAATAACATTGTTTTACTTAAATAATCTATTACAGGTGATTTTGGACAGAGCGGTCAGGGAGCACTTGGCAGAAGGGTGGACCAAACAAGATGTAATAACTATATGAAATAAACATTTGTTTTTTATAAAATGATTGTATTTCAATAAAAACAAACTCCATCCATGCCTCGTCTAAAACAAATGGAAGAAAACAAATAAAATAGACTTACATATTTATTAGAGATCTGAACAAATAAGAAATTAAATTATATGTACAGTCTATGTTAAAACTAACTAAATTAGAGGTAAGTTAATAGGTACACACTTTTTCCATTACTTTGCTTATTGTATGGTGAACAAAAAAAATCTTACTTTAGAATGGAAACATTCTATGGCAAACGAAAAAGTGACGTAACATAGAGTCAGCAAATAATTGTTACAGCTATAGCCGGCAGAGTTAACGCAAAATGAAAAGAAAGTTAATATACTTTATATATCGGATGTAAAAATCAGTCCATCCGTTCCTGCGATTGCACACACTAAATAAATAAAATGTAACTTTAAAATAAATAAAACAAGTACTATATTGTACTCTTAAATCTTCTTGCACAAAATTACACATATTGCACCTGAAGAGACATACTAACTCAAAATAAATATTGCTTTGTCCTAAGACTTTGTTAAAACGGTTATTCATATTTTTTTTATATTTAAAAATGTATAAAACTTTCGACATTACCGCGTAACATAATTGCAACATTTTTAAAATAACTCGACCGTATAAAATATGCATAATATATATGACATTGTATACATCCAACGTTGCTTTACGATCAAAATATTATAACGGGATGTAAAAAATGTTATCTTAATACACTGAGTTGCTAAGGCACTCATCTACATTTATCATCTAATATATAGAAAAAACTTTATGCGTAAGCAAATGAGAAAAAAATGTGGGCATTTGAAAAAAAAATATCTCGTCCATTGCGTTACATGCAAAACAAATATCTCTCAATTCCAAAGGAGACTTAACCTAGTTGTATAATACGAATAAATGTTTTGTCACATCCCTATGGCTCCGATGTAATGCTGTCGAATTAGCGACGAGATTGGTTCGACACCATCGTCGAGTGAAAGGACGTAGTGTAAACTCCGCCTACAATCCGTCAATTCTTTGTATAAAAAATATATAAGACTAAGTCTTATATGCGACACTGTATACTACCTTTGACAAAAGTCATAAATAAATTGACTTATGTTAAACTAAAATTGCACTTTCCTATGAACGCATGACGTCTAAGCAGGCACCAGCTTCTACTTATTAACAATAACAACTGTAAATAAATAAAGGTATATATATATTGTATATAAAGAATGGACGCCGTCCATCCACGTTGTTCTTTTCGCTAACCCGAGAGCGGCTTACGACACTAAACGACAGCTATGGTAAAAAAGTCTAAGCTTTATGTGAACATGGGACCACAGTCGTTAGTTGGCCGCCACGGGCTCTGGAGCCACCACTTTTTGACTAGAATCGCCCGCCACCGTATCTGTAAACAAAATACATTTCAAAAATAATCAAAAGTCAAAATAAAATTTTAGTCTGTCACTCTACAGAGTTAATTGACTGTATGGATGGGGAAGTAGTTAAAGGTCTCAGATTGTCGTATTTTATTTTTTAAAGTCGCCCATGACACAATACATTTTCCTAGTGCAATTATCTTTTCAAAATTCCCAGTACTTCTCTCCCAGTTGATCAAATCATAAAAACCAACTGTGAAATATAAATAGTTAAAACATGAAGTATGATATAGCCAGACTGTCTGTAGATACTGACCATTACTAGTCTTGTTAGGCGAGTTGTGTGGCGAACTGTTCTGTGACTCGCTAGTGCTACCCTCCGCTTCGCCCGTCTCACCGGCTGATGACGTCGCCTGCCAACAATCATTCTGTTAAAACATTCTAAAATCGTTAGTTAAAAAATGTGTAAAAAACTGAATACAAACGTAGATGATATTATAATCATCTGATTAGAGATGTATAATAAATCCATGAATGTGAATAGACTAGCTATAAGCAAGTAGGGATTGCAGTCCAGCAAAGTGGTCAATTTTAGGTGCTGCGGGATCCCGCAATATCTTGCGGATCCGCAAGCATCAGCCGGTGCAAATTTATTCAAATTGCCGCCTTTAATCTACTCGGAAATACTTTATTTCACTACTTTGCTACTTAGACTACTTCATATTTCTAACATTACGATTAGAAAAATTAAAAGAAATCTATGGATAGGATAGGTGTTCAAAAATGTTGAGGTTTCTAATATATTTTTTTTTCTAAACTGAATAGTGTGCACGAGAGACACTTCCAAAATGGAAAATTGTGTAAATTCTAAAATAAGAGTGATAAAACTAATAAAAATATATGTTGTACATTACCATGCAAACTACCAACGAAAATTGGTTTGAACGAGATCTAGCAAGTAGTTTTTTAAGGTTCCGTTGCCAAATGGCAAAAAACGGAAACCTTATAGATTCGTCATGTCTGTCTGTCCGTCCGTATGTCACAGCCACTTTTCTCCGAAACTATAAGAGCTATACTGTTGAAACTTAGTCAGTAGATGTATTCTATCTAACCACATTAATATTTTTACACCAAAATAGAAAAAAGCAATAAATTTTGGGGGTCCCCATACTTAGAACTGAATCTCAAAAAATTTTTTTTCATTCGAACCATACGTGTGGATGGATAGGTCTTCAAAAATGATATAGAGGTTTCTAAAACCATTTTTTATAAAGTGAATAGTTTGCGCGAGAGACTTCCAAAGTGGTAAAATATGTGTAACTTCTAAAATAAGAGAATGATAAAACTAAAAAAATATATGATGTACAATTACTATGCAAACTTCCAACGAAAATTGGTTTGAACGAGATCTAGTAAGTAGTTTTTTTTTTAACCCTTCGGGTGCCTGGTGGGTCTGACAGACCCATCACTTCAAAACTTCGACGATATTTTTTTATTTTTTTAATCTAACGCGCTGCGCTTCTCAGTAGCTTCGCGATATGAACTAGCAGCCGTTTTGTCTCCTCTCCCGTAATTCGCGACGCACACGCATTCAGATAAGAGGTGTTTTATGTGCGCTCGGGTCTCAGGGACCCGACCAGGCACGCGGCGTAACTTTTATTCCGTAAGTACTTACTTTTGTTTTTTCTTGTTTATTATGTTTTGTGTGGTAAATTGTTTACGAAAATAATATTTTATCAGTTAAAAATGGTTAGTAACGAATTTTGAAATCTGTCAAGCTTTGGAGAGAGATTTAGAAGAATATGAATACGAAAATGTGGTTTTTGATGATAGTGGAGATGAATCAGTCTTCTTGGATGTACCACATGGGTAAGATAGTGCTGAGGATGTGGCAGAAGTCCATGCTGAACCCAATAAAAGTGAAAGTGATGACAGTGATGTTGAGATGTCTCAGCCATTGAGTAATTTGTCTCACGCGTCAATTTTTTTTTCTTTTTATAATTTAGCCTACCAAAGTGACCCTACTCTGACTGATGGAAAGCATGAGTAGAATCCAGGAGTCAGCCAAGCCACCATGCTCATTGTGAGGGTAGGCAAAGTAACATGGAAACTCATACTACCATGGCGCCCTGGTTAGATAATTGGATAATTGTGAATTTTTGTTACGTAAAATATGAGAATTTTAAATTAGGTAATAAACATTTTGTAAAACAACTTTAGTTTTAATTTTTCAAATTATATAATTTAAATGTCAGTGAAAATTAATAAAAACCCTGTATTTAGCTTTTTGACTTGTTAAGTAGGTGAAAACCAAGCATTTTGTTTACGGGTCTCACAGACCCACCAGGCATGCGAAGTGATTTTTAGGTACCAGGCACCCGAAGGGTTAATACGTCATAAATCATAAACCGCAATTTACAATTCTTTCAATCAAAACACTATTACAACACGAACTACAAGAACTTTTATATTACGTTACTTGCTGATACGGAACCCTTCATGGGCGAGTCCGACTCGCACTTGGCCGCTTATTAAAAAGGTTTTTACTTAATTTATTTTTTATTGTTAGCTATCGCTGTTCCAATTATTCTAAGCAAGCCCTTTCATTTGATACCCATATTGTAGGAGTGCATAAAAAAAAGCTAGTCCGCCATCTTGGATTTAGAATGACGTCACAAAATAACCGTGCATTGTGATCCAAATTGAATTTGTATCCAAAATTTCAGCTTTCACCCTAGAAACGAGGTTGAAGATATCTTCTTCTAAATTAAGTTGCAGGATATCACCCGAACAAACATACATACCTTTATACATTGAAAGTTAAATAAAAGCTTTTAATAAACACTCACCCTATTTTTTCTAGGAAGTCTAGGTTTAGGGCCTTTGGGCTCTTTGGTAGGGTCAAAATGGCAGTCAAATATCTCAATCAGTTCTTTTATATCTTCGTCTTTGGCAGAGACAGTCAACCCAGCTAACTGCTTCTCTAAACCTGTAACACAACAAATATGTAATAAATCTTCAACACACCAACATCACAATGTAAACCAAAACTGTAACTGGAATAAATTATGTATAAGATATGAAATCAAGATTCATAAAAATGTGTTTTCTACATAAATTGAAAGATTACATAAGGTAACTTTGGAGAGATGGTTTAACTGTATAGAACCTTTTTACCTCAATAATACATATACTAGGTACGCTATTTTCTTGCATTTTCTTGTTTACATGCAAATTTTAAGGGATCTAGGGATTTCCTTATGAAATATTCTTATAACACAAATAAAAAAAAAATCCGTGTTAGCATTCCAAAACAATTCTCTTGAAAGTCAATTGTATCGGTGTGTTAATAAGTGAGCAACAGATTCGTTTTCTAACTACACCCAAATATTAGTGAAACTATAAAGAGCAGAAAAGCGCGTAGGTAACGGGCTGGAGGTTAGGGAGGTTAGAGAGAGGTGTACCGGCGAGCTTCTGTTCCTGCCAGGCGTCCTTGAGCTGGTCGTAGAGCAAGCCGGCGTCGGCGAGCAGGCGCCGCAGCTGCGTTACGCGCTTGCGCTCCGGCCGCGCCGACCGCAGCAGTGGCGCGAACACCGGCCGGAACGTATTCTGTCTGTAACGCCATTATACACTTTACACCTCTTACCTCATGTCATTTTATTTTGATGGCGCTATAAATTTATATTCACTGTACACAAAATAAATGTAAAAAAGTTCTCACATAAATTGTTTATTAGATCAAGAATATATTTTAAAAATAGTTAGTGGCACTATGGTAATAGATACGAGGATTGATATACACGGTGATTTTATAGACGTTTTGAAAACGAAACATTTTAATTTGTAATCATCTATAGTACCAATAAAAATGGATAAATCAATTGTAATGTTGACTATAAAAAAGTTTCAGTTTTAATATTCATTTTTTCTCGATCGACTTGGAAAGTAGTAATGCACTGCAAAGTAGTATGAATTAAACACGCCGCGCGCTGGTGACGCTAACAGCTGATTTACAAGTTTACCTATGCGCGAGCTAGCGAGTAGGTACTTCGTAGTTTGACTCCAGTTTGTTCCTTATACTTAATACGGGCTTAGGACTGTCGTATTGTCGGATATACCTATTTATTTATAACTTCTTTTCGATTATTAACCACGAATCACATCAAATCAATTTATCAACGGATTGTAGGACTGCGGCGTTAATACCTATTTTTTTAAAACTTCTTTTCGATTTATTAACCACGTCAGGCGTGTTAAAAAAATCGGAGCTATCTACAGAATAATTAGCTTACATACCTATTTACAGTTTATTTAACACTTCTCTGTATCGAAGCAACTGCTCAAAATGGAATCCGCGTTCAACACACAAACGTCCACGTTTGATACTATTGTATTTTAATTTTCTTAATGTGTCTCTATCACTTTTCACTTTATCAACTTCATCACTTAACAATTAACATCTCTAAGTACGAGTTGCCGGTTAGATGACCTTTGGTCCGTAGTTAGATGACCGTGACCGACTGACGCCAAGGACGCGTGACGATTGAGTCCCGCTGCGCGCTGTTGATTATATTGGTGAATAACGATTTACGATTTATAACGCATAGTATTTCTGTTTGTAGTATGTACCTACGTGTGATTGAATAGTGCTACTACTGGTTCTCACTTTTTATCTGTAAACGATTTGAATATCGACTTTGATGATTTTTTTTTTATATATTTTATTAAATTAACGTTATATATAGCTTCTGTTATTGATTACTAATTCAAAATTTTCGGTTTCAAAACGCTTTCAAAATCACCGTGTATACAGGGTGAATTTTTGAGATGGGACAGTAAGGACAGGTAGCTTAGAAGACGTAAACGCTTTTAGAAGACTATCCATATTTTTGTTAAATATGCTGAACGGCATTTACAGATTTTGGAAAAAATGTACAGCCAACAAGGAAATGGTTATTTTAAACAAAAACTTTTTTTGATGCCAATCGATCCTGTTTCTTATAAGGATCAAAAGTCTCTTACTGGACCGACTGAGGTTTGAGTACTAGAAATGTTAGAAATAGCAAAAAACTTTTCCCATACATTTGTACGGAATCGTATTTGTACAACTTTTTACATTTAGGTGATCTACGAAATAAATTGCTCAAAACGACCGCCGTTTTCACGAATACATAAAGTTCACTAATTTTTGTACTGAGCTAGTAGCAGCCGATAATTTTCTTGGAAAGATCATTTAAAATCCTTGTCAATGCATTTTTCAGCTTCCAAATAGTGTTGTATTTTTTTTTCGTTTTTAGGTAGCCCCACATAAACATATTGAGAGGCGTTAGATCGGGGCTACGAGGTGACCACTTGGTTGGACCATGAGTACCATGGTCCACTGTGACCCGAACTGCCTATTCAAACCGGAATACGCGGCTGTTGTGTGGCGGAGCGCCATCTCTGCTGAAAATAAACTTTTCGCAATTCTGACAGGAGCCATTCATTCAACTGGTTTTGGGGATTCTCTAAAATGACGTCGTTATACACGGCAGAATTAAGAGTACCTTCATGAAATTCCATCATTACCACTCGATACTTGTCGCAATGGATACTTATCCGCGTACCACACCACTGCAGATTCCGTGTTCCTAATATTTACAAATACGCTTAATACAAAAGATGCCTTTACAAAGATTTTAAATGATATCTATCCAAGAAAATTATCGGTTGCTACTAGCTCAGTACAAAAACGAGTGTACTTATGTATTCGTTAAAACGGCGTCATTTTGAGCAATTTATTTCGTAGATCATCTAAATGTAAGTTATGTTTGTCTGTGTCTAAAATACATATAAAATGATTTATTTCCGTAAAAATCTATGGGAAAACTTTTTTGCAATTTCTGACATTTTTAGTACTCAAACCTCAGTCGGTCCAGTAGAGACTTTGATCCTTATAGGCATCCTAACGCAAAAAATATGTTAATTTATTTAAGTTCTTTTTTGTATTTTTCTGGTTACATACACATAGTACAACATAACAGGACCCTAACAAACTAATTATCTCATTTAGAAAACCAAAAAACTAATAAAATCAATAAAACTGCAATGTATTTTACAGTAAAATCAGGTGGCATAGGTCATTGTACCTAGACAACAACCGTCCGCGCGCGGTTCAATGACCGCTTCGCTCGCCCTAGTAATTACCTACTAACTGATAGTACCTAGACAGCACAGCCTGCCGTAATTTTACTAACAGAACTTGTAAGAAACATTAGTTCTAAACAAAATGCAAGATATTAAAGTTGGTAGGTAGATACCTATTTAACCGAACGGAAAAATAATAATATTGTTTTCGTGCTGTTCGTATAAAATTTCTTATACAAAACGCAAAATTTGAACAGGAAACCAGCCCTAGAACTTTGAAACTTCTATCATTTCATTAATACCTAAAGACAGTATTCGCGCGTATCGTGCGTCGCCGCCGCATTATCGGCAAACATCAAAGGGACACACTCGCCTTTCGGCGGTGCGGCGGCAGTATATCAAAGAAGTAAGAACTTTAATTTGTCTAATATTATTGTTATGTATATCGTATTGGTTACTGGCTACAACGACTAGTCGCCGTCGGTCTTCAATGTTTGTACTGGCCGGACGAACTTTCGCGAAAGTAAATTTTTGTCGTTTTTTAGTAGGTTATGCTCCTTTTACCTAATTTTAGTGTTAAGTTTTTCTTATTACTTTTATTAAAACAGTGATGTGATTATTTATAATGTTTAGTGCGAGGGAATACGGACATATGATTATGTTATCTTGTGAAGCCCGCGAAAATGCATCACGGGCTTTGCGTATTTACCTTAGAAGGCACCTGAACCGTCTGAAACTAGAGACACCACGGCTGACTTTCGACTTTTGATTTTCGAGTGGAAGAACAGATCTTGGCGCTTGTTGAGAGAAATCTTCGGGTAGGAACACCAACTGCGACGTAGTTAATTAGAGGTCATGGAACCCCAATATCGCATAAAACGGTGCATAAGATTTTACAAACAAAATCAGCTGTGCTATCACCATTAAGCCATTTCTGGTTCGACCGAGGCTACCGCCGAATTAGGTAAGTAGAATACAGTAATTAAGTAGGTATTTTCGTTAATAGGCAACTTTACCGACGCCACGATGCGTAGGTAGTTAAATTAAATATATAGTTATAAAAGGCATTCACCTTCCTACTCAGTACGCAATACATTGCTGGCTACTGAAATGAATAAAAATCTTGCCACATTGTTTTATCCGGTTACGATTTTTTTTAAGGACAACTGTTTGTTTTTTTTAAAGGTTTTGGGGTGCTGAAGCTGCATCTTTCGTTTCGTCGTCTGGTTACACCCTGTATATATTTTGGACATCTTATACTCAACGTAATCCAGTCCCAAACTAAGCAGAGCTTGTATTAAGGGTACTAGACAACTGATATAAATACATAAACATACTTTTTTTTGTAAATACATACATATTATACACAGAAAACACCCAGACTCCGAAGCAAATATTTGTGGATCCCACAAATAATATTTGGTCCAATCCGGGAATCGAACCCGAGAGCTGTTGATCAGCAGCCTAACCACTAGACCAATATTTATTCACACGTGTTTTCCTCCCACCTTAGAATCGTGAAGTTGCATCTCGGTAACTAGGTTAGGGTAACCGTAGCTGCGTTGTTCACAACTATTGAATTCTACTCATTTTATCAGGCAGTAAAGTCATTTTAGGCTATCAAAATAGATATACCCTCACCTCTCCAATAACTTCTTAAGTGTGGCGAGCGCTTCGAGCTCCGTATGTACGGGGCGCGCCCAGGCACGTGCGGTCTCCACCATATCTTTACTAGCAGAGGCACCTTCGCCGCCCGCTCCTACCTCTTGTTGTTCACCTGCGCGTACATTTATATTTGTTATCAACATTGCAAATGCCTCTTTTTTAAACAAATTAGCTGATTACATATCACATCAAGGGAACATTGATTGCCCACTGCTAGAGAAGGGTCTGTTCTTGGGAAGGAGGTTTTGGCCTACTATATCACGCTGACTAAGTGGGTAGGGTATATGCTACCAGCACTGCGATGGCCGAACCGGGACACGGCGCTTCACACGCTGACAGAATGCTCGGCGTTATCTCGTGGCGGCCATCATTGCGGTCATATTACGGAGCGAGAGCTGCCGTCTCTTTCTGCGAGCAAGTTATGCTTGTAAAAGACAGGGTGGAGCGGGACCAGGAGAGATTCTGAAGGTCAAAGCCCTGGTCGGGCCAGTGTTGTTAGGTTTTCTTTACCTAACAACACTGTTAGGATATTCTTAATAACAGCCGCAGGAGTATGAATGTTTGGCGGTGGTTTCCGGACGTGTGCCACGGAGGGAGAGAACATTAAGCCGTCAGTACCGGTTGTCATGAACATCTATTGCAATAGTTATTGAGAATCAGGACCCTCAAATATGTGACAACTAGCTAGTTCAATCTTCGAAGTTCAATTCTCCCTTACGGTATGATATTCAGGTAAAATCGGTTGAAATAGTAGCCGAAAGAAAGTAGCTGTAATTATTATACAGGAAATGATATTATTACTAATGTATTCTGAATAACTTTACAAAACAATATAGTTTGCGAGAGATTGGTTATTAAATGAAAGTAATAATGAGTTAATAAATGAGTGAAACCTTGTGCAAGATGTTCAACAATCCTGTAGGCGGCCGTGGCCCTCTCTAAGGCACTGTCGACAGAGAGAGAGTCGGCGTCGAGCAACACTCGCGCCAACACTCGCAGCGATACGGACTTCACCGTCGCCTTGCATTTGTCCGCAGCTAAGGCGTAGCTGTCCGCGAAACCAGCTACTATAGATTTGAAACGGTCCAGAAGCTTGTACCTGAAGGAAATGGAAACACACAATTTTACAAAGTACAAAACTTGATAAATATATATGTACAAAAAATTACAGTTAATAAACTGTCTGTCGTTGAGAAGATGCCGACAAAATCTAGTTAATCTATATGTTTGGTTCATTCGACTTACCTGGTAAGTGCTTCGAGCAGCATGGTGGGGCTAAGGCGGCGCGGCTCGTGGTAAATAAGAATAACACTACCATCTCCTTTCTCTTTCTCTAACCAGTCCAAAAAGTCTGATAATGCAGAGATCTCAGACTTTGTTTTTAATATCTGTGAAATGAATTTAAAGTTATTTTTTAAACATTATAAATTAATGATAGTGTTGGTAAAGAAGTTTTACTAAGAGAAAAAGCATCTTTATGGAATGGGGGAAAACGAGCATCTGATGGATTACCATCAGGTGCTTGTTTTCCCCAGTTCCGTTTATGAATTATGCAACTCATGAGGTGACTCTTGAGCGGTGTCAACCTTTTAGCCCCCTCGCCTTCCCCACCAAGACTACGTTCCCAACTTGTTAGTGAAAAGTAACAGAAAACTGATTAACCTGTTTTCTTTGAATCTTTTTATCGCTCCAGTCAAGATGAGCTTGTGAATTTGACAAGAAAAAATAATAAAGTTTTTAATAAGAACTTGTCAGTATTCTTATATTATTTTTTAAGTGTTTTTATAATAATAAGATGCCACAAGGAAGTTCTGCTTACCTTATGAGTATTAGTGTCTTTAAGCATCCGATACCGTCCGACCGTAACAACTCGCACGTTGTGACGACGGCGTGCACCAGGATTTAGATCACCGTAAGGCATTATGTACTGCGAGTACGACTGCTTCGGTGTGTAAGCGGCAATTTGACATATCTGAAACAATCAGTGAAGAATTAGAACTCAGGGCAGATACTAGATAGGAAACACTTTTTCCTGCATGTACATATTATTATGTCGGTTATCGCATTAAAGGGGTCGTCCACGTCACGTGAATTTTTTAGCTTTTTTTAATCCCTCTCTTCCCCTGTATCACATGTATTTTTTTGTACCTCTTCAAGTTTGGCATTGCAACGTTTAGTCACACCCTGTTTTTCGGTTTGCGAATCGCGTATATCTTATATGTCCCCCTTATGATATTCGCGATTTTTGCCAAACCCCCTCCCGACATTCGAGCCTCACATGATTAATAGACGGTCCGAAAGAGAAATCCAACTCCTTCCCCAATTATCGAAACTGTTTAGTGGTTTAGCCATGAAAGTGCAACAGAGAGTTACTTTAAAATTTATAATGTTAGAATGGATTAAATTCAAACTAGAATTTTGCATCGAAAGCTTTGCGTTGCTTATGATTAGTATCTTTTATTTATGTGGATGTGTATTTATGTGGTTTATCTTTGAGTTATGTGGATTTAGTGTTTCAAAAGCATGTTATTGAAGAAATAGAGATGATTTCTAAATGTTACATTGCTAAAAAATTTTGACGCTGAAGACTGAACCAAATGACGTGCAATTGGAGATGCCTATGTCCAGCAGTGGACTGTGATAGGCTGATGATGATGATCATGATGATTTTCTGCTGATAACTGCTAAAATTACATACTGGCTGACTGGTTTTATTACTATACAAAGGATTGTGGAATGTGCTTTCAAGTGTAGACCATATTTATAAGTTACAAAACTTGTGAAACTTGTGTGTAAAATATAAATGTGTATTCTTAAAGACAAGGCGGCTTTTATACAAAAACCCGGTCTTATCGCATTTAAACTATAGAATGTTGTATTTTCAACATGTTAGTAACAATTTGTACATTATCTCAAGATTATTGAAACCGGGAAGTAAGATAATGTAAATGTTTGTTAAAACAATGTTTATATACTTTTAACTGCCTCGTTGGTCTAGTGGCTAGTGGATAGCGTATGCGACTGTTAATCAAGAGCAGAAAGCTGATAACCTAAGGAGTAACTTAGGCTAATTTTTCAGACTAGCTTCGCTCCTCGGCGTTACTCGCGATTTACAACAATATCCGCGGGACTCAGCTGATAAAAATTAAAAAAACCCCGACCGACTGACCGATTTCAAAGAACTCTGACGACTAATTCACCTTTCAAACAAAAAAACAAAATCATTATCGGTTCATCCGTTCAGGAGATACGATGCCACAGAGACGAATGCGTAAAACTTGTTACTATCCGTCGTTTTTGCGTCGAGGGTTAATTACATAAGCAATTTTAATAACATTATTTAGGGAAAAGGTTCTATGTATAATTGTTACTCTGACGGAAACTGAACACTCACAAATTTAGCACAGATATAGATTACAGTCTGGAATAGCACATTGGCTACATTTTATCTCGAAAAAAAACCGCGGGGCACAGTATAGTCATACTACAAACCTCATCAATAAGCCGCCTGCCCGTAGTATCCATGTCCCATCCGATGAGCGCATACTTGCCAGGCGGCAAACCTACTGGCTTCTCAGCCAACGCTGGCGGCAACTCCGCCGTCGTCTCCAGCTCGCCGCCATTCACCTTCGCTTCGGACACCATTGCCATATATTCTGTATGTCACACTGAGGAGCAAAATAAAAACAAATGTTTTATTCAAAGCACATAATCTGTCTGGAGCTTAAGTTTCTACAAAGAGCAAAAAATAATTCAATCATTATTATTATCAAATGGCGTTACTGACAACATACTCTGAAAAGATGACATGAAAGGAACCTTAAGATAACAAGATCATACATTAGCAGTAGCAAACTATAATGTCCCACTAATGGGCTTCAGTTTCCTCTCTGTACTTTAACTAAATTCTAATTTGACCTAGCAGAAGTCAATCTTAGACTTGGTACTTGCTTGTAACGCAAGTCGTCGCCAGTCGAAGTTAGTCAAAAGTATAAGTAGCCTATAGGTTTTTCCGTCCTAGTGGTAAACTGAGTATTGTGAGTTCAAATTCCACATGGGACAACACTGAGTGTGATCCACGAATTGTTATTCTGAATCTGGGTGTTCTTTATCATTCAGGACTATAACGTTAAAGGTTCGAGCACATTATGCCGGGCCGCAGCGTGCCGGGGCGGAGCGCAAAAATCCGCTCAAATCGCTTCAATACAAATTGTATGAAGTATCGCACACTGTGTCGGGCCGCAGCGGCTCGCATTATTGCGACGAGGATTTGCGTCCGTGCGATGCGACCCGCCCCGCCCCGCTGCGCCCCGTCACAGTGTGCTATAGCAAGCGGATTGGTGTGCATGCGCGTACGAGTTTATTTTACGAAATTTGCGTTTTTTGATACTTTTTCTTCTAACTTCTTCTTCTAACAGCAGGCAAAAAAAAGAAAGTTCTTCGTCAGAGCTATCCTTAAGGTACAGTTGCACTAAACACACAACAGTTGCGCATGCGGTACATTCTACCCAAAATCCGTCAATGCGCTGCGACCCGGCCCGTCACAATGTGCTAAGTTAGTATTTTGCGCTGCGCTGCGGCCCGCCCCGACACGCTGCGGCCCGGCATAATGTGCTCGAACCTTAAATTTGCATTGTGGCCGTTTCATGTACTCGTCTGTATAACGCCGCAACACAGGATGTATATTCCTAATGCAGGAGAGTTCTTTTTACAAAAAAGAAAAGTATAATACTTATATTAGTATGCAGACTATACAGTTAATTGGAATGTTAACTAAAGGGAAATAATTAAAAAAAATAGATATGCAAACTAAAAAACACTATCACCACAATGTTTCTTTCTATAATTTTAACAAAAAGGAACCGACTTCAAAGAAAAACTTTTCAGAGTACCCAAATCGCGACAATTGTGCCTATGATATTTGAGGAGTTCCCTCGATTTCCGTGGGATCCCATCATCAGATCTATAAAAATAAAAAAAGATTCCGACGAATTGAGAACCTCCTCCTTTTTTTTGAAGTCGGTTAATTATGAAAATTAAAGACCACACTTTGTAAAACGAGATCGAAGCTCGGAAGTTTGATGAATAAGAGCTTCAGATTACATAAAAATAATGTAGAAAACGCACGACTAAAGAGGTCAAATAGAGAATAGTTAACAAAGTTAAATTCTTAATCTGAAGCCGGACTCAACACCTAATAGTTATCTTATCAGATTAAAAATGCCACTTCTACGTAATGAGTTATCAAGTACATTTTTTATTCTAAATGAAAGTTCAGACAGAAAGAAACTTGTTACTAGTTCGTTTCATTTACATCATCGTTTTTTAAGTGAACTTCTATCAAAGATTATATACTCTATGATTAATATAGTAGAGTCACATTGATTTGGGTTTTGCTGGCTCTACCGGGACAGTACTACCCTTTCACCAATGACCAGATTTCGTGGGTGAGTGCGAGAGCAGAGGCCTAATAATGCAGAAACATCTCACTAGGCCACCGAGTCACCATTCCGCATTGTCTGCACTTACAATGAGGATGGTGATCCCTACTCTTGGATTTTGCTCACGCTTATGATTTTCACGATTCTAGTAATGCTGTAGTAGTGTAACTTTAGAATATCTACTACATCTGCAAATAATTCACTCTTAGCATTTTATAAATCTATAGATACTATACATTTGTTGTTAGATGTTCGAAATTTTTTATTTAATTATTCTTTGTTTATGAATTATTCATTATACATTATGGGCAATTAGATGATAGTGCACACTGCTCAGAATTTTATACTGCGATAAAAACGTGTTCATAATCAATATATCATTTGTAATACTACTGAGGGAGTTCCCTTTAACATTAAATGAAAACCTTGCACGACTAATTCAATAGCGGGATTTCCCCTTTTTCGCCAAGTACGAAAGTCGAAGTCGACGGCGAACCTTAGCGGAACTTCATTTTAAAATACTATCATTATGTTAATCCCTACTTAAATGGGTATCAGAATGAATACAAAGCACTCAATTGAGGCTCTATGCCTACTCATATTTATATAATACAATTTAATAACATTGCAGTGTCTGTTTGTCGGTTTGTTCCAGCTAATAGAGAACTGGCAGATGCTAGATACATTTTTCGACTAGCTTCGCTCCGCGGCGATTGTTGTTGTAAAACGCGAGTAACCTCGATTTTATGAACTTTTAATGTTTCAGGTCATCTTTGGATCTATTGAACCGATTTTGAAGATTCTTTAACTAATAGTCGAATTTCATAGGCTATTAAAAAAATAATTTACCGCGATATCCTTCATAGACATGGGTGGAACAGCAGGCACAAAGTCAACGCTTAAACATTAATTACACTTTTTTTAACTGTAATTTTCTTTAAAAAATCAACGAATGTTTTTATGTGACTACTATATGCTATCATAACTAATTAGACAATAAATTAACCACCTAATAGTATTAATTAAAGATAGTTACTTTAGTGAAACTCATTTTTACGAAGTAATTTAATCCAAAAGAATTTTGGATACATAACCAACCTAGTCTCCGAGTCTTTGTTTGATATGGTACAAAGGTACATATAACTGTATATATACTATATTGTACAAAACTAGCTTTGACCAGCGTATATGTTCGTTATGGCGGTAAAGAGTAGTTAATGCAACGGTTTAGCTGTGAAACCTAACAGACAGACAGTTACTTTCATATTTATTATATTTGTATGAGTGGTAATAGCTGTAGTAAAGATAATAAAAAAAAACTCCCTATAAAAACATTATCTAGTAGTTATCATTTAAAAAAGACAAATCCCACAATATGAATTTACATCCTGCGTAGTGGGAAACTTCAAAAACATAAAACGGACAAAAAGAACAACCAGACTCAGAACAAAAGTTTCTGGACCATTATTTGTTGACAAATTTTTGTTGGTTCAGTGATGTGGGATTTGAACCCACAGCAAGCAGTCAACAAGTTTGGTCATCACTTCATTTGTAAAGATTTATAGACTAGGCCTATATAAATTGTATACACATTCTTGTAATTCTATTTATTGAGATCTACTTCTATGAAGAATAATTAAATTAATATAACCCCACGTAAACTATACATTTACAGCCTTTTATAGTCCACTGCTGGACTTAAGCCTCTCATTAGACACTAACACAGGGGACTTAACCAACATTCATCAAATAGGCACAAAGTATACCCAGAGTCAAAACAAATATGATGAACCTACAACAGTCAGGAGACAAAGAACCGCTTATATCACTATGCCATCAGTGCAAGCTATATTTGTAATCATTTATTTGAGCATCTTAACAATAGTCAGTGGTATAACTTGATCTAATTAGAAGCAAATATTGACAATCAATTAGTATTTGGAGCATATAATATGATACCATTTTGAAGCAGTAAATTATATTACAATATATACATTCATACATAATAGTCTTTATTTTATATGGTAATTGGTACAAAGGTAAAACTATGTTACTGTATATATTATATTAGATAGATATTGCTTTTGTCCTCTGTCGTCCGCTTATATGTTGGATATTACAGTAATAATTTTAGAAGAAATTCTTATAAGTATAGCCTATGACACTCAAACAATGTGGCTATTCATTAGATCTAGAGATTACTTATTACAGTGTCACAAACTTCACGTCTTTTTAATTAACTAATATTAATAATATAACTAAATAAACTAATATTTTGGATGTTTAAAAAAATAAAATAACTTTTCTATTATATTTCAACTAACATTATTTAGTAAAGAAAGTAACACCTTTATATTATATAATAACATATCCAAACTAAAATGTACAACTATTTTCAATATAGATATATTATAATAATAAGAAAAATAATAATATTTCTCTATATTAATATATATTAATAAGAAAAATAATAATATTTCTCTATTTCAACTCAAAGCTTAGAAAAAAAATATTCTTCTTTGAATGTTATATAGAAAAGTTAACTTTTAGGTAGGTATTATTAGTGACCTCTGAGTGTAGGTTATAACTTATAGGTTGAAAGCAATATAATCACAATTAAAGATATGGTTTATTTACACCAGAAGTTATCTAAAAATGGTAGAAGATATTTTCCAATATTTTTAAACAAAAATGTTCTAATAAGATATTACCTAAAACTGTGGTTCTACATTTTATATTTTAACTATTATTTGTTTAACAAACCTACATAAATAAATTTTTTATTTGAAAGTACCTTCATTTTTAAGTGCTAACAAGAAAATTGTGAGAATTGAAAAACTATCAGAATCAAACAATTTCTACACATGACTTTGTTATTATATGATTTTTAACCATTATTGAAATGAAACTCATTTGTACTTAAATTCCAATTGATAAGTAATTGGGATCCATTTGGAATTCTAATAAAAATCTTATAAGGATGTGACTAACATTAATAAAAAATTAAGCTTAAGCTCTCCAGAAGTGTAAAAATGACCACAACAAATAAACTATCTACCTACAATCATGGTAACTGCTTACAATTGATAAGGCATGAAATTTTCTCTACAAGAGTATGGATTTGTAGAATTGGATAAGGAGTAGGACCCAATAGCAGCACAAATACACAAAGAGTTGCTCAGGTTATATTTTTTTAACTTCAAAATGCTAAACAATCGAAGGATACAAGATAATAAAATGAGAATATTTCTTAATTATTGCTACGAGACTCATAATAAAGAAAAAGACCGGCGTTTTGAAATAGGTAATCAATCATGTGAAAACAAAATAATTACGAAGAACAGACTATACTACCAAACGTATTTTTGATCCAAATATATTTTTATATGGGCCCTGTTTCTTTCGTTAACTCGTTGTTTGGCATAATTTTACCTTGAAAACTAGATAAAGATGGAAAAAAATAAAATTTAGGACACGTGGCGGTCTTTTTCTAGAGACATTTTGCCCCACCCCAGCACGTCAAAATAATTTTAATTTTATACTTACAACCTAAAAGGAGTGATGATTAGATGTTTTCAAACAATATCTGTTTACAGGAACTTTTTGCGACGTCCCGCTAACACTGCGAAGTAAGATAATTTGGTAAAAATATCACAAAATCTCAGCACGTGTGCGGCAAATGGCAAACCGCAATAGTCAGTGATGTGAAAATTATATATTTGTCGACTGGAATTCGATTTTATCAACATTAATTCATGTTGACACTTGTGAAGCAATATTTAAAAATTATAAATATCTTTGCTAGAAATTATGGTGATAGCTTTATTCACTCACGAATATATTCAAGTTAATCTGTAATAGACTTCAAAAACCTTTCCAAAAACATGGATGACATGAACAAATTAAAAATATTTTTATGTTTTCTTTGTAATAACGACTACAATAAGTGAATCAATAAGAAAAAGTGAAGTCTTAATGATCTAAGTGGATTTTTTTTAAACGTAATTAAGAAACCGGAATTACTAATACCGATCATCAATTTCTTTGTTCAACATCACTATGAAGATAAAAGTAGGGAAAATTTACATTTCGAAAATTGACTACTCTATGCCAAGAGGCTTAGATGGAGGTTTTATGCTAAAATTAAATCTTAATATCAACTTAAATAGCTAACGATTTATCAGTTCTTTTTAAATAATTTAAATAGAGTTTCACTAAAATAAAAGTCCATTGAAATATATATTTTTTATGTGAACCCTGTATTACGTTCCATACTACAACAAGTGTGTTGTGTACCATGTTTTTGTAAAAAAAAGCATAACCCATAGTTAATACTTAGTAAACTTATCGCATTAAATGCTTCAAAAGTATAAAGTTACAGCTTACAAAAAATTTTTTTTTATGTATTAGAAACTTGGACAGACTTGTAAAGCTTGATGTGGCATGAACATTGATGTATTAAAAAACCCAAGATACCCACTCAGCGTCTCAAAACCGTCCTCATAAAATAAGCGCACTATTGAAAATTGTGCTACTATTTCAAATAGTCTCGCGTCGCTCGCGTCTCTGTGCGCTCGTTAAAAATGCCTAAGTGTTCGATGCGGAATTGTAAAATATTACGTTAGGAACGTTAAAAAAGGATGGGATATCGTATTTTCGGTGAGTAAAAGAGTTTGTAAATTTGTTTTTGTTGTTTTTATGACTAAATATCGGAAGCAATATGTGATTTTGATTTAATTTGTCTAAAAACTTCACTCAACGGTCCAAGTATAATACGACAAATTTCAATGGCCGCTTTTTCAGTGTAAGAACGACTATTACACAACCTTTTATTTTAGTCGCATAGTCGAAACGACCCTGTTCTGAATTTAATGGAGTCGATTTTGTTTTATTGTGTTTAATTTTTTATTAATAAGTTTATTTAATTTGAACTTTTTTAGTTTTTAATAAGTATGTATACGTTACAAAATATATAATAATATTATGTATTATAGTTATTAATCGAATTGCAAATGGAAAGGAGGTCGTCCAAACGGTGTCATTATTAAAGTACGTAAATATTATATTACCTATTATATCGATTAATTAGGGGACAACTTATGTGCATGTGTGCACACAAATAGTGCATGCGTCGTTTGTTCTGAACATTTTGTGGACGAAGATATGTATGTCACTGCTAAAGGCATAAAACGTCTTCTTAAAACGGCTGTTCCTAGTATAACGGTAAGTAGTCGTTAGCCAGAAAAATAATGAATTTATTAAATAATTTCGTACCTACATTCAAATAATTTAATTACTTTTTACAGGATATGTCACTGATATGATATGATATGAAAAAATGAAATAAATGATTTTAAGAGTTAATATTTGTTTCATTGATGTACACATGTCCTACCCAAAAACATATTAACGCTCAGATATAAGTATAATTATGGGCTTAGAACACAATTTAACTAACTCTTAAAATACTAACTCAATGTATTATAATAAAAAAAATATACAAATATTCCTCTTCACTCCATGTCCTGTCCTGCCGGCTAACTTCGGTCATAAAATTTGATTGGTCATTGTACGCTGCTTTGTAATAAAAACTTTAAACAATGCGCGTAAGGTTGAATGTGCAAAAGATGTGTTTATAGCATAACTAAAACTACCCACATTGATATTTTTATACATCAATGACATAAGTAAGTAAGTAGGATAGTTTCGTATGCCGCTTTTGTTTGAGACTGTGCATCTAGGGTTTTTATATATCAATGGGCATGAATGTAATTATTTACAAATAAGAAAAGCTCTAAGTTTGGCTGGTTTATGAGATAAAAATTATCTCATATACATTTATCATCTCTATCGTGTCTTTGTGTCTTTATCGTGGCTCCAGAAGCATCATGACAGCTCTCATACCGGTTGACACTGGTTATCTCTGGAAAGGATTGCTTTGGAGATCATTTGTGTCTGATTTGCAAGGAGCCAACACCTGAATGTCACCACTGCACGGGCATACTGTGTGTGTGTGTGTGTGTGTGTGTGTGTGTGTGTGTGTGTGTGTGTGTGTGTGTGTGTGTGTGTGTGTGTGTGTGTGTGTGTGTGTGCGTGCGTGCGTGCGTGCGTGCGTGCGTGCGTGCGTGCGTGCGTGCGTGCGTGCGTGCGTGCGTGCGTGCGTGCGTGCGTGCGTGCGTGCGTGCGTGCGTGCGTGCGTGCGTGCGTGCGTGCGTGCAGCAAAGCTTGGGGCGGCAGATTGGCCCAAAAATATGGTACAGAAAAAAAAAGTTTTTAAACACAACTGTTTTTTTTAAAGATCAGTCTCGAATTAGGAATATAAATTGACGACACTTGGAGCAGTAGAAAGAAACGTGGCAACCACTTAAAACACTTTTTTTTGGACTTGTGGAAACCCCCACGGGCTGTCACCCTACCGGGGCTTGCGGTAAAGTGGTGTGTCAGAATTGATACGACTAAAACCACACGGTGTGCCACTCTGCGCCTGAAATAGAAGGGGTCCAGGGAACCTGTTATTACGCCATCTGAACCCCTCCCAATGCCTCCTCTCAGTGAAGCCGACGCCGTCAATTGCTTAACTTTCTATGGCGACGTACGGCACACGCGCACAACGCCTCCTCGTGGCTGGCCACTGAAGTGGATGACGGCCGGTAGCGAGAGATCTCCTCCGATGACTGCAGTGAGACCCTAAGCTGCGCTGCCCATGCGGGACAAACCACCAGCGTGTGCTGGGCTGAGTTCCGTGAGTGTGCCGGCCAAGGCGCACGCCGCCTCGGTCGTCACGGTGCGGTAACCGTGTATGACTCTAACCGCCAAAGTCCTTTGGGGTCACCACTTATTTTGGGCGGTCAGAGCCACCACCGACACCAATCGCACAGTACCATAGAACAGACAACTCTAGTGTACAGTTGTCTCGTCGCGATACTAGCTCCACCCAAACTGGGTAAAAGTCGTCCAAGAGCGGAGGCAGTCTCGAACAGCTTTTGGGCAAGCAGTTGGAAGTGCTCGTCAAAGAGCCACCTACCGTCAAAGATCAGGCCTAGATACTCCATCTGGGCCCGGACCAGTACGAGGACCGAGTTGAACACGATGGTGCCGCTGAGTGGCCCACGACGGGGCCCATGGAACAAAAAAGACTCGGCCTTATCCAGGGCCCAGCGCCTCAATGTGCCCAACCACCAGGGAGACTCCTGTTGTGGCTAGGCACGCCGCCTCCTGAAAGTTCGAAGACGCCCTCGAAGGGTCCAGTCGTAACCCATGTTCCAGAGGAGTGGTCCGAGGACAGAACCCTGCGTAACACGACTAGGGCATCGAAACTCGGTTCAATTTTGAAAACCCGGGTTTTCGGGTCTAAGAGTAATCAAAACCCGGGTAAACCGGTTTTTTCGAGCATTTCGATCTTTTTATTGTAATTTTTAAAATACACTAATTTGCGTTTATGCAGAGTGTCCCAGAACTCAACGTCAAGCCGAAACGAGGTGACAGGATTGATTGTAACCATCATGAGAAAAATAAAAATAAAAAAACTATCCCATGCAGTTTGAAAATTTGGTCAAACCATTTTTAGGTTATTGTGGTTAATTTATATTATTTTTGTTCATTTAAACTTTGGGACCGTAACCCTAAATAACATTTCTAGAATCACAGTCAAAAATAATTACACAATTGCCCCAAGTTTGCTAGAATTAAGACTATTTGTTAAACTATGCATTTAAAATTTTTAATACTGTGAATTGAAAGACTCCATAAACGATGATTCGTTCTTAAATTCGACACCATTCTCTTCATTGTCTCTAGAATTCGGGTCGTCGTTAAATTCTACAGTTCGCAGTCTTTGAGCCAATACCGATAAAGGCAAATCTTCATCCTCGTCAAGTTCGGCAAGCTGAGCGACGTTTTCATCGAAGCCGGCATTGAGTTTGTACATTACGTCCACAATTGCCACCTGAACGGCATGAGCAAAGCATAGCTGATGGTATGACTTAAGAGACTTCCCTAATGCAACCATTAGGCTGCAACCGACTGTGGTTTGAGCAACGATGTCATTTGTTAGAGATACCCCATATTCGTCCAACTTGGCCTCAATCAGTTGAACGCATGACGCTGCATTCATGGACCCGTGAATGCGTATGAGACCTAGATTTCTAAAACTGCTATCCCTTGCCAAATTTGGTGAATGTGAAGTGAGCCCTATATATCTTCTATTTTATTGGATGTCCATTCATCGAATGATATCGAAAACTTCTTTTCATCTGACAGTATAATTTTTATCTCCTTGATTATTTCTAGCTTCCTATTATAAAACTCTTTGAGAATTATGTTGCGAGCGGTATCAGCAGTAGTGGGTAATTTGTTGCCGGTCTTTTCAAAAAGGTACTTTAAACCTTAAGATTTGAGAACGTTCTAAGAGGAATTCCATCAACTGCAGCCATACGAGACACCATAACTTGCATACTTGGGTTTGCATCAGTCTCAAAATAGTGTGTCAACTTAGTTTTACTTTTTTGGCGCTTCAGGATTTTCTTTTGAAGAAGATGCACTACCTTGAGCTGTTGCTTCGAATGTTGAATGCCTTGCAGCCTCTATATGAACCGGTTGAATATTCTTTAAATGTCTTAGTAGGCAGCTAGTACTACCACCAGCTGATTTCAATACTTATTGGCATGTTTTAAATTTAGCTTCATTTTTGTTTTTGTTTTTACTTATTTACATATACATTCACTTATTATTGCATTTGAAGTGGCTTAAACTTAATAAATAACAATAACAAAAGTATTAAAAAAAACCCGAAAAACCCGAGTTTTAAAAATCCAACCCGGTTTTTTTTGTAATCCTAAAAACCGGGAAAACCCGGGTTTTTTCGGTCCGGGTAAACCCGGGCTCGATGCCCTAAACACGACTAGGTCCGACGTCTCAAAACACCATCTCCATCCTCGTATATGACGGTATGCTCCTCTTAATAGTCTGCCACTAGACGCCTCAGGTCCTCTGGCACTCCATGATGGAGGAGTGCTTCCCTGCAGCTAAGTGGCAGACTATGGAATGCATTTGCGATATCTACAGCAGCACGCCGCCACTGCTAACTGCCTCTTCGGTCACGGCTCTCAGTCGCAATATGGCATCGACCGTCGAACGCACCTCCCAAAATCTGAATTGGGCGTCCGACATATCAGGGCCCACCTAGCATAGGTGCTGGACGATGCGGGCAGAGAGCACCCTCGCAAACAGCTTACCCCACCTCGTGTAGCAACACGATGGACTTATAGGCCGTGACCAAATCGGTAGACCGTCCCGACCTCTGGAGTGGGACCAGCTTTTTGCTCTTTCAGCTCTCAGGGAAGCGTCCGGACGGCATGCTGGCGTCCAACACACCTCTGAGGTGGTCCGACTTATGGTCGAGAGATCGGGTCAGTACTCGAGCTGGTACGCCGTCCGGCTCGGGGGCGGCGTTCTTGCACCGGATCCGTAGAACAGCCGCTCCTACCTCAGATAAGAAATCGGGCGGAATATCACCATCGCTCTCACGACCACTTAAACCACTAGGCCAACCGTGCAGTCAAATAGAGATATTGATAGTAACGTACTTAATTTTCATTTTCTGTATAATATGTATGGATTTACAAATAAAAAGAATGTTTATGTATTTATATCAGTTGTCTAGTACCATAATACAAGTTCTGCTTAGTTTTGGACTAGATGGCGTTGTGTGTAAGATGTCCGAAATATTTTTTTATTATCATTAATTTCAATTCAACATTGTTTTTAATTTTTTTGTTAAATTGAGTGCAATAAAATCGGTTAATAACGTTTATCGAATGTGTAATATCTTGATAGCAGTTTTAAGACTATAACTCGACATTGGTAACTGTTAAGACGACGACAGCACCAGGAGCTGTCTAAATCGTAAGCAGTATCGGCCCTTGATCGGATCGAACTTAGGAACATAGTTTTACCTTTTATTTCTGATAGGTAGGTACCTATCTTCCTTAGCCCTCCACACTTTATAAGTGGTGCAGTAACAACAAAAATTTACTCTTCTTAGCTTAAAAATGAAAAAAAGTTGTACAAAAGAATCTAATAACTAGATTATTTCTTAAAAAAGGGAATTAATTTTATTGTGAACAGTGTATCTAATTTTAGAAGTCAGTAGGGGCTCCAAAAATTTTATAGCTTTGGGCCGGCAAATGTGTAAATCCAGCACTGAGAATGTCCGCCAAGGGAAGAGTAAAACGTGATCTCATCACATTAATGTCACGTATTAGAAGAAACAAAATGGATTAATAATGAGTTAATTCAAAGGTAGACTCGATCTGCATAGGGAAAAACAAGTTTTATAATCACCTACGAGTATAATGTTACTCTAAACATAACATTTTCTAGAAATATCTTAGGCAAAAGAAAATTTTGTATTGCATGTCATAATATCTACTAAATAGGTATACATATTTTTCAAAATTAATAAAAGAAACAGAGACGTCTTATTTTTTTTTGATGAGATGGCAACCAGCCGAATAATATCTGCTTTTCTGCCAATTAATTAAAGTTTTCAATTCTAGTCTTCTAGAGTTTAAGCTGTCTTCGTAGTATATAATAATTCGGAAAGATGAAATGGGGACCGTCTTACGAAATAACAAAAAACGATTTCCCGAAACTGAAACGTAACGCAATCTCAAAAAAAGGATGTGCTCAGCAATCCGAAAGTGTCAAAATCAAAACTGTCAAACGTTAACGTAATTTAAAGTAGAGTTTCTTTCTAGTTTTCTACTGATGTAAAAGTAAAAAGAGATTTACTCAGATTTCTTGTTAATTTAAATATTTTCAGAATAAGATGACTGATAATATAGAAAATTATCGAAGTCAGATTGCATTAGCTAGAACCGAAATTAAGAATTTACGGTAAGTTTCACAATAATGTTGTGTTTATTGATCTGTTTTGTGATTGGTACTAAATTATAATTTTTCATTTTATAGACAGCAGATATCATCTCTAAAACATGAACATATAAAGGAAATAAAATATATAAAAGCTACTTTAAACAACTTTCGTTGTTCAAATTGTAACGCAGGTGCGTATTTACTCATAATATTTAATTATTATGCATATTTACTGTTGCGTAGACTTGAGAGTATTGTGCATAATATTGTCTGATTTACTGCTAATTACTTAGTCTAGTCTTAGTGCAGTTAAAATGCAAGGTCAGCTAGCTTTCAAGAAAGTATGCGGTAAGTATAATTCTGTGCACTGTATACTTTCTTTTAGTAAATATAAATCATTCTCTAATAAAAATGTGAATTTATATTTATCAAATTTTTTTTACTGATTTGTTTTTGAATGCACTTTTATTGTATTAGATGTATTTAAAAAGCTTTTTATTTTTTTTCTGTCTGTTCTCTCTGGAACAATTGAACTGATTTTAAACGACCTTTGTGTGATTGAAAATTTTGTGTGATTGTTTCGGAGTCTGGATGTTTTTCCATGTATAATATGTATGTATTTACAAAAAAAGTATGTGTATGTGTTTATATCAGTTGTTTAGTACCCATAATGCAAGCTCTGTTTAGTTTGGAACTAGGTGCTGTTGTGTGTAAGAGGTCCGATATACTTATTTATTTATTTTAACAAACACTGGCATGAAGTTGATACAAAGAGTACTAAGACTACATACTTTTATTTTAGACTAGCTCCACACCGCAGTGTTACCTGTGATTATTTGTTTAAATGTTAAACAATAACTGTAGAAAACACCATTCAGTGCAGCTAGTCTTAAAAAAAAATAACAAAAATATAATTATGTTATTTACAGCAACCACAGTAAGGCAAAATGGTGAAGAGCAATCCTCAGTTGTCTCTGATTGTATCTCATATCGGCCGATAGGAGTAATAGAGACAACATTCCAAAACAAAAGAGGAGTGCCACGACAGCCCACAGTAATGGCCAAAGCTAAGGGAGTTGTTACTATAGATCCTGGAGTGTTTAACAACCCTGAACATGCATTAAGTGGACTGGAAGAATTCTCACATATGTGGTCTGTATAACTTAAATGAATAAATAGTAATAAGACTGCTTTTTAGGTTTCCAAAGTTTATGACTTCGAACCCTTGTAGATTCGTCATGTCCGTCCGTCCGTCCTCGACTTGCTAGAAAGATAGAAACTTAAATATGCATTGTAATTACGTCGACAAAGTGCTACAATAAAATTATGAAAAATATTTTTATTTGGGGTATCTCCCCAACACATAAACTGGGAATGTTTTTTTTTATAGCGGCTACCCCATCATGTGGGGTATCATTAGATAGGTCTTTTAAAAACAATAAATGGTTTCTAAGACAATTTTTTGATTTAGGTATCTGTATGCGAGAAATTCCACTTTAGATGACTTTGTTAGTTCAGGAGTTATACGAGGCTTAACTTTTACAATGCGCTTACTTGGAAAACTTCATACAAAATTAACGCATTAATACGTAAACAACAATTATCCATTTCTAATCCACGTACCATTATGGGTGACTGAGGAAGCTTTTCCTGTGCGTGGCCTGACACGCACTTGGCCGATTTTTATTTTTATGCTCTAAAGTCGGTTCCACTGAATGGGGTCAGAAAGATGTGATTTCGTATTTAAAACTTTTCTGACAGTCTTGAGATTGGTTTATGTCAGTTTCAGTCTTCAATTTCATGCAAAAATAATTCCTTTTCACTACACCTATTTATAATGGAAAAAATGTCTAAAAATCCTCGATAATTGTTTTCTGTAATAAATTATCTACAAACAAGTATACAGAGTCAGTCTCGCATTTAATAAAATAAAGTGTTTATTAACTTTCACCAAATCATGTTACGTCACGAGTTATGCAAATTGAGACAAACAGTGTAGATATTTTGCCGTCTATGTTGGGTTGTCTATAAGATAACAGAAAGTTGTTAGTAGGTCAATTCATTATTCTATTAATTTCTAATGACAACACACAGTAAAATTCATAATTAGAAATAAATGTAGGGACAAATTACATGATTTAGACATTATATAGAGAGGCACCTAGTTTAAACAAAGTTCCAATTAGTTTTTCTTCTTGGATTTAAGTAAATAAGTGTAAGCGGTAAGGTCTTTAATTTTTTTTGTTTATAATATTTTAATCAATCAACTAAAGAGAGTTGTTAAGTTTTTATTGTTCCTGAAAACTGAACTATACTCATAAACATGTAATTTTTATACTCTTTTAAGTTCTATTAGAATTGCTGATGTGGATTTTCTGATTCTAGAATTTAGCTTTGCAACATAACTTTATATCTGTGAAAGAATATAGTCACAACAATTGATAGCAAATATGGATCAGAATAAAAAGAAACAATTTTATGTGTAAAATTAACGAAGGCGCTTAGCTGCTGATGACAATTGACGCCTTCAGCGTGTTATCATTGCCCCCTCTATGTTATAATTTGGAAACTGCTATCAACAAAAAATAATTATGTATTTAAAAAAATAAAACAACCTTAGGGTGACAAATTTATTAACGTATAACAACAATATATTTTTTTTTTGACTGCACGGTTGGCCTAGTGGCTTAAGCGGTCGCCACGCCGCTTCCTACTACACCAAGTGTCGTGGGTTCAAATCCCACGTAGGACAACACTTTGTGTGATTCACAATTTGTTGTTCTGAGTCTGGGTGTTATTTGTGTCCGTTTCATGTATGTTTGTAAAGTCCCCCGCGACACAGGAATTTGTATTCCTAATGCGGGAGTTGTCTTTTTTACATAAAAAGAAAAAAGAAAAAATATTATAAATTAGAATAAGTAACTCTTCCTTTCTGTCAGTCTGTTACACTTACATGACTAAACCACTTTAAACTTTAACATATATGCGCTGCATCGCGTTATCCAACATACATGTTAGTAGAGCCTGCAAAATAGTATACATATCGTCTCTAATACATTTTAAGACTTAAAATGACCTATGCCTCAATATTTTTCAGGATCATATTCCATTTCCATGTGACGGAGAGTACAAATGCACCTGCTAAAGTTGCTCCCCCAAGGCTTGGTGGCGAAAGGCGCGGAGTTTTTTCTACCAGGTCCCCGCATCGGCCTTGCCCTATAGGATTGTCTCTTGTTAAGATACAGAGTATAGAAGGTAAGTAGTGTTAATTTTAGAGCTTGATGTGGTGTGAGATCTTATGGCCGATTTTATCAACGTTGCCCAAATTTAAAAAGCGTTTCCATCCCCATCACTTAGATGGTTGGCAGTCCACCACAGTGCGTTTTTCCCAAAATTTCCTGCCTGGCACATCTAAATTGTGGAATGAACTGTCGCCTGCGGTATTTCCGGAACGATACGACCATCAAACCTTCAAAAAAAGAGCGTACTCCCATCTCAAAGGCCGGCAACGCACCTGCGACTCCTCTGGTGTTTCGGGTGTCCATGGGCGGCGGCATTCACCTATCTTCAAAGTGATCCGTCTGCTCGTTTGCCCCCTATAATATATAAAAAAAAGCCACTCAGAGAGAGTTATATTACCCATAAATAAATGATAATAATAATATTACCCTTAGTGATACTTTCATTTTTACCAACCTTTAAGGGACACTGTGTTTAGATTTATCTTAAAATTTAGAGGCTACCTGCATTAGGGAACTATTCGTAAGGAGACTAAGTATAGTTGGTGAAAACGGAGTTTACACACTCATTTTTTTTATAGTTATGTCATTTTTTTTTTGCGCAGGTAATAAGATAAACTTCCTGGGCGTTGACATGGTGAATGGTACACCCGTTCTTGATATAAAGCCATACATTCCTCAGTATGACTACCCGATGCTAGAAGTGGACACCGGTATGTCTTCGAGAGAGAGACCACCGACGGAGGGTATTAGTGACGCAATCTCTGGTCTCCAACTGAGTAGTAACCTGGATTCTGGCAGGTTGGTAAAATACAAAAACCTTTTAAAATGCTTAAGAGCTAGCATACTGCTTTGTTGGTCTAGAGCAGTTTGCATATGCAACTGTCGATCAAGAGGTCTCGGGTTCGATTCCCAGATCGGGCCAAAAGTATTGATTTTTTTTTACAAAAAGTTCTCAGTAATATATTGTGTTAATGGTAAGTCATTGCCCTCAAATATACTGACAATTATTTAAATCTTCGAATTCAGTTCGCCTTCAGGATTGTAGAGGAGGTACTATTGGAGCTACACCCACAGAAAAACTGATATTCACGTGAAACCGGTTGAATTATTAGGAGACCCAAAATAATATTAGAAATAATAAAGAAAAAATTAGAATCTGAAAAGAAGAATTTAAATAAAACTCTAAGCAACATAGTTACATTATTAATAACACTTTGTTATTTTAAAAGTTAACAATGATACTTTCTTTTTAAAGGTTGTCATCACTACCAAACCCAACGGATTTAGAGACATGTAGTCCTCTTTCCCGTTCACCATTCGAAGATGATCCGTCACCAGAGCAACTCAGTAATCTCAACACGCCCGTAGCTCCTTCACCAGAATCTCCATCAAGCGCCGACCTACTCGACGGAGCTTACTGCACGCCAGCCATCCGACGTGCGGAAACCGAAAGAGGGGCACCCGACGGTCAAGAAAGGTATACCCCTCCTCAATCAGCGCATCTGACCAATTTATCCCATGACGGTATCAGAGTAGCGCCATGGATATCGAATCCACCATCTCAAAGCTACGAAGTAAGATTCACAGATGATGCTTTGAACAGATTGAACGAACTGATAGGAGACCGAGCCCAGACTTTCAAATCTAATGTGGAATGCTTATTGTCTGAAGACCCCAGGTCACAATACGTGAGAAACAGGTATCCAGACCATGAATACAATTGTGTATTAGAAGATCTGTCTATAAGTTGTGTTTTTGATTCTAGTTCTTCGATATGTACAATTATAGCTATAAGGAATCCTGAAGATTTATAAATCGATTGTATTTATTTCATTCAGGGATTCGAAAGTGTGCGCGATATCGTTATGATTATTTATAAATGGCAACAAGTTATTTTACTTAAGGCATTTAATTCTATGCGTCATTTTATGGGCATATACAAAGAAGAAATCGAAGTTAAAGTGGATTGTAATTGTTAACTGTCAAAGTTAATCTTCTAGAATGAATCGCAAATATTTAAATTTTCTCCATAGAAAGGAGTGCCATAAAATATTTAAGACAGGAAATTACGAAATGAACCCACATTTGGCAAGGTTAAAGTGAATAGATTGTGAATATTGGTGACAACATAAGCATGACCGAAATCGTGCTAATTAAGTTTTTAGATTATTTGCTTTTCTCAGATTTTCGTTATTTAACCATTCGTATGCCTAAGTAAAATTAAATATTTTAATTTTGTTTGTTAATAAAACGATGTGAACTATATTTATTTATATCTAGGTTTCTTTCAACCTGTAAACGTAAAAAGATAAAGTTTGTTGATTTGTATATATTCGAAGGGTAATGATATTTCAAATCCGAGAATTCTTATCAAATTCAATATTCGTATTGCGAACCGTCAATATATTTTTAGCTATTTGAACAGTTTGCGATTTTCATGAATTGCATCTGTTGGGTTTTTACCTAAAACGAAACATCGTCCCGTCCGTATTCTATTCAGTAAGCCTCGCGCACACTCTTGAAACTCTATATTTAGTGAGGCACATGAAATAACTTATAACCACATGTTTGTTAAAATTTTATTGTGAATAAAATAATTGATATATTGATTAAATATGATGAAATTAAACACTAAAATATGTTTATTTTAAACAATGATTAACAATAATATAAAATAAAAACTCCATAAAACATTTATTTACTAAAACATAATTAAATTGATACTAGTATATTTATTAAAAAAAAATATATGTATATTAGAATATCTATAATCACTTATTCACTAAGTGTTTTTTTAACTAATATAAAGTTTATCGAATACATAAATGCCATTTTAGTATAAAAATATAAATCTACATTAGTCAATGGTAAAATAAATTATTACGTAATAGCATACAGATATCTGAGTTCGGTTCGGGGGCGCAGTAAAATATGATATTAATATAAAGATAGCCATATGATATACGTTGGAGTGAACTTTACAGGTAAAGTGGAGCATGTATATTGCGCTCTGTAAAGGTATGTCTCTACTAAGCTGAAGCTTACAAGACAGTATACCGTGAATGGCTAGCTTAAGAAACAAACCGTCATACAAAAATAAAATAGTATAATCGAGTATGTTATAACTTATAATCTCATTTCAAACAATTTAAAGCAGTAATTTCAATAAAATAATTAGTATAACGTTATAGCATTAAATCGTACGTTAAAATGTACTCTACTAAGAAAACACCACCACCATAGTATTAACAGAATGTTGACTACAATGGGATAGATCAACCATATCTAGTTACAAGACTTATAAAACAAAATTTGTCTCCCAGAACCAAAACCTCCAACAGCATTTAAAATATCTAACCACACATATCTCATTGGTTGATCATTAAATGCAATTGTTTTTACTGTATTATCGTGTTTCCAATCAATTGGTTCGGACGTAGGACTCCACTCTATATCATCTGTAGAGTATTCATATTGTAGTTGAAGAATAGTGCCATTACCTGCATCCTCCCTTGGAGTGTACTCCATTTTATTTATTTTATAGATATTACCCAAATCAAACTTTAATTCAATTATTTTGCCAGCAGTTGGGTTAGTATGGTCTGGATAGGCCCAATTCGTGTGCCACACGGAACTTGTATTTCCATCAGTAAGTCGACACACTTCATAATCAGGTTGACCCGGAATGTTACAAATAACTTTTGCACCCTTTACTGTATTTTTATGGGGATCTTCTTTTGTTGATTCTGTCATGCAGTAGCCCAATTTTGGAAAACCTCTACGATGGCAGCAGCAGATGGATAGTACGGGGCAACAACATCCTAAAAACAAATACTTAATATATTTCTAAAGTTTAACCCTATAAAAAAGTACTAAGGATAAACATAAAAATTATTATGTACAAATTAACTGCGTAACTATTTAAATCAAACGAACCCAAGCCGCGCGCACACAAAGCTGATCGATTCACTCGACATTACCATATTAGGAAACGCTCGACACCTGAAACGATTATTTCACAGAACATCTAGCATGGAATATTCTAGTCTAGTAAATTGAGATTAACACGCCTGCATACTATGAACGCCTTCCGTCTCGTTCTGACCCATAGCGCCGTCTCACACTGAACGGAGATCGCGTATCTTTCTGACTCTTTACTCAGAAGCTTCGTTCGTGTCGTATCCGTTCCCTTTCTAAAACACGTAAATATTCCTTGACGTTCTATTCCTTCTATCCCGGAAGTCACGTAGACCTGGTTTTCGTAATAAATGCGCGTGCTTCGGTAGAAAGTAGATTTCGAGCGAGCTATACAGTCCTCGGGCAAGAGTGAATTATTTTGGCGGCGTTGTTGTGCGCGACATACAATTAAAAGTTGAAAGTATTGCCGGTTCGGCTTATTTAACCGTAGAAGTTTTATATTTATTTGGAATAACATTCCCTGGACAAGGGATCCACCCTTCGGGTTGAAGATGTGATCCACCCTTCGGGTTGAAGAAGTGATCCACCCTTCGGGTTGAAGAATGTTACTTTTAAGATTAGGATTTAACGATTACTTTTTTTTGTAATAAATCATTTTCTTCTCCTTTATTAGTACTCTATTTCTCTTTTGTGTACGCCGTCAGGCGAAAGTAACACCGATCTAATTCTGAATTTGTGCTTAGAATCCATTTTGAACTCACCAAAAGTCAATTCTGCACCTGTGATGCATTTCATCAATCTTCCGACTCTTTCAATTTCAGGACAGAAAGGTAACATTTTTCAGGAAAGAACTTGTTCAATCTGAAATAGAAGAAGAGTACACTTTAATAAATAAAAATCAATAATAGATTTCGCGTGAAATGAAATGAAATTATTTGAAATGAAATGAAATTGAAATGAAATTATTTATTTGCAAGAATGTAGTACAGAACAGGTGATAACGTTTTTACAAGGATCAAGTACATTCTACCATAACAATGGTGTGCAAATGGTTTAATCCCTTATTGTACTAAAAGCATGCAATAATATATATATTTTTTAAATATTACTAGAGCACAATAATTTCCGTACATTTCCACATAATAATTACAGATATAAATATAGTTCAAATGGTAAGATTATAATTAAATGTCACAATAGTTCAATTAATATTTTGTCATTTTAATAGATGTCAATAGTAAAATTCATGTATGCAGTTTTTAAAAGATGTCAGATTAATTATTATTGTCAGTCATTAAAGAGAATAATATAAAAAAAAAATCACAAAAAGTATGTCAATATGTACTCATTCCTTATATGTCATAAATTCATTCAAATTAAAAAAACATTTATCAAGTAGCCATTTTGTTATTTGATAAAACTTTATTCATTAAAAACATTCATTTTGTAGAGAAACAGCTGGACGAAAGAGGCACAGATTATTACACATACAAACCAAAACAAGAACGATCATTTCGAGTAGTCTTGAAAAAAATGCATCCATGCACCGATCTAGATGTTGAAATGGGACTACCTAACACGTTCCAATACGTCATATTTATGACTGACTCACACACAGCACACACATGACACAGACACTGATTTACATAGTATATAGTGAATAAATATGAGTAACATCAAACATGCACATAAACTAAACAAGTTCACACACAAACAGTCATTAAAAATTCACAACCGAGGTGTCAACAATTATATATAATTGACTTTATAAATACATTGTTGACAAGATAGGGTGACACAAAGTGAATTCCACATAACTATACAACCACAAACATTGGACATGCACACAAACAAACACACAATTCAATTCATAAATAATACGTTCTAAAACAACATCTACATGTGACGTCTTGGCGTAACCGTGCCAGATCAATACACACATAATACAACAGTAACGACAGCAATACCTAAGTGCCTATGCCGAGCTGTGTGATAAGAAGGTGTAAAAACTATGGTTCCAAAATAAATAGAAAGGAAGGAGTTACATACCACGGGTAAGTATTTATAAGTAACTACGTAATATTTGTATTTTGTCACGGTTTTGTTTCCCATTTACCGAAATTATTAAATCATATCCAATATTATTAAAGACGCGTTAAAAAAGGGCAGAGGATAAGATTGTAACTGAATTGTGACAAGGACAAGGCATGCGTAATAGATTAAATCAAACAGAAGGGATATCGTAGGCACAATACATACCTATCGTCCGCGTCCTCCAGTACCGTCTAATTGATACGCTCATATTACTATTATGTGTTTAGTTGTCATTGTCTTTCAGTTAATATGATGATTATATTATTTGGCAATAATAGTGTTAAAATGTATGTTGGTAAAAAGACTGTGTATTTTGTTTTGTATTTACCAAATTTCCAAGTGACAATCTTACGAGAATTAAATGGGTTAGACTGGTTCAGGCGGAAAGAAGTGAGTACGACTGGATGCCTACGAAAAGTAGTACTATTTGTTCCGTACATTTTAAGCAGGAATATAAATACACTACTTCGAAAGGATACATACGTCTGAAAAAAAATGCAGTGCCTGTTATAAACATGGTAAAATTTGTTTGTATCCATAATAAAATTGTAGTTTGATTAAATCTGTCCTTAGTTTTACATTAAATTTAATTAAGGTGTTTTCACAATTCAAAATGTTGTTTATAATCTTGGAAAGTATATAATTTACAATGACAACTAAAATACTTTTTTCTTTTTAGGATAAAGATGATGTTTCTGATGATGATGATTGGTACTTTTAGCAAATGGCGATATTCAATGTCCTATCTGTATCAATTTTAACGAGTTAGTCCATAAATTTTACTAGTGTGTGTAAGTGCAACTCGCAAGAGATCGCTATCTCTTTCTTTACCATGCATTCCGTATTATCTTTTGCATTCGTAATCGTAATGTATGTATACACCTATAAATAAGTACCTACGTCATGTCATACCGCAACAATATCGAACGCCGTTTAGTATGAAGGTAACCTATCTTTCTATATAATATCATTGCCCTCCGCGCATAGATAGTCGCAAGTAGAATAATTGTTACATTTTATATTTCAAGCACCCCAAGCTTTTTACTCTGAATTGAATTATTCTCCTAATAACTTATATTTGATTATAATTTTATTTTGAAGTAATTAATTATGAATGATTGTTCAATCTTCCTCTATTCTAATATAAACTCTGTAACTAAAAACTATTTTCTACTTTTTAGTTCGATTAGCTATAAAAGCGTAGTTTTTTAGTTTTTTTAAACTATAATTTATTTTTCATTTTTAGTTCGATTTTTCAATTAATTATTTGCGGACATGTGATGCTATTGAAATGCCTTACGAACTATTTCGTAATCTAGTAATTTCGTTGAAAGCTTCACTGTTGCATGGGGTTTTTCCTGTTAACTTAGAGCAATATCCTGGCGGTCCTTAAAAGGGTATTATTGCATTGTCATCGGTCCTTGATAGGTGTACAGTTTCAAATTAATCAAATTTCTGGAAATTGGTGAAAATTATGCTCAAAGATTCCATTACATACATACATAGATACATACTACCAAAGCTAATAAAAGCGTGATAAAAAGTCGTTGCATTAACTAAAAAAAGGCAATAAAAAAAGAAACGATGGATTAAAGACTGAATGGGAAAAAAAGATGAGTTAAATCAGTTTAATCGAATAAAAGAAATGTTTTTATTGAGTTAATTTTTTTCTTTACGTCTTCTCTTGTGCTATTTGGTTTGATTTTTTTTATAAATATCGAGCAACTTATCAAGCATTTTTTTTTCTTAACTGTATCGCGATATGCTATTTAGGTTGTATTCCATAATTCTGGGTACGTTTCCCATGTTTAATAAACACTGACAAATAGTGTTTGTCCGTGGCAGTGCTATCATCAACAGTAGTAGACACTGTTTTCGTCTTCCATTCTGAATAAATAACACGAACGCGTCGATGTACGAACGTCCAATCGCCTTGTAATCTTTTCCTCAACTAAATTGTTGCCGCGCGCCCGCACACGTCAATATTATTGCCAATACCCCTGCCTCCCCCCGATATTGTCGTGACAATATCAGAATTTCTGGATAATCCACAATAATATTGAACAATAGCGCAATACAGGCCGCACACACAATATTATTGTGCGGCTAGCACTATTATTGCCAAACAATATTATAGCGAACTTCTAAGTGGTATCGAGTTACAACGACATTGTAGTCTTTTGCAGCCATGTTTATTGGTTATGCACTGTTTTACTACTCTATATTACTCACTAAGGTATATATTAGTTATGTTTTGCTCTTACAGCTACATTATATAAATTTCAGAAACCTATCACTATACTGCACATACCTAAACACGTCTTGCTCGATAATAGGCACATATCTGAATGTGCTGGTCAAGCATATCTCTATGTAATTTCATAAATTATTTTAAACAATATATGACGCAGGAATATAACTCCCCACCGAAAAAAAATACGGTAGTAAATTCAGACAATCTTTATCCTAAATTAACAATTTACAATTATAAAAATAACCTATATCAATAACAATCATATCATTAAAAATGAATACAAAACAAATTATGACCGAAAGTTGTGACCTTCACATGTCAGCAATATTTATAAACTACACAATAATCACTTTATCTATTAATAACATTTTAACATTTACATAGCAAGCTTCTTAAAGTATCGCTTAGCGAATTACATACCATTAAGTTTAGTGAATTAATACGTCCGGTATACGTACGGTATACCTACGGATGAACGAAAGTGGGTGCTGGAGAGCGAGTCTCGGTAACGACAGTATTCGATTCGAAATCATTGTAATACTACTTCTCGTTATTGTGCTATAACGCCTCTCCAGACAACTTCTTTAATTCTGAATCATCTGATATCTGTGCTGTATGTGTGTAGTGCAATTAAGGCACCATGTCGGGTCGTCCATACTTTGTGGGGTCTCATTTTGCGAGGGCTGGCTTCCTTTCAAAGGTGAAAGTTAATGGCCTGTAGCCTGTAGGCCTGAGCTTGCCGTGTCAGGAGTGAATAGAACCAGTATGTCGGAACTGAGTACACACACACACACATACACACCGCCCTGTATAGGTTTCCTCGCCTCCGCTTCCTAAACTTGAATTTGATAAATGAAACCAACGACCGCCTAAAAACCTCGACTGACTATGACGAATCGAAGGAGACTGCGGGAACCGCCAAAACCCTATTTATGTACTAGGTAACCAGCAGCATTACTCGATTATGCATCAAAACCAGATTGATCTGCCCACGCGTACTTTGATCACCACGGTCGAAAGCAGCCCATACTTTTTTACCTAAGCATAAGCAACTCCACGCCAAAGGAGAATGTCAGACAGGGTAACCAGGTGGGAGCGGTCGCGTCCTGGATGTGGTGTCCCTGTTGAGGCCGAGGCTGCTGGCTAGCTAAGACTTGAATGACGATCATTGCTGTTGTTGAGGGGCGACGATAGCCTGACTGCGTGAACCATAAACGTGGATGGTCCTTTAAGCAATACTGCCATACTAGTTCACCATATATTCTCCTTCAGAAGGTGCGATTAGTTGTTTCCTCATTGTTAAATTTTCGGGTCCTTATTCAATTGTCGGGTTCTTCATTCTTTGTTCTTTTGTTGGGATCACCAATACGAACTTTTAAGTGGTAAACTGCACATAAACACGTCTTGTTCTCAACGAGGAAATTAATGTCCGAATTCCTACGTGCTCGATAATAGGCACATATCTGAATGTGCTGGTCAAGCTTAGATAAGCTATATATAATTGATGGAATCATATAGAGATCTATATGATTCCATCAATTATATTAAACACTTTATGACGCTCTAATAAATATAATCATCCTATTAATCGAAAGACAATGACAACTAAAAATAATCTATGGAATTTAAAAAAACGTGTGTGTGCGTTTCACACATGATAGAAGTGAAACTTCAGTAAATCGACAAAATAATTAGATGAATATATATAACAAGGGTAGGATAATTACAAAAAAAATATTTATTAAAATGGTATAATAATACTCACGAACAAATAATAACACACCACGCTGACTTCTTACTCAAAGCTGTAATGCGGCCGGCATACAGTGCATTAGTATTAATACCTCACGTACTTTGTACATATCGAGGACCCCGGAGAATAAAATAGTAATGTGCTATTTTTGTACTAAACACTGGCTCGGTCAAAAGGGGCATTGTCGACGATGCCCCCTTTGACCCCCTTCAATGACAATTCTGTATTTAACTCTGCTCTGAACTTCGCTATGTACCTACTAGCTAATCAGCAGTATTATTCGATTATTCATCAAAACCAGATTGCGTACTTTGATCACCACGGTGGAATGCAGCCCATACCTTTTTCCCTAAGCTTAAGCAACTCCTCGCCAAAGGTCAAGGAATGTCAGATAGATTTATGTCAATCTTATGTCACAATTTTATCCAATTTAAACCTTATTTTTTATATTATTTTATTTTATTTTATTTTAAAAAAGACAACTCCCGAATTAGGAATATAAATTCCTATGTCGCGGGGGACTTTACAAATATACATGAAACAGACACAAAGAACACCCAGACTCAGAACAACATATTGTGAATCACACAAAGTGTTATCCTACATGGGATTTGAACCCACGACACTTGGCGCAGTAGGAAGCGGCGTGGCGACCGCTTAAGCCACTAGGCCAACCGTACAGTCGTATTTTTTTGTTTTGTTTGTTTTTTAAAAAGACAACTCCCGCATTAGGAATATAAATTCCTGTGTCGCGGGGGACTTTACAAACATACATGAAACGGACACAAAGAACACCCAGACTCAGAACAACAAATTGTGAATCACACAAAGTGTTGTCCTACGTGGGATTTGAACCCACGACACTTGGCGCAGTAGGAAGCGGCGTGGCGACCGCTTAAGCCACTAGGCCAACCGTGCAGTCGATTTAGTATGTTATATCAGTTATATTTAGTATGCTGTCCTGTAAAGTTATATAATTTACGGTAAAGTGACTGAAACACGAAGCTCAGGTCGACTTCAAAAGAGTGGTGCAATGTTTTGATTTTACTCTTGCACTTTAAAGGTTCGAGCACATTATGCCGGGCCGCAGCGTGCCGGGGCGGAGCGCAAAAATCCGCTCAAATCGCTTCAATACAAATTGTATGAAGTATCGCACACTGTGTCGGGCCGCAGCGGCTCGCATTATTGCGACGCGGATTTGCGTCCGTGCGATGCGACCCGCCCCGCCCCACTGCGCCCCGTCACAGTGTGCTATAGCAAGCGGATTGGTGTGCACGCGCGTACGTGTTTATTTACCGTACACTCTACTCAAAATCCGTCAATGCGCTGCGACCCGGCCCGTCACAATGTGCTAAGTTAGCATTTTGCGCTGCGCTGCGGCCCGCCCCGACACGCTGCGGCCCGGCATAATGTGCTCGAACCTTAAAGGTTCGAGCACATTATGCCGGGCCGCAGCGTGCCGGGGCGGAGCGCAAAAATCCGCTCAAATCGCTTCAATACAAATTGTATGAAGTATCGCACACTGTGTCGGGCCGCAGCGGCTCGCATTATTGCGACGCGGATTTGCGTCCGTGCGATGCGACCCACCCCGCCCCGCTGCGCCCCGTCACAGTGTGCTATAGCAAGCGGATTGGTGTGCATGCGCGTACGTGTTTATTTTACGAAATTTGCGTTTTTTGATACTTTTTCTTCTAACTTCTTCTTCTTCTTCTAACAGCAGGCAAAAAAAAGAAAGTTCTTCGTCAGAGCTATCCATAAGGTACAGTTGCACTAAATACACAACAGTTGCGCATGCGGTACACTCTACTCAAAATCCGTCAATGCGCTCCGACCCGGCCCGTCACAATGTGCTAAAGGTTCGAGCACATTATGCCGGGCCGCAGCGTGCCGGGGCGGAGCGCAAAAATCCGCTCAAATCGCTTCAATACAAATTGTATGAAGTATCGCACACTGTGTCGGGCCGCAGCGGCTCGCATTATTGCGACGCGGATTTGCGTCCGTGCGATGCGACCCGCCCCGCCCCGCTGCGCCCCGTCACAGTGTGCTATAGCAAGCGTATTGGTGTGCATGCGCGTACGTGTTTATTTTATGAAATTTGCGTTTTTTGATACTTTTTCTTCTAACTTCTTCTTCTTCTTCTAACAGCAGGCAAAAAAAAAGAAAGTTCTTTGTCAGAGCTATCCATAAGGTACAGTTGCACTAAATACACAACAGTTACGCATGCGGTACACTCTACTCAAAATCCGTCAATGCGCTGCGACCCGGCCCGTCACAATGTGCTAAGTTAGCATTTTGCGCTGCGCTGCGGCCCGCCCCGACACGCTGCGGCCCGGCATAATGTGCTCGAACCTTAAGGCGGTAACATACTATCATGTCGGGGCGTGTCTTGCATAGACCTATATAATAGGGACACGGCATAATGTTCTATACGATGTGATGTAAATTTTTCTGATCCACATAACTTTGCAATGAGGACCATATTATTTTCTTAATTTAATGATTTTAAAAATAATTTTAACGAAAAGATTTTTTATTAGATCCTGTAATGCTGACGATGGGACGACCTGTAAGCTACGCCAATTCCAATGCAAAAAAAAATGTTTGAAATCGGTTCATAAACGACGAAATTATCGCTGAACATATGTACATAAAAAAATGTCGGTTAAATAATTTTTTAAGTCGGTTAAAAATTGAAAATATATTCAAGCGTTATTCGAAAATTTTAAGACTTTTTATTGCTTCAAAGTAAAATTTAAATAGGAACACTGAAAATAATAGACGCTTGTACAATGTTACATCGGTCGGATAACAGGCAGTAACTGTTACAAATATCGACTGCAAAAATAATTAATAAAGACCATTGTTAAGTTTTTGTTACGAACGACCTTTTGGTTTTGGTCTCTTTGGCTAGTGGTTGGAGTCTCTTTAGCTAGTTTAACTCTTTTTAAAAAATAAGGTTGAAAACAAATTGAATTCTAATTTGAATTACGCATTCCATCACTCCATCGACTGGCCAAATAAGCTGAACGTCGTCAACACTCGGGGTCAGTAGTGTGGAGTAAAGTCAAGAGGAAGCAAGACTACCTGCCCTTAACATTATTATTGTTGAATTTAGTTTTCGTTTTGAACTTTCGTTAAACATAGCAGTGAAACGCGTGAGTTTTTGATTCGCTTACGCGATTATTTTGAGCGTAAGCACAGATTACTGAATGGCATAAGTAAGCAAAAAACCGATGAGCGCACTAATCCTGCAGCCGGATCTTTTGGACATCTGACATCTGACACATCTGACACACAACATCATCTAGTCCCAAGATAAGCAGAGCTTGTGTTATGGGAACTAGACAACTGATATAAATACATAACATACTTTTTTTTTTGTAAATACATAAATATTATACATAGAAAACACCCAGACTCCGAAACAAATATTTGTGAATCACACAAATAATATTTGGTCCGACCCGGGAATCGAACCCGAGACCTCTTGATCAGCAGCCGTATACGCTAACCACTAGACCAACGAGGCAGTCGACTCTTAGACGGGCACTTAGACGAATTGATTCTGTAGAAAACGCTTGAAGTAGAAACATGTCTAGTTATCTGATATATGTAAATCTGTATTTTATAAATAGTTCACAATGATGTTAAAATAAATCCAAAATGTTCAAGTTTTAATAAATAGTTTCCTGATCAGTCCATAAGTTTTCTTAGGGATTTAAAATAATCCCATTAGAGACAACTACCATTCAAGATATTTTAACCTTGAAAATCGACTTTCAACTCTATTTTTTTTTACAATAATTACAAATTTCACTTAGCTGAATGTAGGTACGTGTAATATTACGGCGGTGCCCTTAAATTAAATATATGTTGTACATTAACTAAATTAAAGGCCTCTACTGACTTTAAATTTAATACAAATTAATTATAAATGTCAAAATCAATTCATAATTATTTTCCCTCCTTTTATGGGAAACATTCAAGGGCTGGTATCACTCAGAACGCTCGGTCCCACGTCATGCGCGCGCTTGTAGGCTACGCTTGCATGCGTGTATAACACGCAAACACGCCATGCAAATCTGGCCTGTTGTTTTTGTCGCGAATGCAGCACAACCCTCCAGCTAGACATGTATATAATCAAAGGTTAAAGGTTTAATTACTCGAAAACTCGAGAGACGGCTGTGTACTTAAAAAAAGTTACGTTTTTAATCTTTGACTTTGTTTTGTTGAAAATGATGATTGCGTATTTTGTTTGTCTGCCATCGCTGTCGTTTGTATATTTTCGTACTATTTTATTAAACACGAAAATTTCCACCGCGTCGAAAATAGTATCAATACCGGCGCACTTCTTTAGAGCTTGCACTCGATAATGCGTCACACGATAAACTTAGATAGATTGCGATTCTCACAGATTACAAAAGAATCTGAGGCGATTCCATTCTTTTATTGGCCTGGGCCCATAACCTATTGAAGTGCTGGTTATTAAATAATGAAAGCACTTTTGTGAAGTTTTGTGGAACTCGAATAAAGAATAGGCTGGATGGTGCAAAATGTTCTTGTTCTCTGTCTGTTGTGTATGAACTGCAACTGCAGTGCCGCCTATCGTAGTACTGTAAACTGGGGCTAATTGGAACATATATTTCTTGAAACAGATGTTTACAAAAACGAAAGTTACCGTATCAACATTTAGAATATTAGTTTTGGTAGTTTTCATATTTGTCTTTATGTAGCTACTTTAACTGTACGTTTTCTGTGAATAGATCTATAGATATATTACTTTAAATGTATGGTTCCAAATATTACATTGATGGTTATTTGGTATCTGAACTGACTGCTTTGGATTTAATAATTTTTTATAACAGTTTCGAAAATAAACCATAAGGCGATATTTGGAAAACCTAAATTGAAAGACAGTCTTGAGTTTTCCTCAACATCACTTTTCCAATACCTATTATTAGTGTGAAAATATACCATTGCAAACGTATGGTAATGAAAGTCTATCGCTTCTTTGGGGTTATCTGGAATTTGATGTTAAATAATAAATGCGTTGCTACTAAAGATGAAGCGATATTTGCAATACTTAAGGAGAAGACAACAGTAAGTTGATTAATAAAAAAAAGTACCTAAATTATTGGTTGGTTTACCGGCTATAAGAGATTAGAGAAAATAACATTAAGATTATATTCTATTTGGTCTAGTGGTTAGCGCATGCGGCTGCTGATCAAGAGGTCTCGGGTTCGATTCCCGGGTCAGACCAAATATTTATCCACAAATATTTGTTTTCGAGTTTGGTTGATTTTCTATGTACATTATGTAATATGTATGTATTTACAAAAAAAAAGTATGTTTATGTATTTATATAAGTTGTTTAGCACTTAGTTTGGGACTCGATGACGTTGTGTGTAAGATGTCCGAAAATATTTATATTTATTTATTTTATTTTTCAATGTGTGTGATCACCAGGGCTCGGAATAGGTTGTTTAATTTTATGTACTTGCGATTTTGTGACATCAATAGTATGGATATGCCTGTGAAATCCCGGGGAACTTACTATTTTCAGAGATTGTAAAAATATAATATTGAACTTTCAAAATAGTATTTCATCTTTTAGCTTATTGTTGTAATAATAAGTTGTTAACATAAAATTTTACAATAAAAACGTAAAGAAACGAATAGCAACAATAACACTAAGGAATGCAAAGTATGTGACCGCTTGCGCGTGCACGCGGCACGCTTTCTTTATCGCTATCTCTGTTTGATGCATACTGCCGTCCTGTTCTAACATAGGTGTTATATGACGTTGTTACCATCAGCGCAGTTGCATTTTGTAACTTGGAGTGTTCGTGCGTTTATTTCTGTGCTTTGTGTTTACTACCACCTTATTTGACTTCGGCTTGTATTTTTGAATTTGTACCTGTTCTACCTGATTACCACGGCAATGACAACGGACAACGATCTGTAATTCGCTTTAAATATAGACAAACTTTGGATTTGGATAGTGTGGTAAGCCTCTCATAATATTTTATTTATACAAGCAGTATTAATTGCAAAAAAGCATGTTTTAATTGTGTGTTTAGCGCGTATGTATATATAGTTGGGATAGGAATCGTATTTTCACTATTTTTAGAATAATACATACAAATCGTTATTTTTTTATTATTGTTTTCTACGTTTTTTAAGCTTCCGTAGTTAAAACAAGTAACCCTTATTTTCCTCCGTTTGTCTGTCTGTCTGTCTGTCCGTCCGCGGCCTAGCTTTGTGAGTATTAGTGATAGAAAGATGTAATTTTGCATAAAAATACATATTAACCACGCCGACAACTATATGGTGTGTGTCAACTGATTTGTCTTATTTAACAAACAAAAATTTGTGTTACGTACTTACTATTAAAATTTGTTCTTTCTTCTTCTTATTATTATTATTTATTTTAGGATTAACTTGAAAATGGCCAAGAGAAAGGAAGAGACGGTATTGAAGTGGATTGAAAATTTCCCAGAAATGCTTTACGAACATTCTAATGGTACCATTTACTGTTCGAAATGTGAGAGCCATTTCGATGCCAAGAAGAACATATTTTTGAGACATGTTTGCGGAGCCATACACACTGGAAAAAAGCGAACCGTTCCAATAAATTTTTACTTTGATTTGATTCGGTTCTTGATTTTATGCAACATTCCCTGGTCACAGTTGAACAATCCTGCGTTTGGTCATTTCTTCAATAAATATATGTGCAAATGTACACATGAAGACAGAACCCTTCCCAGTGAAGCATTGCTGCGTAAAGTTTATTTAACTAAGCTATACGACAACAAGATACAAGAAATTCACACAGCTGTTGGAAACAATAAAATATGGATTTCAGTTGACGAAACGACAACATTCATGGGTCGAAACATATTACATTTACTTGTGCGGCCTTTATTTAGTGACATGCCGAAGAAACCTTAAAATTTACTTGTTAGTAAAATATTAGATATTGTTAATGGGAAAAATGTAGCACAATTTGTCGGAGAAAGTTTGAGAAATATGTGGGGCAATAGTTTTGAAGAAAATTTACCTAATGTTTTGATGTTGTGTTCAGATAGTGCAGCATACATGCTTTCAACTGGACGTATTTTAAAAACTATATTCCCAAATATGAAACATGTTACATGCTTGGCTCATGCATTGCATCGTGTAGCAGAAAAAATTAGGGAAGAATACAGAAATGTGGACATGCTAATTTCCAACGTGAAAAAAATCTTTTTAAAAGCTCCCAATAGAGTCAAAATCTTGAAGGAACACTATCCTAGTATGCCCTTGCCTCCAGAGCCAGTTATAACTCGGTGGGGTACATGGCTAGAAGCTGCTTTTTATTATAAAAAATATTTTAATGAAATATCACATATTCTTTCTTTATTTCATGATGAAGAAATACAATCTATAAAGAAAGCGAAAGCAGTATTGCAAAATCCTAACCTTCGACGTGATCTAACCTTTATTGAAGAACATTTTGGAATAATCAGTATTGCAAATTTAAAATTAGAAAACACAATGTTGTCATTAACAGAGACATTAGAAATTTTTGATGAAGTACGAGCTGTCATAGGCTGGAGTTCGCATGAACCAATAATAAAAAAACTTGAAAATGTTATGGATCGAAATCCTGACTTAGATTTTATGATTGACCTAAATAAAGAAATCGAAAATTCTTTGGACGCTAATTCTTTACAAAATTGTTATAGATATGCTCCCTTGACTTCTGTTGACGTGGAAAGATCTTTTTCGCTTTATAAATGGATTATGAATATGAAAAGAAATTCCTTGACACCCAGTAATGCCGAGAAAATCATAGTATTATCTTATAATAAAAATGACGATGATGATTATGTTGGCGATCTTCAATTCGAAGACGAATAATTACACCATCGGAACAACACTAGTGCTTTAATGTTAATATAAATACATGTTTTTTTTAAATTTGATTTATATTGTAAACGTGCAATAAATATCTGTAATATCTGAAAATGATTGTTTTCCTTCTACTCACTCCTATAAACCTACAAATAAACATTAAGTGTAATTTTCATGATTATGTAAAATGACATAAGTGTGCTTTGACATTGCATTGCATTATTTAAGGTCCCGGAAATCACGCTGATTTTAGGTTTATCCATGTTATGCTTACGTTGACTTTATTTCTGCAAGTACATAAAATTAAACTACCTATTCCGAGCCCTAGTGATCACCATCAGAATCGACGCTACAATTTGTTTCTTTGAGATAAAATTAAGTTGCTTTTTTTTACATTTTCTTTTGTTTGGCCGAGAATTTACAGGACTTTTTCTTTTACTCTGCCGAGATTCAATCAGTTGTGTTTGTTCCAGCTAGAGATTGCAAATCCCGGACGATTTTTCAATCCCGGGATTTCGGGATCGTATCGGACCGATCCCGGGATCCCGGTACTGGTACCGGGATTATACGAAAATTTGAAATAGTTTAATAATAAACACAATTTAATAAAGAAAACTAACTTTTAATAAATAACAAAAGGAAAAACAAAGAAACAAATATGAATTATAACAAAATTAACAAAGTAGTTAACAAAAGTAAATATATAAAAGTAAAGAGTATCAAGTTTTAAAGGTATATGTCTCTTTTGTTATGTTTACTACTATTGTCAAAAATTTAAAGGCCTAATTAGTCAGCCAAAGAAAAAGCGTCGGATCACGTTCGAGTTATAAAGCCGTATATGTCTCTTTTGTTATGTTTACTACTATTGTCAAAAATTTCAATGCCTAATTAAGCGTGAATTTATTTTTTGATCAATGAAATTAACTTTGTCGAGTTTAAAAAACTTTCGGTTAAGATTTGAGTGGAACAAAAAATTTTTTATTAGCCTAGATTTTTCTTTTTCAATCCCGGGAAATTTCGGGATTGTGAGTCAATCCCGGGATTATAGTCCCGAAGAAAAATCGGTCCGGGATCCCGGTTTTCGGGATCCCGGGATCCCGGTATTCAATCTCTAGTTCCAGCCCTAAGCCTTCTGCACCGGGCATGTCCCGGCCTGCAGAAATAAAAATTTCGCTATAAAAATATATATATTGATAGATCTTAAGTAGCTCTTTCGAACTACGTTAATTAATTTATGAGCCCCTCTTTCGTTTTCCCAGGAAAAATCAAAATATCATTTTCCTTTTTTCACCTTTTCAAAAACCAGTATCTCTTTAAAATATGGTTATTTTTTATTCTACCAAGCGTAGAAAAATTGCCCTTGAGCTGATTTAAAATGCCCCCGTGTCAATTATTATAAATATGTAATAATAATCCTTTAAAAAATAAAAAAAACCGTAATGGGATTTCGAAGACAATTATTTGCGCATTGCGCATGCGCGGTAGTAAAACGGCAACACTGCTTTAGTCTAAGGGCAGCATAATTTACAACAAAATATCAAAATATAAAGTTATTTCTCGTCGTATATCAAAATATAAAAAATTAAGCTGATGATTAGTAATAATGAAAAGTAAACGCTGCATTTTGATTATTTTTTGCAGAGACAGAATTTGTTTGAGGCAAACGTGACTTAGGTCGCTCTAAATTGACGGGATATAACCCAGATTTACTGAACCCGGCAATGATGTTGCTGGAGCTCGAACCCTTTTCTGTTAACTTGATGTAATTTTCATAACAATGTGAGCCGACAATATGGAAGGATATACTACAGGTCCTAATGGCACGTGTCCGATTTTGTCTAGTTAAAATAAAATAAACTGTGTCTGTTTGTAATAAATAATAATTAATGCAATTGTTTTTACTGTAGTTGCGTTAGGTGGCAGCAGAGGTTGCAAAAAAAACCTTTTTTACTTAACTTAACTTTAATAAAAATGCAAATTACAATTACTTATTCTAACTTATTACTAGGAGACTATCTAAGTCGGCGGTCGACCTAAAAAGTGACAATGCTACTCGATTCCCGTGTCGTCTTCGTCGCGTTGCGCGATGTCAGCGTTTTGAGTAAAGCGTGTGACCAAGTGTAACCGAAGCCAATGCCTATACTAGCAATAACGCCTGGCTATGCCTGCGTAACACTGTTTCATCGTGTTTCCAATCAATTGGTTTGGACTTAGGACTCCATTCTTTAGCATCTGTAGAGTATTTATATTGTAGTTGAAGAATAGAGCCATTACTTGCATCATCTCTTGGGTGTACCCTATTTATGTGTACTCTATGTACTCTATCAATGTGGTCTACTATTTTTTTTTTATAATTTTAATGTATTTCTTTATATATGTATTTCTAAATGTAATTTATATGGTAATATTATCAAATAAAGAGAATAAAAATAATAATCATCATCGGCCCATCGCAGTCCACTGCTGGACATGGACCTCTCCCATTACACACCACTGTGATTGATTTTGGACTTCTCGCAATAATTCATTGTTTGTAATATCAAATGATAACTGTTTTATTAAATGCACATGAAAGTACTCGTATATACGGTACTTCCATCAAAAAGCTACTTTTATTTTTTTGTCTGTAGGTCTGTTCGTACTGGCTAATCTCTGGAACGGCAGGGCCGATTTAGACAAGAATTTCTGGCACATGACTGATGACATAAATAGTACCTTAAGCTATTTTTTGGACTAGCTTTGCTCCGCGGCGTTACTCGCAATGTACAAGAACATCCGTGGGTAGGTAACAGCGCAGGACTCGGCTAGTGTTTTTAGCGCCGAAAAAAAAGCAGGTATTTCTCAATTCGACGCCTTTATTTTTAACTTTTACAGCGTAGATGGACTACTAAGTAAGATTTTTCAATAGCTTTTGGCTAAAATTGAGGTGTAGGTAGCTTTTTAGAAATGTTAAAAATGTACATCTAGCAATTAGAAGATTATGACTGCTTGGTACTTCTTAAACTAGTGTAAGCATACTTATATAATTGGAAGTTGGCGCCAAACAATAAAATTAATTAATTAAAGCGTGATGATGACACGTTCTTGTTTGTTTATTTGATTTACTTATTTCCTGAAAGTTAGGGTAATTTAGTTATCTTTGTTCATTGAGTCTTTGGCGCTGACTTAAAATTATTTTAAGTATGCTTACACTACTTTAAGAAGTTAGTCATAACAACAGTTTATTATTTTCTGCTGTTCACTTCTTTTAGTGAGCATTTAGTAATAATGAAATTCATAAGCCTAGTTTTTATCATTCCCAATATTATTTGGTTGGCTACTAGCTCAACCAGTTTTACTGGCACTGGATCTCTTGAGGGCAAACTGAATTCGAACTTTGAACTAGTTAAAAAAAAAAGTAGTATATTTGTGGGCACTACCTTTGTAATAACAATTGCCTTAGATGTTCATGACAACAGAGATCGAGAGAGAGATTAACATGCTCTTTGAGACACGCATAAAATGCCACCAAGCTTATGTTATGTTAATAACATTTTTTTTGTTAGAAGAACCAAAGGGCACTATTGGCCTGACACGGAATCAAACCCAAGACCTGATCAGCAGTTGAATACAGTTACCCCTAGACCAATAAGGCAGTTTCAATGCAATAATGTGAATTAGTTTAGCAAAAGTACTGGCAGATATTGTGCAATTAATATTAGAATTGCCAGCACCTCATGCCATTTAGATCCTGAATTCGTTGTACTAGTAGTGGATCTAAATAATAATGGGAATAATAAAGGCTAGGTAAAAGAGAAGATCATTGTGTATAACTAATAATAATATATTTTGGAAACTTGAAACACAATATCATCTAGCTCAAAACTAAACACAGTTGCGATTTTCATGAATTGCATCTGTTGGGTTCTTACCAGAACGAAACATGGTCGTCCGTATTTTATTCAGTAATACTATCGCGCACTCTCTTGAAACTCTATATTTAGTGAGGCACATGAAATAACTTATAACCACATGTTTGTTAAAATTTAATGTGAATAAAATTTGATATATTGATTAAATATGATGAAATTAAACACTAAAATATGTTTCTTTTAAACAATGATTAACAATAATAGAAAGTAATAACTCCATAAAACATTTATTTACTAAAACATAATTAAATTGATAGTAGTATATTTATTAAAAAAATAAGTATGTATATTAGAATATCTATAATCACTTATCCACTAAGTGTTAGATTTAAGAAATATAAAGTTGATCGAATACATAAATGCAATTTTAGTTTAAAAATATAAATCTACATTAGTCAATGGTAAAATAAATTATTAGTAATAGCATACAGATATCCGAGTTCGGTTTGGCGGTGCGGTAAAATATGATTGTTTCTTATGCTTCTCGAGCTTCTTGAAGATATTAATCTAATAATATACGTTGGAGTGAACTTTACAGGTAAAGTGGAGCATGTATATTGCGCTCTGTAAAGGTATGTCGCTACTAAGCTGAAGCTTACAAGACAGTATACCGTGTATGGCTTATAAAACAAACCGTCATACAAAAATAAAATAGTATAATCGAGTATGTTATAACTTATAATCTCATTTCAAACAATTTGAGTAGGCAGTAATTTCAATAAAATAATTAGTATAACGTTACAGCATTAAATCGTACGTTAAAATGTACTCTACTAAGAAAACACCACCACCATAGTATTAACAGAATGTTGACTACAATGGGATAGATCAACCATATCTAGTTACAAGACTTATAAAACATAATTTGTCTCCCAGAACCAAAACCTCCAACAGCATTTAAAATATATAACCACACATATCTCATTGGTTGATAATTAAATGCAATTGTTTTTAATGTATTATCGTGTTTCCAATCAATGGGTTTGGACATAGGACTCCAATTTATATTATCTGTAGAGTATTCATATTGTAGTTGAAGTATAGTGCCATTACCTGCATCCTCCCTTGGAGTGTACTCCATTTTATTTATTTTATAGATATTACCCAAATCAAACTTTAATTCAATTACTTTGCCAGCAGTTGGGTTAGTTTGGTCTGGATAGGCCCAATTCGTGTGCCACAAGGAACTAGTATCTCCATCAGTAAGTAGACATACTTCATGAAGAGGTTGACCCGGAATGTTACAAATAACTTTTGCACCCTTCACTGTATTACTATGGGGATCTTCTGTTGTTGATTCTGTCATGTAGTAGCCCAATTTTGGAAAACCTCTACGAAGGCAGCCGATGCTAGCCGATGGTACGTTGCAACAACATCCTAAAAACAAATACTAAATATATTTCTAAAAATTAACCCTATAAAAAGTACTAAGGATAAACATAAAAATTATTATGTACAAATTAACTGCGTAACTATTTAAATTAAATAAACCCAAGCCGCGCGCACACAATAGCTGATCGATTCACTCGACATTACCATATTAGGAAACGCTCGACACCGGAAACGATTATTTCACAGAACATCTAGCATGGAATATTCTAGTCTAGTAAATTGAGATTAATACGCCTGCATACTATGAACGCCTTCCGTCTCGTTCTGACCCATAGCGCCGTCTCACACTGAACGGAGATCGCGTATCTTTCTGACTCTTTACTCAGTAGCTTCGTTCGTGTCGTACCCGTTCCCTTTCTAAAACCCGTAAATATTCCTTGACGTTCTATTCCTTCTGTCCCGGAAGTCACGTAGACCTGGTCTTCGTAATAAATGCGCGTGCTTCGGTAGAAAGTAGATTTCGAGCGAGCTATACAGGCCACGGGCAAGACAGTGAATTATTTTGGCGGCGTTGTTGTGCGCGACATACAATTAAAAGTTGAAAGTATTGCCGGTTCGGCTTATTTAACCGTAGAAGTTTTATATTAATTTGGAATAACATCCCCTGGACAAGGGATCCACCCTTCGGGCTGAAGAAGTGATCCACCCATCGGGTTGAAGAAGTGATCCACCCTTCGGGTTGAAGAAGTGATCCACCCTTTGGGGTTAAAGAAGTGATCGAGCCTTCGGGGTGAAGAAGAAGTCCAGCCTTCGGGTTGAGGAAGAGGTTTGGGAGAATTAACCGAAGCGCAACCTTCGTGCTGACCGCAGTCTGTGGCCATCCGTTCCCGTAGGACCAGTACGCGACGAGGGTCGTCGGTCACCCATGCACGGGACCTCGACCATCGACCTCGGGATGGGTTGTTTAACCCCGGCTCTACCTGCGCGGCCTCGCTACGTAGTCGCGATGACTCCTAAGTTAAGTGCGCCTAGGGTTCGACCTTCTACAAGGAAAAAACTTCCAGTGCCGGGACTCACACCCTGGTGTTATTTTTTTTATTATATATTAATTAGAGACTTTAGTGCACAGTAACATTTAACATTTTTTTTATGATTACTTTTATGATTATTATTAATTTATTACTTTTATGATTAGGATTTAACGATAACTTTTTTTTGTAATAAGTCATTTTTTCTCCTTTATTAGTACTCTTTTTCTCTTTTGTGCGCGCCGTCAGGCGGAAGTAACACCGATCTAATTCTGAATTTGTGAAATCCATTTTGAACCCACCAAAAGTCAATTCTGCACCTGTGATGCATTGGAACATTCTGACTCTTTCAATTTCAGGACAGGAAGTTGACATTTTTCAGGAAAGAACTTGTGCAATCTGAAATAGAAGATAAATACACTTTAGTTAAGAAATAAAAATCAATAATAGATTTCGCGTGATGAAACTTTAATCATTAAAAACATTCATTTTGTAGAGAAACAGCTGGACGAAAGAGGCACAGATTATTACACATACAAACTAAAACAAGAACGATCATTTCGAGTAGTCTTGAAAAAAATGCATCCATCCACCGATCTAGAAGACATAAAGGGAGCTTTGCTAGAACTCGGACATGAAAAAATTAATATCTGGAACATAAAACAGAGAGGTACGAAGAAACCACTGCATATTTTCATAGTGGAAGTAACCCCGAAACAAAACAACAAACAAATTTACAAAATCAAAAATTTGTTAAATTGCCGTATACCTAGTGTTTGAACCCCCAAGACCAGTTCGTGACATCCCCCAGTGCGCTAATTGACAAAACTATGGACATACAAAAGCCTATTGTCATCGCAAGCCTAAGTGCATAAAATGTACTGGGGATCACGCTTCTAAAGATTGCGTCCGCAAAGAGCGATCTGATAGTGTTAAAGGCGTCCTATGCGGCGGAAATCATCCGGCAAACTATAAAGGTTGCAGCGTATATAAATACCTGCAAAAACAGAAATACCCGCCACTGCGTTATAAAAAAACTGAGACTGAAACAAACGACAAACAAAATTTACATTATGCGTCAGCAAAGGTTCAAATCAAGCATTGCTGACATTCTTAAAAAAAAGACAACAAAATACAGATGAAATCGTACACGACTTTTCCAAAGACACAAATTCTAATGACATGAAGCAATTAATAAATATGTTTAAACAAATCATGAATCAGTTATGCTGTATGACAAATTTACTCACCACCCTTATGTCCGTCATATGTAAAAATTCAACCACCTCAAAATAGTGGTATGGAATGCTAATGGACTGTCACAACACTCACTAGAACTTAAAATATTTTTAGAAACAAATGACGTTGACATATTACTGGTGTCAGAAACATACTTCACATCAAAAATTTATTTTAAAGTCCCAAACTACAACTTACATCATACAATGCATCCTGATGGCAAAGCTCATGGTGGCTCTGCAATTTTGATAAAAAACAAAATCAAGCATCGCCCAACTGATTCGTACCGCACCGAAGCGATTCAAGCGACTAGCATATTGATTACTGACTCCAAAACTGAATTGAAGGAGGATCTCTATACATACCACCGAAACATAATCTAAACGAAAGTGATTACTGTACCTTTTTCCTCACACTTGGTAACCGTTTTTTAGCAGCTGGTGATTACAATGCCAAGCACATCATATGGGGATCGAGACTTACAACATCAAAAGGCCGGGAATTGCTGAAGTCAACCATCAAACTGCAACTTGGCCTTAAGGCATCTGGTGAACCAACATACTGGCCTTCTGATATAAATAAGGCCAAACCCTCCTTTCTAAGGAGAGGCCTATGTCCAGCAGTGGACTGTTAAAGGCTGTTGATGATATAAATAAGAAACCGGATTTGGTTGATTTCGTAATTACAAAAGGAATCATCAACAGCCTTTAACAGTCCACTGCTGGACATAGCCCTCTCCTTTGAAAGGAGGTTTTGGCCTACTATACCACGCTGGCCAGACGGGTTGGTAAAGGGTTTGTTTCAAGTTTTCCCTCTCTTGGCAGTGATGTTAGCTGCCTATTTTGTTCCTTTAGTCGTCTCTTACGACACCCATGGACTGAATAGGGGTGGTGACACTTGTATTCTTAATCCGTCACCACACGGAAAAAAAAGGGAAATAAAAAAGGGAAGGGAATACCATTATATTAATTATATTAATACCAATAAACAAAGGGAATACCTAGCTCTAACTTACGATGTTTCTCCTGTTACGATCTGTCGTCCGACCACTCCCCGGTTGTTGTGCTATTGAGTTGTGAGGTTCCACGACATGTAAGAAACTGTAAGTTGTACAGTAGGAAGACTAATTAGGCACAATTCAGAGAACTAGTAGAAGATTCACTTGATTGTGAACTATCACTCAAATCTGACCCTGAAATAACGCAAGCAGTGGAATTGTTTAACAATTGTATACAGCAAGCAGCATGGGCATCAACTCCTAGATTTACCGAACATACAGAGGATATGTATTTTTACCCAAAATCCATTCTCGAGTTGATAAGAGAAAAGCGTCAGGCAAGAAAAAAATGGCAGAATACAATATACCCGCCCGATAAAGCTAAATTTAATAAGCTTGCATTACGACTTAAGAATGCTCTTGACTTCAATAGAAATCGCAACATAGAGGGATACTTACAAAATCTTGATGCCATACAAGCAACTGACTATTCTCTTTGGAAAGCCACAAAAAATTGAAACAACCAACTATTCACTAATCTCCTATAAAAAGAGAAGACGGCAGTTGGGCAAAAACAGATCAGGATAAGAGCATTACTTTTGCGAAACATTTAACTGAAGTATTTACTGCTCACGAGGACTTCAACTCAAAAATAGAAGATTTAGTGTCAGGAGCCTTAAGTATCCCACATCAATTGATTTGCGCATTAAAAAATTTGCAAAAACAGAAATAGACACAGCTATGAAGAGTTTAAAAATGCATTAAGCCCCAGGATACGATCTGATCACGGCAAAAGTTTTAAAAGAATTACCAATGAATCGAATATGCTTCTTGATCCAGCTTTATAACAGCATCCTGTGGAGAAACTTTCCCACCTCAATGGAAGGTTGCAGAGATAATTCTCGTTCCAAAGCTAGGAAAAGATTCCACAGAAGTAAAATCATACCGCCCTATTAGCCTTTTACCTCTTCTGTCTAAAGTTTTAGAAAAACTTTTCATAGTAGGCTTATGGTAGTACAAGTACATAGATTGGTAGAACAAATAAATAATGCTTACGAACAGAAACGATACATCAGCTGTTTTTCTGGATATATAGAGTATGGCACGACGGACTCCTTTATAAAGTGCTTACTAATTTACCCATCAACTACTTCAGGTTCATAAAATCGTACCTCGAAGAAAGACACTTTACGTAAAGCATGCAGACAGTACGACTAGTCTTTTTAAAATCAAAGCAGGTGTCCCTTAGGGTAGTATAATGGGCCCTTAGGGTAGTATAATTATTGTATTTAATTTATACTTATGACCTTCCAAACGAGGACAATGTGGTAACCGGTACATATGCTGATGACACAGCCATACTAGCGACGGATGACACTCCATCGAGAGCATCACAAAAACTTCAAACAAGTCTAAACAGCATATCTAAATGGCTGAAAGACTGGAAGATACAAGCGAATGAAATTAAGTCCGTGCATGTTACCGTGACACATGCCCAGAAGTGGAACTCAACAACGTAAAGATCCCACAGTCAGACAACGTTAGATATTTGGGTATATATTTGGAAAGGCGACTAACTTGGACAAAACATATTTTCACAAAAAGAAAAGCTCTTAGCCAACAAGTGAAAAAGATGTACTGGCTTTTAAATAAAAGATCTCAACTTTCTTTAGAGAACAAACTCTTGCTGTACAAAGCTGTCATTAAACCTATTTGGTCATACGGAGTGCAACTGTGGGGAACAGCCTCAAACTCGAATATCGAAATACTACAAAGGTTTCAGTCCAAAACTCTTCGCATGATTACCAACGCACCATGGTACATTAAAAACGACCGTTTGCATCGTGAACTAAGCGTGAAATCCGTGAGGGAAGAGGTGGCAGACTCACTGAAAAGTTACTGTAGGCGTATACAAAACCACCCAAACCTACTTGCAAGAAACCTAATGGAAAATGAATCCGGCACAACTTTTAAAAAAATAAAGAGACGTGCGCCTTAAGATCTATTAACAATATAGATATACCATATTTGGCCAGATCACTGGATTTGGAACCAAACACGCCTTCATCCAAATTCATAAAATCCAACTAAATGTCGTACAGACAGATTGTGGGAAAAAGAGTTAAAAAAAAAAACTTTCATTTTGTTGAAAATATTACTGTAAGATACAGATATGAAAGGTCTATGCCCAGAAGTAAAATATGATAAATCAATTAAGTTCCCAACAAATAAACTTTGCCTTCGCACTGGTTTGAAGGAAAAATAATTAATTCAAGCATACTACACTAGTAGCAGTGCTGGATTTACACATTTGCCGCCCCAAAGCTTTAAAATTTTTGCCGCCCCTACTGACTCCTAAAATTAGATACACTTTTCAGAATTAAGTTAATTCCTTTCTTTAGGAAAAAAAATTAGTTACTAAATAATTTTTTTAACTTTTGTTTTTTTTAAGCTAAGCAAAGTTTATTTTTACTGCACTACTTATAAGGTTTGGTAAGCTAAGAAAGATAGGTAAGTAAGGCCCGATACTGCCAACCATGCACCTTTTTTTTTCGCGGGGGATGCTTTTCGCACCATACACTCCGTGGAGGAGACGGAGGGCGTATATGGGACTCCCGGCGAACCGGTTTACCCACTAAATCGTAAAACGCATCAGCGACTTCTGGAGTCCCCACTGCCTTACCCCATGACTAGGGTACGACTAGGGTACATCTCTAATCAATAAATTACCCTTGGGGCAGGACGATATCGCGCTTCTCACCGTTTTACTCAGTAAAAGGCGGAACATCAACTCGCCCTAGAGGAAACCCTTCAGCCGCACCGGGGTGTCGCCTGCTCGAGTCGCTTGAAGTGGTCACATTTTCGCAAAATGAAGCCGCAACGACCCTTAGGCAACGATTTGGGACTAGCTGCCTCTACCGCATCCCGAGGGCGCATTCGAGCGGGATCGGCCCTTTCCCGATCCCGCTCTGCGGACTCCTTCTGGAGCATTACGTTCTCACAGAAGGAGACCGAGGCCTCCCACCCTTCATCACTGGTAAGCATTGCCGCCATCAATGCTTGCGGTGACAGGGTTCGTCCGATCTGCCCGACCAGGGCTCGACGCTTGGACTCCGGAGTCCCAGCGTCTCTTACTCATCGAAACACTCGTCGTACTCACCGAAACCATGTCCGATGAGTATCTGAATCAATCGGTAGGTGACACAGTCGGTCTTTTATCCAAGCTTTGAAGCTTGGCATAACGGCTCCAACAGCGCGTTGGCTGGCACAGCCCTGTGTTTCGAGCCGTGCCCTCCAAGTGCGTGTGTGCGTTCTGCCGTAGTATTTTAGGCTCATGATCGTACGGTAGCCCCGTTCGATCCGAATGGTCATCAGCCGCTGCAGACTCCTAAGTTGAGCCTTACAGCGGGAGGAACACAACACAAGCCACTCCCTGCTCGGCGAGCAGAAGCACTTCCTCGAAGCGTGACCCTCTGGCCAGTATTAGGGTACCGTCCGCATAGCAGACGACCCTTAGGCCAGAGGGCAGACTGATGCGAAGGACCGCATCGTATGGGAGGTTCCATAATGATGGGCCCAATACAGAGCTCTGAGGAACCCTGCAAAACACTTCCCTTCGATTCTCCACCCCGTTCCGATCCACAAACTTCACCGTCCTGTCGCGCAGATAGGCCTTTAACATCTAACCATGCACCTGTCAACGTCAATATATCCAAGAGTTGGCAGTACTTAATCGGCAGCGGCGGGGTATCGACAAGACATGTCTAGGTCGTGTTGTCTACAGTAGGTGGCTCTTCGACGAGCACTTCCGACAGCTTGCTCGACGACGAGACAACTGTACACGGTAGTTGTCTGATCTATGGCACTGTACGATGCACCGGTGTGGGCGGCGGCTATGACCGCCCAAAATATGACACTTCTCCGGTGACCCCAGAGGATATTGGTGGTTTGAGCCATATACGGTTTCCGCGGTCGCAACCTTCTGCGGTCTATGCCATGGTCATGCTACCCTGAGTGTGGCCGCAAATGGACGGAAAATTTTCTCCTCCATCCGCTTCAGTGGCCTTCAGGCTTCAGTGTAGGCGACGTCCACGTATGCCGTACGTCGCCATGGAGAGATAAGCAATTGATGGCACCCGCTTCAGTGAGAGGAAGCACTGGGAGACGTTCAGAGGGCGTAATAACAGGTTCCTTGGACCCTTGCTATTTCAGGTGCAGAGTGGCACACCATTTGGTTTTAGTCGGTTTGATGCCGTTGCAAACTCCGGTAGCATGACGGCGAGGGGGTTTCCACACGTCAAAAAAAAAGTGTTTTAAGTGGTCGTCACGCTGCATTCTACTGCGCCAAGTGTCGTGGGTTCCTACGTGGGAAAACACTTTCTGCAACTCACAAATTGTTGTCCTAAGTCTAGGTATTCTCTGTGTTAGTTTTATGTATGTTTGTAGAGCCCACCGCGACACAGGATTTATACTCCTTTTGGTTGGTTGCCTAAAATAAGGTTTTTATCTGTACCAGTTTAGTTTTTGGGCCATTTTGCCGCCCCCCTAATTCTGCCGCCCCAAGCTTCAGCTTTTTCAGCTTATATGGTAAATCCGGCCCTGACTAGTAGCGATACCTAGTTTTTTGAGAGGCAATAGCTTACAAACGTATAGAAAGATTTGAGCTATCACGGATTAACGAGTACCGCTCTCAATATGAGGCATGCCTTTTAAGTTTTGTCGTTTGAAGAAAAAAACATACCTAAAACTTTATAGTACTTGTAGAATCTTGAATCCACTGGGAACGTTAGTAGGTCTCATATTTCTAATTGAGGGTTGACGTGAGTTAGCAGGCGAGGAGAATATTCTCGTACAATCACTTTATTGTAACTCTCGATCACGAAATACAGTTAGAACATTGAATAACAGCCCATATAAATAATACACTCCACCGAACACGTGGTGCTCACACGATAAGATCCATGATAATTATTCCTGCTCCATGACCACGTATGGCCGTGTCGGCGTATAGATTATTTTAGCTCACAACACTGCTGAGTGTCTGATGGTAAGACACTGTCGCCACACCGGGCACTGGCGCGTGTGACCGGTGACCGCAGGGATGGAAATCATTTACACTTTAAAATAAAAATGACGCGATTGAATTATTGATTTTAGTCGATTACTTTCATGTCATTAGTCATACACAAGGATCACATGTGCCAACGATTTTAGCCCCTACCTAGATGATTATTGTTCGTTCATGAGTTCCTTTAAAAGGGAACGTGGACGTGGGACGAAGTTAATTATCATGGATCATCTCGTGTGAGCACCACGTGTTCGGTGGAGTGTCTTATTTAAATGGGCTGCTATTCAATGTCCTAAGTTGTTAAGATCCTTTTAAGTTGTTAAGATTGCACTATGATAGTGACTGAAATCAAGCTTTCGCTTTGTTATTTAATATGCTTAATAATGAATTTAAATTAATTTTTACATCAAAAACATTAACGAATAGTGATCGTGTAGTATTCAGTGACTGGGCTACTGTGGGTATCTTAAAAGTCGACAACGGCTATATGAGTTGTATTATGAAAAAAACATTTATTCTTATCTTAGATTTTATAGAATATGTCAAAAGTTATTTAAAGACGTTTAAACGCGCCTGTTATGTTGCCAAATCTCTATATTTAAAAAACAAAATAAAATCATCTGGAAATAAAATAAAAATCACATGGGATATTATAAACGCTGAAACCGAAAGGTCCATTTTACGAAATCGTGACTTCCATTTAGAAAATAATAATGTAGATATAAAAGCGGATGTGGAGGTTGCGACTGAGTTTGAAATTTTTTTATCAACATTCCGATTAGAACTCTTGAACGGTCGATGTGGCTAAATCATTTTGGTATCGGACTAAACGGTCACTTCATGAAATAATAAACTTGATAAATAGATTTCATATTTTAGAGTATAATTCAATTTAGATACATTTACATTATGGAAAAGAATATTTTATATAATTACAAAGACATGTTTAAACTTCAACAGCTAAGAACGGAATCAATAAATATTACATCACAATTTTCCAGTTTAAAATAAAATACTTCTTAAGAAAAATAATTCAAACTATAAATCAAAACTGCCAGTAACATAATCCAAAAACGTTACTTATCTGAGATTACTCCAATCAATACACCCCTTAATCTCAGATAAGTACCGAAAAGAATTTCACACATTCTTACTTCCACAACTACAACACCTATATCCTGATAACAACAATTTAGAAATTATAACAACACACTCCAACAAATACTTCGACAACTCGAACATCAACTCCAACAAATACTTCGACAACTCGAACACCAACTCCAACAAAACTACAACACCAACTCCAACAAAACTACAACACCAACTACAACAAAACTACAACACCAACTCCAACAACTACAACAACAGCTCTAAGCTCCAACAAACAGCTCCAATAAACAGCTCCAATAAACAGCTCCAATAAACAGCTCCAATATACAGCTCCAATAAACAGCTCCAATGAACAGCTCCAATAAACAGCCCCAATAAACAGCTCCAATAAACAGCTCCACTAAACAGCTCCACTAAACAGCTCCACTAAACAGCTCCACTAAACAGCTCCACTAAACAGCTCCACTAAACAGCTCCACTAAACAGCTCCACTAAACAGCTCCACTAAACACCTCCACTAAACAGCTCCAACGAACAGCTCCAACGAACAGCTCCAACGAACAGCTCCAACGAACAGCTCCAACAACAGCTCCAACAACAGCTCCAACAACAGCTCCAACACCAGCTCCAACACCAGCTTCAACACCAGCTCCAACACCTACTTCAACACCTACTTCAACACCTACTTCAACACCAACTTCAATAACCATGACATTTTCTTTCAACAGAAACCAAAACTTTTTATAATTTCCAACCACAATTTAGAAATTATTAAACACCAAACAGTAATATACTCTTTCAGCAAAAACCAAAAACTATTTAATAATAACCACAATACATTATAATACAGAAAAAACAATACACTATAAAGGAAAAAATTAGATGTCAAAAATTCTATCAAAAATTCTGTGAAAAATTTATCTAAAATATTCCGTTTTTTTTAAATTAATTGAATAACAAAATATGAAATTATTTTTCCCTTTACAACAATTTTACACACACGCTTCCGCTGCGCGAATCTGCTATTATCTCTCACCCCCTTAAACTAGCATACTAACACAAAGGTTTCGAATTCAAATACCTAAAAGGCCTAATAACATACATATATATTATGAAGAGAGAATAACACCAAACGCTTTAAAAAAACCTAGTCACTAACTTAATCTTCATCATCACCTCCATCAACACCATCGTGACCTCTTTACCAAAAGCATCAACAAACTCCGTCTCCTCCTCATTTATCTCATGAGCTTCACCAAAAACAACAACCTCCGTCTCCTTCTCTTTGCTTATCAGCTTCACCAAAAACCTTCAATAACCTCCATCATCCTCGTTTGTCACATTTTTCAATTGTTTTTAAAATAATTTGTCCTTTCTATTCTATATCTCCTTCAATAAAATTCTCATTACTCACATTACTTCACTTTGTTCATTTTCAATACCGTAATTTCACTTTTCAATTTCGTGCTGGGGGCTTTTCACTTTTCTTATTCATGCTGGTATCTTCTGGTATCTGCTGGGCCCATAACCTCTTGAACGGTCGATGTGGCTAAATCATTTTGATATCGGACTAAACGGTCACTTCATGAAATAATAAACTTGATAAATAGATTTCATATTTTAGAGTATAATTCAATTTGGATACATTTACATTATGGAAAAGAATATTATATATATCGGCGCAACACAACATTCAACGAACTACGTCATGGCTGCACGTGTTCTTACTGACGTAAACAACTCGCAATGATCGACCGCCCCACTACAATGCCTATAAAAAGCCACCCGCTGCAGCGGAGCGATGATTCGTTTGTCTGCGCTCGGACAGCAAACACCTAACTTATTGTGAAATATTCGAAGCTGTGTAATTTAATTCTGGTTGAAGTAAAGTTTATTTTAATTTATTTCTGTAAATGAAATACTCCAATAACAGTAATAGTAATGACGTCACTGTCTTTAAAAACATTACCGGGCACACCGCCTCGTCATATATAATTACAAAGACATGTTTAAACTTCAACAGCTAAGAACGGAATCAATAAATATTACATCACAATTTTCCAGTTTAAAATAAAATACTTCTTAAGAAAAATAATCCAAACTATAAATCAAAACTGCCAGTAACATAATCCAAAAAGGTTACTTATCTGAGATTACTCCAATCAACAAGAACAACCAAGTCCCTCTCGTCATCCTTTGTCTCTGCTTGTTTTTTATTAGAAAATATTGTAAACCGGTGTGATTCAGGTTTGTGATTCCATTGTTCAAATCTGGTAGCAGTTCAGATCCATCAACTTCCGACCTATCTCAATACTTTCAACATTAAGTATTTTTTTTGAAAAATTGCTTCTAAACCAAATGTTGCAACATTTTATTAAGCACAACTTGCTTCATCAAAAGCAATTTGGTTTTACTAAAGGTCGTTCAACTACAGACGCGGGCGTGGAATTGCTTAAACACATATATGGCGCCTGAGAGGATTCACTGGATGCGTTTGGTATTTACTGAGACTTGTCTTAGGCTTTCGATTGTGTCCATCATCCTACACTCATCAGGAAGTTACGACAGTACGGAATAAGAAATAATGTTCTAAATATTCTAACGTCGTATTTGAAAAGAGTTCAAAAAGTTCATATTAATGGCGAAACATCTTCAGGATCCCCGGTAACAATGGGCGTTCCACAGGGTTCTATTCTAGGGCCATTTCTGTTTCTCATATATTTAAATGATCTATCTTATTATGTAAGTGACAATCATGAGATGGTATTGTTCGCGGATGACACATTCTTAATTTTTAAAGTTAGGCGCCAACTTGACAGTCTGAATGAAGTCAACAGTGCACTCTCGAATGTGGTACATTGGTTTAATACAAATTACCTTCTCCTTAATGAGAAGAAGACTAAATTCATTAAATTCTCTACACCAAACGTTCGACATGTTACAACCAATGTTCGATTGAATGGATTGGAATTGGATCCTGTGGAATCTACTGTATTTTTAGGTATAACTATTGACGTTATGTTACAACGGGGTCCCCAAATAGAAAAAACTATCCGGTAGGCTAAGCTCAGCGGCTTTTGCTGTAAAAAAGATTCGACATTTAACTGCTGTTGAAATAGCTAGAATCACTACAACACAACAGAGTTACTTTCATAGTATAATGACTTAAGGTATCTTACTCTGAGGTAACTGTGCAGATATTAATGCCATATTTGTTTTACAAAAACGTGCCGTACGAGCCATTTATAAATTAGGCCTTCGAGTTTCTCTCCGCTCCAAATTTAAAGAGATAAATATTCTGACTGTATCTTCACAATATATATACGAAAATTTAATGTATGTTTAAAGAAATTTAGCAAAGTTTCCTAAACTCAGTGATGTTCATTCGCTAAATATCAGAAACAAACATAATCTTTGTGTGCACGTCACTCGTCTCCACAGAGTAGGCAACTCGTTCATGGGACAATGTATAGTGTATACGCTTTTACAATAAACTCCCTATTGATATTAGGAATTTGCCATTAAGGAAATTTAAGAATACCATTAAATCTCAATGATCCGCAAAGGGGTATTATACCATTGCAGAATATATTGATGATAAAACCGCCTGGGATTGAGCTGCCCATTCTACACGTGCTTTATTTTGAATGTTTAAACTTATTTTGATGTGACGATAATTTATAGTTTATAACAAATTTATCTTAAATTATCGCTATTGTTGACATTTTTCAAATTATTATCTTTAATTATTATAATAATTGTGACTCAAATTGTAATTATAGCTTTTTATTGAAATAATGTATTTTGCATTTAAGAATATTGTCTGAACTTTATCAGAGACTGTGATCCCTGAGTTTGTTTCGTCCTTTCTTCTCAGGGCTAGTCCAGTGAGGAAAGTCCGAACTCATCTGCTCAAAAAAAAAGTTTAACTTGCAAAAGGGTAAAAATTTCGAAATATGTCACCTTATTAAGTGGTTGTGAGTGGTTGGGGGAGAGGGGGGAGGGGTCGGAACCACCCCTCACCATTTTTACCTGCCGGAAATACTTGGTTTCCTTAGAAAATATCAAAAACAGAAATGGTAAAAATTTCGAAATACGTCGCGATTTTAAGGGGTTGTGAGCTTTTGAGGGGAAGGGGGGAGGAGTCAAAACCGTCCCTCACGATTTTTACCCGCCGGAAATACTTGGATCCCTTAGAAAAAATCAAAAACAAAAATTTGTATAAACATTGTTTATTCCACTTTATGAACATTATATACAAACTGGCTCCAATTATGAGTCGACGGAGCCCCGCTAAGCGGGGCTAATATTTCTGGGTGGTTTGAAAAGAAATAACCACGATGGCTAAGGTGGGAGCTTCGCTGCGCTACGCTCCCGCCTTAGCCATCTAACCTAGCTCAATGAAGTCGGATTGTGTCAACTCGGAGTAATACATTGCTATTAATTACCTGAGAATTATATACGGTTCTTATACATTTCTTTTAGCACATAATATATAAAATATAATTACCTCGACTGTATTTTCTTCAAACAGAATCCAAGAACGTAGATAAGTCGTAGAAAAAACACAAATCGATACGGAAGAACACATTCACATAAACTCGAAAGTAAAGGAATGAATGAAAGGAAGGAATTATTCGCGATAATATTAAAAAAAGCGGCCAAGTGCGAGTCGGACTCGTCCATGAAGGGTTCAGTATCAGCGAGTAACATCATATAAAAGTTCTTGTAGTTCGTTGTAACTTTCATCGATGTTTTTAGGTAAATTGCGTGTTACGATTTATGACGAATGAAAATGAAAAAGAAACTACTCACTAGATCTCATTCAAACCAATTTTCGTCGGTAGTTTGCGTGGTAATGTACAACATATATTTTTTTTAGTTTCATCACTCTCTTATTTTAGAAGTTAGAGGGGGGGGACACACATTTTCCACTTTGGAAGTGTCTCTCGCGTAAACTGTTCAGTTTAGGAAAAAATGAAAATAGAAACCTCAACATCATTTTTGAACGCCTATCCATAGATGGTTTGAACACGTATAGGTTTGATGAAAAAAAATTTTTTGAGTTTCAGTTCCAAGTATGGGGACCCCCAAAAGGTATTGTTTTTTTTCCTATTGTTATGTAAAAATCTTAATGCGGTTCACAGAATACATCAACTGACCAAATTTCAACAGTATAGCTCTTATAGTTTCGGAAATAATTGGCTGTGACATACGGACGGACAGACAGACAGACTTGACGAATCTATAAGGGTTCCGTTTTTTGCCATTTGGCTACGGAACCCTAAAAATCGGTCAAGTGCATGTCAAGCCACGCACAGGAAAGGGTTCCTCAGTCACCCATAATGGTGCGTGGATTTAAAATCGTAACCAATAGCTAATTGTTATGTTTATTAATTAATGCGTTAATTAATTAATTTTATATGACGATTTCCAAGTGAGCGCACTTTACCAGTTAAGCCTCTATAACTCCTAACTAACAAAGTCACCTAATCCGTTATAGTTTTCGTTCAAAGTTCATTATATGGACCACCATCACGAATTTTTCCAGATATTTTGAACCAGCCGTTTAGCTTTTAGAGGGGGGGGACGCCCCGTTTTTACAAAAAAGTGCCCTTTAAAGTGGAATTTCTCGCAATCGAATACCTAAATCAAAAAATCGTCCCCCTTATTGTTTCGAAAGGACCTATCTAATGATACCCCACACGATGGGGTAGCCTTGAGAAAAAAAAACCCACTTTACGTGTACGGGAGGTACTTTGTCGAAGTAATTACAAAAGTAAAGTTTCATCATTCTAGCACTTTGGACCACCGTTTGGACGGTAAGTCGAGGACGGACGGACGGACGGACATGACGAATCTATAAGGGTTCCGAGTCACTTCGGAACCCTAAAAAGCGGCCAAGTGCGAGTCAGACTCGCCCATGAAGGGTTCCGTAGCAGTAAGTAACATCATATAAAAGTTTTTGTAGTTCGTTGTAACTTTCATGGATGTTTTAATAATACTGTTTTCATTGAAAGAAATGTAAATTGCGGTTTATGATTTATGACGTATTAAAAATAATATATAATTATATATAATTATAAATATAATTACATAATATAATATAATTATATATTTGTTTTTTATTTATGCAGTTTTTTGTTTCTTTGATATTAATTCAAGCTTACAAAACAATATACACTGTCTTTTTACCAACATATATTCTAAAGCTAGCCACACACTCACAATAATATTGTCAATACAGTATTGTCAATATCTTCAACAATATAATGGGTATAACAATATAACTATACGCAATATTATTGACAAGACGAGAGAGTCATACACAATAAATACAAGAAAAGAACACATAACCCCAAGACGTCACATGTCGTGCTACAGGTGTAGACAAGGGTGTGGCAGAAGATGACGGAGGCCGGGACCCTCTACCTGGACCTGTAAAGGGTCAGAGTGGAGGACCAGTCTCCGCTCATGTGCCTGGCTTTCGGCCACGGCCGTAAATTCTGCACCGAGAGTGTGATCAGGTGCAGCCACTGCGGGGGCTCGCATTTACGTAAGAGTTGCTCCGATTTCGCCAAGGGAGCGGAATCGCGATGCTGCAACTGCTCGCACTCTGGGTTGCGTAACATCGGCCACAACGCATTCAGCGCCGAGTGCCCAACTCGCGCGAAATGGGACTACCTAACACGTTCCAATACGTCATATTTATGACTGACTCACACACAGCACACACACGACACAGACACTGATTTACATAGTATATGGTGAATAAATATGAGTTACATCAAACATGCACATAAACTAAACAAGTACACACACAAACAGTCATTAAAAATTCACAACCGAGGTGTCAACAATTATATATAATTGACTTTATAAATACATTGTTGACAAGATAGGGTGACACAAAGTGAATTCCACATAACTATACAACCACAAACATTGGACATGCACACAAACAAACACACAATTCATAAATAATACGTTCTAAAACAGCAATCATGTGACAATAATAACAACATATACTTAGCGCAATATCCTGGCGGTCCTTATAAGGGTATTATTGCATTGTCATAGGTCCTTGATAGGTTTGCAGTTTCAAATTAATCAAACTTCTGGAAATTGGTGAAAATTATTCTCAAAGATTCCAGAGACATACTACCAAAGCTAATAAAAGCGTGGTAAACAGTCGTTGCATTAACTAAAAAAATCGGCCAAGTGCGTGTCAGGCCACGCACAGAAAGGGTTCCTCAGTCACCCAAAATGGATTGAATATCGTATCCAATAGATAATTGTTATGTTTTCATATTAATGCTTTAATTTTGCATGACGTTTTACAAGTGAGCGCCTTTTAAAAGTCAAGCCTCTATAACTCCTGAACTAACAAAGTCATCTAATCCGTTATAGTTTTCCTTCAAAGTTCAATATATGGACCACATTCAAGAATTTTTCTAGATTTTTTGAGCCAGCCGTTTAGCTTTTAGAGGGCGGGGGGACGCCCTGTTTTTACAAAAAAGTGCCCTTTAAAGTAGAATATCTTGCAAACGGATACCTAAATCAAAAAATCGTCTTAGAAACCTTTTATTGTTTTTAAAAGACCTATCTAATGACACCCCAGACGATGGGGTAGCCTTGAGAAAAAAATATCATCTCCGCTTAACGTGTAGGGGAGGTACCCCAAATAAAAATATTTTTCAGAATTTTATTGTAGCACTTTGTCGACTTACTTACAACACATATTCATGCAAAGTTTCATCTTTCTAGCACTTACCGTTTGGATGGTAAGTCGAGGACGGACGGACGGACAGACAGACATGACGAATCTATAAGGGTTCCGAGTCATAAACTTCGGAACCCTAAAAAGGCAATAAAAAAAGAAACGATGGATTAAAGACTAGATGAGAAAAAAAGATGAGTTAAATCAGTTTAATGGAATAAAAAAAATGTTTGTAGGGAGTTAATTTCTTTCTTTACATCTTCTTTAGTGCTATTTGGTTTGATTTTTTTATAAATATCGAGCAAGTTGCTCGATATTTATCAAGCGCATTTTTTTTTCTTAACTGTATCGCGATATGCTTTTCAGGTTGTATTCCATAATTCTGGGTATGTTTCCCATGTTATAATAAACTCTGACAAATAGTATTTGTCCGTGAAAGTGCTATCATCAACAGTATAGACACTATTTTCGTCTTCCATTCTGAATAAATAACACGAACGCGTCGATGTACGAACGTCCAATCGCCTTGTAATCTTTTCCTCAACTAAAATTATATTGCCGCGTGCGCGCGCCCGCATACGTCAACACATTCACCCCTGCCTCCCCCCGATATTGTCGTGACAATATCAGAATTTCTGGATAATCCACAATAATATTGAACAATACTGCAATACAGGCCGCACACACACAATATTATTGGCAATACGTACTTTATTGTCAATATTATTGTGTATGTGCGGCTAGCACTATTATTGCCAAACAATATTATAGCGAACTTTTAAGTGGTATCGAGTTACAACGACATTGTAGTCTTTTGCAGCCATGTTTATTGTTTAAGCACTCTTTTACTACTCTATATTACTCACTAAGGTATATATATTAGTTATGTTTTGCTCTTACAGCTACATTATATAAATTTCAAAAACCTATCACTATACTGCACATACCTAAACACGTCTTGTTCGCAACGAGGAATTGTCCGAATTCCTACGTGCTCGCTAATAGGCACATATCTGAATGTGCTGGTCAAGCATATCTCTATGTAATTTTATAAATTATTATAAACAATATATGACGCAGGAATATAACTCCCCACCGAAAAAAATACGGTAGTAAATTCAGACAATCTTTATCCTAAATTAACAATTTACAATTATAAACATAACCTATATCAATAACAATCATATTATTAAAAATGAATACAAAACAAATTATGACCGAAAGTTGTGACCTTCACATGTCAGCAATATTTATAAACTACACAATAATCACATTATCTAATAATAACATTTTAACATTTACATAGCAACCTTAATAAATTATCGCTTAGCGAATTACATACCATTAAGTTTAGTCGATTAATACGTGTGGATATATGTAAACAGCATTTTAACACCGGATGAACGAAAGTGGGTGCTGGAGAGCGAGTCTCGGTAACGACAGTATTCGATTCGAAATCATCGTAATACTACTTCTCGTTATTTTGCTATAACTCCTCTCCAGGCAACTTCTTTAATTCTGAATCATTCTGCTGCACACGACAATTCTCGTCGTAATCTAGCGTTGACAGCATAGATATTACCCCTATTATTCGTGAAAAGGCGTCAGAAATTCATTTTGAGAAAACTTAATTTACCTGATATCTGTGCTGTATAGTGCAATTAAGGCATCATGTCGCGTCGTACTCTTTGTGGGGTCTCATTTTGCGAGGGCTTCCTTTCAAAGGTGAAAGTTAACGGCCTGTAATCCGTCGTGGAGCTTGCTGTGTCAGGAGTGAATAGAATCAGTATGTCGGAACTGAGTACACACACACATACACACCGCCCTGTATAGGTTTCCTCGCCTCCGCTTCCGAAACTTGAATTTGATAAATGAAACCAACGACCGCCTAAAAACCTCGACTGACTATGACGAATCGAAGGAGACTGTGGAAACCGCCAAAACCCTATTTATGTACTAGGTAACCAGCAGCATTACTCGATTATGCATCAAAACCAGATTGATCTGGCCACGCGTACTTTGATCACCACGGTCGAAAACAGCCCATACCTTTTCCCCTAAGCATAAGCAACTTCACGCCAAAGGAGAATGTCAGACAGGGTAACCAGGTGGGAGCGGTCGCGTCCTTGTTGTGGTGTCCCTGTTGAGGCCGAGGCTGCTGGCTAGCTAAGACTTGAATGACGATCATTGCTGTTGTTGAGGGGCGACGATAGCCTGACTGCGTGAACCATAAACGTGGATGGTCCTTTATGCAATACTGCCATACATACTAATTCACCATATATTCTCCTTCAGAAGGTGCGATTAGTTGTTTCTTCATTGTAAAATTTTCGGGTTCCTTATTCAATTGTCGGGTTCTTCATTCTTTGTTCTTTTGTTGGGATCACCAATTATACGAACTTTTAAGTGGTAAACTGCACATAAACATGCACTGTTTTACTACTCTATATAACTCACTAAGGTATATATATTAGTTATGTTTTGCTCTTACAGCTACATTATATAAATTTCAAAAACCTATTACTATACTGCACATACCTAAACACGTCTTGTTCTCAACGAGGAAATTAATGTCCGAATTCCTTCGTGCTCGATAATAGGCACATATCTGAATGTGCTGGTCAAGCTTATCTCTATATGATTCCATCAATTATTTTAAACAATATATGACGCACTAATAAATATAATCATCCTATTAATCGAAAGACAATGACAACTAAACATAATAGTATTAAGAGAATATTATTATCTAAGGAATAAAAAAAATGTGTGTGTGTGCGTTTCACACATGATAGAAGTGAAACTTCAGTAAATCGACAAAAGAATTCGATGAATATATATAACAAGGGTAGGATAATTACAAAAAAAAAATTTGTTAAAATGGTATAAAAATACTCACAAACAAATAATAACACACCACGCTGACTTCTTACTCAAAGCTGTAATGCGGGCGCATACAGAGTGCATTAGTATTAATACCTCACGTACTTTTTACATATCGACGCCCCCGGAGAATAAAAGCGGCCAAGTGCGAGTCGGACTCGGCCATGAAGGGTTCCGTATCAGCAAGTAACATCATATAAAAGTTTTTGTAGTTCGTTGTACCTTTCATCGATGTTTTTATACTAGTGTATTGATTGGATGAAAGGTAAATTGCCTGTTACGATTTATGACGTATTAAAAAAAACTACTCACTAGATCTCGTTCAAACCAATTTTCGTTGGTAGTTTGCATGGTAATTACAACATATATTTTTTATGTTTTATCTGTCTCTTATTTTAGAAGTTAGAGGGGGGGGGGGGGACATTTTTCCAATTTGGAAGTGTCTCTCGCGCAAACTATTCAGTTTAGAAAAAAATGATATTAGAAGCCTCAACATCATTTTTGAACACCTATCCATAGAACACAAACATAGAAGATGTATAGGTTTGATGAAAAAAAATATTTTGAGTTTCAGTTCCAAGTATGGGGACCCCCAAACTGTATTGTTTTTTTTTCTATTTTTAAGTAAAAATCTTAATGCGGTTCACAGAATACATCGACTGACCAAATTTCAACAGTATAGCTCATATAGTTTCGAAAATAACTGGCTGTGACATACAGACGGACGGACATACAGACAGACAGACAGACAGACTTGACGAATCTATAATGGTAATCTATATGGGTTCCGTTTTTTGCCATTTGGCTACGGAACCCTAAAAATAGTAATGTGCTATTTTTGTACTAAACACTGGCTCGGTCAAAAGGGACATTGTCGACGATGCCCCTTTTGACCCCCTTCAATGATAATTCTGTATTTAACTCTGCTCTGAACTTCGCTATGTACTAGCTAATCAGCAGCATTATTCGATTATGCATCAAAACCAGATTGCGTACTTTGATCACCACGGTGGAATGCAGCCCATACCTTTTTCCCCAAGCTTAAGCAACTCCTCGCCAAAGGTCAAGGAATGTCAGATAGATATAAGTCAATCTTAAGTCACACTATTTTAGGCAAATTATACCTTTTTTTTATATTTAGTATGCTGTCCTGTAAAGTTATATAATTTACGGTAAAGTGACTGAAACACGAAGCTCAGGTCGTCTTCAAAAGACCGGGTATGTCCCGGCCTGCAAAAATAAAATTAGCGATATAAAAAATATATATATTGATAGATCTTAATTATCCCTTTCGGACTACGTAAATTAATTTAAGAGCCCCTCTTTCGTTTTCCCAGGAAAAAACAAAATATCATTTTTATTTTTTGACCTTTTCAAATACCCGTATCTCTTTCAAATATGGTTATTTTTTATTCTACCAAGCGTAGAAAAATTGCCCTTAAGCTGATTTAAATTACCCTCGTGTCAATTATCCCTACTTAATATTATAAATGCGAAAGTAACTCTGTCTGTCTGTCTGTCTGTTACCCTTTCACGCCTGAACCACTAAACCGATTTTGATGAAATTTGGTATGAATATAGAACTGAACTTGGGAAAGGACATAGGCTACTTTTTACTGCAATAATCGAGATACAAAGACCAAAGCTATGTGATTATAAAAATAGATAAATCGTAGATGTCAAAATATATCACTATTTATATCCTGTCTAAACTTCACAGGTTGCTAGGCATAACACACTTGCATGGCAACCATAATGATAGTTTTTAAATGACATATAGACTAGTAGACCAGAGTAGATTTTTGAAAACAAATTATAGTAGGATGAAACCTATTGGAAAAGGAGGAGAATATTATAAAAAAAAAAGCGATCAAGTGCGAGTCGGACTCGCCCATGAAGGGTTCCGTACCAGCAAGTAACATCATATAAATGTTCTTGTAGTTTGTTGCAACTTTCATCGATGTTTTTATACTAGTGTATTGATTGGATGAAAGGTATATTGCGTGTTACGATTTATGACGTATTAAAAAAAAACTACTCACTAGATCTCGTTCAAACCAATTTTCGTTGGTAGTTTACATGGTAATGTATAACATATATTTTTTTTAGTTTTATCACTCTCTTATTTTAGAAGTTAGAGGGGGGGGGGGACACACATTTTTCCACTTTGGAAGTGTCTCTCGCGCAAACTATTCAGTTTAGAAAAAAATTATACCAGAAACCTCAACATCATTTTTGAAGACCTATCCATAGATACCCCACACGTCTAGGTTTGATGAAAAAAAAAAATTTGAGTTTCAGTTCCAAGTATGGGGACCCCCAAAATGTATCGTTTTTTTTCTATTTTTATGTAAAAATCTTAATGCGGTTCACAGAATACATCGACTAACTAAATTTCAACAGTATAGCTCTTATAGTTTCGGAAATAATTGGCTGTGACATACGGACGGACAGACAGACAGACAGACTTGACGAATCTATAAGGGTTCCGTTTTTTGCCATTTGGCTACGGAACCCTAATGAAAGGAAAAATAATTTACGGGCGATCTGAGGTCGGGAAGGGTAGGGGGGTAGGTTTTCGGTGAAAAAACATCTCACTAAGCCGCCATAGTGTTGGCCGCCATACTTTATTAACTGCATTCGTATTTCAAGTATGGTAGCCCCGACTCTTGGATTCAGCCATGCTTTCCATCAGGCAGGGTAGAGTCACTTTGGATGGCCTAATATATAAAACAAAGGGTAAAAAACGGTTTATCTCGATTTCCGGCAAAACTACAAGTCCTATGGAAAAAAGTTAAATCGCAAAGTTGTAGGTAATTAAAAGATTTACAACTTTTGAGGGTTCCGAAGTTTATGACTTCGAACCCTAATAGATTCGTCATGTCCGTCTGTCCGTCCGTCCGTCCGTCCTAGACTTAAAGTCCAAACGGTAAGTGCTAGAAAGATGAAACTTTGCATGAATATGTATTGTAATTTTGTCGACAAAGTGCTACAATAAAATTACGAAAAATATTTTTATTTAGTGTACCTCCCCTACACGTAAAGTGGGGATAGTTTTTTTTTTCTCGCGGCTACCCAACCATGTAGGGTATCATTATATAGGTCTTTTAAAAACATTAAAGAGTTCTTAAGATGATTTTTTTATTTAGGTATCCGTTGGCGAGAAATTCCACTTTAAAGGCCACTTTTTTGTAAAAACAGGGCGTCCTCCCCCTCTTAAAGCTGAACGGCCTGCTCAAAAAGTCTGGAAAAATTTGTGATAGTGGTCCATGTAATAAACTTAAAATGAAAACTATAATGAATTAGATGACTTTGTTAGTTCAGGAGTTATAGAGGCTTAACTTCTACAATGTGCTTTCTTGGAAAACGTCATACATAATTAACGCATCAATACGTAAACTTCTTAATTATCCATGTTCTAATCCACGTACCATTATGGGTGCCTGAGGAACCCTTTCCTGTGCGTGGCACGTACTTGGCCAATTTTTTATTTACACTTTTTTTCACATAACCTCAAATTTTATGTTAAAAATTCAAAAAACCAAGTTTTTGGTTTTTTATCGTAGTTTAGTGAAAACTTACCTTTTTATGCCCCGAATACATTGTAATTTATTTGATTTTTAATGTTTATTTTTTCACCCTATTTTGACTTAATATCGAAAATTCACCCGTCAAAATATCTACTTTTTTCAAAAAATTGGGGTGTTTTCTGTTTGATGAAATCTCTACTTTCCGAAGGTGTAATCCCTACTAATATTATAAATGCGAAAGTAACTCTGTCTGTCTGTTTGTTACGCTTTCACGCCTAAACCACTGAACCGATTTTGATGAAATTTGGTATGAAGATAGAATTGAACTTCCATAAAAAGGACATAGGATACTTTTATTGCGAAAATAAAGGTAGAAGGGTTTGAAATAGGGGACGAAAGTTTGTTTCGAAGTTCCTTAATATCAAACATAAAATCATGTAAGATTGTTTAATCAACCCTTACCGTGTCGAGCGATATAAACGAATTTCACGCGGGCGAAGCCGCGGGCGGAAAGCTAGTTATAAATATTTAATAATAATCCTATAAAATGTAACAAAACAGTAATGGGATTTCGAAGACAATTATTTGCGCATTGCGCGCGTTAGAAAAACGGCAACACTGCTCTAGTCTAAGGGCAATATCAAAAAAAGCGGCCAAGTGCGAGTCGGACTCGCGCATGAAGGGTTCCGTATCAGCAAGTAACATCATATAAAAGTTCTTGTAGTTCGTTGTAACTTTCATCGATGTTTTTATACTAGTGTATAGATTGAATGAAAGGTAAATTGCGGTTTACGATTTATGACGTATTAAAAAAAACTACTCACTAGATCTCGTTCAAACCAATTTTCGTTGGTAGTTTGCATGGTAATGTACAACATATATTTTTTTAACTTTTATCACTCTCTTATTTTAGAAGTTAGAGGGGGGGGGGGGGGGGGGACACATTTTTTCACTTTGGAAGTGTCTCTCGCGCAAACTATTCAGTTTCGAAAAAAATGATATTAGAAACCTCAACATCATTTTTGAACACCTATCCATAGATACCCCACAAACAAACCTATACGAGGTTTGATGAAGAAAAAATTTTTGAGTTTCAGTTCCAAGTATGGGGACCCCCAAAATGTATTGTTTTTTTTTCTATTTTTATGTAAAAATCTTAATGCGGTTTACAGAATACATCGACAGACCAAATTTCAACAGTATAGCTCTTATAGTTTCGGAAATAATTAGCTGTGACATACGGACGGACACACAGACAGACAGACAGACAGACAGACTTGACGAATCTATAAGGGTTCCGTTTTTTGCCATTTGGCTGCGGAACCCTAATAAAAAGTTATTTTCTCATTGTAAGTTCAGCTTCATTTTTTATTATAAAAAATGAAGCTGATGATTAAAGTAATAATTCAATGTAAGTAGTTTTAGTAGTAGTATATTTTTATTATCATTAGGTATATTGTAGGGATAATGTTGAGGTAAACGTGAGTTGACAATGCAAATTAAAACATTGTTTTATTTTTACGTCGAATATTAATCTCAATTTTAACTTGTATCTCAGTATTTATTTTGAATAATAAGTTTAATAATTTTCTTTTATTGAATTTGTTATACCTACTTAAATAAAATTTAATCCTATCACTACATAGTTTATAAACAAAGTCGCTTTCTCTGTCCCCATGTACGCTTAAATCTTTAAAACTACGCAACGGATTTTGATGCCGTTTTCTTTAATAGAAAGAGTGATTCAATAGGAAGGTTTTTATGTATAATACATGCAAAATATAGTAGATAATAATTTTAGAGGTTTCTAATGTGTGTTTTTTTACGCTTACATTGCACACATGGCTGTACCCTACGAGATAGATCAAAATAATGTACTACAGTATTGTACATCTTGAAAAGGTCTACAAAAAAGTCCGCGATGGTATATATCTATCTCTTAGGGATAACCCACAATAAGCATTTTGCATTTTTTATTTTTACGAGAAATATTAACTTATTTACGAAGCGATACAGTAATAATCCTTATCCAATTAAGTACCTTAAGTACATTGTATATTTAATATAGATTAATATGGCCCTTTACAGTATGTAATTTAAATTAATACTTTTGAAGATATTACAGATTTAAAATGCAGGAACAAAGCGATTGTAGCGGTTCCGGGCGGGGACCCGTTAGTTGACGCTGCTGTCGATTTGTCACTATCAGTTAATAACCTAACACTATATTTTATTATGAATTAATATTTTAAGGCGGTACAAAGTTCGCCGGGTTAGCTAGTATTTATATATCTATATATATAAAAATGAAACCCGTTTTCCTTGGTCACGTAATCACGCGTGAATGGCTAGACCGATTTCGCTAATTCTTTTTTTATGATATTCCTTGAAGTACGAGGATAGTTCTTACGGAGAGAAAAATTTAAAAAAGTATCTGAAAAAGTCTAAAAAACACACTTTTCTATATTCCCATACAAAAGATTCGTAATAAAGCCCGGTTTCCACCGCGAAAGGGTAATGAGCGAGAAATGGTAAGCGGAACGGACTCCTTTTAAACAAAATAGGTTTGCATTTCCACCAACAAAGAGTTTTGATACTGCGAACGTGTAATGACAGAGCGGACTCGGCGGAGCGAGACGAACGGAAAATGAGAAATGAATCAACTCTTTGTTGGTGGAAACACATGTATGCAGTTTTGTATTGCGAGGTAAAAGGAGTCATTAATGGGTCCGTTCCGCTCGCGGTGGAAATCGGGCTTAATACTTAAGTCAATTTGATCTTTAATACCATAACTTAAAGTTTCCAGCTTCAGAAAAGTTCTTGTCTGAAGCGGTAGCTAAATCTGAAGAACGGATTTCCACTAATTCAGAAGTTAGATTCAACCTTTTTGGGGGTCCAGCTTCAGTCAGTAGTAGTGTTGACGTTTTTTGCTAACTAAAGCCCGATTTCCACCGCGAGCGGAACGGACCCATTAATGACTCCTTTTACCTCGCAATACAAAACTGCATACATGTGTTTCCACCAACAAAGAGTTGATTCATTTCTCATTTTCCGTTCGTCTCGCTCCGCCGAGTCCGCTCTGTCATTATCCGCTCGCAGTGGCAAAACTCTTTGTTGGTGGAAATGCAAACCTATTTTGTTTAAAAGGAGTCCGTTCCGCTTACCATTTCTCGCTCATTACCCTTTCGCGGTGGAAACCGGGCTTTATGGTTGTCTCAGTGGCATAGTTCTGGTCTGACGTGAGTCAATCAACTCAGGCAATATATGCTCCATGTAAAATTCTGTTAATTTACTAACCATTTTATATTTCCAAAAGTCATCATCGCGCAAGATTTTTTCTACAGTTAACTTTTGGTTATCAGCGGACCACACTGCAAAAAGACATATTTTTCTATTGGTTATATGAAGTTGACCATGTACTTGATAATACCAAGAATGATGTGACCATTGTGTTGTGTTGTATGTTCCAAAATTTTCTTTTTTTCTTTTTTATTGCTTCATCGATGGGCATTTTAAACGCAGATTGTATCATTTCCAACAAGGCCATCAGGAGTTGCTGCCAGAAAAGGTATTTCACTATCTATGAACAGCCCACATGGTCTGATTTGTACTTCTTCTTGAGCTGCGAGTTGGTTAAGAGCAATTGCTTCGTTGTCTATACCATGTTTTATTGAAACAACATTTGAAATATCATTCTTGTACCATAATGTTTTGACGACGCTTGCACTGGTGGTCGGGCGTCGTTTGATGATCTTACCAAAGTTGGATGCTGTCAATAAATTTCTGCGAAGTTCTAACCATTCGCTACTGTCTCTTTGTAAGATAGTAGCTCTTTCGATCTGTGATCGTTCAGTCTCAGTCTTTTCCAAATTGTTTAGAAAACTACGTTTCGCCATCCCATGGCAGATTCCCTGATATGGCAGAAGATGTGTATGGACACATCTTCTGCCATATCAGGCTTTTGGCAGGTGTCTGTTCCATAATTTTTGTCTTCGATTACAGGCAGTGACGGTTTTTTTTATAAAAACGAAGTTACCTACTTTTAAATTTTGTCGCAACTTATTTTTACAAATTCTTTTATCTTCAAAAGATTTTGTTTTTGATTTCGGGCTTTCGGCCTAAAAGCGATTTTTGTATATTATACAGCGGTCTTTTTGCGTTGTATGCCACTACAGCAGTCGCACACCTGGATTTATATGTTCGTCGTTGTATTAAATTTGTTCATTTGCCCCCTTCAAATTTTGCAATTATGCTATTGAATTGCTCTACAGCATTACTGTCGCAGTCATTAATTAGACTACGTGAATGTGTAGCGACTATACCCAAACTATGTTGGATTTTAGCAAAGAATGTTATGGTTTTTACTTTTGCAACAAGATTTTCACTTTTTTTTCTCACTGCTGCAATAGTACTCTTGACATCCGTCGTGAAGACCAAATGAATGGTTATATGAATTAGAAATATCAGTATATAACTTATTGATTCTTACTCCTAGTTCATCATCATCAAATTTATGTTTTTTTATAGCCGAACAAATAACTTTTCTGATGGCAAGTATTCTTTGAGTAGTGAGCATTTTCCTCATATTTAATGAGTATTTAGTATCTTTGCACATGTTTCGGAGAATGTGGTTTCGACATTCTATTTTTTCTACTGTTATCCTTTTATACGGTCTTGCTTCTAGGATCTTGGAGTAAGTGCTTGAGTTCGCCTTCGCCTTCGCTTTGAAATCTGCTATAATTCGCCCATATATGATTATACATCTCTATGGATTTTTTTAACCCCTCAGTTATTATTTCAGCCTCCATGCCAGAAGAAGGACCCGTATAGTTTTTAAAACTTGCGTGTATTTTTGGCGATTCATTTTTATTCTGGGCACGAGTGCACATGCATCAATATTTGTTTTTGACTCCAAAGTATAAAACTTCTCCGACATTTCTTCCGACTATGGCTGCTGCTCCAGAAAGCGCCGCATAATTCGTTTTGTAAGACCGTTTAGACCAGCATGCATCAGCAATAACATCGATTACCGCTATGCCATCTTTCACTCTGCCTTCTTCCACTGCAGCGCGTCTTTCACGTTCAGCAGCAGCAGCTATAGTTTAGTAAGCAGTGTTTTCCCATTCCTCACAAATATGGTTATGGTTTTTATCAAAAATTTGTTGCGACATTATGGGAAGATTCATTGCCGCACACAATCCTTGAAATTTTTCCAAACCGATACCAGCATACGTGATCCCAGAAACTGCAGCGTATTTATATCCAAGTTAGCGGTTGGGTGTGGATCTGACGTATTTATAACAAATGTAGCTTTAAACATATTACAAGAAAGTTTTAATTTGGAGAGCAGACCTATTTTTGTTTCACCAGTGATATTAAGATTGGAAAAGTTACAACCAAATTGAGGGGCATGATTTGAAATAATTTTAAGTTTTTCAAAGAAGTACACTTTATCTATATTAAGTCGTTCACGTGCATCATAGATATTTTCGTCTATAGCTTCTTTAGTCTTCTTTTTCTTTATTGCCGTCTTTGCCCGATTATACACCCGTAGCTCGATATTACTTAAATCAAACAAAAGGGGTCACAATTGTGTATGAATTTATTTTATTATTAAAAAGTATAAACGAAAAAAAATACATACCATTGTGGTACAAACGTTTCATCATAATTTAGATCAAGTTCTCTTAAAACTTCAATGTTCTCTAAAGGTTTAAATGTAGGTCTGTAAAATAATTATACCATATATAGGTTAGTATTTTAATTTACTTACATTTAAAATAGGTAATTATTCACATTTTATGTGATAACATATAAATGTCATGTTATCACATAAAATGTGAATAATTAAACTGTGTAAAACAAAAATTAAATGTTTGTTTGTCTTATTTTCATATGCCGCTAAGTATACATTATTAGTGGCCGGACGGTGTTAACCATGAGCTTTGTTACATAAATTTTGCAGTGCAAATGTTTTTTGGAAGGAAATTAATACTCACTTAAATTGTATTTTTTTTTATAGACCCTAGTTATCAAAGTATTTTCTAAATTAGAAGCTGATCTGGAAAAAAACAATAAATAAATCATCATTATCATCCTAGCGAGATACATCCGGTTGCATCCAAGGAGTTCAGGGTCCGTTTTTCTCCTACTTAATTGGCTAAAATTGGCTTTTGAGAGAGCGACTGCCGTTTGACCTCCCAACTCCGAAAGGGGAAAGTAAGCGCCAGAGCCTCGTCCGTTTATCGGCAGGTGTACCAGCTAGCAGGTGAGGTTGGCTTAGGCCCCAGAGGTCCGAGTCCAGAAGGAAATCCCCTCCCTGGACTCCTTCCAATACACAGGCGCAGAGAGGGTCACACCGTGTGGTTTTAGTCGGTTCGAGTCCGACACACCACCCCGCCATAACCCCCGACGGGGTGACGGTCCGCGGGGATTTCCACACGTTAAAAAAAAAAAAGGCCCCAGAGGTCTTCACACCACCTCGCCGTAAACCCCAGGTGGGGTAACGATCCGCGGGGATTTTCACACGTTAAAAAAAAAAAGGCCCCAGAGGTCTTATTAGGGCCTTATACAATAAAAAGTAGGACCAACGTCCTAAGGTAAACAAGTACAATAAACTTACTAAGTTGATGAGTGATTTCCGCTTAGCGAATCTGGAGATGCGGTTTAGTTAAATATCCAAGCAGGATAGAATGCGGGGTGTTGGAGATGGAGGCCGTTGTTATATCAAATACAAATACAACTCATACAAGGGAAGAAGCACTCACCTTGAACTTGCCAAGTCGCTCTCCTATGTAGCAGCAACAGCGTGATGAAAGGGCACTCCACTCACAGCGAATGTTGTAAATTATGTATTAAAAGCAGAACAGAAAACTAGTAAAATAGATAGCGAGCCGTCAACGAACACTTTTCTTGACGGAGAAAAAAGTTCAACTGTCTTATGGTTTGACCGTTGTCATGGTAGCGGTGTGCTTGCTGCGCATGCGAACTGCCATCAGGGTCGCTTATTGGACAAGCTGGGATTGTACTCCACCCAAGATGGCCGCACCTATATTTAAAATAACAAACGGCGCAACCATTCTCCCCGGCTTGAAAAACCGTAGGGTTTTCAAAGGACAAATGCGAGCGGTGCTATAATGCGGAGTCAAGTTATAGTAAACTTGAATAAGATGTATGCAAATAAATGAAATTGAATTTAATGCGAAGTATGAAATGCAGAATTAAAGGGTAGAAAATAATATGAAATTATGAATAGGTGAATATTTGCGAATATAATTGTATACTTAACTAAAGCTAACGGCAAAAAAATATAAATTTATAAAGTCTATTGCGATGAAAGAGGACACAGCTTTACAACTGGGCGTTTAAAGGTGCCAGTTGTAGAGCGCACAAGAGCCATTCGCGTGACTCCGTCCTTTCCCGGATATATTTGTTCAATAATGCCTGTGGGCCAGCGGAGCGGAGGCGTGTCATCCTGATGGATAAGCACAAGCGTACCGGGTTCAATTGAAACACCTGGAGTATTCCATTTTTGTCTCAATTGAAGCGTGTGCAGGTAGTCAACGTGCCACCTTTTCCAGTAACTCTGAACTAGCCTATCTAATAGTTTTTTGCGGTTGCACAGGCTCGTTGTGTGAACAACCTCATACGCGGGCAACGATTGCAGCGGGGTAGTATTTAAAAAATGAGCAGGCGTTAAAATGGTATGAGGCTGCTCAGAAAGGACGCAGAGTGGCCGCGAGTTCAGTAGGCATTCTATTTGCGTTAGTACAGTCAGCAGTTCCTCATAGCAGAGTAGCTGCTGTCCTATCGTGCGGTATAACAATGTCTTTACTGACTTTATATTCGCTTCCCGAATTCCACCCCAGTGGGGGGCGCGAGCGGGAATTGTACGCCACGTGATTCTATGGCCGTTCAAGGCTGCTTGGAACGCGTTAGATGTGTCCTTCGCAGCAAGGAACGTGTGCAGTTCGTCGAGCTGACGTTTAGCACCAATGAAATTAGTAGCGTTGTCGCTGTAAAGGCACGAAACCGGGCCACGCCTAGCGAGAAAGCGTTTAAGAGCGTCGATAAACGTGTCTGTGCTGAGATCAGATGCAATTTCTATATGTATTGCTTTAGTGGTCAAGCAGACGAAGAGGCATATGTACGCCTTTTGACTCTTAACGCCACGTCTTCGAGTAAGAGTTATGTTTAACGGCCCAGCATAGTCGACGCCCGTGTGAGTGAAAGCTTTCGCTTCTTGCACTCGCGCAAGTGGAAGACTAGCCATCATAGGCGTTGGATGTGTGGGTGCAACTTTAAAACAAAAGTTGCACTTGCGGATGCGTTGTCGGATCAAGTTTCGAGCGGAAATGATCCAGTAGCGTTGCCGCAGCAACGACATGAGCAAATGCGAACCTGTGTGACAATTAGATCGATGGCAGTCGTCGATGATAAGCTCGACCACGTGATCGCGACGCGGCAACAGTATTGGGTGCCGGTTTTCGTACGGTATATTCGCATTAGTGAGCCGGCCACCAACTCGGAGTAACCCGTGGCTGTCTACGAAAGGATCAAGCTTCCTCAACGCAGGCGAAGGTAAGTTGCCCTTTGCTAAAGCTTTGATTTCCTCCGCGAAATATTTCATTTGGAGCTCCTGCAAAATTAGGTTTTCAGCAGCTTGCAGATCTGACACCTGAATGAAAGCCGAGCGTGGCAGCTTACGTGCGAAGCGTAGGACGTAAACGGTAATTCGTAGCAATTTCTTCCAGGTCGAGACCCGGACGACGAGTTCTAGCAGCGGTGAAGCCTCCACATCGGATATAGCGGTAAGTGTCACTGATGGTTTCATTTCAGGTATGGCCTCCACACGGGACGGTTCGAACGGCACTATGGGCCATTCGTCAATTGGACAATGAATCCAGTGAGGGCCACACCACCAGAGCTGGTGGTTTACCAACTGCGAAGGCAACAGGCCTCTCGAAACGCAGTCACTGGGGTTCTCGTTTCCGTTGATGTGGAAAAAGCGGTCAGGAGAGAGAAGCTCCTGAATTTTACTGACACGGTTGGCAACAAATGTTTGCCAACGGTGCGGCGATGCGTGGATCCATGACAAAGCGACCGTGGAGTCCGAAAATGCGAAAATGTTTTGAATAGGATAGCGTCCATGGAATGCTAAACGAACCGAAATGTCGCGGTTTGGATATGTCACGTGTAAGTAAATGACGCAGCCGTAGGCTTTCATGCTGCTGTTTCCAAATGCGAGCAAGTTTAGCGTGCAGCCCGTAGCAGTACCTAGGTGCCGAGGTATTTGCAGTTTCGACAATAAGGGAAGTTCGGTTTTGAATTTGACGAAGCGTTCCTTCAAATCTGCAGGGGGCTCTTCGTCCCACCCTACCTTTGCGAGCCAGAGCTCCTGAAGCAAGAGCTTGGCATATAGAATCACAGGCGCTGCAAACCCCAACACGTCAAATAAGCGAGCAATGGTCGAAAGTATGGCACGTTTGGTACAAGCTACAGACGCGGCGGATGTAGTAAAGGAGAAAGCGTCCGTAGTAGGTGTCCACTTTATGCCTAACACCTTCAGCGTGTCACTATCGTCGGTGAATACAATTGGCGCGCGATGAGATTCAGGCAAATGTGCAAGAAGCTCTGGCGAGTTGCTTGCCCATTTAACCAGATTGAAACCACCGGCTTTGAACAGAGCGAGCAACTGGTCAGCAAGCTGTATGCCATTAGCAGTGGACGGCACTGAAGTGGTTAAGTCGTCCATATATAACTCGCTGGTTGCAACCGCTGCAGCGAGAGGGAGACGAGCGTGCTCGTCTTCAGCTAGCTGCCGGACGGTTCGCATGGCGAGAAAAGGACTTGAGCGAAGACCAAAAGCCACAGAGTTGAATTGAAAGATGCGGAGTGGCTCGGTCTCGTTGAAGCGATATACTATTTTTTGATATTTACGATCACCTTCCGATAATAAAATTCTTAGGTACATTTGTTGTATGTCTGCGGTTATTGCTATTTTAAAGTAACGAAAATTCAACATGAGAGAGAATAGATCCGCTTGCAGATTAGGGCCTGTATGCAATAGATCGTTAAGGGACGGACCTGTCTCCGTCTTAGCACTTGCGTCCAACACGACGCGTGTTTTTGTCGTCGACTTGTCTGGTCGAACGACGGCGTGATGCGGTATAAAGTAACCTTCGGTTACGGCAGCGGCGGAGTAAGGCAACTCCGAAAGATAGCCCTTCTGTATGTAATCGTTGATTACGTCGTTATATGCTTGGCGTAATGCGGGTAGCGATTTAAATTTACGCTCAAGTGCGTTAAACCTACGTTGTGCGGTAATAAAAGAATTGCCTAAAGTTTTGGGGTCCCCCTTGAAAGGCAGGGACACGATATAACGTCCGCAAGAACTTCTCGTGACTGTGGACGCGTACAGCTGCTCGCAGTCGTTGTCCTCTGGGCTCCCAACAGCATGCGACTGTACCTCTTCCAGCTCCCAAAACTTAACGATTTTATCGTTTAAGGTGCAGAGTGAGAAGCCTGAGAAGACTGAGCGATTGACGGAATTATTTTTCCCCCAAGTAAAATAAATGGAAACAGCTGAGCGCCGAGAATTGCATCAATGTTACCGGGCGAGCCCCACTGATCGTCCGCTAGCGGTAGATTGATAAAATGTTCCATGACGGAAGCTTGGATTGAACGCGTAGGTAAATGATCGGTAATGTGATCAACCACTAGCAGCGTCACTTTGTAACTCGCATCCGAAACGCGCGATTTAATTAAAAGTGATACGTAGCCTCTAATCGGAGCGGATATTAACCCCACTGTTTTTATGCAAGAGTTAATAAGCGGACAAATTTTTAATTTTAATTTTTCGCAGCATGAAAGAGTGATTAAATGATTCTGAGAAGCGCTGTCAACTAAACATCTAATTGTATAATGCATTCCGTTGTTCGAGACGTCTACCTGAGCAGTAGGTAAGATAACGGTCTTATCATATTGAACCTTATTGTAAGCGTGGAACGCAACAGGTTGAGAGTTCGCTAGCGTAGTGCACGGAACGTCATCGTAGCAGGCAACCGGAATGTTATTGTCTATATTATGTGTATGCATACATAAAGACTGTGGAGACGCAGATTGCTGCGCGTCTGACTTATGCGCTACGGTCGTAGCCGCTGCTGAGCCAGCAGAGCTACAAGCGGGTGCGGGGTGCACGGGCGCAGGCGGCGGCAATCTTGCCGCGTGCGGCGAGGTGCTTGGGGCGCTGCTCGATGACGAATTGAAATGCAACAGAGTATGGTGTTGCTTATTGCACTGCTTACAAGTACTTCGAGAAGCACACTTGCTGAGCGAGGAATGCCTTGAACTTAAACAATTAATGCAGCATTTATTTGACTTAATAAAATGAAAGCGTTCGTTTACGGGCAACTGTTTGAATGCAGTGCATTCATATAGTTGAGAATGATGTAACGTCTTACAAAAAACACAGGCGGGTTTAGTTACATTATTCTCAGTAACAGCGAAGGTGTGCGAGACCTTTGGCGCGCTATTATTACGCGACCGGTTTGCGAAGAAGCCCTGAGCGTGCGGCAGTGAAGTGCTTTTATGAGCAGCGGAGGTTCGCTCGAGCACTTTCACATGATGCCGCATAAAATTAACTAAGTCCGTACTCGTAGGTATCTCCTTATCGCGGACAGATAGTTCGAACCTTTGTATCAGCTGTGTGTCTATCTTACGTGAAGCGATATGCGTAACTATAAAGTCAGCCAAGTCGTCAATACCCAGCTGTTTTAATGCGGACCAGGACGAATGAACACGCTCGATAAAATTATTTAATTGAGCAGCTGAATCCGAAGTAGATTTTATGTCAAGTATATTATTTAAGTACATTGACCCTAGCAACTTCTTATCTTGATACTTCGATACTAAAGAATTCCATATCGTAGCGTAGTTCGATTCGTTAGGTATAATACCTGCGAATACGTTAAGCGCAGTGCCAGTTAATTTACCTACTAAGTATTGGACGCGCTGACCATCAGTTAAATTTTTATTTTCGTGTACGTTTGTTTTGAAACATTGGTAAAAAAGCGGCCAAGATTCTGAATCACCAGAAAAACTTATTAGCTCGAGCGGAGCTAAACGGAAGTAACTGGGATGAGCGGTGGATGCCTTATTAATATCAGCTGATGAAGTATCGCCGGCTGCACGGCGAGATTCCAAGCATTCAGTGCGTGTTTGTTTGATAAAAGAAAATAATGATTCGAAAGACGTCCAATTATCAAAGTTAAATTTATAATCAGGATTTTTTTCTAATTCTAATTCATTATGCTGATCACATAAAATATTGAAATCCGAATATAATTTGTCAATGTTTGAAGAAGCAGCTAAAAATTCAAGTTTATTTCTAGTTTCTTTAACAGACGGAACAATTTTCTTAGCGGTGTTGTATAAAGAAATTATATGCGAAAAAATAGCTTCTTTTTTAGCAATGACCAAACGTAACTTAGCTTCTAACGACATTTTTGAGCGTTACCGTTAGTAAATGTAGGTTATGAATAGTAAGAAAAAACCGTAAAAACTGTAACTGCGTAAATTACGTTAAATGTACAAAACAAGTATTGTTGAACAAATATAAGCGTTGTATGCGATAAATAAAAGAAAAATATGAAAGTATATTGCGAAACAAATGCGAGAAATATAGCGAAAAATGAGAAATTATGCGAATATATGCGATGCGTGTACTTTCGGGTACCGGTTTATAAGTTGAAGAACAAATTATAAACGCAAATACACGAAATAAAATGCGGAATAATTCCTACGATAGCACCAGGCTGGTGAAATCCGGCTCTTTAAGGCCAAAAAATTATGGAGATGCGGTTTAGTTAAATATCCAAGCAGGATAGAATGCGGGGTGTTGGAGATGGAGGCCGTTGTTATATCAAATACAAATACAACTCATACAAGGGAAGAAGCACTCACCTTGAACTTGCCAAGTCGCTCTCCTATGTAGCAGCAACAGCGTGATGAAAGGGCACTCCACTCACAGCGAATGTTGTAAATTATGTATTAAAAGCAGAACAGAAAAATAGTAAAATAGATAGCGAGCCGTCAACGAACACTTTTCTTGACGGAGAAAAAAGTTCAACTGTCTTATGGTTTGACCGTTGTCATGGTAGCGGTGTGCTTGCTGCGCATGCGAACTGCCATCAGGGTCGCTTATTGGACAAGCTGGGATTGTACTCCACCCAAGATGGCCGCACCTATATTTAAAATAACAAACGGCGCAACCAGAATCGTCTGGATTGCATTCATCACCTTGTGTGTTGTTACGAACTAAAGCGGATCTGAAATACAAAATCTGTAATATATAAAACAAAGTCGGGTTAATGATAAGCAAAACGATAAGCGCTCAAAACTCGAGAACAGCTCGACTAAGTTGGCTGAATCTTTTTTGTTGTTTATAATAAATTATTATCAGAAGAGGGTTCTTATGGAAGAAAAAATAAGAAAATTGTGTCGAAAAACATCGACAATAACGCATGCGGAGCCGCGGGTAAAAGATAGTTACAAATAAAATTGTACGATAAAATATAAGTTTATAAATTTTAATATACTGGCATCAACATGCGAGTGGTCAAAAACATCGATTTGTTTTGCATATACTACCCACACGCCGACATCCAGCGCATCTACATTGTAGATGTGAGATCATTACTACTCATCAATCAAACACAAATATAAGAAAAGTAAAATAATAGACACATACCTTCGACAATTAGTCATGAGTTCAATTTTTAACTTCTTTAATTCCCTTATATATCGTTTTGTTTTATTTTTTTTGTTTGCCATGATTGACGAAGTATTTTCTCGAACCAGAGCACAGAAGCACAGTCTTCTCGTCTCAACGGAGCGACCGCGACTGATTGATGAAACAAAACATGCCCGTTACCTCGGGTCAGGTGCGATAGAAAGGGAGCGTTCTGCACGGAATAGAATGTAGTAAGCGCCGAATTAATTTTATTGTAATTACTCGTAAATTGTACATTATTTTTTTAAAACACTAATACAGTCCCTTGTTAATATATTTTTATCCAATGTATTAAAATATTGACTCAGTAATATACATATTTATGATAATAAATTGATTTTAGTGGAAAATCAGACGTAACTTTGTGATTATTTTCTATCTATAAAATATTATAATTTTATGTTTTCACTCAGACCATCCTCTTTCAGATATAATGTAATATATATATATATAAAAAAAACAGATCATTTGTGGCTTATTTTCGAGTGTAAAAATCAAATCTAAGATCGGCAATTTATCTTTATACCCCATCTTAACATTATTATTGTTGAATTTAGTTTTCGTTTTGAACTTTCGTTAAATATAGCAGTGAAACGCGTGAGTTTTTGATTCGCTTACGCGATTATTTTGAGCGTAAGTCACTTAGCTGCCAATGTCTCAAGTACGGCAACATGTAGCTGCTTTGGGAATTTGATTAGATAATGTGACACGAATCTTTACAGAATAATATGATAAAGAAGGTGACTAGGAGAATAAACTGTCGTCTCGTAATAAAAAACGTAGGCGTATCCGACCTACCGTCAATATTGACGGTTTCAATGTGCGGCCATAGAAACCACATTTATGGTTATTATTCACTGAAGTAGGAAACATATGGAAGTGAAACGTCAACGAAAAATTCGTGCCAGTGTGACGTCATCTGCGCGCTAAACATGGCGGTTTTAGTGCTGCCCAGAAGATTTTAAATTTATTAGCTTTTATCGATAAACGTTCTTGGCTCATTTTATTTATTTTAAATATTATTGAGTACTATTTGTAGAATTTATATTTTAATAGGAAGTAAGTATAGTGTTATGTGCAAAGATACTTTGATTTAGATGTGTGAAATCTAAGACAAGTTCGTGCTTTAAATTTGCCAAGTAAACGATATGACGATTTTTAAAAGTTGCTACACTTATTTTAAAAAGTTATCGTTTGACAACTCAGTGACCGCTAAACAAACATATGGCGTAGTACAGTGCCATCTACTTACCTACCTACCTATCTATTACAATCTATTTTAATTGTGTTGCTGACTCCGAAGTCCGTAACAAGATCAAGATAGGTGTGCCGCACCATAAGTGAGAATGATTAAAATGTTAAACTTATCAAGGGACCGTATGATTAAAAAAAACAAAACACTTTCAGAACATTCATTTAATTACATACGTCATTGACTGACTGACATTGACATGACTTTCACTCTAAAATCTGTCGAGATACTCCTTCTCACCGTGTATACGATAATTAAGATCTAGCAATAGCATGAGGAGCAGTATTGGCATCTTTTAGAGGGATCTGTAAATAAAATCGTGGTGTAAGATAATAGTTTACATTTATGGTATTAGTAAAGAAATATAAATTTTATAAGCATTTCTTGAACGGTGGATGTGGCTAAAAGCATCATTTTGAAACCAAAACTAATACTACTTCTTAAACTAAAAAAACTATGTCATTGACTTGAACATTTTTAGAATTTATATTAACATACATACAGAGAATTATAAAAATACAATGATTAAATCAAATTACTATAACATGTTTATGCTTCTAGAACTTTCCACGGAATCAATTTATAGAACACAATTTCAATACAAAATAAAAACTGTAATTCATATTTTAAAAACAATTCAAATGCTTCATAAAGCAAACTGACCAGTTATACATAAAACGAGATTGTATACCTGAAATTACTGACCAACAGTACTTACCAAGGTAGAGGTGTCAGGACCGGCCAAAACAGGCATTGTTTCCAATTGATTTTCTGTTAATATGCCAGTTTTATGTTGGCTGGCATGTTGCTGCATAATTAGTTATTTTGATTTAAACCACGACTTTTTGACAAGACAAGTACCGGCTGAACTCACTGACAATGACATTTTCGTTCAAAATATGGTGGATTTTTGGGCCTCGTTAGGTATTTACGTATATTCATGTGTCATTTTTATGCATTTTATGTACGCACTGAAATACTGTCATATTGTTTTCCTGCGAGTTAGAGTCATGAGTAAGAACGAGATAGATATATGTTTATGCATGTGCCTTCAAAATGGCCGCTATTTGTTTATGCAATTGTACGTATAGAACAATATGCCTTGTCCCTATTATAAAGGTCTATGTTATTATTCAAGTAAAAAATTGCACACACTTGACAAGTTGCTGGTGACACTAAGAGAAGCTATTTAAATGACGGGCAGGCGAACCTCGCTGTCAAAACTAATGCGTAGAATTTGATTTGATTACCAAAAATCCTACAATCACAAGATTCTTATGGAAACGAGGGACATTGCCTTCAAAAGAGTTGATTATTTAAGAAAAGCCAAAAATATTATCGATTGGGAAAAAGTTGTCTTTTTAGACGAAACTTGGTTGAATGCCAGTCACACTGTTAAAACAACGCGGAACGATGTTACTGCCCAATCGTCTACAAAAGTACCAGAAGAAAAAGGGGAGAGACTGATAATAATTTGCCACGCAGGTACTACCAGAGTTTTGTGCCAAACTATTTACTGGCATTAAAATTCAAAAAAAACGATCTTTTAGAATGGTTTTATAGAATGATGGCAGTGCTGGGTTTACACATTTGCCGCCCAAAGCTTTAAAATTTTTGCCGTCCCTACTGACGCTAAATTTAGATACACTGTTTACAATTAAGTTAATTCCTTTCTTTAGGAAATAATCTAGTTACTTGATTACTTTTACAACTTTTGTTGTTTTTTAAGCTAAGCAAGCTAAGCTTTTAACCGGGGTGTCGCCTTCTCTGGTCGCTTGCAGTGGTCACATTTCCCCAAGATTTGGCCGCAAAGACCCTTAGGCAACGATTGTGGACTAGCTGCCTCTGCCGCGTCCCCTTCGCCGCCTCCTTCGAGCGGGTCGGCCCTTTCCCGATCCCACTCTGCGGGCTCCTCCTGGAGCATTACATTCACACAGAAGGAGCCTGTGGCCTCCCATCCTTCATCACTCGCCAGCATTGCCGTGATCAATGCTACTTCATGTACTGGCCCACCCGGACTTCAGTATCACCCACTCGGAGGCGCGCGCTGGGTTGTTCCTAGCGCTTACGTAGGCTATGGAACCAAATCGCCTCAGCTTTCTCAGGTGCCACCTTTAGGCCCAGCTCACGAATCTTTTCCACAACACAAGCCACTCCCTGCTCGGCGAGCAGAAGCACTTCGTCGAAGCGTGACCCTCTGGCCAGTATTAGGGTATCGTCCGCATAGCAGACGTCTCTTAGGCCAGAGGGCAGACTGGTGCAAAGGACCGGATCGTATGCGAGGTTCCATAATAATACCTGGCCCAATACAGAGCCCTGAAAAACCCCACAACACACTTCCCTTCGATTCTCCACCCCGTTCCGTTCCATAAACTTTACCGCCCTGTCGCGAAGGATGGGCCCCTAACCATGCACCTGTCAACGTAAATATATCCAAGAGTTGGTAGTACTTGGTTGGCGGTGGCGGATTGTGGAGGAGGTGGCGGAGGTGACGAGTGAGTGAATAAAGTTCTGCCAAAGTACACGACCTAGACAGCTCCAGGTGCACAGTAGCCAATGTCGAGTAAGAGTCTTAAAACTGCTAAATCAAAATATTTTACATTCGATAAACGTTATTAACTGATTTTAATTGAACTCAATTTTTTTTTTTTTTAAAAACAATACTGAATTGAAGTTAATAATAATAAAAAATATTTCGGACATCTTACACACAACGCCATCTAGTCCCAAACTAAGCAGAATTTGTCGGTCAACCATAGGTCGATCGCCTCAGGGAGGTGTTGAACGCTAGCATGCCGTCCGGACGCTTCCCTGAGAGCTAGAAGAGAAAGCTGGTCAAACTCCAGCAGACGATCTGCCGATTCAGTCACGGCCTATACGGTCCATCGTGTTGCCAGGACGAGTTAGGTAAGCAGTTTGAGAGGGTGCTCTCTGCTCGCATCGTCCGGCACCTGAGCAAGTACTCGTGGTCAACTCGGTTATTGTACTGGTCCGGGCCCGCGGGGTAGGTGGCTCTTCGACGATCACTTCCGACAGCTTGCTCCGAAGCAGGTCGACACTGCCTCCGCACTTGGACGACTTTTACCAAATTTGGGTGGAGCCAATGTCGTGACGAGACAACTGTACACGGGAGTTGTCTGGTCTATGGCACTGTACGGTGCACCGGTATGGGCGGCGGCTCTGACCACCCAAAATAGGGCACGCCTCAGGTGACCCCAGAGGATATTGGCGGTTAGAGCCATACACGGTTACCGCGGTCGCAACCTTCTGCGAAAACATCATCTATGCCATGGTCATGCTGCCCTGAGTGTGGCCGCAAATGGACGGAACGGGTTTTCCCCTCCATCCGCTTCAGTGGCCTTCAGGCTTCAGAAGAAGTGACATCCGCGTATGTCGTACGTCGCAACTTCGTACGTCGTGCCATAGAGAGAAACAATTGATGACGCCCGCTTTAGTGAATGGAGGTACTGGGAGGGGTTCAGATGGCGTAATAACAGGTTCCTCGGACCCCTGCTTTTTCAGGCGCATAGTGGCACACCATGTGGTTTTAGTCGGTTCGATGCCGAACAGCCCCGTTGCAAACTTTGGTAGGGTGTCGGCCCGAGGGCTGAAAAAAAAGTTTTCAGCTTCTATGGTAAATCTGGCCCTGAATGATGGACATGCTGGATGGTTCTCATATAATAATAATGGATAATGTATCCTATCATTCCACGCAACTTGACAAGGCTATAATGACGGCAAACAAAAAAGCCGATAGAGTGGCTCATAAACAAGGGCGTAAATGCCGACATGACAATGCTCAAGTGCGAACTGCTTTTCCTGGTACACACAAACTGAGTAAGCCAGTATATTTACTGGACGAAGCAGCAAAGCAACGCGGTCACACAGTGATCAGATTGCCACCCTGTCAATGTCAATATAATGGCATAGAGCTGATATGGGTAACAAATCAAAGGTCAGTAAAAATATCTTATTTCTTGATAAATTCTTTAAAATCTATTTCATTATTTGTATAAATTCACGTATTTCGTTCACAGGAAACGCAGCACGTTAAAAAAGCAATATTATCTGACTGGATGCGTGACGTCCACTTCGTCAATTTTATTGAACACGAAATAATAATTGAAGTTCGAGACGATGACACAATGTTTCGTACATAGTCCATTGTTGAGTACATATTCGACGTTGGGGAGGGGCGCTGCATAGGGGCTACAGGGGTAACTGCTACGGGAGACTTGGACAGTGGCGTGGAAGTGTATGTTGGGCGGAGAGTTTGATGAAAATTATTTATGTTAACCAAAAAAAAAAGTTAATATTACAGTAATTACTTGAACTAATTGGGTTAATGATTGTTTATAAATGTGAACATATGATGCAATTAACCAAATGGTTTTAGCTCCTCATATGAACCTGTTGAGGGATTTTCTTTGAATGTTATTAAAAAAAAAATATATTGTAAATGCCAACAAAACAATACCGGTATGCGTTTGATGAGCTGAAAAGAATGGGCTGAATTAAGGGGAAAAAAAGAAACAAAACAATTCACCAGTGTTGAGCGGAGCCGAATAAACAGATTCTACAGTTATAAAGTTAAATTTTGTGTTTTATGAGTCAAAATTATGTATTAATGTAATGTCGAAGCTGAGAACAACTTCTTATCTCGTTTTGCATCATTATTTGTTTTTTTTAAATGAACAGATATTATAAATGGTTGCTTATTGAATAACTGGATCAATTTTATCTAAGGTCAAATCGGTATCAGTTGTATTAGGTGCGGTTGTTGGTCCTTATTATAATAAGACCTATTAATACCTCTGGAAAATGGTCGTCGGGCTCCACGACCCGTAGCCTGGCAACCTCTCCAGCTGTGAGACGTAATGTCCTCGTCTACAGCTGCTTGTATGGCATCTTTGAGAGTGATGTAGTTTCTTGCCGTAATCACGGTGCTTAGTCTTCGGTTTCTTAAGCCATCCACGAAACACTTCATGGCCTGTTTTTCATTCAATGGTCTTAGGATACTAAAAGCATGTTCATTGCCTCCAGCTGTGAAATAGTGAGGTCAACAAACATCTCTGAAATTAGCTAAGTTAAGAATTAGATAAGTTGTTTTGTTTGAAATCAAATAATTTATGTTGAATCGCAGTTACTGATTTTTTCGGCAATAAACTGTACTTTAATATCTGATATCAACGCATCAACAGAAAAGTAACTGGAATTGAGTTTTAATTAAGCAGCTTGCGTTATTCTATTTTTTAAAACCAAATTTACTAACCTTTTTTTTGAGTCTTCGTATAGTTCGGAACTGTATAGTCCAAGATCCCAGACCCCCAGACCTACGTCATTTTTGCGAAACTGAAATTTTCAGGATTATTAGAGCAATGTCTTGTTAAGATGTATGCGTACCCATTAGCTTGAAAGCGGGACCGTTTCTCAGGCAGCGCGAAGTACAGGTAGATAAAAACCTTACTTATCTACGTTAAAGTAGAAAAGCTAATATTGAAATATTTTTTTATGAATGTCATTTAAAATTAAAATTCATTATTGCCAGACAATTTAATACTATCTGCAAATTTTCGGTTTCAGTCTTTTTACATCCTGTATATTAGCTGCCAAAATGACTCTGCCCTACCTGATGGAAAACATGAACAGAATCCAGAAGTGGCGGCCACCGTCCTCACTGCTACAGTGGACAGTGCAGCACGGTGACCCACACTATGGCGGCCCAGTAAGATGCTTTTTCACGCCCCGCTTGAAGGACCCGGGGTCATAGAAGGAAGGAAACACATGCTCTGGTAGAGAGTTCCAGGTTTTAACTGCTCGGCACAGAAAGGAAGAGCCGAACCGTTTAGTTCGAGAGCATATGTCAACCACTCTGAAGCGGTGGCTTCCATGACCAGCACGTGTTGTCCTGTATAGGGAAGGGGGGACCAGTTGGAAAAACTCTTCAAAACACTCTCCATGATGTAAGCGTAAAGAAATGTAGCCTCCAAGGCAGTCCTCTATACTGCCTTGGTGGCTACATTTCTTTGCAACTGCAGGGGCTCAAGGGACTCGGTGACTTCGTTACTGAGCGTCAAACAAATACTTGGCGGATCCATCGAGAGCATTACTCCACGCACGGGCTTCCGCGATGCCGCCTTAATGACGCTTTCATTGTATTCACGCAAGGTTGATATCATGACAGATATCCACCCCCAGGATACTGAGCCTATCCTGCAGTGGTAGTTGAGTGTTCTGAAAAGTAGGGAGGGGAAAAAAGGGAGACTTCTTTGTAGAGATCGCGCGTACCTGTGTTTTCTTGGCGTTGAACTCGACTAGATTCCGAACCCTGTCAAGCTCAGCGACAAGCTCCCGCCGTTTTTCCTCAATGTCTGTTAGTTTGGCTTTAGGGTGTCCAAATTATCGCCCATGAGCTGTGCTATCATCTGCATAGCAATGTATGTTGCCAAGGGCTAACAAATCATTGATATGCAGAAGAAACAGTGTGGGCGACAGGATAGAGCCCTGAGGTACACCAGCGTTTACCTGCCTAAAATCAGAGGACAGGTGTGTGACATACACTAAATGATCACCCGTAGATCGGTTCGGCCTAAATCTATATTGCCGATCATTTAGCAGGGAGTGATCTACTAGGTACTTGACCAATTGTCTGTTGATGATCCGTTCGAGCACCTTGCAGAGAATAGAAGTAGGCCGCGCCGTCGCAAAGGACCCTAGTACGTTGGTGGTGTAGGAAGGCGGCGACCCAGTCGCAGAGTTTGAGGGGCAGGCCGAATATGGAAGGTAGAGAGGAGTAGCGAACGGTGCCAGACCCTATCAAAGGCCTTGGCCATGTCGAGGCTGATTGTCAATGACTCACCATGCCTATCGATAGCCTCACCCCACAGGTGTGTGACATACGCTAAATGATCACCCGTAGATCGGTTCGGCTTAAATCTATATTGCCGATCATTTAGCAGGGAGTAATCTACTAGGTACTTGACCAATTGTCTGTTGATGATCCGTTGGAGCACCTTGCAGAGAATAGAAGTAATGGCTATTGGTCGCTAATTGGCCGGGTCGGAGCGCTCGCCTTTTTTGGGGATAGGCTGAACATTACAAGCGCGTCAATACAGGAGACAACTCAGAGGCGCAGTTCTTGAGAATCATCGCAGGGATACCGTTGGGTCCACTGGCTTTCCGAACGTCGAGTGAACGCAACTCCACAAGGACATCCCTTTGCTGGCTACGAATGTCCCGCATAGTGGAATCGCAGATCAGAATTGTAAGCGGATGTACGCCATGGTCATCGATTCGGGAGTTGGCCGCAAAGAGATTGACAAGTAACTGCGTTTTCTCTTGCGGCTCAAGAGCAAGTGTTCCGGTGGGATATTTCAGCGGTGGTAGCGAGGGCTGGCAGTGGTTAGGGTGCACAGCTTTAGCCAGTCGCCAAAACTTACGGCTACCCATAGGGTGTGCAATGAGTTCCTGGCCAATCTGCACAATTGCCAGCTGTACGACGCTTTAAAGCCATTGCGTATGCGTCGAATGCTAGTGTTCTCAACTGAACAGCTGCGACATTTTTATTCTAATATAAAAAACACGCTGTTTTGGAGTTCGTAATACACAACGGTATACAGGGTTACAGGAAAAGTCGTGCTAGATCCGTGAAGGGCGTAGAGTACCCATTTCTGACTCATTTCACTATAAAACACCCTACCCTAAACTTAACCCTTTTCGAGATATTCGCCTTTTAATTTTTTTATTGAAAATTGCCGATTTTTAGGCTACAACATTTATTTTTGTTTATTTTGTGTATCTTATTATTATCATTCTTGCATTTTTACATGTGTTATTAAATGCTTTAAGACGTCAATCATTAAAATAGTGCATAAGTTAATTAAATAGACCGTAGTAGACAAGTGAATGTAAAGAAATAAAAAAAAAAATAGAAAATGATTTTTCTCTAAGAGATCTCTAAAAAAAATAATATGGTAATTGTTCGCCAGATGTTTTTTAAAATATCTACGTTTCATCAGCTATCTAACGAGGTATAACAATCTATGGTTTGTATTACATTGCGTGGAAAAAAAAAAAAAAAAAAAAAAAAAGTAGTATGGACGCTCCAGGTAGCAGTACTAACGGTCCTGCGCCTATTGTCCATCAAGTTAAGACGCACCAAGCGAGCGAGACAAGTGACGATTTTTTTTTTTTTTTTTTTTTTTTTTTTTTTTATGAGGTCTGTTTTAGACCTCCCTGCTTTTCCCCGTCCGTAAGACAGGACCTTTTAATTCTAAATTTACATTTACCATCGATTTTTTAATTATTTTACAATTTTCAGGAAAAGTTCCCGATGTTATAATTTCTTAATAATATCATTTCTCATTTTTTATTTTTTGTTACAAGTGTGTTAATTCTTTGTCTTAATTATTTTATACAATTGCACTTTTATCGCTTAGTTCTTTTTTACATCTATTGCTCGTACTTATAGTCTAATAACATTCAGTTATCTACTGTCATAATAACCTTAATTTTTTTTTAAGAGCTTCCCATATCTTGGGGTTGTCTTTCTTTAAGTTTGTTGATAGTAAAGTGTTGATTTTGTGTTTATTGTAGTTCTGTCCTGTCCTGTATATAGTTGATGTTGTCGGTAACGCCAAGACGTCGCATGTAGATGTTGTTTACACGTAATATTTATGACCTGTGTATCTGTTTGTGTGCGTGACCAATGTTGTGTTGTTACGTCGTGTGTAATTCACTCACTCCCTATCTTGTCAGCAATGTATATATAAACTAAATTATATATAATTGCTGACCCTCCCAGTGAATTACGTGTCTGTATGTATGTGTTCATGTTGCGTGTTTATGTGCATGTTGATATTACTTCAATATGATTATCATATCTACGTAAATCACTAGTGTTCTGTATCATGTGAGTGTTGTGAATGTGTTAGTCATAAATATTCCGTGGTTGAGCGTGCCAGGTAGTCCCATTTAGCTCGTGTTGGGCACTCGGCGCTGAATGCATTGTGGCCGACGTCACGCAGCCCAGAGTGCGAGCAATTGCAGCACCGAGGTTCCGCCCCTTTGGCGAAATCGGGGCAGCTCTCACGAAGATGTGAGCCCCCGCAGTGGCTGCATTTGCTCGCACTCTCGGTGCAGTATTTACGGCCGTGGCCGAAGGCCAAGCATTTTGTACATTGAATGAGCGGAGACTGGTCCTCCACTCTGACCCTTTGCAGGTCTATGTAGAGGTTCCCAGTCTCCGTCATTCTCTGCCATACTCTTGGCCTAACCTGGAGCACGACATGCGACGTCTTGGGGTTCCGTGTCTTCTTTTTGTATTTAATTCTAATTTCTCTCTCCTCTTGCGGTAGGCCCATGAAGATATCGGAATTTTGGGTGTAAAGGGCCCTCACCATATCTTCGTCGTCCTCTTCCATATACACGTCCTTGAGGACGACGAGCGGGTCTTTGTTGCTCATGGGCGCTACCACAAGACCTTCACCGCATTTACCGATTTGTTCCATAATTTTAGCCCTTTCGGTTTCCGTGTCGCAGCCCAAGATAACCGTGCTGTTCTTGGCTTTCCTGGTTTTGTTTACTTTTAGGCCAGTAGCCCTGGCGTCGACCGCTTTCTTCACCTTGGCGAGCACCTCGTCGGCAGTCTCACGACTGTTCGTCGAGGTGACCGCCACCGAGTGAAGGGCCGGTCGCCGCCCGGGCCTAGCCGCTGCGACACTGGCGTACGTCATAGGGGTCGGGTCGCTCACTGGTTTAAGAGCACTCGTCGCTTCGGCGAGACACGATCTCGCCTCTACTACGATTTCTCTTGCGACGGTCGCCACCAGGTCCTCAATCTGAGTTTGGGCGCGCACCACTAGCCCCTCAGTCGCTTTGTCGATTTCCACCTGGGTTTCTTCGATTTTCTCATAGATGCTCTCGGTGATGTTAGCTCCTCGTTCATCGTTATCCGAGTTTAAAGTTTGTATTTCCCTTTTCAAAATTGCGTGGGATTCGCCGATCCATTGGAAAATCGACTCTTCCAGGTCACCTAGTTTGGTGAGCACCTTTTCCTCCTGTGTCGGAGTCGCGGCCGCATTGGCTGCTTCCCCTTTCGCAGGAGTTTCTGTTTCTGCAGCCTCGCTAGTGGTTTTGGAAGCCCCCGCCTCCAGTTTTTTGATCCGCCTACTTAGTTCGAACAAGATGCGAATGCCTTTGTCCGAACGGTCTTCTAAGTAGGTTTTTATATCGCGCCTCATTTGAGGGTATTGAAGGATCTTGGACGGTATGTCCTCAAAGGTCTGCATGACCTCCTGGAGTAATTTGTCACTCGACTGCGCAGCGTAGGTGTTTTGCTGGCTCTTATAGAGTAGCATGTTGTCGAGTGACCTTCTCTTGGTTTCGGGTCTTTTTACAAAGGTCCCGGCTGCATCCTTCATTTTCGAAGGTGATGTTGAGGTGCCGGAAATGACAGGTTTTTTGATGGCTCCGGTTGCTGGTGAAGTTTTTACCATTTTGATGTTTTGTTGGAGAGAGAATGTGTGACGGGGAAAATTGTCACTGTGTAGTGTTTCGTATTGTGTGTAATGTAACCCTGTATAGGGGGGTGGTGTTTGTTTATGTCTGTTTTACCCTGTATAGGGGGGTGTGTCAATATGTGTCAAAAAATAAAAACCAATTGAAATCAATTTAAATAAGCTAAAATAGAAATTTGCTCTAATTTGAGCCGGTCTCACTAATATACAAGAGGTGTAAAGCCTCTGTCAGATATTAAAATACAATCTAAATTATAAAATTTAAAGTCAATAAAATTAAATTGTTAAAAGCTACAAATTATTTACAATTTAAAAATTGACAATTGGTTAAAAAAAAATATACAAGTTAAAATAATTTTAAATAAATTAAAATGTCAATTTAATACAATTCCTTTTTTTTGGGTCCGGTACCGGATGGGTCTTGGTGCGCGAGCCATTCCCTAGACTCCAGAATTTTCAAAATCGGAGCCACAGTCCCGAAGTTATTGCGTTTTGAAGTTAATATTTTTTTTGACCTCACGTAATTTAATTCCTGAGGTGACCCTTCCCAATCTTGGGTTTTGGCAGGATCTTTTTGGGTTACCTTGTGCAGGCTGCCCCAAAAACGGCTGGTATGGTGAAAGATTCCTGCTGGGTCAAGAAGTTTCGGACTTATGGGCCCCCAAAGTTTGACAACTGGGGGCGATGCCCTTAAATCCTAAGGTCGTAGATAATTTCGTGAGGTCAATTTGTGGCAAGTAAGATAACTCGGGAACCTATGGTCCGATTCCCAAGGAGTAAAGACCTTCTTGTAGGTCTGTTTAAACACTATCCCTGAGAGATGTTATGTCGGCTGCTTGGTCCTAGGGAGCTGAGGTATTTGGTCCGAAACGTCGCTTTTTCGCTAAAAATTTGCAAAACAAAGGCTTCGTGCAACCTTTGTAGCTCCCTGGATTTTCAGAATTTCGGGACCGTGTCTGCTCAGCGGGGCACTTTGATATGTTGCACAGAGCGTGGGGTATAGGTTTAGTCACTTAAAAATGTCTAGGGTTGGTTTTTACACGTTGCACGAAAGTCGGGCAAGTGAAAGTGCAGATGTTTATTTGTCAATAAGAAGTTTGTTTACCTTTTTATTTTTGTCCATAAATTTCTGAATTTCAGTCTGATTTGCACGGGGTAAACTGTTTTAAACACTTTAAGCACTACCCCAGATGGGGGTTTATTAAAAAAGTAAAGTTGCAGACTTAGTTTTGTCACAAAGATTTTTCAAAGTTGGTGTAAGTTTTCACGCAATATTTTCGGTTGTAATTTTTGACACACTGCACTTATTTAAATAATAAAAACTGTTCCCGGCTCCACTCTCGGCCGCGTACGAGATGGCAAGGTCCAAAAAGTCCTGGTTGCCCTGGTTCGAGGGCCTCGTGGCCACGTGGTTATCAGAAAAGTGCCCGTGTTTTCTTTTCCCGTCGTCGGAAAAATCTGAGAGGGGTCTCAAAAGGAGCGCACCCCCGAGACGCACCCTCCCACAGTCGGAAAAACACGGGTCACAGATCTTATTTCCGAGATATAGTCACTTTAAGGTTTTTGTTTACACAAATTTCGTTCACTGTCACAGTTTTTCGTCAATAACTTTCACAATTTTCGTGCGATTTTCTCGCGGTTTTCACCACACTGTAGTGCTCCGCGAGACGAATCTAGCACTATATAACACTGTTATGTTCACTTAGGTTTTACCACAATTTCGGTTTTCCTTAACGGAGCGAGTTAAAAACGCAGCTCGCCCACCGCCTGTTCGGTCGCGGCCTCCAAGTGACGATTTATGTGGGTGCGAATGAAAGAAAAAATGTGTAGAGACCGGTTAGGGCTGGGAATACAACAGGGGCGCCAGCGAAGGCGCAGGCGAAGGCGCCGGCAAAGACACCGGCCACAGCGCCGACCAAGGCGGTGCCGGAAACAGGAGAGGAGTTCCCCCCTCTCCCCACTCCAACACCCCTGCCGGGCACCTCCACATCTGCCGCTGCTAACGAGAGCTGGCAGGTCGTGGGGAGCTCAAAGAGGTGCCAACAGCGGCAGCGGCAGCGGGCCAGAAGGGCCGCCGAAAAGGCAGCCGAAGCCTCGCAGCCACCGCCGGTGGTGACAGCGGCCACCAAAAAGAAGCCGCGAAAACTGCAGCCGCCTAAAACCGCGGCTGTAGTGGTGACCGTCACGCCGGAGGCGGCCAGTGGCGGACTAACCTACGCCGACATATTTAAAAAGGCCCGGGTTAGTCTCGCCAGCGAGTTTGGACCGGCAGGGGTCAGGTTGCGCCGCGCCCAGACGGGAGCTCGAGTCCTCGAGTTCCCTGGAGCAGAAGGCGCAAAGACGGCGGACAAATGTGCCGAGACGCTGAGGGGCATGTTTGCCGACCTGGATGGCATCAAGATCGCCAGGCCCACGAAGTGCGCGGAGCTGCGTATTTCGGGTCTGGACGATTCTGTGACAGCCGAAGATGTCCGCGATGCAATCCGGGAGAAGACCGGCTGCAGCGCGGACAATATCAGGGTCGGCACTATTCGCCCCGGTCCAGGCGGGCTAGGCGCTGCATGGGTCAGCTGTCCCGTGGCGTCGGCCAAAGCGCTAGACGACGCTGGCAAGCTGCTCGTCGGTTTCGTCAGTGCTAGAGTCACAGTCCTGGCGGCGAGACCGACGAGATGTTATAAGTGCCTAGCCGCAGGCCATACTCGCTCGAAGTGCGAGAGTTGCTTCGACTGCAGTGGTCTATGTTTCCGCTGCGGTCGACCGGGGCACAAGGCGGCAGATTGCTCTGCCGCCCCCCACTGCCCGGTGTGTGCGGCGGCGAATAAGCCCGCCAATCACCAGACCGGGCAGGGGGGCTGCAAGCCTCCCCGCGCGTCTCGGCAAGCGCCGGAGGCCAGCCTATCGATCCAGGCTGCCTCCGATGTCACTAGTGCGTCGGCACCGATGCCCATGGAGGAGGTTGTAGAGACGAACCCTTAATGGATCAAGTCTCCAACCTTCTCGTCCAGACGAACTTGAACCACTGCGCCGCAGCGCAGGATCTCCTCCTGCAAACCATGGCGCAGTGGTCGGTCGGTGTGGCCGTAGTCGCGGAGCCCTACTTCGTCCCTCCCCGTCCAAACTGGATGGGTGACTGGGACGGCTCCGTGGCAGTCGTCGGCTCCACGGCGGCTGGTTCCCCGCCCTTGTCGCTCAAAGACAGGGGCACGGGATATGTTGCCGCCGAGTGGGGGGGGATCACCGTTTACGGTATCTACTTCTCCCCCAGTAAGAGTTTGAGTGACTTCGAGGTCTTCCTGAACAACCTGGAGACCTCGATGCGGCAACTAGCGTCTGGGCGCGTCCTCGTGCTGGGGGACTTCAACGCCAAGTCCATTGCGTGGGGTTCCCCGGCGACGGACGCCAGGGGCAAGGCCGTAGAGGAGTGGGCGGCCTCGGTGGGCCTCTGTCTACTGAACAGAGGCTCCACCAACACGTGCGTGCGACAACAGGGGGGGTCGATAGTGGACCTTTCGTTCGCTACCCCTGCACTCGCCGCACGTGTACAGAACTGGCGTGTCCTGGATGAGGTTGAGACGCTCTCGGACCATTTGTATATCCGATTTGAGCTCTCCCGGTCCCAGGACGCCAGTAGGGGTCACGCGGCGCGGCGTCCCTCCCGCTTTCCGCGGTGGTCTGTCGCCAAGCTCGACAGGGACTTACTGGAGGAGGCGGCCATTCTTAACTCTTGGCTGCCTCCGCAGGCCCCGGCCGAAGAGGTCAACGTGGGGGCTGGTCGCTTCTGCAGTGCGATTACGCAGATCTGCGACTCGGCCATGCCCCGCGTACGTGGGCGTCGGCCTCCAAGGAAGGAGGTCTACTGGTGGTCCCAGGAGTTGGCGGACCTCCGTGCGGCCTGTGTTCGTGCCCGGAGGTGCCTCACTCGTAGTCGGCGACGCCACCGCGGAGTCGGTGAGGAGGTGGATCGGCTTCAAGAGGAATACCGTGAGATCCGGCAAACTCTGAAGCTGGCCATCTGCCGCGCCAAAGAGGAGAGCCGCAAGGAGATGCTGGAGAGTCTCGAGCGTGACCCCTGGGGTCGGCCCTATCGTGCGGTGCGCAAAAAGCTCTGCGCGGGGGGCCTGCCCCTCACGGAGACTCTCCAGCCCAGCTTCCTGCAGGAAGTGGTCGAGGGCCTATTCCCACAGCGGGCGGAGCACACGCCCCCGTCGATGGCCGTCATGGCCGGAGGCGACGACGAAGGCGAGGCTGATGTGCCGCCCGTCAGGGAATCAGAGGTAGGGGCGGCTGTTCTAAGGATTCGATCCAAGAACACCGCCCCCGGGCCAGACGGGGTACCTGCCCGAGTGCTGGCCCGAGCCCTCGATCATATGTCGGACCGCCTCAGGGGAGTGTTAGACGCTAGTCTGGCGTCCGGACGCTTCCCTGAGTGTTGGAAAAGCGGGAAGCTGGTTCTGCTCCAGAAGCCAGGTCGGTCTGCCGACTCGGTCGCGGCCTATAGGCCCATCGTGTTGCTGGACGAGGCGGGTAAGCTGTTCGAGAGGGTGCTCCACGCCCGCATCGTCCGGCACCTGCGCGAGGTGGGCCCCGATCTGTCGGACGCCCAATTTGGATTCCGGGAGGGGCGTTCGACGGTCGACGCAATTCTGCGTCTGAAGGCCGTGACCGAACAGGCGGTGGGCTGCGGCGACGTGCTGTTGGCGGTGTCGTTGGACATCGCCAACGCATTCAATAGTCTGCCATTCAGCTGCATCAGGGCCGCACTCCAGTACCACGGAGTGCCACAGTACCTGAGGCGGCTAGTGGCAGACTATCTGACGGAGCGTACTGTCATGTACGAGGACCGAGAAGGAGTCTTGAGACGTCGGGCCATGTCGTGCGGTGTTCCACAGGGGTCTGTCCTCGGACCACTCCTGTGGAACATGGGATACGATTGGGTCCTGCGAGGGCGTCTCCCCCCCGGCGTCGGTGTAATTTGCTACGCCGACGACACTCTTGTGACAGCCCGGGGGGCGACCTTCGAAGAGGCAGCATGCCTGGCCACCACAGGAGTCTCCCTGGTGGTCGGGCGCATTGAGGCGCTGGGTTTGCGGGTGGCCCTAGAAAAGACGGAAGCCCTACTTTTCCATGGGCCCCGTCGTGGTCCACCCGCCGGCGCCTCCATCGAGGTCAACTCGGTCCTCGTACCGGTCCGGGCCCACTTGAAGTATCTGGGTCTGGTCCTAGACGGTAGGTGGCTCTTCGACGAGCACTTCCAACAGCTTGCTCCGAAGCTGATCGGCACTGCCTCCTTCCTTGGGCGTCTTTTGCCCAATCTGGGAGGAGCCAGTGTCGCCACGAGGCAGCTGTACACGGGGGTTGTCCGGTCTATGGCACTCTATGGTGCACCGGTGTGGGCGGCGGCTCTGACCGAGCAGAATAGGGCGCGCCTCAGGCGGCCTCAGAGAACTCTGGCGGTCAGAGCCATACGGGGCTACCGCACCGTATCGACGGAGGCGGCGTGCGCCCTGGCCGGAACACCCCCGTGGGATTTGGAGGCGGAAGTGCTCGCCGACGTTTATCGGCGAGTGGCTAACTACCGGGCGGAGAGTGGTGGAGTTGGACCTCCGCCCGAGGACGTGCGCGAGTGGCGCGAAGCCGCTCACCGAGCCACGATGGATCGCTGGTCGGTCCGGCTGGAGACTCCACGTGCTGGCTTCGCCACCGTAGAGGCGCTTCAGCCGGTCATCGGCGAATGGGCAGTGCGGCAGCACGGGACCCTTACCTTCCGACTGACGCAGGTTCTTTCCGGGCATGGTTGCTTCGGAAAGTACCTGCACTCGGTCGCCAGGAGGGAATTGAGTCCCGCCTGCCACCACTGCGACTGCAGTGAGGATTCGGCTCATCACACGCTGGCGGTCTGCCCCGCATGGGAGACGCAGCGCCGGGTCCTCACTGCAGTCATCGGAGGGGATCTCTCACTGCCGGCCGTCGTTCGTTCCATGGTCAGCAGCGAGAGCGCATTCACCGCGGTCGCAACCTTCTGCGAGGACGTAATCACGCAGAAGGAGGCGGCGGAGAAGGCCCGTGAGGACGACATCCAATCGGACCAGATTCGCCGCCGGCGACTCGGGCGGCGGAGGCGCGAACATCTGCGCCTCATGCCGCCTTGAGTGTGGCCGCGGGTGGACGGGACGGGTTTTCCCTCCACCCGCACTATGTGGCCAGCCGCGAGGGGGCGGCGTCGGTGTGTGCCGGACGCCGCCTAAGAGAGGTCGTACAGAGACGGTGCCCGCATCAGGAGCGGGCAGGCGCTGGAGAAGTTCAGAAGGAGATCCCACCCTGGACTTCTCCTACTCCTAAACGGAGAAGCGCGGAGAGGGCACACTGTGTGTTTTTTAGTCGGTTCAAGTCCGACACACCACCCCGCCGTAACCCTCGGTGGGGTGACGGTCCATGATGATTTTTCACACACTAAAAAAAAAAAAAAAAAAAAAAAAAAATGGGAATACAACAGGGGGTATTGTTAGGTTGTCAGTCTTCTTTTGTGCTTCGTACATAGTAGATCTGACATCGTTTTGCTCTTTTTCTCGACTTGGCTGTGATTCTGGACTATTTCTTCTGAGTTTTGACTACTGTGTTTGTTAACCGGAGTCTGATTTATACCTGGGATACGGAATTGTTGAGGATGATGTCCTACACACCTGAGGAATATGCTGATATGCTTATTTGTTACGGATACTGCTGTCTGCGCAAGCTCGCAAGGAATACATAACTCGCTACCCCCGGTCGTCGAGTGCCGGATGTGGCCGTTTTTGACAGAGTTTATCGAAGACTTCGAGAAACTGGCTCTGTTTTGAGACGAAATACAGACACGGGAAGACTTAAGAGAAAGGATTGTGGATGCAGCAAATAAAATGAGGACCACGTTGACCACTGGAGTAGTGAAGACTGGTTTCGGATGCGACAATGTATCAGAAATAGAGGCGGCCATGTTGAACATGAACTATAGAATAAGAAAAAGTGGTGTGAAAACCTTTAATAAATGACATTTCATGCTTAACTAATGTTTTATTTTACTTTTTTTGGGCTAAGTACAAATTTTCTTCTCCACTGTCGCCTATGAAACTAAAGTTTTTTCAATGTATTTGAATAAAACCTTAGATTATTATACCTCGTTAGATAGTTAATGAAACGTAGATATTTTAAAAAACATCTGCCGAACAATTACCATAATATTTTTTTTTTGATATCCGTTAGAGAAAAAAACATTACAATTTTTTTTTTATTTCTTTACTTTCACTTGTCTACTACAGTCTATTCAATTAACTTATGCACTATTTTAATGATTGACGTCCTAAAGCATCTAACTACACATGTAAAAATGCAATTATAATAATAAGATACACAAAATAAACAAAAATAAATGTAGTAGCCTAAAAATCGGCAATTTTCAATAAAAAAATTAAAAGTCGAATATCTCGAAAAGGGTTAAGTTTAGGGTAGGGTGTTTCATAGTGAAATAAGTCAGAAATGATGGGCACTCTACGCCCTTAACGGATCTAGTACGACTTTTCCTGTAACCCTGTATATATTGTTGTTTTATTTGTGCATGTAAAATTAATTCGTAAAATAAAAATTTATGTGTGCCAAAAAGTGCAATATACCAAATACTTGACTCTGTGCCAAATACTTGACTCTAATAATGCATCATTCAAAAAGTGTTCACTAGTGATAATGTTTCGTCGTAAGAAAGAAATACAAATATCATGTCACTATTAACATTTGTTGTAATTTTTCAAATTTATAATTTTGAAAAAGAAGTCAATTCTTTTGGAGTGTTTAATATGTACTCCCTACCACTGTTTGAACCGGTGCCGCGGTGGTTGAGAACACTAGCATTCGACGAATGTGCAATGGCTTTAAAACGTCGTACAGCTGGCAATCGCTATCCTCGTCAGACTAGTGATGTAACGCGTTAGCTCTCTTTCACTCTATTTTAAATATTTACCATCTTTAGCAGCCAGCGACCCTTATTTGCGGTTAGATTTAATTAAGCAACCGTTTAACATAATAAACAGAAAAAAATTAGCTTTAATTTGATATATAATTAAAAAAAAAAATACGTTACGAACGTAAAAATGTATTGAGAGGTGCCGCCAGGTGCGCCACGGCAACCGTGATTTTATATAATCTTTATATAAATTGCCGTGATGTAGACGATATTTTATTTAAAAAACAAGTGAACGAAATGTTTTCACAAAAATCAATTATAAATAACTAGCTGACCCGGCGAACTTCGTACCGCCTTAGAATATTAATTCATAATAAAGTATTTATTGTGTTTAGTTATTTGCTGATAGTAACAAACCACAGCAGCGTCAACTAACGGGCCCCGGCCGGTACCACCACAATCGCTTTGTTCCTGCATTTTAAATCTGTAATATCTTCAAAAGTATTAATTTAAATTACATACTGTTAAGGCATAGCTACTGATACGAACTGATAAGCCATATTAATCTATATTAAATACACAATGCATTTAAGGTACTTAATTGGATAAGGATTAATAATGAATTGCTAAAAATCGCTTCGTAAATAAGCCATTATTTTTCGTAAAAAGAAAAAAAAAATGGTTATTGTGGGTTCTAAGAGATATAGACATATACCTTCGCGGGCTTTATTGTAGACCTTTTTAAGATGAACAAAACTGTAGTACATTATTTTGATCTATCTCGTAGGGTACAGCCAGCGTTTGAAATGAAGCGTAGAAATATCATCACATTAGAAACCTCTAAAATTATTATCTACACTCGGTTCCAAAAATTACGGGTCAGTCACAAAAATTGAAATACCTCCAGAACTGTAAAAGCTAGATCAATGAAATAAAAAACAGAATAAAGACTTTTTAGTTGCGCTTCTAATAGCATATTATTTAAACTGGTTGATGAAAAAAACTTCTTAGAAAAACAAAATTTTAAAAAATGACTATTTTTAAAAACAAAATTTTTGTTTCATGTCATTATGGATGCTTTCCATTTCTATTCTGTCACAAAAAAAATTATCGTGAACGTCTTCCACGTGCATAATTATTATTCTGTGAGGTGAAGCATGGCAGTCACGCTAGAGGAATGTACCAGAATCCTAACTTTTTTGGAACTTGGGCGGAGCCAGCGTGAAACAGCCAGAAACATTGGTGTATCTTTGTCGACTGTTCAGCGGGTAGTCCAGCGGTACCAAGAGACCGGATCACACCTTAGAAGACCAGGAAATGGCAGACCAAGATGCACAACGGCCAGGGAAGACAGACAACTGGTGGCTACAATGCTCCGAAATCGTTTTCAAACTGCTGTTGGTCTAAAAACTCACTTTATTCGCTTTGGAGGTGGCAATTTAAGCGCTCAAACAGTAAGAAGACGTCTTGTTGAAGCAAATTTGAAACCATTGAGGCCCGCAAATGGCCCCAAACTGGAACGGGGACATCGAATTGCAAGACAGAGATACGTGCGCGAACACCTAAACTGGACACTAGACGATTGGTCTAGGGTAATGTTCACGGACGAGTCTAAACTCATGCTTTATAAGCATGATGGTAGGCAGTTGGTGTACAGAAGACCAGGGGAGCGCTTCCATCAAGCGTGTGTGGAGGAAAAAGTGGCGTACGGTGGAGGCTCCGTACAAGTTTGGGCTGGGATTTCTGCTGAGGCCCGCACCGAGCTGGTGCTCATTCAAAATGGAACTCTAAATGCAGAGAGGTACGTGGAAGAGATCCTCAATGAACATGTAGGTCCTTTCATGGCCAGGATGGACCGGCATGGCATATTAATGCATGATAATGCGCGTCCCCATACCGCCAGAATTGTACATGACTACCTTGAAGAGGTCGGTATCGAACTCATGCAGTGGCCAGCGCGAAGCCCGGACTTAAACCCCATCGAGCACGCCTGGGACGAGCTTCAGAGATGCGTGAAAGGTCGAAACCCCCCACCAATCACGCTTCCCGAGCTCATACAAGCACTGGTGGAGGAATGGGAAGGTATTCCTCAGCACCGGCTCCGAAATTTGGTGTACAGCATGCCTAATCGCCTGGAAGCTGTCAGAAGAGCTCGTGGAGGCAATACAAAGTATTAAATGAAGAAAGTGATGAAAAACAGCAAAAAAACAATCATAAAAAAATGTAATCTTAAGAAAAATATGACTACTTTAGTTTTTTTTTAATTTAAGATTAATATTGTGGGTGTAACTAAGTTTTATTTTATTTTTTATCTGTATAATTAAATTCTCAATTGAACAGTCTTCGTTTCATTAGGATGGCATACGTAGTTCGGGAGATATTCGGGTTTATGTGACTGACCCGTTATTTTTGGAACCGGCTTTACTATATTACGCATGTATTATACATAAAAACCTTCCTTTTGAAACCTCTAAAATTATTATCTACTATATTACGCATGTATTATACATAAAAACCTTCCTTTTGAATCACTCTATCTATTAAAGAAAACCCCATCAAAATCCGTTGAGTAGTTTAAAAGATTTAAGCATACAAAGGGACAGAGAAAGCGACTTTGTTTTATACTATGTAGTGAGTAGTGATCATGGTTATTGTGGGTTCTAAGAGATATAGACATTATACCATCGCGGACTATTGTAGACCTTTTTAAGATGAACAAAGCTGTAGTAAATTATTTTGATCTATCTCGTAGGGTACAGCCAGCGTTTGCAATGAAGCGTAGAAATCATCACATTAGAAACCTCTAAAATTATTATCTACTATATTACGCATGTATTATACATAAAAACCTTCCTTTTGAATCACTCTATCTATTAAAGAAAACCCCATCAAAATCCGTTGAGTAGTTTAAAAGATTTAAGCGTACAAAGGGACAGAGAAAGCGACTTTGCTTTATACTATGTAGTGATAGTGATGGTTATTGTGGGTTTTAGAGATATAGACATATACTATCGCGGACTTTATTGTAGACCTTTTTAAGATGAACAAAACTGTAGTACATTATTTTGATCCATCTTGTAGGATACAGCCAGTGTTTGCAATGTAAGCGTAGAAATCATCACATTAGAAACCTCTAAAATTATTATCTACTTTATTACGCATGTATTATACATAAAAACCTTCCTTTTGAATCACTCTATCTATTAAAGAAAACCCCATCAAAATCCGTTGAGTAGTTTAAAAGATTTAAGCATACAAAGGGACAGAGAAAGCGACTTTGTTTTATACTATGTAGTGATGATGGTTATTGTGAGTTCTAAGAGATAAAGACATATATCATAGCGGACTTTATTGCAGACCTTTTTAAGATGAACAAAGCTGTAGTAAATTATTTTGATCTATCTCGTAGGGTACAGCCAGCGTTTGCAATGTAAGCGTAGAAATCATCACATTAGAAACCTCTAAAATTATTATCTACTTTATTACGCATGTATTATACATAAAAACCTTCCTTTTGAATCACTCTATCTATTAAAGAAAACCCCATCAAAATCCGTTGAGTAGTTTAAAAGATTTAAGCATACAAAGGGACAGAGAAAGCGACTTTGCTTTATACTATGTAGTGATGGTTATTGTGGGTTTTAGAGATATAGACATATACCATCGCGGACTTTATTGTAGACCTTTTTAAGATGAACAAAACTGTAGTACATTATTTTGATCTATCTCGTAGGGTACAGCCAGCGTTTGCAATGAAGCGTAGAAATATCATCACATTAGAAACCTCTAAAATTATTATCTACTATATTACGCATGTATTATACATAAAAACCTTCCTTTTGAATCACTCTATCTATTAAAGAAAACCCCATGAAAATCCGTTGAGTAGTTTAAAAGATTTAAGCTTACAAAGGGACAGAGAAAGCGACTTTGCTTTATACTATGTAGTGAAGTGATTTAACTAAAATGTAGTGATTTAACTTTGATAGGCGATTTAGTAGATATTAATTCTCCTAATTATGATTTTTTTTAAAAATGGTTTTAGGCAAAAAACCGATGAGCGCACTAATCCTGCAGCCGGATCTTAGACGAATTGATTCTGTAGAAAACGCTTGAAGTAGAAACATGTCTAGTTTTCTGATATAAATCTGTATTTTATAAATAGTTTACAATGATGTTAAAATAAATCCAAAATGTTCAAGTTTTAATAAATAGTTTCCTGATCAGTCCATAAGTTTTCTTAGGGATTTAAAATAATTCCATTAGAGACCATTCAAGATATTTTAACCTTGAAAATCGACTTTCAACTCTATTTTTTTTTTTACAATAATTACAAATTTCACTTAGCTGAGTGTAGGTACGTGTAATATTACGGCGGTGCCCTTAAATTCAATATATGTTGTACATTAACTAAATTAAAGGCCTCTACTGACTTTAAATTTAATACAAATTACTTATAAATCTCAAAATCAATTCATAATTATTTTCCCTCCTTTTATGGGAAACATTCAAGGGCTGGTATCACTCAGAACGCTCCCACGTCATGCGTGTGTAACACGCAAACACGCCATGCAAATCTGGCCTGTTGTTTTTGTCGCGAATGCAGCACAACACTCCATCTAGACATGTATATAATCAAAGGTTATAGGTTTAATTACTCAAAAACTCGAGAGGCGGCTGTGTACCTAGTTTCATCGCTTCTCTTTAGTATAAAAAGTTACGTTTTTGATCTTTGACTTTGTTTTGTTGATAATGATGATTGCGTATTTTGTTTGTCTGCCATCGCTGTCTTTTTGTATAAATTCGTACTATTCTATTAAACACGAAAATTTCCACCGCGTCGATACCGGCGCACTTCTTTAGAGCTTGCACTCGATAATGCGTTACACGATAAACTTAGATAGATTGCGATTCTCACAGATTACAAAAGAATCTGAGGCGATTCCATTCTTTTATTGGCCTGGGCCCATAACCTATTGTTTTGGACCAGCATCGATTGAATTGGTTGATCATCGGAACGCCGATTTTACTACTTCACCATACATTTTTCGACGTACACTACGGATTACATGTGTGGCTCACGTTGACCATCATGATTGAATTGTGATGCATGTACAGTACTGGCTGACTGCGATCTACCACATCTACATTGCTGTGGGTGTCAAACGCTAATGTGCTCGTTCACTAACTATTAACATTGGGACTTAACAGATTTATTTACTTATTTTTACAAACTATATTTTTAATTGCGTATGTTCCTGTTGTGTATGATTACTAAAACAAATAATAGATATTTTCCTCGCTGACTAAATTTTAAGATTTAAATTGCAAATATATTGCTTAGATTGGTTGTTGGGTTATTGTATTGCATTTGTTGGTTAATTTTAATATTTTCTTTTTTGTGTGTAAAACAATTTTGGTGAAGGACATTTGTGTTTATAAATGATAAATGATAAATGATATTTATTTCTGTAAGTAAATCTTTTCAGACATTTTTACAAGTCGGACTTATAGCTAGAAGGCGCCGGCATTTCCTACGACTCACTCTGGGAAGAAACGCCGAAACAAACCACAGAGGTGTCTTTTTTTCTTTTTTTTTTTAAGTCCGTGTACAATATTAAAGAGAACTATGTGAGTGCAGTATAGGGTCTGGGTTGGCCTTTTGAAGAAAGAACCATAGTTTTGAGTCGACCTGTCCATACAGACGGCACACGGGCCCCAGCCATCGTGTAGCCTAACCGATGTAGTCAGGATCCACAACCCGGAACACGACACTGCCGCCAGCAGGACACTTGAGTAGGCCGTGGAAACACTCAAAACCACCAGAAAATTACTAAAATATAAACTAACATTACAAGCCTACACTATACTCACATTTACAAACTTACACAAAAAAAAACAAAAAATAAATAAAAAATACTATACAATTCAATTTCAACGAAAAACTAAACAAATTAGAATAAATGAAATACAAATAAAAAAAAAAAATGTTCATCACTTGTGGGAGCGAGCAGCATCAGTCCCAAGCAAATTTATCATTTAAAAAATCAGTAACTGTGTAGTAAGCTTTATCACTCAGTTTCTGTTTAACCAAGGACTTAAATTTGTTAATACTTAATTCATGAAATTTGCTTGGAATCTTATTGTAGAATCTCACACCCTGACATCGAAAAGACTTGCTTACTTTTTGTAGTCTAGTCGTTGGCAACACGAGTTTATCTTTATTTCTAGTGTTTATATTATGAATGTCGCTAAACTTTGTGAATGAATGTATATTTTTCTTAACATACACTAGATTTTCATATACATATTGAGATGCGACTGTCATAATACCAATTTCTTTAAACTTATCCCTCAGTGACTGCCTATAACTGAGATTATAAATTGCGCGAATAGCTCTCTTTTGCAACACAAAGATACTTTGAATGTCAGCAGCATTTCCCCACAACAAAATACCGTATGACATTACACTATGAAAATAGCTAAAATACACCAGTCTTGCGGTGTCTACATCAGTTAATTGGCGAATTTTATAAACCGCGTATGCTGCAGAACTGAGTCTATTCGACAAGCCATCAATGTGTGGGCCCCACTGCAATTTAGAATCTAGAGTTATACCCAAAAACTTAGTGGTGTCCACAAGATCCAACTCCTTTCCATTTATCAGAACATTAGTTTTTACCTGCTTAACATTAGGTGTAAAAAATCTAATACATTTAGTTTTTTTCTCGTTTAAGAGCAAGTTATTAACGTTGAACCAGTTCACGACCTTGGAGAGAGTGTTATTCACATCGTCAGTAACTAATTGCTGTCGTTTTAGTCTAAATAAAAGTGAGGTGTCATCCGCAAATAGCACTATCTCCTGATTATCTTTTATCAGATTAGGTAGGTCATTTATATAAACGAGAAACAAAAATGGGCCGAGAATTGAGCCCTGCGGAACCCCCATAGTGACCAGAGACCCGAGGGACCTCTGTCCATTAACTTCCACTCTTTGGGTCCTATTACCCAAATAAGAGATAAGAAGATCCAAAGCAGTATTCCTTATTCCATAGTGATGCAATTTCCTGATCAATGTTTCATGAGAAACGCAATCGAATGCCTTGGATAAGTCACAAAAAACACCCAGCGCATCCTGTTTATCCTCCCAGGCACTAAATATTTTTTCCAATAGTTCAACACCAGCGTCACTTGTCGAGCGTCCTCTTCTGAAGCCAAACTGTTTCTTGTGTAGAATATTGTTTGCGCTAAAGTGAGTTTGTAACTGATCCAGTATAATTTTTTCAAAAATTTTACTGAAAGTAGGTAACACCGAAATGGGTCTATAATTTGAAGGATCGGACGTGCTACCCGCCTTGAATAAAGGAATGATTTTACTGTGTTTCATTAAGTCAGGAAATACACCACACTCAATGCACTTATTGAAAATTAAGGCCAAATCTGATGCAACTACGTTAATAATTGATTTGGTTATTTGTACAGAATTACCCCAAAGGTCAGAGGTTCTCTTTACACTAAGAGCACTGAACGTTTTAACAATATCTCTATCGGTGATACAACTAAATCTAAACTCAGTATTACAAATGTTAATATTTTCTTTCAATAATGATTCTGCAATAGTGGGGGACGAATTCAATGACTCTGTGGTCGAAACTGGAATGTCTGTGAAAAATTTTTCAAAAGCTGTGGCAACGTCTGAATCGGAATTTATTTCCTTATTATCAATTAAAAGACTGTAATTATTACCTTTGTTCTTTACTTTTCCAGTTTCGGCATTAATTATTTCCCATGTCATTCTAATTTTATTTGAACTATTACTAATTTTAGATTTTAAGTAATTAACCTTTGCGAGATGACATATTTTTTTAAATAAATTGGAATATTGTTTAACATATTCTCGAAATTCTACACTAGTGTTATAATTTCGTTCTTCATAAAGCTCATAAAGCCGTGTTCTACTTTTAAATATTCCAACCGTGGCCCATTCACTGAAGGTTGTAGTACCCCTAACTGATAACTTCTTAGGAGTAAAAGTTGACTCAAATTCTGAACAATACATGTTAAAAAAAGCATTATATAATTGATTAGGATCATCATTATAACCCAAGCACGGCAGTTTACTAAGCAGTTTATTTTTAAAAATTTCCATACGAGTTACAGTTTTAGGTACCACAGTAATATCTCGTGTTACCACTATTTTATTTTTTATATCAAACGCACACATCTGTCCACAGTGATCAGAATGTAGTTTATTTATTATTCCTTTAGTGTGTGGCAATAGGTCAGTAAATATATTATCTAAACACCTGGCTGTGGTGGCAGTGATCCTGGTAGGCTCCAGAAAGATGTTATCAAGGTTGTATGATCTAAATAGGTTTTTAAACCTTGAACTCAAGGATGTATCTTCCAATATGTTTACATTAAAATCACCACACACAACTACATTTTTGTTTGATTTACATACTTTCTGCAAGACTTCATTCAAAGTTTTTTCAAAACTAACATACGATGAGGATGGAGGCCTGTATACACTCAATACAATAAGTTGCTCTAACTCCACACATGCTATCTCTATTGTCCGTTCAACAGAGAAGCCCACAATATCAGTACGGTTCTTAAAACTAAAATCCTTTCTAAGCAAAATCAATGAACCGCCATGTACAGCATGCTCCCTGCAGAACGAACTACCTAATGTGTGATTACTGAAATTGAACATGAGCTGATGACTTTTAAGCCAGTGTTCTGTAACACAAAAAATATCAATTTTGTCACAGCTCATGAACAACTCAATCTCTAGGTGCTTACTAGACATTCCTTGAATATTTTGATGCACCAGAGTAAAAGTGGTCCTTTTAGGTGTTTCTGATACCATTCTATATGGTATATTTAAGTTAGAGGTTGCCTCTATTATATTACATTTATTAGTTATCTTATTATTTTTAATTAATTTACAATGATTGAACTTTCTGCTAGTGTTCAAATTAATAATGCAAGAGGTAGTCTCTATTGTCTTATCAGTAAATTTAAATTATTTGAGATGTCAATCACATTATCAGGTAACTTATTGGATATGTCATTTAGATTTTTATAAATGTCAAAAGAATTATCTGCCAACGAATTGGCAAAGTCACTACGGGTGTCAATTTGCTCAATAGAAGCAACAGTTTTAGCCAAGTTCTTGGCTGTAATAGAAAAATAATATGATAGCGAAACTGCTATCTGTCTCTTATAATAATTGGAAAGGTAATGCCTACCTTTTGTCAATGAAATATTGTTACTAACAAGCTTGTTAGTGTCAATAAGATGAAATTTATTACAATATGGCCCATTTATTTGGCTGTAGTAGTAGTAGTAGCTGTAGTAGTAGCTGTGTTAACAATATTGCTACAATTTTTGTTGAGTTTGTGTGTAATTTTAAGTTATTTGATTGCATTTCAAAAGCTGACACTGCCGCACCTAGCCTCACAAATTATTTTATTGCTGACACTTATTAACACTTGCACATTCTAATAACTTTACACTTACTTTTGCATGTGGGTTGGCACTTTTATACTCACAACCACTAACCATGACTGAGACTACTAGCTCTCCTGATACTACTCAACAGTTACTACAGCTTAAAGGCGAGATGGAAATGCTTGCTAGGCAACTACAAACTGTCAAGCTTGAAAATGATGTTGTCTTCGCAATCAAATACAGGGTAATGTAAATCCTAAACCTGAACCTGAATGTGATAAAGCACATGTTTGCAAAGTAGCCCATCGAGTACCACCATTCTGGTATCAAAAGCCAGCATTATGGTTCGCTCATATAGAGACACAGTTCCGTGTCGTAGGTATCACAACTGATCAAACCAAGTATGATCATGTTATAGGTCAACTTGATTTTAATATTACTTCAGAAATTGAAGATATTGTTACCAACCCTCCCGAGACTGATAAATACCAACATTTAAAAAAAGAAATTATTCGTCGGTTGTCACAGTCACAGGAGGAACGGGTTCGACAATTATTGACAGAGAAAGAACTTGGTGACAGGAAACCTTCTCAGTTCCTTCGCCATCTTCGTTCACTAGCCGGAACAACACTCAAGGATGAAAGTATTCTACGACAACTTTTCATGCGTCGTCTACCCCAACATCTGCAGGCTATCCTAGCTGCCAGCGCAGAGCCACTAGAAGACATAGCAGTGCACGCTGACAAAATTTTAGAAGTAGCACCCACCACCACCCTTATTTTCTCCCGCGACGAAACTGAACACTCTCGCCATCTACGCATTCTTTTTCAAAAGCTGGCGGACTACGGCGTTGTCGTTAACCCAGCAAAATGTATTTTAGGAGCGGTTACCTTCTTAGGGTGTGTCAGTCCTCCAGCGGAAAGAATTACTGCTCTTCAAGAATATCCTTTGCCTAAATCTGTCCAGGGTCTTCGTAGGTTCCTGGGCATGGTAAATTATTATAGACGTTTTTTACCACGTGCGGCTGAGATGCAAGCGCCGTTGGTTAATGTCTTGACCGATTCGAAGCTTAAAGGTGCCAAACCTGTACCTTGGACTCCAGAGTTAGAGCGTGCTTTCCATGCTTGTAAAGAAAATCTCGCACAAGCCACTTTACTAGCCCATCCGCGTCCCAATGGTCCTCTGGGTTTATTTACAGATGCGTCAAGCACACAGGTTGGAGCTTGCTTGCAACAACGCGTTGGCAGTGAATGGCAACCTCTTGCGTTTTTCAGCAAGAAGCTGAATCCTCGTCAATCTTCCTGGCCCGCTTACTACAGGGAATTATTAGCCGTATATGAGTCTGTGCAGCACTTTCGACATATCTTGGAAGCCCAGCATTGCACAATCTTCACCGATCATAAGCCTCTCCTTTACGCTTTTACGCAGCGTCGGGAGAAACTACCTCCTGTTCAACTTAATCAACTTTCTTTCATCTCCCAATACACGACCGATATTTTACACATTAAAGGTACAGATAACGTCGTGGCTGACACAATGTCGAGAGTTGAAGTCATTTCCTTAGAGGACGACTTTGCGTCTTTAGCTAAATCTCAAAAGGTTGATGAAGAATTACATAAGCTAATCAAGGACAACTCTTCTCTAAAACTAGAAAATGTTACCTTGCCAGGTACGGACGTCACGGTTATTTGCGACACATCTATTGGCAAGGCACGACCGTTCCTTACTACCGACTTTTGCAGGAAATACTTTGAGAAGCTCCACAATTTAAGTCATCCTGGCATTCGTGCTACAACCAGCCTTCTCACAAGCAGGTTCATATGGCCTTCAATAAGAAAAGACGTCCGTGAATGGACTAGATCTTGTCTCGCTTGTCAACGCAACAAGGTGACAAGACACACAATTTCCCCGCTGGGAGATTTCGCAGTTCCATCAGGTCGCTTCAGTCACATACATATAGATATCGTTGGTCCACTCCCAGTTTGCGAAGGTTTTCGCTATCTTCTGACGGCGGTGGATAGGTTTACTAGATGGCCTGAAGCCTGGCCTATGCGCAGTATTACCGCAGAAGAAACCGCCGATACCTTACTCTTTGGGTGGATTTCAAGATTTGGCGTACCGTCTCGTATCACGACAGATCAGGGAAGGCAGTTTGAGTCCGACCTATTTCGTAAGCTCATGGTACTATTAGGTACTAAGAAGCTACGAACAACTAGCTACCATCCATGTGCTAACGGAATGGTCGAGCGTCTGTATAGACAACTCAAGGCTTCTCTGATGTGTCATGACGAAAGTTGGATAAAGGCTTTACTAATTGTCCTACTTGGCATGAGAGCAGCGCTGAAGGACGATTTAAAAGCTTCGTCGACTGAAATCGTGTATGGAGAACCACTTCATCTACCTGGTGAGATGGTTGTTCTTTCATCTCGCGTATCGCAACCTGCCGACCCATCGGATTTCGTTTCCCAACTTAGGAGATCTATGTCGGAGATAAGACCTGTTCCCGCTTCACGCCACTCTCAGAAAAATGTTTTTATGTTAAAAGATCTAGCGACCACTTCGCATGTTTTCTTAAGAGCTGATCACGTGAAGCCACCATTAGAATCGCCTTATTCGGGACCACATTTAGTCGTAAGTCGAACCGACAAGACTATTACAATCAGTATTGGAAACAGGGAAGTGGTTGTCAGTGTAGACCGCGTTAAACCAGCATACACAGATACTCACACTTATCCTTTAACTCTTAACAACACTAATGACATACCAGTTACTCCTACTAGGTAATACTACAGACATCGAACATTCACATGTACACAAACCTGCCACTGCAAACTCTCATAATGCTGACACCAAACATACTCTTCCTCCTTCACAAAACTACACTACCCGCGCGGGTAGAAAAGTCACTTTCAAACAGCCATTTGATCTCTGATCTATTTCTCTCCGTGGGGGGGTGGTGTGGCGGCGTTCAGTTTCTGAACTTAATTGTGAGGGGACCATAGTTGGTAAGCTGGCAACACCATAGCGTCACTACGCTACCGGAGACGCTCACGGAAACACTGTCAATGTATCTTACTGTAATTTAACGAGTAGCATTCTGTTGAAAGGATTAAACGCATATCTTCATAACTGCATGCTTTTATTGGCGAAGCCGACGATACAATAAATGTGCGGGTCTGCCGGTATCTTTTTTGGACTAGCTTTGCTCCGCGGCGTTACTCGCAATGTACAAGAACATCCGTGGGTAGGTAACAGCGCAGGACTCGGCTAGTGTTTTTAGCGACGAAAAAAAAAGCAGGAATTTCTCAATTCGACGCCTTTATTTTTAACTTTTACAGCGTAGATAGACTAAGTAAGATTTTTCAATAGCTTTTGGCTAAAATTGAGGTGTAGGTAGCTTTTTAGAAATGTTAAAAATGTACATCTAGAAATTAGAAGATTATGACTGCATAAATACTTCTTAAACTAGTGTAAGCATACTTATATAATTGGAAGTTGGCGCCAAACAATAAAATTAATTAATTAAAGCGTGATGATGACACGTTCTTGTTTGTTTATTTGATTTACTTATTTCCTAAAAGTTAGGGTAATTCAGTTATCTTTGTTCATTGAGTCTTTGGCGCTGACTTAAAATTATTTAAGTATGTTTACACTACTTTAAGAAGTTAGTCATTAAGGTTACGTAATAACAGTTTATTATTTTCTGCTGTTCACTTCTTTTAGTGAGCATTTAGTAATAATGAAATTCATAAGCCTAGTTTTTATTATTCCCAATATTATTTGGTTGGCTACTAGCTCAACCAGTTTTACTGGCACTGGATCTCTTGAGGGCAAACTGAATTCGAACTTTGAACTAGTTAAAAAAAAAAGTAGTATATTTGTGGGCACTACCTTTGTAATAACAATTGCCTTAGATGTTCATGACAACAGAGATCGAGAGCATAACATGCTCTTTGAGACATGCGTAAAATGCCACCAAGCTTCCATACACTGGGCTGTTAATAACAATTTTTTTGTTAGAAGAACCAAAGGGCACTATTGGCCTGACACGGAATCAAACCCAAGACCTGATCAGCAGTTGCATACAGTTACCCCTAGACCAATGAGGCAGTTTCAATGCAATAATGTGAATTAGTTTAGCAAAAGTACTGGCAGATATTGTGCAATTAATATTAGAATTGCCAGCACCTCATGCCATTTTGATCCTGAATTCGTTGTACAGTCAGCGTCATAATCATATTGGCGTTCAAAGTGGTCAAAATGATGTGAAAAACATTAATTCAATTTTATGTTGGCTCGCAAGGTGCTCAAATTGTTGTACGCATTCAGAGTGGTCAAAAGATCTTAGCAATCAGTTGTCAACAATATGTTAGCTGACAGAGTGTTCATATTGATGTTATCAAATACGTTGTTTATTGGTATCTAAGCATGCAAACTAGTCAAAAATATCTTAGCAATAAAGTGAAAGCAACGTTATCACCCACACATAGAGTATACTTTGCAGTTTCACTACATAGTATAAAACAAAGTCGCTTCCGCTCTGTCTGTCCCTATGAATACTTAGATCTTTGAAACTACACAACGGAATTTAATGTCGTTTTCTTTAACAGATAGAGTTCAAGGGGAAGGTTTATATGTTTAATACATGCTTAATGTAGTAGAGAAGCATTGATAATTTTAGAGGTTTCTAATGTGATGTCGTAAATAAACCCATTTTTTACGCTTACATTGTAAACGCTGGCTTTACCCTACGAGATAGATCAAAATAACGTACTACAGTATTGTACACCTTAAAAAGTCTAACGTAAATCCTATCCTATTACGTATATCCTAACGTAAATGCGATTTGGGAATCGTTACGGGATAATATGCAAGCTGTAATAATTGAAAACAATAGCTCATCTTCTGATTATAGTGATTAGCATAGAACATAAGTCATCTTCTGATAATTCGGACTCTGAACAATCAACTAAGAAAAGCAACAATGAGGACAGTACATAGGAAGAACCAAACATAGACATTAGTCTTTCAGGTGAAACACTTGGCAGTGTTTGAGAGTTAAAAAAATACAGAGTACTAAGCCCGCTAAAGATGTTAGAGGAAGAAAGAGGTTTAGTTATAGTAATGTGGGTGTTGAAACCGGTACAAATCCATGTGTAGACCAGCCAAAATAACATATAAAGATGCTTTAAATAGCCTAGAATCAAGATAATGGTGTAAAGCTTTACAGGAGGAATCGGAAAAGCATTTGAAGAAAACGAAGCTTGGAAAGTAGTGGACAAGCCAAAACAAACAACAGAGGTTAAGTGTAAATGGGTGTTCAAGAAAAAAGTGGACAGTTGTGATACTGTGCGATATTATGGTCAGTTAGTCGCCAAGGGTTTTACACAAAGACCAGGCACAGACTATACAGAAACATTCTCACCAGTGGACCGTCACTACAATAAGACTATTGCTTGTATTCAGTGTTAAACATAATCTAGAAATAACTCACCTTGATGTAACCACAGCTTTTTTGAATGAGCATTTGAAGATGTGTATATATGAGTTTACTATACAATTTGGAATGTCATAAACAGAAAGTATTAAAACTAAAAAAATCGGCCAAGTGCGTGTCAGACAGAAACCAACTTTCAACTCTAGAGGAATTGCAATTAGAAAACATACGTCACCCTCCGTATTCGCCAGACCTTGCTTCAACGAACTACCATTTTTCTCGTAATTTGGACAATTTTCTACGTGATAAAAAGTTTTCTTCCCAGGAGGCAGTACAAAATGCTTTCACACAGTTTGTAGAATCTAGATCACTAGAGTTCTATCACAAAGACATAAATGACCTTCCTATTAGATGGCAGCAGTGTATATATAATAATGGTAGATATTTTGATTAAATAAATATGTTAAATAATAAAATCCCCCACGCACATAAAAGGGTTCCTCAGTCACCCATAATGATACGTGGATTTAAAATTGTATCCAATAGATAACTGCTACTTTTACGTATTAATGTGTTAATTTATGACGTTTTCCAAGGAAGCGCCTTTTACAACTTAAGCCTCTATAACTCCTGAACTAACAAAGTCATCTAATCTGCTACAGTTTTCCTTTAAAGTTCATTATATAGACCACCATCACGAATTTTTCTAGTTTAGCTTTTACAGGGGTGGGGGGGTACGCCCTGTTTTTACAAAAAAGTGCCCTTTAAAGTGGAGGTTCTCGCAAACTGACACCTCAATCAAAAAATCCTCTTAAAAATCCATTATTGTTTTCAAAAGACCTATCTAATGGTACCCCACGGGATGGGGTAGCCGCGTGAAAAAAAATCATCTCCACTTTACGTGTACGGGAGGTACCCCAAGTAAAAATATTTTTCATAATTTTATTGTAGCACTTTTTTGTCGTAATTACAACACATATTCATACTAAGTTTCATCTTTCTAGCACTTACCGTTTGGACGGTAAGTCGAGGACAGACGGACGGACGGACAGACGGACATGACGAATCTTTATGGGTTCCGAGTCATAAACTTCGGAGCCCTAAAAGGTCATCTACGGATTGGAAGAATCAGTTAGGGCATGGTATAAGCGTGTGGATGATTTTTTACAAACCTTGGGGTATATATAGAAAGTCAATCAATGAACCTTGTTTATTTGTTAAACATATTGATAATTTCAGGATGATATATAGCCTTGTATGTGGACAATTTTATTTATTTTTTGTAATTGTAAACTGAATACCTTAAGACTAAGTCAAAATCTAAATTTAAATTAAAAGCCTTGGGAAATATTAGACAATGCTTAAGAATGAGAGTCAGATGAAACAATACTGAGATTTTTGTAGATCAGGAACAATTTGTAGATCATTTATTAGATAGGATTATCATGAAAAATTGTAACCCAGTCAGTACACCAATGGAAGTAAATTTGAAGCTAGAGAACGGACACTCATTGTACTCAGTATCCTTACCAGCTATTAATAGGAACTTTAGTTTATTTATCTATGTTAACCCGCCCAGATATATTGTATGCTGTTTGTTACTAGAGCCAGTTTAATTATAATTATAATGAAACACATTGGAAACATGTAAAACATATTTTAAAATACTTGAAAAAAATCAAGCATTTTGGTTTTTTGGTTTATGGGTTATGTCAATGCTGAATGGGCATCATATTGTGTGGACCGTAAGTCTTGTACTGGATACATATTCTAGATGTGTGGTAGTGAGAGACAAGACATGAGTCTTTTAAGTGTAAAAAACAACCAATATTAGCTTAATCTAGCACAGTAGCTGAATATATGACCATAATATTTGTAAGGCAAGTAAATAAGCCATTTACTTGAGAAGCTTATAGTTGGAATTAGAATGCAGAAATGAGTCACCTATTCAAAATATGTGTTGGTATAATCCACAAATAAATTATTAAAAAAAATATATTAAAAATTTCTAAATCATTACTGGTTATTTGTAGTTTATGTTACTCGTAAAATTTTGTCAGTATGTATGTATGTATGTGTGTATGTTTGTTGCTCTTTCACGCAAAATCTACTGAACGGATTTGGATGAAACTTTACAGTAATATAGCTTATATAATAGGTCTTTACCCATGAAATTGCCGTTTTGTATGCATTAAGTTTTTTTTTTTTTAGTTTATTTATGTTTACAATAATAATTACATGAGATATACAGTAATAGCAACTTAAAACCACCAAGGTTTATACTTATGCTATCATTTTTGAGTCTGTCCAGTTACACAGTGAAAAGTATCAAAACACAAAAATAAAATAAACTACGTTCAACAATAACTATAATTTTACAATCCCACACTTACTACTAGACCTTACTTAGACAATACTAATTGATAAGCGTACGACTAGAATGCATCATTTCTAAACACAACTTAAAAAATATTGTTTTAATTTGAACTTTATGTTTCTTTGCGTTAATTTATTACCTAAATCTGAGGGTAAGTCATTAATAAGTCGAGGTACAATGTATGCGGTAGTCCTCTCGCCGTACGTATTATTGGCTCGCTGGGTTTGGAGCCGCTTCTCGGAGACCGCCCGGGTACGTACAGGATGCTCGATAATTTCTCTTAATGATTTGTTAAAAAATTGTTCTTTTAGCAGTGAGTAGTGTACTAGGTTGTGGATCGGCAAAACTTCACAGTATTTAAATAGGTAATTGTCGTTGTCGTGCAATTGGTTTTTTATTTTTGATGACACTACGTTCTTTAAAATTTTGACCTGAAGTTTATAAATGTTATCAATGTATGTTTTATATGTTCGTCCATAGCTACTTAGGCCATACTGTATGTGAGACTCAGCCAGTGCGTAATAAAGCATAAGTTTCACTTTGAACGGAATGCGATTTTTAAGGATTGTGATATTCGCAAGAAATTGTCTGAGTATATCGCATACTCGTTCAATATGATAGCTCCAGTTAAACTTTTCATCTATAACCAATCCAAGATATGTGTGGTTTTTGACAATATCTATCGATGAACAATTACAAATACCTGCACTGGGATCATGCAAACAGTCGTGACCATGAGCTATTAAATTCTGTACCATAATTCGTTTTATGTATGGAGATTTAATGACTACTAATTTAGTCTTTTTTGCGTTTAGTACAAGGCCAGCATCGTGACACCACCTTGTCAAAGCATCCAGATCATACTGCAGATGCTTAAGCGCTATTCGAGGATCTTTTTCAGCAATTACCAAACAAGTATCATCCGCAAACTGATAGCATGTGCTGTATGTGATACAGTTACTCATGTCATTAACGTAGGTCAGGAAGTGTAAAGGACCTATTACTGAGCCTTGGGCTGTTCCCTCGGTGACAGGCGTTAGTTGACTACAAGTATTGTCAATCCTGACAGTGAAGGCGCGGTTTTTTAAATAATCTGCACACCAAGTCTGTATTGGGCCTCTCACCCCGCAGTTATCTAATTTGTTGATTAGCTGTTTATGTACTAAGGTATCAAATGCACGTGAAAAGTCGATAAAGAGAGTGAGAACGTGTTTTCTTTCGTTTAGATGTTTATTAACTTCATCAGTGAACCTTGAAAGTAGAGAAACGGTGCTTTTACCCGACTGGAAGCCGAATTGCTGCTGATTTATTACGTTGTGCCGCCTATAGAACGCATGGATTTGCGCAGAAGTGAAAGTACTTATTTTATAAAACTTTTTTATTTCTGTTATTTTTAAGTACCTAATCACCCATGCAATCGACGCATCTTTGCCAATGCATTGGCAGTTTATTGATACCCTTCTTGTAAAAATCAGTTGGACGAGTAGTTTTAGACAACTTTTTAGTGGGTAAAAAATTCAATTCCCGAGAGGCAGTACAAAATACCTTTGAAGAGTTTGTTGCCTCCCGTCCAGTTGATTTTTACAAAAATGGCATCAATAAACTGCCAATGCGTTGGCAAAGATGCATCGATTGCATGGGTGATTACTTCGAATAACAGAAATAAAAAAGTTTTATAAAATAAGTACTTTCACTTATTGCATACAAAACGGTAATTTCATAGGTAAAGACCTAATATCAGAATAACACATAGGCTACTTTTTACTGCAATAATCGAGATAAACGGACGAAAGCTAGGTGATTATAAAAATACAATAAATCGTAGATGTCAAAATGCATCACTGTTTATTTCCTGTCAAAACTTCACAGGTTGCTAGGCATAACACATTTGCATAGCAACCATAATGATACGCGAGTAACACCGCGGGGCCCATCTAGTACAATAATATAATAACATTATTAAATCTTCCCTAAAAGATAACTTTAATTATGATGAAAACCGCGTTTAAATACCTTGCGTAATTTAAGTGATCAGAGCGGACTGACAATGCTTTTTATTGAACTGCTTATAAATTTAATAACATTTGACCATTCGATTATAATAGGTACTTTCTGTACCCGGCGTGTAGCTTGAATGAATCCTACGAGCTTTACGATATGACAAGATACATTGCGTACATTGTAGGATATTAAAATACGTTCTACAAAGCCGAACAGTTGATTAATATTTAACTTATACAAAAAACTAAAAACGCAACCACATCGACTCATTCGCTGAAGTTCCTATGGCCACCTTCCAGCTCTATCTTCAGACCCTGGTTACCATATGGTGTCAAAGTACTCGTCAAGCCGAATAAAATGAGCCCAAACTCGACGGGGTTGTGTGGAATTACGGAGTTCCTATGGCCACTTTCCAGCTCCGTCTTCAAACCCTGGTTACCGTATTAGAGTGTCAAAGTACTCGTCAAGAAGACGAATCAAATGAGAATTTTTACTCGAAAATAAATAATCGTATCATTAATTCCACTTTTTATCAAAAAAAATCAATTGGTTTTATCTCATTTAAATACCTACATCCAAACTCCTTTTCTCAGTATAATAGTGTAGATTACCTATGATTTAATAGAATATTGGACTATATTTTTTAATAACATTCGAAACAAAAGACCAATATCATCTAGCTCAAAACTAAACACAGTTGCGATTTTCATGAATTGCATCTGTTGGGTTCTTACCAGAACGAAACATGGTCGTCCGTTGGTCCGTATTTTATTCAGTAATACTATCGCGCACTCTCTTGAAACTCTATATTTAGTGAGGCACATGAAATAATTTATCACCACATGTTTGTTAAAATTTTATTGTGAATAAAATTTGATATATTGATTAAATAGAATGAACTTATACACTATAAAAATATTTCTTTTAAACAATGATTAACGATAATATAAAATAATAACTCCATAAAACATTTCTTACTAAAATGTAATTACATTGATTATAGTATTAATTATTAAAAAAATAAGTATGTATATTAGAATATCTATAATCACTTTTATTCACTAAATGTTTTTTAACAAATATAAAGTTTATCGAATACATAAATGCCATTTTAGTATAAAAATATAAATCTACATTAGTCAATGGTAAAATAAATTATTACGTAATAGCATACAGATATCTGAGTTCGGTTCGGGGGCGCAGTAAAATATAATATTAATATAAAGATAGCCATATGATATACGTTGGAGTGAACTTTACAGGTAAACTGGAGCATGTATATTGCGCTCTGTATAGGTATGTCTCTAGTAAGCTGAAGCTTACAAGACAGTATACCGTGAATGGCTAGCTTAAGAAATAAACCGTCATACAAAAATAAAATAGTATAATCGAGTATGTTATAACTTATAATCTCATTTCAAACAATTTGAGTAGGCAGTAATTTCAATAAAATAATTATTAAATATGATCGACTACATATGTTATAACTTATAATCTCATTACATAGTATAAAACTAATTCGTTTTCGCTCTCTTTCGGTCATTATAAATGCGTAATCTTTAAAATACGATATAATACGATATATAAAAAATAATATATAATTTTCTTTAATAGATAGTGATCCAAGAGGAAATTTTATATGTATAATACATGCATAATATAGTAGAGAAACATTGATAATTTATGGAGGTTTCTAATGTGATGTCGTAAATAAACCCATTTTTTACGCTTACATTGCAAACGCTGGCTGTACCCTACGAGATAGATCAAAGTAATGTACTACAGTATTGTACACCTTAAAAAGGTCTACAAAAAACTCCGCAATGGTATATGTCTATATCTTAAGGATAACCCACAATAACCATTTTTTATTGCTTCTTTTCACGAGAAACAATGGCTTCTTTACGAAGCGATATTAAGAAATATTAATCCTTAACCAATTAAGTACCTTAAATACATTGCGTATTTAATATAGATTAATATGGCCCTTTACAGTATTTAATTTTAATTAATATTTTTGAAGATATTACAGATTTAAAATGCAGGAACAAAGCGATTGTGGCGGTTCCGGGCGGGGACCCGTTAGTTGGCGCTGCTGTCCATTTGTCACTATCAGTTTATAACTAAACACAATACTTTAATAAGAATTTATACTCTAAGGCGGTACAAAGTTCGCCAGGTCAGCTAGTTTCAAATAATTTGAGTATGCAATAATTTCAATAAAATAATTGAGTATAACGTTATAGTATTACATCATACGTTATAGTGTACTCTACTAAGAAAACACCACCACCATATTATTAACAGAATGTGGATTACAATGGGATAGATCAACCATATCTAGTTATCAGACTTATAAAACAAAATATGTTTCCCAGAACCAAAACCTCCAACAGCACTTAAAATATTCAACCACACATATCTCATTGGTTGATCATTAAATGCAATTGTTTTTATTGTTTCATCGTGTTTCCAATCAATTGGTTTGGACATAGGGCTCCATTCTTTAGCATCTGTAGAGAATTTATATTGTAGTTGAAGAATAGTGCCATTACCTGCATCATCCCTTGGAGTGTACTCCATTTTATTTATTTTATAGATATCACCCAAATCAAACTTCAATTCAATTACTTTGCCTGCAGTTCGGTTAGCTTGGTGTGGTTTGTCCCAATTCGTGTGCCACAAGGAACTAGTATCTCCATCAGTAAGTAGACATACTTCTTGACAAGGTTGACACGGAATGTTACAAATAACTTTTGCACCCTTCACTGTATTTTTGTGGGGATCTTCTTTTGTTGATACTGTTATGAAGTAGCTCCATTTTGAAACACCTGTATCGCTAGCCGATCTAATTCTGAATTTGTGCTCAGAATCCATTTTGAATCCATCAAAAGTAAATTCTGTACCTGTGATGTTTGTGAACAATGTTCCGTCTCTTTCAATTTCATAATAAACGTTTTGTTCAGCCTCCCAACGTAGGCCGATAGTGTTTGGTGTAATATCTTCGTCTAGTACTGTAAATCTAGCGGGTGCCTTTAGTGAGTTATTCAAATTTGTATTGTTTCCAAAGATTTGACCTTTGTTTTCAAATCCTTTGATTTTTATGTGAATGTCACTGTTTGTAACACAGGTTTTCTGAACCTTTATCATTATACATTTTCGTTTCATCGCCTGACTTCCAAAATCTTTCAGATAAGGATTTACAGTGTACTCGGTATTAAAATAATAAGCATTTTCTTTTGCGTGAAATTCTTCCTCTGTTTCAACTTTAGGAATTTGAATAGTATTGTTGTTAATTGTAGCTTTTATGTGATTAGTTACGTCTGCTGAAGCCATAATTCTAAAGAGAGTTGATCTCTCTGTCACCATATTTTGGTAAATACCTTTTGTTTTATGAACATGTATGAATAGGTCGCCATGGCTATTTGACGGAGGCCCAACAACTGTAATTATTGTTTGAGCATGTTGGCCTTGTAAATAGTCGGAAGATTTTCCATCATCTTCATAAACTTCAAAATTAGATTCACCATTTGGGTATATTTCAAATATTCTTTGGTCTCTTTTTATCTCATTGCACTTATTATTTGGATTAACCATAGGTATTATGGCACCGTCTTTTACAAATATTGGGATTTTCCACAAGGGTGTTTTCAAGTTGTTCCATATTTTTCCTCCCTGGTATTTTTCTCCAGTCAACAAATCCACCCAAACTTGATCAGGATCGGGTAAATAAACACCATGACGAACCCATTCACTATCTTTGTTATACTCTTCTTTGTAGACCGGAGCAACTAATATATACGGCCCCCACATGTAATGATACTGAGAGTCCTTCGTATATCCAATATTCTCTTTCGGAAATTCTAGAAACATGGCTCTGATCATTGGCAAACTGTGTATTGATTTGTAAGATATTGTATAATTGTATGGCATAAACATTGACTTTAATTTTAAATATGCTCTATTAATACTAGTTGCTTCGTCGTCAAATATAAATGGCGTCTTCTGAGTATTACCCCAGCCGTCCATACTTAATTGTAATGGTGTAAATGCTTTCCATTGATAGTCACGTATATTTACATTTTTTACACCTCCTCCATAAATGCCGTCCATATCCGAGCCTACAATAGGTATACCGGACAGGCCAGAACCAATGTAAGTTGGAATGTGAAATCTTATGTATTCCCATTGTCCTCCAGTTTGGTCGCCGCTCCATATTCCTGCATGTCTTTGAGTTCCGGCCCAGCCATCAACCATTATAATCATTGTTCGAGATTTATGGTTAGCTCCTTTTGCAAATAGCTTAGCCGCATTCTCAACCGCGTTTAAGGCAAAAGAATATCCGTATCCAATCCATGCTACATCACATTTAAGTGCAGCTACGCCTGCAATCCGAACTTCGTTTTTTAAGTCACGGTCACCTTTCTTTGGGTTTTCAGGATCTATAGGCTCTAAATTCGATTCTGTCCATAGCGCAGTTTCTACGCCCTTTTTTCTCGAATATTCTGCGAATTGCCTTAGATTTTCAATATCGCCGTCTAGCGAGTTTGTCTGACCGTAGCCAGAACCATAACCATCGTTGGGTATAAACCAACCTAATGGCATATCGTGTCTTTCGTATCTATCAATCATACCTCTTGCTGAGAATTGGTAATTGTCTTTTTCACCGTTCAATGACTCTAGTATACCTTCTTTGTCGCCCATATCTTTTGGTTGATAACATCTGTAATAAAATCCATCTTCGAACAAAATCGCTCTAGGTGTACTCTTATCAACTTTTACCCAATAATCGCGATTGAACGCATTTAAATGAGCTTCGTAAAACGCAAACTCTGGCATGAAAATTGGTTCTCCAGTTAATTCGTAATAATCTTTTAAAATATCTACTGGGTTAGAGCTGATGAAGAAAAATGCATCAAAACAGTTTTCTTTGTGAACTGTTTCAACAATATCGGGATTTATAACACCAAAATCATAGACGCCTGGCTGCCAAGTGTTTCTTAAAACGGCATAACCTTTAGTGGACCAATAAAACGGACAGGGCGATGTAACGCCACCATCCACCCAATTATTAGTGTTAACGATTTGTATTTTTTCTCCCTTGTGCGAAAACCTTCCGTTCTGCATTCCACCACCGAAGAAATATTCACCTTTATCTTGGTATAATGTCTGTTTAGCTACAGTATCGTCATAGTACAAAGGTCGGGACTCAATCAGTACGTCTTTATTTGTACGTAAGTCCTGTACAGCTAAAGTACCGTTTTTCTTATCAAAGCGTATCGTTATTTTATTTGTATAAATATTAAAATACTGTTCCGTTTCTTTAAGTATGGAGTATTCAAATGGTTTACTATCGTAATCGGTAATATTCTTGACGTTTATCCTTGCGATGTCAGTTGGATTGTTCGGTGTTGGGAAGTCTTGAAAATCGCCTGTTGGCGACATGTAGTACTTAAAAACATGGCTGTTCAATATATTGAGCTTAGCCAGTTCTCCAGTATCGTATTGAATTAGAAACTCAGTGTCTGTCTTTATAAAAGACGCGATACCTCTTAAAGTTGTCATTTTTCAGGAAAGAACTTGTGCAATCTGAAATAGAAGATATATAGACATTTAAGTTAAAACTTTAATCATAACAAAATCAAGGACATTGATTTTGTAGAAAATATTACTGTATGTCACAGATACGTTAGGTCTATGCCCAGAGGTAAACTGTGATAAATCAATTAGGTTTCCAACAAATAAACTTTTAAATAAACAAAAAAGCATTCTACACTAGTAGCTATACCTAGTTTTTTGAGAGGCAATAGTTCGCAAATGTATAGAAAGATTTGACCTATGACGGAATAACGAGTACCACCCTCAATATTATTGCCAACGAAGATGGTACTGGTAAGGAGGTCAGGGTTGTAAGTTAAGGAAAGACTTAGGTTACTAAAAACTTCTACACTTCTACTCACTTAGAAATATCGGGAAAAACACCAGAGCTGTTTGATGCCTCGGAGTTTGTGGACCGACTGTGACACTTCCATCTTAAGGGAGTGTATTTATACTTCGTTGGACAGCTATTGTTAATGCCTCATAGTGATTATTAATCGAGGAGGGGTGTTATTTTAATATAAAACATGTCAAATATGTCTATGTAATCGTGAGCCTAGCTTAGCTTCATCTTTAACTACATTACTCATTTCCCGCCAGTCCTAAAGACATGCTGATAAAAGCCAGGAGTCAATGCCCTCAATATCTTAAAGGATCTATCTAGCTTTCTTTTCTTAAATTACCTATTCCTTTGTGTTTTTCCGAATGTATGCAAATCATCCTAATCTGATGGGATTACATATCGATCATAGTATGCTTAGTAATGAGATAGATGTCAAGGCCAGAGAGACTTTTCATATTTCTTACTATAATACACCTAAATACTGACAGCATAAAGATGATTTTGAATCGTTTGTTTCGGAGACACAAAAATTCGTGAAAAGAATCTATAATTATCAAAGATAAAAGGTAATCTTATTTCTCTTAGTCTAGTACATAATACTGGAGCAACTGGTCGCGTTGTCTTTTCTTAAGGGATTCCAGATGTCCAAGATGTACAGTAAGTATGATATTTAGTATGTATTTTAGATGAACTAATTAAGTTGGGACATACTACATACTTCACCGCAGCCCAAGTACTCGAATTTGCAATAAATTATAAAGACTTGAAAGACCTCTCTAATATAAGCTTTTTGGGTATGATTCCGTACCTAATGATAATGTCGATTTGTCACTATCAGTTAAAACTAAACACAATACTTTATTATGTATGAATATTCTAAGGCGGTACGAAGTTCGCCGGGTCAGCTTGTTTAAATCAAAGAGTCACATATGCATATTAGTAGTTGACTATATGTCAGTTGCTGCGACAAAAAGTAGACTATACCTCTCCTAGGTTCAATCTAACTCAATACCAAAATTCGTTGAAATCGGTACACCGATTTCTTTCCGTTGTACTTTAGAATTCATAGTATTAGTAAGTATGGCAGTATTGATGAGATTTAGGTCCTGGCACTTAGCGCAGCAATAAAATATTTTTATTTAGGGTATCTCCAACACATAAAGTGGGGATGTTTTTTTTTCTCGCGTCTACCCTATCGTGTTAGATAGGTCTTCTAAAACATTGAGAGGTTGCCAGACGATTTGTTGATCGTTACGTTGAACGTTAGGCATCCATTTGCGAGTAATTCAACTTTAAAGGATTTTATTTGTATAGACAGGGCGTCCCTTCCCCATTCTAAAAGTTAAACGACTGCTAGAAAAATAAATGAAAATCCTTTGATTATATACATGTCTAGATGGAGTGTTGCGCTGCATTCGCAATAAAAACAACAGGCCAGATTTGCAGGGCTTGTGTGCATGTTACACACACATGCAAGCGTAGCCTACGGGCGCGCGCATGACGTGGGAGCGTTCTGAGTGATACCAGCCCTTGAATGTTTTTCATAAAAAGAGGGAAAAAAATTGTGTATTGATTTTGAGATTTATAAGTAATTTGTATTAAATTTAAAGTCAGGCAAATTTGTATTAGAGTTTTTGAGTTACTAGGTAAAATATATGTTGGTGAAAAAGGGAATTGCTATTAAAGCTTATTTATTCTTAATACTTAACAACAATTTGGTAAAAATATATCCTGTGCCTTAGAAATAGTCTGAGGTTCCGGTACTTTGAAAGGCGGACGAAGTAAAGCCAACTCACAGAGGCCTTTAATTAAGTTAATATACAACATAGTTATATTTAATTAAATTACTATATTCTTAACTAGATGTTCCCCGCAATTTCTCGTAAATCTTGTTTTTATATCGTTCTCGTTAAGAACTCAGAGAAGGTTTCCGTTCCGAAGTAGCTTCCGATTAGTGAAAGAATTTTCTGAATCGGTTCAGAAATTCCGGAGATTAGCGCGTTTAAACAAACAAACAATCTATTCAGCTTTACGTCGTACATACTACTTCCATTATCAGCATCCATGGAGCGGCGAAATCGACACGCATATCAGATTTTAAATAAAATAAACAATATCTACCACCTTAGATTTAAAAATATATAATATATACATAATATATGATATGTATTATCCAGCATTATAGTTAAATTGAATTGGCTTGAATCCTCGAAATATACGTTTTCGATCATGATTGAACTTTTTGTAAATTGGCTAACACTCACATGGGAAATTTAAATTCAATTAACAGGCAACCCTGTAAACATTCCGTCAAAAGGTTGGTAGAACTTTTGATAAAATTTCACTGAGTTAATTTAATTGTTTCTTTACAATATAGTTATTTATAGTTTACTTACCGATGATAGGTATTTTTTTTAGTTGATTTCAATCGTTCTAAGTAATTCCTGCACACTTTTATCATGCAAAACGTAATTTTTATACGCCACTCGATACGTGTTTATCGTACAATGACAGTAATGCCACTGATCGGCCGCGACGAGCTTAGTCTCTAATAAATAGAGACTATTTTTTTGGACGCTTAGACGCTCGAACTCTCTATCTAGACATGTTTATAATCAAAGTGAAAATCATGATGGTAGTCTATATTTACTTTAAATTAAAACTATTACGGCTTAGATTACTTTGTTAGTTCAGAAGCTACGTAGGCCTAACTTGTGAAATACGCTAACTTTGTAGAAAAATAACGAAATAATAAGTAGGTACACATAACATAATTATATAGGACACGATTTTAATTCCACTTGCTATTATAAATAAAACCGTGGACCCCTATTCTATGCGTGGCCTGACACGCTTTTGCCCGATTTTGTTTAGTTAAAATAAATTAAACTGTGTCGGTTTGTAATCATCATCATCATCAGCCCATCGCAGTCCACGGCTGGACATAGGCCTCTCCCATTGCACACCACTATGATCGATTTTGGGCTTCTCGCATCCATTCATTGTTTGTAATATCAAATGAGAACCGTTTAATAAATGCACACGAAAGTACTGGTATATACGGTTCAACCATCAAAAAACTACTTTAACTTTTTTTTGTCTGTATGTCTGTTTGTACTGACTAATCTCTGGAACGGTAGGCCCGATTTTGACAAAACTTTCGCTGGCACATGACTGATGACATTAGGAGTATCTTCAGTTATTTTTTTGGACTAGCTGTGCTCCGCGGCGTTACTCGCAATGTACAAGAACATCCGCGGGTAACAGCGCGGGACTCGGCTAGAATTTTTACCGACGAAAGAAAGGAGGTAGTTCTCAATTCGACGCCTTTTTTTAACTATTTTTGGTGTGTAGTCCGATTTCTATAATATTGTTTTTTTTTAAAAAGAGATTTAAAAAAATCTAACCTCAAGGGTAAAAACATAAATGATGGATCACTCACTTCACTGATTATACGGAAGCTTTTAGATTAGATGGACTACAAAGTAAGATTTTTCAATAGTTTTTAGCTAAAATGAGCTAGGTAGCTTTTTTAGAAATGTAAAAAACACATGCAGCAATTAGTAGATTTTAACTAGATACTTCTTAAACTAGTGTAAGCATACCTAAATAACAAGGAGTCGGCGCCAAGCAATAAAAATAATTAATTACGTAAAGCGTGATGATGACATGTTCTTGTTTGATTCTTGTTTGATTTGATTTACTTATTTCTTAAAAATTTGGGTAATTTAGTTATCTTTGTTCATTGAGTCTTTGGCGCCGACTCAAAATTTACGACTTATTTAGGTATGCTTACACTACTTTATGAAGTTAATTATTAAGGAATAGTGAGTATATAGTAAACATTTAGTAATAATGAAATTCATATTCATCAGCCTAGTTTTTAATATTCCCAATATTATTTGGTTGGCTATTAGTTCAAACGGTTTTACTGGCACTGGATCTCCAGAGAGCAAACTGAATTCGAACTTTGAACTAGTTAGTAGTATATTTGCGGGTACTAACTTTCTAATAACAATTGACCGACAGCTTAACATGCTCTCTGAGATACATGTATGAAATAACACCAAACTTTCATGCACTGGGCTGTAAATAACCATTTGTTGTTAGAAGAACCAAAGGACACTGTTGGCCTGACCCGTGAATCAAACCCAAGATCTCTTGATCGGCAGTCACATACAGTTACCACCAGACTAATGAGGCAGTTTCAATGCAAAAATGTGAATTGATTTAGCAAAAGTACTGGCAGAAATACACTATTTTGATCCTGAATCGGACATACTAAATGGATCCAAATAATAAAGGCTAGGTAAAAGAGAAGAGCATTGTATAATATATAACAATAATATATTTTGGAAACTTGAAACACAATATCATCTAGCCCAACACTAAACAGCTTGTACTAAGGGAACTAGACATACATACTTTATTTTGTACTAGGTAACAAATATTGCAGATTGTACAAACATCTGATCCCACCCGGGGATTGACACCGAGACCTCAAGCACAGCAGTTGTATACACTACCACTGCGTTTTCGAGGCAGTTAGAATAATGACTAATAATAATTTAATAACTATTCGTTTTTAAATGAGCACAGTATTTTTTTTATGTTTTAGTTAGTAATTCTTTTATGTACAATAATTTGTTTACTTACTTTTATTAAATACTAATAAATATTAAATACTAATAATTGGAGAGGCCTATGTCCAGCAGTGGACTGCGATAGGCTGATAATGATGATGAAATATTTTTAGGAACTGATTTTTTACTGAAATTTAGTTTACTCTCAATGAATTGTTTTTATGTATTTTAGCAGCAGTGTTTATTAAATTTTATTATTGCCATTAATTTTGTTGTTTCAGAAATTTAATTGTTTTATGATACACAATGTGATTAAATACCTTTTATTTTATTAAGGCGCAGTGTTTTTCCTCTTTTTTCACAGAACCTCTTAATATGACCAGACAACTAACCATGTAACAAAAAAAATATATTTGTTTATCTTTTTGTATTAACGACTAGACCGTTAACAATAAATTTAATAAAAAATAAAAAACTAAGCTAATAAAAATTATATTCGTAGAGAAACAAAATTATATACTTCTAATTATGATCCTTTCTGGCTTTTTAAAAGAAAATTACTAGAAAACAAATTACTTACGTGGACCTTAGATGATTGTCGGTTGTGGAATGATTATAATGATAGTTGTTCATATTAACATATTTATTTTATAGCTACAAAACAAAGTACTCATACGACCTCATAAGGTACAAAAGAATAGTGTTTACATTTATGTACAAATATTATAATTTACTGATTTGAACCGATTACATTGTAAATTTTGAATGGGTTGAAGAAGTGAGAACAACACAAAGACACAAACTGTCAGATTTTGTTTTGATAACAAATTTACGTTAGAGGTGACAAGCTGCGCAACAAAATTGTTGTACTTTATTGAATGTACAAAATATCGGTATTGATCAAAACTTAAAGATTACTAAAAATTAATACTTTATTATAAATAGTTTTTGGTAAATATTATTAATTTGGAAATATAAAATCATTTCTAGTAGTTACTCGACATTGCCTTCCAGTAAAATTCTTTGCTTTCAAGTATTTTAACGTAAATCAGATTGAATACAGATTTTTTGAAACATTTATTTCTTACATATAAGTCTTGTAAGAATTCAAAGTTTATTCAAATATTTTTATTTATTTTTGCAAAAGTTTTCCAATACGTGATTTTCATATAATGCAACACTTGACGAAGCTGACATTCCATTTTTGATTGTTTGACATATCACCAATCATTGCCATTCATCATATATGCCGGAGTTTTGTTTGGTGTAATTTGACGGCTTGTTAATTGGAAAGCTACCTAATCCTATTAAAATTTATCTGCTTTAAACATAAGCAAAATCTTCAATTTTTATACAATAACAATCTAAGGTAAATTAAGAGTGATATAACGTTATGTTAACTGTTACTTTAGACACAAATTGTTCTAAATCGCTTTGTCATCTTTCATAACCTAGACCGGTAATCAGTTTTACTTTATTTTCAGATGTTTCTTACACGTTCAGAATATGACCGCGGTGTCAACACATTCAGCCCGGAAGGAAGGCTGTTCCAAGTGGAATATGCCATTGAAGCTATCAAGCTTGGCTCTACTGCCATTGGTATTTGTACCTCTGAAGGAGTAGTTTTGGCTGTGGAGAAGAGAATCACTTCACCGTTGATGGAAACTACTACTATTGAAAAGATCGTGGAAGTTGATAGACATATTGCTTGTGCTGTATCTGGACTGATGGCCGACTCTAGGTAAGAATTGTTCTTTTAATGTAGTGCTATCAAAAAGTGACAAGTTTTCATTCTGTGTGCTGTGCTATGGAAATATGTCATTTAGTAAAAAGAAACTAGCTTAAATAGAACAATAATAATTGTAAAACCTTTATTATTTGCAGTACCATGTTTGTAGTTCTAAGAGAGAGCTCTGGTACCCATTTACAAGTAAAATCGTTTTGATATCTTTCATTTATTTTCAAATAAATGTAAGATTCAAATAAATGAAAGATTCAATTAAATGAAAGATTCAAATAAATGAAAGATACAAATAAATGAAAGATATCAAAACCCTAGTTTTGGCTTACCACACTAAGCTGACCAGACAGTGATGTACAGGTTTGTTTCAAGGTTTCCTTTTCTTTGATGTGATGTTATCCTGTATAGTTAGCTCCCTTAGTTGTCTCATGACACCCATGGGATGAATAAGAGTCACACACTCTTGAAATTATAATTTTCTTATTTCCCTATGCATGTAAATTACATGTTTATAAAAAACTAGCTGTGTCCCAGGGTGTTAGCTGTGGCTATTGTTAAAAAAGAAAAAACAGAAACCTTTGTGGGCTCACGCACAACAATTATTTGAAGATCAGGATGTGATCAAATGCATAGTTTACGATTCTATAAAGGACATACAAACAAACATAAATTTTTATATATATAGATGATATAAAATTATCTTCCTAGGACTTTAGTGGAGCGTGCTCGTATGGAAAGTCAAAACCATTGGTTTGTGTACAATGAGCGCATGAGTGTGGAGTCGTGTGCCCAAGCAGTATCAAACCTTGCAATACAGTTTGGTGACAGTGATGATGATAGTGGCACAGCCATGTCTAGGCCGTTTGGAGTTGCTGTCATGTTTGCAGGTTAGTAGTTGGTAGTGGATTATAGTCATACTAGATCACTTGTGAAAATGAGATGAATAAATTGCTCCTTATTCATGCGTGCATATGGTTCAAGAGCTTATGACTTCAATAAGACTGGTCTGGATTAAGAAAACATATGAGTATTACAATAATAAAGACCACTAATAACAGGCAACTTTGGGCTTCTTAAGCTACAACATTTGCTTTTGTGAAATATGCATTAAGCAGTATATGACAATTTAAACTGTAAGGGCCACTGCACACTAGCATTTAGCTACTACATCGATGCTGCATCGCGTTTTAGCGACTTCCTGCATTCGATCGCGGTATCGGAAACGCGCGTTTTAGCCACTGCTCAGATGCCAAATCGATGCTACCGGCATCCGAATGTGTGCGGAGAGTTCAGCTGCTGTGTCGCGCTTCTAAAAAGCGACTCAATCTCCGCGTTTGGCGTTTTTAAGTGTGCGGTGTAGAGCGTTCGGTCGCCGTATTTAGCTTCTAAAAAGCGACTAGTTGCCGATCGCCGATGCTAAAAGTAGCTAGTGTGCTGTGGCCCTAAATACTGCATTCGGGCCCTAATGTAGAAGCATCTTACTACGCTGCCATAGTACTATGCTGCATTGTCTGTGTTTGCAATGAGTATGGTAATCTCTACTCTTGAATTGTACTTATGCTTTCCATCAGGCATAGTTAAGTCACGTTGGCAGGCTTGAATATGAAATTAACATAAAGAAACTATGTTAACTTTACCCTTTGGCAGTAAATATCGGGAAGAGGGTACTACTCCACCACAGGAAATACTAAATGTGATTTCTTTAGTGGAGTAGGATGAAAACAATCAACACATTTTTTTAAACTAGTTAAAGGCACATTGTTTGGAGGCTTTATTTTTTATCTATGATAGACATGTGAAGAAATAGTTTGTTTTAAAAAGTTAAAATTACAAATGAGTTAATTTAGACATCAGAATCATGACCGAATGAAATAATTTAGGACATATTATTCAATTGTTGGTAGTAAAAATAAGATTGATGGTATATTATTCTCATTCTTTGTATAACATTTTCAGGCATTGATGAGAAGGGCCCTCAACTATTTCATATGGATCCTTCTGGAACCTTCGTTCAGTATGATGCAAAGGCTATTGGTTCAGGTAGTGAGGGAGCTCAACAAAGTTTAAAGGTGAGATCAATGTGCTCTTTAGATATGTTTAGTTTTGATAAGAAACTTGACTGAGCCTCAGTGGCGGCTGGTGGGTTATCGAACTGGTGGTGCACTTTGCTAAAATATTAAAAATTAGAAAATGCAACAAAACAAAAATTGCTTCTATACACAGAATCTAGCTGATCTAACTCATTACATTTTGTACTTGTGAAGAATCATGTTTTTTTATTTTTTCACTCAAATACGTCAAATCCTTGATACCTGTTTCTGTCCAATTCGATTCTCCGCCAAAAATAATGCAAGGAAAACAAAAGAATGCATTAAGACGCTCACATCCACACTACCATTTCTTTCTATTATACCTTTTTTTATAATATCATTGATTAAACATCTAACTTTTAAAACTTCGCATAAATGCGCTATTTTTCGATTTGCACTCTTGTTTTAAATTTAAAAAGGGCCGTGGCGGTCCGGCCAATTTTAAGTTCACTTTATTTTGAAAAGTTCTGTTATTTTCTTTAATTTAATCAATGTTTAAGCTCATTTTCACTAACACCATACACAGTATAGAATAAAAGTTCTCGAAAAAAATCTAAACAAAAACTAAAAACAATTACGGTAGGTAATTAGGGTTCCGTAGCCAAATGGCAAAAAACGGAACCCTTATAGATTCGTCAAGTCTGTCTGTCTGTCTGTCTGTCTGTCTGTCTGTCTGTCTGTCTGTCTGTCTGTCCGTCCGTATGTCACAGCCAATTATTTCCGAAACTATAAGAGCTATATTGTTGAAGTTTGGTCAGTCGATGTATTCTGTGAACCGCATTAAGATTTTTACATAAAAATAGAAAAAAAACAATACATTTTGGGGGTCCCCATACTTGGAACTGAAACTCAAAAAATTTTTTTTCATCAAACCTATACGTGTGGGGTATTTATAGATAGGTGTTCAAAAATGATGTTGAGGTTTCTAATGTCATTTTTTTCTAAACTGAATAGTTTGCGCGAGAGACACTTCCAAAGTGGAAAAATGTGTGTCCCCCCCCCTCTAACTTCTAAAATAAGAGAGTGATAAAACTAAAAAAAATATATGTTGTATATTACTATAAAAACTACCAACGAAAATTGGTTTGAACGAGATCTAGTGAGTAGTTTTTTTTTAATACGTCATAAATCGTAAATCGCAATTTACCTTTCATTCAATCAATACACTAGTATAAAAACATCGATGAAAGTTACAACGAATTACAAGAACTTCTATATGATGTTACTTGCTGATACGGAACCCTTCATGGGCGAGTCCGACTCGCACTTGGCCGCTTTTTTTTTAAATAAACAATAACGTACGCCCATGCCGGCCGGCCAATTCGTCAAACATCGGGTGCTCTCGGCAATCCTCGGTTGGCACCCGTGCGGCGCTCGAAAAGTCACTCATTACTCGGTACATTTCTATGAACTATCTTTTGTTTCACGCGTCAGGCGTATTTACTCGTATCTCCTACAAGTTGTATTAGCAGTCCTCGTGCACTCGCCGAAGCGCACGAGAATTTGTCTATACCTACAGGAAATTATGTCTTATTATTTTAGTAAAGCGCTCAAACTGTTTCACCTTGATTGGAGATTTAATTTTTTAAACGTTTTGTATGTTTAAAAATAACTAATAAAATGGTAATTTAAAAATAAAAGATGAAGTATTTTGTGATTTTTAAATCTTTTGAATTGGTGGTTCAGCGCACGAGCGCACGTAAGGTACAGCCGCCACTGCTGCATTACCATAAACAATCTGAGACTGCTTAAAATCTCTGCTAGGACAAGATATTAACAGGTACAATATTGTTAGAAGAATTGTCTAATATAAAATGCATACTTATAAAAAAGAAATGATTCCATCATTTTAGGAACACTTATTTATTAATCATCAGATATATGCTAGTGGGAAATTTGCTATCACATCACAGGAGGGAGGTCCTATGAAGTCAACTGGTTTTAAGTGGATTCCAATCCATTTGATCTAGCCATCAGTTTTGTTAACTTGCCTGTTAGTATTGATCAGGATTACGCTAGTGCCCTGTTGTGAGTGGTTTAGAATCTAAAACTAAGTCTATATCTTCACAGGAAGCATACCACAAGTCCATGACCCTCAAAGAAGCTATCAAGTCCGCTCTCACTATCCTCAAGCAAGTGATGGAGGAGAAATTGTCAGAAAACAATGTGGAGGTAGTCACCATGACTCCAGGGTCATTATTCCACATGTTCACACGGGAACAGCTGGCTGAGGTTATTAAAGATATACCTTAAACTGTAGCTGTTCTGCTGGCACACTCTGAATCTTTGGAGTTATATTGTTTTTTTTTTATGAAACAGTTATAAACCTTCACCATTTACCAATTTTTAAATAAATCAGTACTGTATGAAGGCAATATAATACCAAAATTCAGATAATGCTTAACTTAGAGGTATGTAGAAGTAATATTTGAAGTAAATTGTATTCAGTAAATTATTGATTTTGGTAAATCACTTTGTAATTGTATCTTAAAAGCTCTATATCAATTTTGTCTAAGGCCTGTGGCGCACCACGGGTTTATCTTGTAACTTGTGTTGTTTGAAAAACTCATAGTACATGCCTGGTCCTATGCAAAAGTGATTTAAGATGATTATGTAAGTAGCAAGTTGCATATTAACTCTATGGAGATAATAAATTATTAGATTTTGGCAAGTGTTTTTACATAAACTAAAGAATTAGGATATAATATTAGCAACAAAATTATGTATTATATTTTGTGTACACCTGCAATATTGCTATTGTATGGGAACATCAAGTACTGTATAATTAATTTCAAATGATATTCCTACAATGTGGTGTGGGCGACATACTGAATCTTACAGTAAGTATTTACCTGTTCAATAAAAAAACATTTTATATGCATTTTTTGTATTAATTTTCCTTAATCATGTGAAAACCCATCCGAAACCAGTTCAAATCCTGCTGATTAGTTGTCCGAAAGTTGGGGCGCCCGCCGGATTTACCTTGCCACCAGTGTTACTTGACGAGGTGTGTAAACTCTTTGAAAGGTGATGGCACACCGTTTTGTAAAACATCTTTGAGAGCCAGATCTGACTTAGAACCACTGCGGTTTTCGTCAAGGGCGCTCCACGGTGGCTGCACGTGTGACCTCTGGCGAGAAGCAGTTACTGGAGTCTAAGTGCCAATGTGTTCAACACTGCCCTGGAATTGCATCATTGAGTTGCTTGTGTATCATCGAATGCCTCTCTGGCTCCGTTGTATTTAGTTTTCCTTGGCGGTTTCCGCACTTAGTCCTAGCTATAGGACCATTGTTCTTGGAGATTTTTTTTTTCCCAATTACTCCAGCCAGCCTAGGTTGGTCCAGAAGGAAAGCAGCCTCCGAAGATTTCCGCAGGCCTCCTAGAATGTTGCCGGTGACTGTAGAATCCATGATGACATGTTGTGGCGTTTCCTCTGCTTCCATGCATCCTCTGCACAGAGGGCTATCTGTTACTCCAATGGTGTGTATGTGTTTGTTGAGGAGACAATGTCCGGTTAGGGTTCCCATGATCTTGCGGAGTTTGTCTCTGTTCAGTCTGATGAGGGTGCGGTCAAGCCTTTTGTTGGGAGCTACAGCATTCTTGGTTTGCCGACATCGCTCCTTATTTAACTACTCCGTTGCATAGTCGGGGTATATTGTCGAAGAGAACCGTAGTCTACCCAAGCAAGACCGGTCTCGGTCGACAGGGATCGCTTCTTTTAGGGTCGCTTCTGTGAAACATCGGCTACGATTGGGTGCTTCGCGGTTCATTAAGGATTAGGTGCATCAAGAGTAGGTGTCACCATCGCTACCATAGGCTTCTACATTATTGGGCCTCCGGTCTCACACTCACCAACAAAATATGAGATCACGAATGCTGTCGTTTTTAGTCTGCTACTAGGAAATGGTCCGAGGTACGTTGGGGTTCCAGGATATTCCTTTCTATAATACATCTGGTTCCCCGACCACTGTGCCGGTGTGGCGGCGTGCGGTTTTAGTTGATTTGAGTTCAACATAGCTACCGTAGGTGTTGGTTGCGAGAAGTTGTACTTATACTCTAGAATCTATCCTGAATGGTTTTGAGCGATTTTGGCGATTGTTGCCTTAAGATAAAGAATAACTTTTGTTGTGGACATTGAATCTTGTGTTACTGAGAATTTTATTCAGGAAGCGGCGACTATCTTAGAAGCTATATGTATGTGTTTGATTCCTCTAATAGAAAAAATAGTATAGAACATCCGTCAAGGCCCTCCTACACAATAAAAAAAAGGAATTTATTTTTAATTGAAGTACATAAATCACTTTCAACATATTTAATTTTATATTAAAGTAAATAGGTAATATATATGTATATATCAATAGCATATACCTAGAGTATGTTGAGCAAACTTTAGTTATTCCTATTAGATTCTTAAAAGTAGTTAAAAGTTCTGAGTATTACTGCTTAACTAGTGGTAGATATGAGAGTACAAATTGGATTTTTCTAAGAAATTATTTGTGGCAACATTGAGCCATGTCCATATTAAACTTACCCTCTGTTAAATACACCTCTGCTTAGTTGGCGTGAGCCGTTAAGGGCGGTGTGGTAAGTCGAGCAAAATCTCATCTAATCTTACTTTGAGGAGAGGGGGTCTCGCCATATATCACGTTATTTTTTCTATAAGAAACTAAGTAAAGCTGTTCAATATTTGTTGTAAGTAATTCTAGTTTAATTTTCAAGCAATCTTAAATGCTTGTCTATTCTTTTATGTATAAAAATGTTAAGCAAATTATAATACTTTTTTCGTTTTAGAATCCATCCGATTTACTCTAGATACTGAAAGATAGATCTTGATATCTTGAAAAATATTATCTAAGATTAGGTGATGGGAGATGGTTGAGCTAAATCTCACCTTTTCAAAGTCGTTGGTTTCACGTACCTAATTTATAGAATTTTCATTGATGTATAATTTAAATCACAGATTTGTCAAATATTTCTTATGATACAGCTGATAGCGGCGATTCCTGAGTTGCAGTGGAGTGAAACAAGCTCTCGGAACACTATACACGACTTGTCCAAATTGAGACTCGGCAGGCAAACTGTGTGAGATATGTTACAATGTACTTGACATTATATGGCTATGCGTTTTTATTAGTTTTATTGTAGTTAGCCACTATGTACTGTGACGGATGCACACGTAGTATTTCTAATTCTTTTGTTCCCATGGGTATCGTAAGAGCCCGTTTTAAGCCCAAGGAAGTTTGCTTAAACGAAGAAAAGGGAGAATTACTTATATATCCTATTCCAAATCGTCTGGCAATGGTGGGTACATTTGGTAAGCCAAAATCTCTTTTCTTAGGAGAGGCTTCCAGTAGTGATCTGCTAAAGACCACACACAAAGCTAAAGCAATGAGGCAGTGAAGGTTTAAAAATAAAAACGCCATTATATAGCATTTCATAAGTGTTCAAATGCAATAACATTTATTGATAGTCTACTTAAAATATAAACAGTATAAAAAGAAATCGATATTTTATCAAATATAAAAAAGTATGTAAACAGCTTTTAAAAATTATATCACATTTTTAATGTACTTAAAAATAATGTCCTTTGATTAAAATATGATAACAAAATAAATATGTACAGATAAAAAATTTAAACATTTTATTCTCCTTTTTAAAATGACATCACCCAAATTAGGTATATAAATCCTGTGTCGCGGAGAAATTTACAAACATACTGTAGTATATCATTTCTATAGCCTTCTAGCCGACAAGGCTGACTGACGCACACGCCCACTCGCTATCGTCGCTAACAGTCGACCGAACTGTGTGTGTCACGACCGAACTGTGTGTGTCACGACCGCACTCTGGAGATGACATAATGCTTCCTTTTCATTCATTCATAGTGAACGAGTGAATGAATAACTTAGTGACACATACAATGAACACCCAGACTCTGAACAATCAATTTGTGAATCACAGTGTTGTCCCACGTGGGATTTGAAACCACGACACTTGGCGAAGTAGAAAGCGCCGTGGCGACCGCTTTAACCTAGTTGTTGGTTGCACTGTTGGCCTAGTGGCCAACAGTGCAACAGTATTATAGAAGTGAATAAAAAAAAAAATTGTAATAAATAATACCTCGTGGTATTCATGCATTCTATTCTTACTTACGAGATCTGTAATATCATATTTCATTATAAAGATTACAGGTAAAATATGAGGTAAAAAGGTAAAGCATTTAGTGCTCAAAATACTATGTAACTGCATGTTTAGTACACATAAAAATTACAATTTTAATAAATAACGCTTATGTCTAGAGAGCTCAAGTTCAATAAATTCATAACAATGACAAATTATAATACACTGTAATTAATATTATTAAATACAGTTAAATCTCTAACACCGATTTGGCAGAAACATGAATGTAATCTCTAACATCGATATAAACATCTTAAAGATTTTTTTCCCCTTTGGCACTTGTCTGCACATTACCGTCCAAAATTACCAATATTTGGCTAGATATGGCTCTAATTCAGACGGACTCACATTCGGACCGAACCTTTCAACCGGTATACCATTACGATCTACAATGAACTTGGAAAAGTTCCATTTGATGAAATCTCCAAATGTACCGCCCTGAACCTTTTTCAGATACTCCCACAAGGGGTGGGTATCGTCTCCGTTTACCTCAATTTTCTCGAAAACATCGAATTTGACATTTCTTTTTTGTGTGAATTGGAGGATCTCGTTGAGAGATCCAGGTTCTTGGCCTCCGAACTGGTTACAAGGGAATGCCAATATACGAAGACCCTTTTCTGCATATTTGTCATACAATTCATTAAGTTGCGTGTAGTGTGAGTCGGTGTATCCACATTGGGAGGCTACGTTTACAATGATCAGCACTTTGCCTCTGTACATTTCTAAGCTTACTTCGTTACCATTTATGTCGTTCACTTTGAAATCGTAGACTGTTTTCTTTGATTTTGGTTCCTGAATTTTCTTTACATCTGCTTCCTGAGTTTTCTTTTCTTGTGGTTCCGAGGTTTTCTTTGTTTCTGGTTGAGAGTTGCTTTGTGATCGTCTGTAAACATGTTGTTAAAGATTTAAGTCACTGCATACATTATATTTTTATAGAGCAGTACTCAAATGTCATGAACAGTGATAGTTGAATTTTTCACAGATGTATTTCAGTTGTTAATATAACAACTATTAAAAAACTAAATTAATATTTACGGGCGGTCCTATGATTTTTTTTTGACGTTTTTTGTTCGTTAATAACGGCAACAATTTTTAGATAATGCTATGGATAAAAAACGGTTTATAGATAATGCTATGGAACACTTTCTGAGTTTGACTTGCACTTAGCCGATTATATAAAGCAATGCTGTAGATGTGGCTGTGGCGAAGAGACAGTTTTCGTTGTTAAAATATCCGAGTAGGTATATTACAGTAAATTCTTTTTAATACTCTTTTTATCCGACTACGGCGATGTCAAAAGAAAGAGTAATAATGAGGAACATACATAGACAACCGTCTATGTGTTCCTTGGTAGCGAATAAACTACTAAACCGATTTTAATGACTGAGGTCCATTAAGAGATTTCAATAATAACCCGAGTGACATGGCTATATAAATGTTTTCAATTTTTTTTACATAATCGGGTTATAGTTTTTTTATACTTTTTCTTGTTATATCTTATAAGCATATAAGAGAAAATTAGAACTGAAACTATTTCGGGAAAGCTTTATTCGTTTTCTACTAAATTGATGCATAAGAAAGTCAAAGAAGTTGTACATTCACACTTACGTCTTATTTTCATGATATTGGCGGAAGGTGGCGACAGCATTATATATATCATCAGCCAGTATCTGAGGGTGTTCCATTGCTGGATAATGACTTACATCGTCGACAACAGTACTTTGAAAATAATTGTTGTACTTCTTTTTGAGCAAGCGGTCTGGAGAGAAGAGTTCTTTTTTGAATTTAATACCCCATGTTGGAACATCTGTTGGGATCCTAAAAGAAAAATCGAACGTTTATTTAGTAAATTCACATTGCAATAAAATTGTGGCATAGCTCCTAAACGGATGCAACGATGTGGAAGTGGTTTTATCTATACGGCCAACAGCTAGTTCAAAGAATAGGTATAGGGTCCTGACCTACTTGAGCTATTGCTACCATTCTCCAATCCATCCATATATGCCATATCCAGTTTCCAGCACTATTTTCTCATCTACTAACTTTTTGTATAGAATTCTCCATCAGATTCTTAAAAATACCCGATCACTGAAATGCCAGTGTTTTGAACTCTGTTCACTGTTGCCGTAACATAGACGCGAAAAATATTATCACATCATGTCAACAGCCTTTAACAGTGTAAAGAGAGAATCCGGCTACCCAAAGTGTCAAGTTTTTCTGTGCTGTTGTCCTGCGGAGTTAAGCTGGAAACACATTATTAGACGCGGCTGAGAGCCGTGATCTAGAATATGAATATACACTGAGCTATGCAAGCTGTCAGCCGCGTCCGATAATGTGTTTCCAGCTTATGTATGCTCCCTTAGTCTGTTCCTACCATACCCCGGGATGAAAAGACGTGGTGACATCGTGTTCTTAATCCGTCACCACACGGATAGAGAAAATGAGCTTGAGAACTGAGGGACCTTAGTGATATTTCGTAAAAAAAAATATGTATTAGAATTTGTAAAAGGAAACATACATCTCCGTATTATACTAATACGAGTTCACGTTTTATGTATGGCACTCCCGTCTCTTAAAACGTAGTTTTATTACATTCTCTTTGAAAGGGAATACTAAAATCTACAGCACTTTAAGTGTTGTTCCTCACTCAATCATCACAGACCATCAGCCAGATCTTGAAAAGTGTCTAAATAATTAAAGTTGTACATCATTATGGTACCTCAGATGAGTACAAATAATAGTAACTCCCTATTACTATTAATTACTTACCTATCAATTTGATCCGTCCCATCAATATATTCATTAAATGCTCTCATGCTGGTGGTGAAGGAATTGGTCATCCAGTATATTATGACATTGTCTAGAAGTTGAGCGAGTGACAACTTTCTAAGAAGACCACCATCGGAATATCTTTTAATATCTGTACTGTTTATATACGTGAATTTCTCCAATATATAAGCTGCTAATCCAGCTGGAGATTCAGCGAGCGCAATACCTAAAAATCACAAAGTAGGTATATTGAAATACAAAATTTGATGCTGAGATGAAGTACTAGTTGTACTTTTCTGTTAGGCCAAGGACTGACAAGGAGATATCAGAAAGTACAAAAACAGTTTTGAATTGGGGTGTGATGTATGGGGCTTGCCTGTTATCCCCTGTAGTAGCAAGCTTAAGATGACTTAAGTTGGGGGCACCACTCTGAACGGTGGGAAACAAGGATCAGATTTGTGGTTCTGCTAATCAAGACAGTCAACGGTAAAATAATGAAGTTTGTACATGAACAGGCTCACTCTCTAATTAAGTAATTAAAATTGAAAAATAAAAAAAAAATCAGGCTATGTAGCTTTCTATACATATTTTTGCCAAAAAATACACATAAAACAAATTGACATATATTCTCAGTTACTAAAAAAAAGGACATAGGGTACCCTAATTACTTAAAACTGTTGACTATGTATACCTAAATGGATAAACAAATTTATATTAACGCTAGCTGAGCTGCGGACAGATTCTAGTGTAACATTAGTTTAATACTTGCCTAACGTGTCGGGCTTTACAACTTGTGATTGTAAATAACTGGAGTCCTCAAGCCATAAATGGGAATGACACTTCAAATAGTACGTGCAGCCTTGGAACTCGGGGTCCAGGAGCGACGGCAAATATACATCTGTAACATTGGAGAGTATACATTCATTGTTTATACCACATTATTCTTCTTCTCTCTCCTGTTGCTCTTGGCAGAGCGGTTTTGGTCACGTAGGCGTGTCCATGTTAATGGTAGACAGTGACAAAGCCAGTCGTACAATTGCCTGCCGTCTTTTCCCGTCGACTATAGTCAGACACATGGTTGATCCAGGGCATGGGTGCCTTGAGTCCAGAAGGAAATCCCCTCCCTGGACTCCTTCCAATACAAAGGCGCAGAGAGGGTCACACCGTGTGGTTTTAGTCGGTTCGAGTCCGACACACCACCCCCGCCGTAACCCCCGACGGGGTGACGGTCCGCGGGGATTTCCACACGTAAAAAAAAAAAAAAAGGGCATGGGTGCCTTGGAATCTGGTCCCTGAACTACCAGTCGCTCTATGGAGTCGCCATTTCGTTAACAGACATGACCAAAGAATGCGTGACTGTACTGTGATTATTATACAGGCTGATTATAGTGACTAGTAATTCTTCTTCTTTTACGTGAAGGATTAAGAATGCAGAGTGTAACCAATCAGTGGGTGTCGTAAGAGACAACTAAGGGAGCAAACTATGTACGTAGAATTACAGCTCTGCAAAAAAGGAAAACTTAAAACAAACAAAATACTTTTTGGACATCTGACACACAACGCTATCTAGTCCCGAACTAAGCAAAGCTATAACTGATATTTTTTTTGTAAATACATACATTTTATACATACAACACCCAAACATCGAAACTATTTGCAGATCATAGACATTTGATCCGACCCGGGAATCGAAACCGAGACCTGTAGCACAGCAGTCGCATACGTTACGCCACCGAGGCAGTCATCTATGTAGGTATATATTATATCTACGTGTCTGCCGGAGAGGCAGAATGTCTGTCTCTCTCTTTATAGTTTTTAACGATGATTTTTTTTTTTCAAATTATGTAACGAAAGATATCGTACGAATTTTAAATGTATTACCTGAATAATATAAATGTACTTTACGATATTCATGAAAAGAAAAAATATAAAGATAGAGCTTTTTTTTAAACTAAATTCACATACCTTTTAATTAAGTTGAGAGAATACTTACCCAAAATATTAATATACAATTCATTAGTTGGATTGTGATCGACTACAGGTGAATTAGTATGGAAGCCGAGGACATTGTCTGGAAAAGCGGTAGCCATGATAGAGCCGATAGCCTGCCCGAAGTCTCCCCCTTGTATGTAATACTTTTGATAGCCTATACGTTGCATTAGATTGTGCAGGATTGCTGACATCTTTACTCGGTTCAGACCTTCGCGAGTTGGTGCCTGTAAAGTACGCAATGATTATATTTTACATTGCGTCGCGCGGTGTTACCCGCTGTTAATATTGTAAATAAAAAATTAGCCTAATGAGAGTAAAAGACTTATGTCATAGAGTAACTATGACATTAATAATAAAATATCTGTCAGTGCTTTCACTGACCAATATCGATATCCCCGTCAACATAAGTTCAGACGTTTTCACGAATCTTTAACTTAGCTAGAAGCTAGAATTGATATTCCATCCTATTGTTCAATAGAGTGAAGATATATATAGTCTTCCTCGAGAAATGGACCATCTAACAGTGAAAGAAGTTATCTAATAGGACCAGTTCCTGAGATTAGTGTGTTCAAACAAACAAACAAATAAATTTTATTATATTATTTATTATAGTTTTCCGTATGCTTAGAAATTAGGGTCCTTTAAGCGGGGCGTGAAAAAGCATCTCACTGGGCCGCCATAATGCCTGCATTCGCAGTGAGTATGGCAACCCCCACTTTTGGATTCTGTTCATGCTTTCCATCAGGCACACCTTGGCAGACGTTGAATAAAAAATTACCTGCGAAAATCCAAACCCTGGTAGACTAGGGATAATTAATTCAAATACTAAGTCCTTGTCATTATGTTGTGTAGTCAACATGGGTATGAGCTCATAAAACTCACGAATGGACACCGGCCAACTGTGGATCAGCAGTAATGGGACTACCTGCAAATAAAACATACATTTAGCTACAGACATTTATAGAACTTAAATAGCTGAGCTCCGCTTAACAGGTAACGCTGCGGTGCAGTTAGTCTCAAAAAGAAGCCAAGTTAGTCCTTATATCATTCATCATCAGTTATCTTCTATTGAAAGTTCGGTCCAGCCATTCTAGAGATTAGCCAGCACAAACAAGACAAGACAGAGCAACGCACGAGTACTCTTTCTTGAAATGATTTCTTCGACGCGGTCGATGCTTTCGGCGCGGTCGATTCTTCCGCTGCGGATAATGGTGATCGCACACTTATCCGCGCCGAACGAACCGAAGTCAAGGAGGCCTCGCACACTTATCCGCAGCGCTAGAATCGACCGCGCCGAAAGCATCGACAGCGTCGAAGAAATCATTTCAAGAAATAGTACTCGTGCGTTGCTCTGTCATACGCAACTAATAGAATGCGGGCGCATCGATCGAGGCGGCCGCATCATCCGCGCCGAATTTTATGACGTCATCCGAATTCGTCTAGGTTTCTGAGGTTCTTCCAGATGCGGACGATTCGACGCGGGTAAGTGTGCGAGGTTTCATGAGATTTCATATAAAGAATTCTAAAATTCGTTTCGTTCGGCTCGTTCGACGCGTACGCCTCTGATAAGTGTGCGATTACCTTAAGTGTGCGAGGCCTCCTTGACTTCGGTTCGTTCGGCGCGGATAAGACAAGTGTGCGATCACATTTAGCTGGACTCATCGAGTTACAAATGAGGAGGTTCTCCTACGTGTGCAAAGATCCCGTGAGCTACTTCCGACCATCAAAGAGCGTAAGATTGGCTACCTGGGATATATTTTCCGTCACCCACAGTACCGCCTTATCCGCCTAGTCATGATGGGAAAAATATCCGGCAAACGCCACGTCGGAAGACGAAGAAAATCGTGGCTGAGAAATATCAGAGAATGGACTGGGATCGCCAGTATAGAAGAACTGTTTCTTCTGGCTAAAAACAGAAAGGAGTATGCAGAGCTGACGGCCGAAATCCATTAATGGAGAGGCACCATAAGGAAAGAAGGGAGATTTAATAAAAAATAATATAACATAGTGTAGGACGTCCACAGGCCAGGTGGAGTGAAGATTTGCGCAAGACGACTGGAAGGCGCTGGATGCGAGTAGCCGAGGATTGAAGTGGCGTGCGATTGGAGAGGCTTATGTCCAGCAGTGGACTGCGATAGGCTGATGATGATGAATATAATAAATATTTCGAACATCAGACACTCAACATCAGGGTTGCCACCTTTTCGAAAAAAAAAATCGGGACATGATACTTATTATAGACAGTCGGTCAAATTTCAGTCTACTTCAGATCATGATAAAAAAACAGTTTTTTTGGAAAAGATTTGTATAAACATTTACGTATTTATTTTTCAAATATTTTTTTATTGCTAGGGGGCGCGTTCACTAATTTTATATCAGTTTTTAGGGTTTCGTAGCTTATTAGTCAGAACCTTTATAGATTCGATACGTCCGTTTGTCCGTCCTCGCATTTATATCTGTCAAAACGGTTGGTGCTAAAAAGGTGTAACTGCATGGACATGTTTTTATTACGTCGACAATGTGCTGAAGTAAAATCATGAAAAAAAAAATTCACGTACTTGACTTTACTTTGCCTGATGGAAAGCATGAGTAAAATCCACAAGTGGGGGTCGTCATACTCACTGCAAATGCAAGCAGTATGGCGAACCACATTATGGCGGCTTAGTGAGATGCTTTTTCACGCCCCGTTTAAAGGATCCGGGATCATAGCAGGAAGGAAAAATATGAGCTGGCAATGAGTTCCAGTTTTTAAATTTTCATATCAAAATAGTGTATTTCTCAATTTAAAGAAAAAACAGTTGATATTGTAATATTGTATTTTTTTACTGAAACTAAATTGATGACAAATAACTTTATATCCTATGTAACTACTTCTACCAAGTAAAATTTATATGTAAGTATAAAATTGTAATTGTCTGTAATTACATTACATCCATTAGCAAATATTAACTGCTCGGCACAAGAAGGAAGACCCGAACCGTTTAGTTCTGGAGCGTATGTCTTCCACTCTGAAGGGGTGACTTCCCTGACTAGATCGTGTTGTTCTGTACAGGAAGGGAGAGGGTGGAATGAGTTGGAGGAGCTTTTCAGAACACTCCCCATGGTAAAGGCGATAGAGGACTGCCATAGAGGTGACATCTCTTCGCAACTGCAAAGGTTCCAGGAACTCGGTGGCTTCGGGACTGTCTAGAGCGTTAAGCAAATACTGCGTATTGCAAAGATGAGAGCAGCACTCCACGCAGGGGCGAACCTGGTTCTTATAGAGAAGACACAGATGCTCCGGCGAGAAGAACCGTCTCACCTTGTTTAGTACGCCTAGCTTCCACGAGGCCGCCTTTGTGAGGCTCTCGATGTACTCCCATCGGTTGAGGATACCGAGCTTTTCCTGTAGTGGCAGCTGAGTACTCTGAAAAGTAGGAAGGGGAAGAAATGGACACTTTTTGTTTTGATCGCGCAAACCTGTTTTTTCTTAGATTCTCATCACAACATTGAGAGATAACGTTCAGAACCCGGTCGAGTTCAGCGACAAATTCCTGTCGTTTTTCCTCACCGTCCGTCGATTTAAATGTAGGATATCTAAAATATTGTCCATGTAATGTGCTGTCATCTGCATAGCAATGTATGTTGCCAATGTATGTTGCCGTGCCGTCACAAAGAACTCTAATGCGGCGCTGGCGCAGGAAGGCGGCAATCCAGCTGTACAATTTAGTGGGCAGGCCGTATGCCGGAAGCTGAGAGAGAAGCGAACGGTGCCAAACCCTATCAAAAGCCATGTCTAGACTGATGGCCAGGTTCTCTCCATACCTATCCAAAGCCTCACCCCACAGGTGCGTGAGGTACGTTAGAAGATGACCCATGGATCGGTTCGGTCTGAAGCCATATTGGCGATCACCGAGAGCCGAGAGTGATCTTCCAGGTAATAAACCAATTGCTTGTTAATTATTCGTTCAAGCACCTTGCAGAGTATGGAGGTGACAGCTATAGGACGGTAGTTGCCGGGATCTGAGCGGTCACCCTTTTTGGGGATAGATTGAACATTCACCTCTCTCCAGGCCTCCGGGACAATTCCTGAGGAATATGACAGGCGATACAAGCTTGTCAGTACTGGAGACAACTTTGGTGCACAGTTCTTTAGAACTTCTTTAGAAAAAGCATAGCCGGTCGTACCGTCTCAAGGTGCTGGTGGACGGCGTTGAGATTTGCATGGAGTCCACGAATATTTGTGAACTCCACCTCAAAAAGCGGGTTGGTGGGAAAAGAGGATGTGTGTGGTATGGTATGCTTCTTCTTTTTCTTACTTGCTGCCATGTTTGTTTGAGTGTAAGGATAAGGGGACGTAAAGGCTTGACAGTCATCGCGTTGTTAAAACAGACCCCCCCCCCCCCCTCTAAATGCTAAATGAAAAACTGGAACTCACTGCTAACTCATGTTTCCTTTCTACTATAATCCCGGGTCCTTTAAGTGGGGCGCGTAAAGAAGCATCTCTTTAGACCGCCATACTGCCTCCATTCGCAGTGAGTATGGAGCCCTCCACTTTTTGATTCCACTCATACTTTCCATCAGGTATAGTAGAGTCACCTTGGCTGGCGTATGTCTTTAGTGAAATTTGCAATTCTGCTTGTAAAAAATCTACCGAACAACCATTTCTGATATTGGACCGTTTTATTATCATTACTGAAAATACACACTTGCCGGCGTATCGATTATTTTAGCTGGCAACACTGTTAAGTGTCTGAAGGTAAGACACTGACGCAACACCGGGCACTGGCGCGTGCGACCGGTGACCGCAGGGATGGGAATCATTGACACTTTAAAATAATAATAACGCGATTGAATGATTGATTTTAGTCGATTACTTTCATGTCATAAGTCATAGACAAGGATCACAGGTGACAATGATTTTATCCCATCCCTAGATGATTATTGTTCGTTCATTCGTTCGCGAGTTCCTTTAAAAATGGAACGTCGTCGTTGACGAGCAGAGTTGTCGCGGATCATCTCGTGTGAGCACCACGTGTTCGGTGGAGTGTCTTATTTAAAATTATTAATCATGGGATGCTATTCAATGTCCTAACTGTATTTCGTGATCGAGTGCTTCAATAAAGTGAATGTACGAGAACATTCTCCTCACCCGCTAAACTCACGTCTACCCTCAATTAGAAATATGGGGCCTACTAACGTTCCCAGTGGACTCAAGATTTAACACACTTAAAATAAACATTTAAAGGAGGTATGCTCTGAGCACGAGTTACAAGACACAATTATGCGTTTAACTTCTGTGCTTTTCCAGTTTTAAATACTTTAACTGTGAAGTATGCATATCATACTATCTATGATCATCTGATCTCTATGTTTGCATTGCTAAGCAACACATATTGTTGTTTTTACTGTTATATAAAAACTATATATGTTTCCTTGTGAAAAACTGTCTATAATAAATAAAACAGCTTCCTACTTTATTAACGTTTATTTCTGTAACATCACCACAAACATCAAACCTTCCTCTGAACATCAGATGAACTTAACATGGTAGCAGAGCGTTTATAAAGTTACAGATGAACGTAAGTAAAAATATCCCTTGTCATAAAGAAAATGTCGAAAACGAAAATTGAGTCTCTTACAAAAGACAATTACGACACATGGGTGATACAAGCAGAAGCCGTTCTTGTTAGACAAAAATTATGGAAACACATTGAAGTTCCTTTAACTGCTGATGCTACTGCAGATGAAAAAGAAGGAGACAGACAGGCGAAGTCTGAATTAATATTAATAATATCTCCTTCTGAGCTAAAACAAATAAAAAATTGCACAACAGCAAAAGCACTGTGGGAAAAATTGAAAGACACTTATGCTAGTAAGGGACCTGCACGTAAAGCATCCCTATTAAAGCAACTAATCCTAACAAAATTAGAGGGACACGATGTACGCGGTCACCTAAATAAGTTCATGCACACAGTTGACAAATTGGCCGACATGGACGTGATAATCAATGAGGATTTGTTAACAATTATGATGTTGTACAGTCTGTCGTCGTACATGAGAACTCCAGAGTTGCTATTGAGTCACGGGACAATCTTCCAAAGCCAGAGGAGCTTAAAACTAAAATAATAGAAGAATGTGAAGCTCGTCACAGTATAATAAGTAATGAACCTGAAACCTCTTTTCATGAAGAAGCATTATACGCATCCTGTAAAATTTGCAAACGAAGAGGTAACATCTTTAAAAGCAAAAACCACAAAATTTGTACTAATTGTTGGAAAGAAAAGAATGGTAATAAGCCTAAAAACAAATATAACAATTTCCAAAAGAACAATTATGCTACGCAGTGCCTTCTCACACATAATGAGAAGCCTGAAAACACCATTTGGGTCTTGGACAGTGGTTGTACATCTCATATGACATATCAACGAAATTTATTTACGTCCATAGAGAAATCATCAAGAAAACTAAATTTTGCAACTAAAGAGCATACTGCTGACATTAAAGGAAAGGGTACAGTTTCTTTTCTATCAAAAAACGGTGATGGTATGGCATGTACACACCTCAAAGAGACGCTGTACGTACCTACTTTGTGTACTAATTTGATGTCTGTCAGTAAGATAACAGATGCTGGATGTACAGTCGTCTTTACCAAGAATAAAGCGACTATTAATAATCCGAAAGATGGAATAACTCTTACTGCATTTAAAAAAGTAGATGGTCTTTATTACGTTAAACCTTACAAACACGAGTGTACCAATCTAGCTAATGATAATGATGAATCAGTTGACACTGTTTCAACTACTAAAAAGAAAACGAATTCATCAAACATTTATGAATGGCATAGAAAGCTTGGGCACATGAACGCCAAAGATTTAAAATTTGCACTTAAAAATGAAAATTTAATTGGCTTGAACTTTGATGCTTCGGAAATATTGTCTGAATGTGAGATCTGCATTCAAGCAAAACTGCATCGAGTACCCGCTCCTTGTAATAATACAACTCAACGAACTACACAATGCTTAGAAATCATTCATAGTGACGTATGTGGACCTATACGAACGCCCACAATAGGCGGAAACAAGTACTTTGTTACTTTTATTGACGACTATAGCCGATACAGTCGAGTGTACTTAATTAAAAACAAAAGCGATGTATTAGAAAAATTCAAAGATTTTAAGGAGTTGGCGGAAACGCACACAGGCAACAAAATTAAGTTTCTACAATCGGACAATGGTACTGAGTACATAAATAAGGAGTTTGATGCCTATCTAAAACGTTGCGGAATACAGAGAAGGCTATCCGCGCCTTATACCCCAAACCAAAACGGAATCGCTGAACGTAAAAATCGTACCCTCATTGAGAAAGCGAGAGCAATGATGATTGATGCAAAGGTACCAATGAAACTCTGGGGTGAAGCAGTTTTTACTGCAAACTACTTATCAAACAGAAGTATAAATAGCGCCATTCAGAATCAGACGCCATTTGAACGATGGATCGGTAGAAAACCATGTGATAATCATTTGTTCGTGTTTGGCTGCAAAACGTTTGTTCTGTTGAAAGGTACTAATAATCACAAATTTGCGCCAAAAGCAATTCCTGGAATGTTTGCAGGGTATTCTGAAACATCGAAAGCATTCAGAATTTTCATACCTTCAATGAACAAAATAATTGTGTCAAAAGATGTTCGAGTAATGAAAGCAATGTTTTACAATGAAACTAATAGAAATGAACTTTCAAGTCAGTTTAGTGATGAAGAGTTTTTACATAAACAACTTGATCAAACATTATCTCAACAAACATCAGGCAAACAAGTGACTATAGCACTTGACGACGATGAAAAAGATAGCGCTGTTGATCAAAACAACGATGAATATTCACAACAACATTTACTCAACGGTAACGAACCTCTGAACAACGTTGAAGAGGAATCCACAGTTGGTACAATGGCTTTGCGGGACAGATCTAAAATCACACCTCCAAAACGTTATGATGATTTTATTTAGCAGCGGCCGAGGAAGTGGAGAATCTATAGAAGCCTAAAGAGCCTGTAACCTTCAAAGAGGCAATGCAATCTCCTGACAAAGAAAAATGGCAAGAGGCCATGCACAGTGAAATGACTTCACTTAAAGAGAACCAAACTTGGGATCTAGTTGACTTGCCCAAAGGTCGAAAAGCCCTACCATGTAAGTGGGTTTATAAAGTAAAAATGAACCCAAATGGTACTGTCGAAAGGTTTAAAGCCAGAATGGTAATCAAGGGTTACTCCCAACAACCTGGAGTGGACTATGATAAAACGTTCAGTCCAGTGATCCGTATGAGCACAGTACGAGCATTGTTAGCCATAGCTGCTCAAGAAAATCTAAAACTTTACCAATTTGATGTATCGACTGCCTTTCTGAACGGTGAGGTTGATGAAGAAATTTACATGAAACAACCTGACGGTTATCAGGATGGTACGAAACGAGTCTGTAAATTGCGACGTAGCCTATATGGACTAAAACAAGCACCGCGTTGCTGGAACACGTGTATTGCTGAGTTCCTACAGAAATCTGGTTTTCAACAGTGTGAAGTGGATCCATGTTTATATATTCGAATCAAAGGACGAACCAAAGTTTTCATTGGTCTTTACGTTGACGACGGACTCGTACTGTACAACACAGCTACAGCAGGAACCGAATTTATCAATGAATTGAAAACAAGATTCAAGATTACTACAAAACCTGCTTCGTACTTCCTTGGAATGGAAGTCAACGTGCGAAAAGACAACATCACACTGTGTCAAAAGGCCTACACTAATAAAATTTTAGAAAAATATAGAATGACCAATTGTAAGTCTGCTCCAACTCCAATTGTCAAAGAAAATGAAATTGAGGAGGAAGAGGAAAATATGGAAATAAACTTTCCTTACAGGCAAGCCGTGGGTGCGTTGGCTTATCTATCAGTAGGCACAAGACCTGATATTTCATATGCAGTGAGTGTCGCATCCAGAAACCTCGCAGCACCTGCTAAGAAGGATGTATTGCTTGTAAAACGCATCTTTCGGTACTTAAAAGGAACCCAACAGAACGGGCTCGTTTTTACGAAAAATTCTCCTTCACATTTAGTTTGCTACAGCGACTCTGATCATGCAGGAGACAAAACTACCGGAAGATCCACATCTGGAATGGTGTGCTTATTTTCTGGAGCTGCTATTAGCTGGAGAAGCCAGAGACAAACGACTGTGTCCATCTCTTCAACTGAAGCCGAAGTAAAAGCAGCAAGCGAATCCGCACAAGAAATTTTGTGGTTGAATCGCTTACTCAACAACCTGATTGAAGTCGGGAAACCAGTATTGAATCTGGATAACGAATCAGCTGTGAAACTTGCGCATAACCCGAAGTATGAATATCACAAGCGCACGAAACATATAAAACTGAAACATTTCTTCATTAGAGAATGTGTTAGCAATGGAGAATTTGAAGTTCAGCAAGTTTCTTCAGAACTGCAATTGGCTGACATGTTAACCAAACCACTGTTTGGTCCCAGACTGCAAAACATATTATGTTCAAGAGTGGGATTGAAGAATTTATCCTCAAATTCTGAAAAACTACTGGGAATGTGAAGTATGCATATCATACTATCTATGATCATCTGATCTCTATGTTTGCATTGCTAAGCAACACATATTGTTGTTTTTACTGTTATATAAAAACTATATATGTTTCCTTGTGAAAAACTGTCTATAATAAATAAAACAGCTTCCTACTTTATTAACGTTTATTTCTGTAACATCACCACAAACATCAAACCTTCCTCTGAACATCAGATGAACTTAACATTAACTCATTTTTATCACAACCTGTGACTGAATACAACAAATAAAGATTTTGATGAAAAGGTTGTCATTAGTTCCATTTGGCACCCAGTAGCTGTTTCTTTTTATGTACACTGCTCGAAAGAGGAAGAAGGTGAATTAAAATTGAGCAATTGTTACATATGCGAAAAATCGGGACAAAATCAATAGGCCTTCGGGACGCGGGACGATATCATCGAATTCGGGACTGTCCCGGGAAATTCGGGACGGGTGGCAACTCTGCTCAACATCCAACCAATCCAACATCTAGTCCCAAACTAAGCATAGCTGGTATTATGGGTACTAGACAACTTTTTTTTGTAAAGAAAGACATATTATACATAGAAAACACACAAACTCTGAAATAATTATTATTTACATTTCACACAAACATTTGGTCTGACCTGGGAATCAAACCCGAGACCTCAAGCACAGCATTTGCATATGCTACTACCGTGCCACTAAGGCAGTCACATTATTGGGCCTCTGTTCTCACACTCATCAACTATGGTATGAATGCTGTTATTTTCAGTTGTGTGTGTGGGTAGTACTGGACGGTCAAGTTGACTCATTTGTGCTGAAACCGCATAGCTATTTATAATAATGTTACAGTTATCATACCTCTATGAGTATTATTATATAAAGGAACTTACCACACTATTTGAAGTGGTTTTAGGTTTTACATGAACAAAATGAAGGTCCAGCCCTTGAATTTTAGTCATGAAATGATTGTATTTGTTTAAGAATCTCTCTCTTTCTCTATAGTTGATGTTTTTCCAGAAGTCCAATACACGCTTTAAGAATCTTGTGTTGAAGCCATGTTTGAAACCAGAGTGTTCAAGTGGACTTGTGAAAGGGCGTGAGTGTAGCAGCCTTTCTTTAAGATCATTTACTATCTGCGAAATTTAAAAAATAATGAAACATGCATATATACATTACAACATTCCATAGCTGGACATAGGAATCTTTTCCATGTCACTAGCGTTGATCCTAGATAGAAACAAGTAAAATTTAAAATAGGACTGATTTCCATTAAACATAGCTAAGAACACTCCGGCCTAATTCAACTATTGAACAAAAATTACACAGAAATACATGTCAAACTTATAACAAAAACATGAAAGGAATACCCAACTTTGTACTACCAAAATTATAAAAATACAATGAAACATAAATACTTAAATACATGATTATTGTAGAGTATTAGTTCTAAATAATTTCTACATATCATCAGCTCATTGCTGGACCTTAGCTCTCTTTAGAAAGGAGGTTTTAAGGCTTACCATATCTAGCTTGCCAGCCAGAAGATCAGTTTAAGCTTTGTTGTTAGTATCATACAACCTATCACATTGATGTTGTTCTCTGCAGTTTATTCCTTTCATCTTTGTGCATGAGATAATTCATATACCTAATTCAACTTACCACTTCCTCAAATTCAATGGTGTATGGTCGTATTGATTTATCTACTTCCATGTCAATTGGGTACGGGCCCCACCATTCTTCCAATTCTATGCGTGGCATTGGAGGGATTGTAGTGATAGTATTGTGATAATTCCATACCAATGCAGCCAGTGCTACTACCGTCAAGGTAAAGAATATAGATGACTGGAAAGAAATTAAGAAAAGGTATTTTTTTTTCTATAGTTCCTAATTTAAAAAATCAGTAATACAGTTACATACATAAAATAAAATAGAAATAAGAGAACTGACTATACTCATGGTTCGATCGTCTATTTCTTCCTTTCTTGGTTGCGATGATTTCATATTATGAGCCATTCTCTCAGCAACCTTGTTTTATTTCTGTAACACATGACAATAGAATACTGGTATTAGGTAATGTGGTGGTGTAGGTAATGGTAACTTCGACATTGTAAAGCAATGAATTCTTATCATTGACCATAATTTGCTTAAATATACTAAATTACAGGTACATAATTCTTACCTTTTATAATCTGAACAAAGTCTAATATTTTAGATGTATAATTATGTATATTCCACTTTAATAATTATCTTATTATCAGATAAATGTAAAATCTAATACCAATTTATGATCGATCGACCGGCAGGCAGGCGCAACCGGCATTTGATACTATTTGATAATTGATAATGATAACCAGTGTTGCAAGCTTCCAAAGTCGTAACTCCTCTTAAACTAATTTAAATACTCTTCAAATCAGTGCTGGATTTACATATTTGCCGCCCCAAAGCTTTAAAATTTTTGCCGCCCCTACTGACTCCTAAAGGTAATTCCTTTCTTTAGAAAATAATCTAGTTACTTGATTATTTTTACAACTTATTTTGTTTTTCAAGCTAAGCAAAACTTGGTTTTTACTGCACTACTTATAATGTTTGGTAGGCTAAGGAAAATACGTAAGTAAGGCCCGATACTGCTAACCATGCACCTTTTTTTTTGTTTTCACGGGGAAGGCTTTTCGCACTATACCCTCCGTGGGGGAGACAGAGGGCGTGTGTGGGACTCCCGTCGAACCGGTCTACTCACTATGTCCCGCGGTGGCCTGCCTCGGCAGTTGGGAGGAGCTCCAGGAACGCATCAGCGACTTCTGGATTCCCCCCTGCCTTACCCATGACTGGGGTACATCTCAGGGTTATCAATAAATTACCCTTGGGACAAGACGATATCGTGCCTCTCGCCGTTTTACACAGTAAAAGGCGGGACACCGACCCGCCCCAGACGACACCCTCTAGCCGCACCGGGTGTCGCCTGCTCAAGTCGCTTGCAGTGGTCACATTTCCCTAAGATGTGGCCGCAACGATCCTTAGGCAACGATTGGGGACTAGCCTCTACCGCGTCCCCTTCGACGCCTCCTTCGAGCGGGATCGGCCCTTTCCCGATCCCGCTCTGCGTACTCCTTCTGGAGCATTAAGTTCTCATAGAATGGGACCTCGGCCTCCCATCCTTCATCACTCACCAGCAGTGCCGCGATCAATACTGGCGGTTAGAGGGTTCGTCCGATCTGACCGGCTAGGTCTCGACGCTCGGACTCCCACGCAGGGCAGTCCTCCAGTGTGCTGGGCGGAATCCCGGTCGGACCCGCAGTGGTGGCATTGTGCCGTAATCTCACGTCAGATTCTATTCAGATATTCACCGAAACAACCATGTCCAGAGAGTATCTGAGTAGGTGACACAGTCGGTCCTCTCTATCCAAGCTTCGAAGCTAGGCACAACGGCTCCAACAGAGCGTTTTGTGTTTCGAGTCGTGTCCCCCAAGCCCGTAGGGCTTGCATGTGTGCGTTCGGCCGTAGCATTTCAGGCTTATAATCCGGCGCTGTCCCTTCGCATTCCGACCGACAGAACGAATTTGGTCGTAGACCATCCCATCCATGTTGGCCAGAATGTCGAAGGGTTGAGATCGCGACAGGATCGTCGCTGCCTCATACGAGATCGTACGGTAGCCCCGTACGATCCGAATGGCCATCAGCCGCTGCAGACTCCTAAGTTGAGCCTTACAGCGGGAGGAAACGGCCAGGTCCTTAGGCCAGACGGGTGCCCCGTAGAGGACCATGGATCGCACGACGCCCATATAGAGGCAGCGAACTTCTTTCCTTGGTTCCCCGAGATTGGGCAGCATACGATGTAATGTCTCTGCTACCCCTAGAACCCGGCGACTTATCGCCCAAAATGCTCTTCGAAGCTCCACCAACTGTCCAGGATGAGGCTATGTACTTCATGTACAGGCCCATCCGGACTTCAGTGTCACCCACTCGGAGGCGCGAGCTGAGTGGTTCCTGGCGCTTACGTAGGATATCGAACCAAATCGCCTCTGTTTTCTGGGGTGCCACCCTTAGGCCCAGCTCACGAGTCTTTTCCACAACACAAGCCACTTCCTGCTCGGCGAGCAGAAGCACTTCGTCGAAGCGTGACCCTTTGGCCAGTATTAGGGTATCGTCGTTATGAGCCCAATACAGAGCCCTGAGGAACCCCGCAATACACTTCCCTTCTTCGATTCTCCACCCCGATCCAATCCACAAACTTCACCGTCATGTCGCGCAGATAGGCCTCTATGATCTAAACATGCACCTGTCAACGTCAATATATTCAAGAGATGGCAGTATTTGGTCGGCGGCGGAGTGTGGAGGAGGTACGTGAGCGAGTGAATAAAATTCCAGTTCTGCCAACCGACACGACCTAGACAGCTCCAGGTGCACAGTTACCAATGTCAAAATATTGCACATTCGATAAACGTTATTAACTGATTTTAATTGAACTCAATTTAACAAAAAAATTAAAAACAATATTAAATTGAAATTAATAATAATAAGACCTTCGTCCAGCAGTGGACAGCGATAGATTGACACTATATAATAATAAAAAATCGGACATCTCACTCACAACGTCATCTAGTCCCAAACTAAGCAGAATTTGTAGGTCGGTCCGCCTCAGGGAGGTGCTGGACACTAGCATACCGTCTGTAAGCTGGAAGAGGGGAAAGCTGGTCAAACTCCAGAAGACAGGACGGTCTGCCGATTCAGTCACGGCCTATAGGTCCATCGTGTTTGAGTTTTGAGAGGGTGCTCTCTGCCCGCATCGTCCGGCAACTATGCGAGGTGGGCCCTGATCACCATTCATCATTGGACACCCAATTCGGATTTTACCAAGGGCGTTCGACGGTCAATGCCATATTGCGCCTGAGAGCCGTGACCGAAGAGGCAGGAAGCAGTGGCGGCGTGTTATGTCTATGGACATCGCCAATGCATTTGATAGTCTGCCATTTAGCTGCAACAGGTAAACACTCCTCTATCACAGAGTGCCCGAGTACCTGAGGCGGCTAGTGGCAGACTATTTAGACGAGCGACCGTCATGTCCGAGGGCCAAGATGGTGTTTTGAGACGTCGGGCCAAGTCGTGTTTCGCATCGATCAGTCCTCGGATCACTCCTGTGGAACATGGGATACGTCAGACGTCAAGCACAGGCCCTTCGAAGGCGTCTCCCCCTGGGCTGGACGTAATCTGTTACGACGATGACACTCTGACTACAGCCAGGGCGGTGAACTTTCAGGTTGGCCACAACGGGAGTCTCCCTGGTGGTTGGGCGACTTGAGGCACTGGGCTTACTGGTGGCCCTGGATAAGACGAAGGCCCTTTTTCTCCATGGGCCCGTCGTAAGCCACTCTTCTTCTTTCCACTCTTCCGCCGCCCACACCGGTGCACCGTAGTGCACCGGTGTGGGCGGCGGGTCTGACCGTCCAAAATAGGGCACGCCTCTGGTGACCCCAGAGGATATTGGCGGTTAGAGCCATACACGACATCATCTATGCCATGGTAATGCTGTCCTGAGTGTGGCCGCAAATGGACGGAATTCGAACCGTCGCTGCATTCTACTGCGCCAAGTGTCGTGGGTTCCTACGTGGGAGAAGACTTTGTGCAATTCACAAATTGTTGTCCTAAGTCTGGGTGTTCTCTGTGTTCCTTTAAGTATGTTTATAAAGCCCCCCGCAACACAGGATTTATACTAATAATGCGAGTACGGTCATTTAAAAAAAAAATGTGTGTCCGCAACCTTACTTTTTTTCTGTACCAATTTATTTTTTGGGCCATTTTGCCGCCCCCCCAATTCTGCCGCCCCAAGCTTCAGCTTTTTCAGCTTCTATGGTAAATCCGGCCCTGCTTCAAATGGAAGTTTAGAAAGGTCTTTTAGTAGCAATTATAGCCTGTAACGAAGGTGATAGGATTTATAAGAAATAAATTTGGTTTATAAAATTTTATAAAACCTTTGGAATATTTTTCAACCCTCTTGAAATTATCTATTAGTGGCTCTAAGCTAGTAATATTTTTATAAACTGGATAACATTGTGAGTATTGTATTTTTTTTAATGGAATTAGTATTCTATTCTATCTTTTGACTGCTATCGGCTTACTTCATTCGGGGAAAATTCTTGAAGCTGGTAATGCAACAGATGACAACAGGCATTGCTGGTATTGCTAGTAGTAAAATAATAATTTAATAGAAAGCTGTTTGGCCAAATTTTTATATAAAGATAAGATAAGATAAGAAAAAAAACAAAAATTCATAATTTTTCAACAGTGGTTAGATATAACGCATATTATACTTTGTTTTTGTTTAATAAAAAGACAACTCCCGCATTAGAAATACAACTTTCCTGTGTCACTGGTGACTTTATAAACATACATGAAAAGGACACAAAGACACAAAAACAAACAATCTTTGTGTGATTCACAATTTGTTGTTCTGAGTCTGGGCTCAGAACAACAAATTGTGAATCACACAAAGATTGTTTGTTTTCCCACGTAGGATTTGAACCATGCAGTCAACTATGCAGATACTACTGTCTCAAACGCATCTTCCAAGCACCGTAGAATCTCAGAATCATTTAAAATATGTCATCAGCTTCCCAAATCCAGTCGTGATTCAATTAAATTATCTATCTAACTAGATATTGCTAGGAACAAACACTGGCTAAATGATTAAGTAATTGTGGGTTCTTTGGAGTTAGGATACATTTTTGTAAACTAAGCTAATATAATCGTTAACATCTGAGTCGAAACACGTCAAAGCAACCTCCGCCAAGAATCCTCACATCAACCGGTTCTGTGCTGCTCGTATTCAACGGGTCTATGCAAACCACCAGGACTGGGTCATCGAACCAACTTGTAGAGGGCCTTACCCATGCTCCATCTTTCAGAACGTTATCGCTACTCCAGAACTTTTTAGCCCCATCGGCAGTTTTATCAGCGAGCAATGTGTCCCACCCACTGCCACAATGGTCTGGAAAGTTTCTGGGCAATTTCGGTGACCTTGGTTCATCTGTAGATCTTTTTATTAATGATTCGATTACGTAGAGAAATTCCGAGCAATTGACCTCTTCATTGCTCTTTGCATTGAGCTTTCTTATGAAGCCCGTAAGCCCCTTATATTTACCTATTTTACATTGTGAACGCTATATAAAATTGAAACAGAAGCGCTCACAGCCGAGTGCCCTTAGGTGATTGGAACAATCACCGAGGGTGAGCACCGACGGCGCGGTCAGACCTAAATGTGTGACCTTTTGTGGCATGATATGTTATGAGCTTTTCCGTTATTCGGAGGTCTCTAAGCAGTCGGTCCCGGCTGTTATCATAAGATAAGCTTAATTGGATTCCTTCTGGCGGCCTTAACACATCCAACGGAAAGATTAGGTAGCCACAAGGTGTCGTGTCAGTCCCCAACCCGGGTTGGGAACACGTATGGCAATCCTGAGAGGAGATCCCAGCCCAGAAGTGCGACATTATCGGTTATTGATTGACATTGTGAAAGTCATATTCGTGGAAACTGGAGTGTTTAGGATACTTAAAAATTTCTATGTAGCAATATATTATTATAGTACATTTTTAATCAACTTTCAGAAGGAGGAAGTTCTATATACCAAGGTATGTATGTATTTTTTTTCAATATCTTATTACTATCGTTTTAGCGAAGTTAAACTAAAATCACGCATATAGAAAACTTAGTTTTCTACAGCATTTATGTTTTTTAATTCTTATTAATTCTAGTATTCAAATACTTATCACTACATAGTATAAAACAAAGTCGCTTTCTCTGTCCCTTTGTATGCTTAAATCTTTAAAACTGTGCAAAGGATTTTTATGATTTTTTTTTAATAGGTAGAAAGATTTAAGAGGAAGGTTTTTATGTATAACACATGCATAATATAGTAGATAATAATTCTAGAGGTTTGTAATGTGATGCTTTTTACGCTTATATTGCAAACGCTGGCTGTACCCTACGAGATAGATCAAAAAAATGTACTACAGTATTGTACATCTTAAAAAGGTCTACAAAAAAATCCGCGATGGTATATGTCTATTAAGGATAACCCACAATAACCATTTTTTTATTTTTTTCTTTTTACGAGAAATAATAATTACAGAAGAAATAATTACAGAAGAGTACAGAAGAATACAGAACAAAAGAGAACAGAAGAATACAGAATAGAAGAGAACAGAAGAACACAGAAAAGATGACAACAGTACAATAGTATAGAATAGAAAAGAACAGAACAGAAGACAACAGTAGAATAGAATAGTATAAAAAAGAAGAATACAGAACAGAAGAGAACAGAAGAATACAGAACAGAAGACAATAGTAGAATAGAATAGTATAGAATAGAAAAGAAGAGAACAGAAGAATACAGAACATAAGAGAACAGAAGAATACAGAACAGAAGAATACAGAGGAGAACAGAAGAATACAGAACAGAAGAGAAAAGAAGAATACAGAACAGAAGAGAACAGAAAAATACAGAACAGAAGAAAACAGAAGAAAGCAGGAGAGAACAGAATAGAGAAGAACAGAAGAATACAGAACAGAAGACAACAGAAAAATACAGAACAGAAGAAAACAGAAGAAAGCAGGAGAGATCAGAATAGAGAAGAACAGAAGAAAACAGAACAGAAGACAACAGTATAACAGAATAGTATAAAATAGAAGACAACAGTAGAATAGAATAGTATAAAATAGAAAAGAACAGAAGAGAACATAACAGAAGAGAACAGAAGAATACTGAACAGAAGAATACAAAACAGAAGAATACAGAAAAGAAGATAACAGAAGTATAAAGAACAGAAGAGAACAGAAGAATACAGAACAGAAGAGAACTCATGCAGAACAGAAGAATACAGAACAGAAGAATACAGAACAGAAAACAACAGTAGAATAGAATAGTATAAAATAGAAAAGAACAGAAGAGAACAGAACAGAAGAGAACAGAAGAATACTGAACAGAAGAATACAAAACAGAAGAATACAGAAAAGAAGATAACAAGAAGTATAAAGAACAGAAGAGAACAGAAGAATACAGAACAGAAGAGAACTCATACAGAACAGAAGAATACAGAACAGAAGAATACAGAACAGAAGAATACAGAACAGAAGAATACAAAACAGAAGAATACAGAAAAGAAGATAACAGAAGAATACAGAACAGAAGAGAAGAATACAGTACAGAAGAATACAGAACAGAAGAGAACAGAATGGAGAAGAACAGAAGAATACAGAACAGAAGAGAACAGAAGACTACAGAACAGAAGACAACAGTAGAATAGAATAGTATAAAATAGAAGAATACATAACAGAAGAGAACAGAAGAATACAGAACATAAGAGAACAGTAGAATACAGAACAGAAGAGAACAGAACAGAAGAGAACGGAAGAATACTGAAAAGAAGAATACAAAACAGAAGAATACAGAAAAGAAGATAACAGAAGTATACAGAACAGAAGAATACAGAACAGAAGATTACAGAACAGAAGAGAACTCATACAGAACATAGGTATACAGAACAGAAGAATACAGAACAGAAGACTACAGAACAGAAGACAACAGTAGAATAGAACAGTATAAAATAGAAGAATTCATAACAGAAGAGAACAGAAGAATTCAGAACAGAAGAATACAGAACAGAAGAATACAGAACAGAAGATAACAGTAGAATAGAATAGTATAGAATAGAAAAGAACAGAACAGAAGAAAATAGAAGATTACAGAACAGAAGAATACAGAACAGAAGAGACCACATGAATACAGAATAGAAGAATACAGAAAAGAAGAAAACAGGAGAGAAAAGAAAACAGAACAGAAGAGAACAGAAGAATACAGAAAAGAAGAAAACAGGAGAGAAAAGAAAACAGAACAGAAGACAACAGTGGAATAGAATAGTATAAAATAGAAAAGAACGAAGAGAACAGAACAGAAGATAACAGAACAGAACAGAAGAGAACAGAAGAATACAGAACAGAAGACTACAGAACAGAAGACTACAGAACAGAAGACAACAGTAGAATAGAAACAGAAATGTGCGGGATTGCTACCATGTACCTTTTTGTTGGTGAGTATCCGATATTTCGGCACTGTTGCAAGCGCCATGATCACGGAGTAACTGAAGATCTTGCGGGTGGGATGTTATTGGCAGACATATCGGTCTACCCTCTTTCGCAGTCTTTTTCTACGATCGTCCCCGGTACCACTGGTCACTAACTCACTACTCACTCGTAACTGTTCTAGACACACAACACTAACAGTATCCGATCGCGAAACTCTAACTATAGTTTGTTGATTACGCCGGTTTTTGCACGTTCGAATCACAGGATTCCAGACATTTGACAATTGAAACCCATCCTCACGATTGAAATTCTTGTATTTAGTAATTTCAATCGCTTCCCTGACCAATCTAGGTATGTAGTGGCGTTCTGTCGTAATTATCTGTGGGTTATGGAACTCAATCCAGTGATTTGGGCCCGAGTCAATCAAATGCTTCGCGATTGCCGATTTCTGTTCGTCATTGTTTTTGACCGCTTTTATGTGTTCGTTCATGCGGCATGCGATGGTACGTTAAGTTTGGCCGATATATGAACTCCCACAGCTGCAGTCAATCTTGTAGACACCAGGCTTCTCCAAAGGGAAACTGTCTTTAGGGGATCGGAGACATTGTGCCACTTGTCTGAATGGAGTGAAGACAGTATTGAGTGAAAACTTATTAAGTACGTTTGAGATCTTGTCTGTCACTCCTTTTATATATGGCAAAAATGCTGGTTGTCTGTCTACCCTGTCGATTCTCTGGTGACTGACTTTGTGTCTAGGTGGACACTTCACCCTATATCCGTTGTTCCGTAGGACGCACCGAACATGCTCGAGCTCATGGTCTAGGTGTTGGTCGTCACACAAATCATATGCACGATTTGTCAATGAAGTAACCACGGAGTTGATGTGTCTAGGGTGATGGTGAGAGCTTGCATTGAGATAGCGGTCAGTATGAGTTGACTTTCGGAAGACAGAGTGGCTCAGTGAACCGTCGCTCCGCACACCAATTTTCACGTCCAAAAACGCTAGGCTTCTGTCGTCCTCTGTCTCGTACGTGAAGTTAATCTTCGGATGGATGTTATTTAAATTTGTCAGATGGGACTCCACATCATGCCTGTTTCCCCTCAACACACAGAATACGTCATCAACATACCTTTTCCACAATTTAATCTCAGTGGGTGCAGTGGCGAGTTCCCTTTCTTCAAAAAACTCCATCCAAATGTTTGCAATCACTGGAGCTACGGGACTGCCCATAGCTACTCCATCTATTTGAAGATAGTATTGGCCCCGGTATATAAAGAAGTTAGTTGATAAACAATGATGCAGCAGTGTGACATATTCCATCGGGATGTTATTAGCTTGTAACTTCACTTTAACCACTTCCAGGCAATCTGCAACTGGTACATTTGTAAAGAGTGATTCTACGTCAAAACTGACCATCAACTCATTTACGTCAACCTTTTGTTGGTGCAAGATTGATATGAAGTGACGCGAGTCCTTGACAACGGACGACGTCCCGCCCACTAGTGGCTGCAATACCCTCGCCACGTGTTTCGCTAGATCGTATGTAGGTGAGTCTATCTGACTAACAATTGGTCTTAAGGGCACATTCCGCTTGTGTATTTTCGGCAAACCATACAGCTTCGGGGGTTGAGCATTTCTGGGGCGCAATAAATACTTGGACGTATCTTCATCAAGGGTGTCTGCGCATTGTTTTATAAGTGAGCGAGTGCTTCTGTCTGTTCTCGAAAGACAGTTTCCCTTTGGAGAAGCCTGGTGTCTACAAGATTGACTGCAGCTGTGGGAGTTCATATATCGGCCAAACTAAACGTACCATCGCATGCCGCATGAACGAACACATAAAAGCGGTCAAAAACAATGACGAACAGAAATCGGCAATCGCGAAGCATTTGATTGACTCGGGCCCAAATCACTGGATTGAGTTCCATAACCCTGTAACAACCTTTTTTTGTTAATATTAGTAATTCGATTTCATAACAAAATACAGAGACATATTTGGGTGAGCGCCATCTTTCTCAGCTTAGCGGTAGCTCTTACGCATCTATCTTATTCGGTTTTAGATAAATTTTCACCCGCGAGTCGTCAGATGGCGTTTTCACGCTTAAATATATCACTGATGTGATTAATACTCTGTGTTGAATTTCGCTCTATGTTTAATCTATGGTCAAAAGTCTGCTTTTGTCTCTGAGAATCAGATGATGTTTTTTGAGTTTTGAAAGGAGGGTGGGAGTTTTATTCCAGAGGGACCTTGAAATGCAATATAAAGGGCAAGCCATCATTCCCCGGGGAAAGCATTCTTAGTTCTACTGCGATATTGTGCATAGCTCTGCCTGTCTTAGTGTTGGTTCGTGAAGAATTCCTGTTGTGTAACCCGCTATCCAAAGTGGTGAGAAATCTGTTTTTTATTTAAACTATATTTCTTTGTGCCAATATCTGTTAGTTTGATTAAGTACTTAGGATTATTATCTCTTTTTCCTAGGGTTCCAAGGATTGATTTCAAGGTTTAGTTCGAGAATTATACCAAGAAACGTTCAAGTACGTTAGTAACGTGGCCTACATAGGCTGTACCTTCGGGCACTATCCACGGGGCCCACCAGCTGTGAGTGGGTTATCTGGCGTGCAGAGGTGATCGGTGTAAAGGAGAACAACCTCACGTACAACAAATCTCCTAGGCTTGCCACTGGGTCACGCAGGGGTTTATAATTCACTAATCATATTTTTTACTAATACCTACTTTTGTCCACCGGTTCTTCCGTGACGGACCAACGAGCCATTACATCCAGTCTACTGGGTGTAAAAATCAATTTTATCTACAACCTACAGGCGGTTCCAAGAAGAAGTAGCCAAGATCAATAAGATTATATATTGTTAAACAACCCACCTTAGTAAATTTTGTATACTTTCTAGATTTAAGCTGTGGTACTATTGGCACCTTGCCAATTATTGTGAATATATCTGTGTGAAACTGGTGAGTTGTTTCTTTGAATTCCTTGAATTACTGCGAGGCACACATGGTTAATCCTCTGTGAGATCAAGGCGCCCTTCTAACTCATGCTCACTGCTATTGGCTACCCGGGGAGTAACCTTGCCTAACAGAAAGGGTTACAACCCACAGATAATTACGACAGAACGCCACTACATACCTAGATTGGTCAGGGAAGCGATTGAAATTACTAAATACAAGAATTTCAATCGTGAGGATGGGTTTCAATTGTCAAATGTCTGGAATCCTGTGATTCGAATGTGCAAAAACCGGCGTAATCAACAAACTATAGTTAGAGTTTCGCGATCGGATACTGTTAGTGTTGTGTGTCTAGAACAGTTACGAGTGAGTAGTGAGTTAGTGACCAGTGGTACCGGGGACGATCGTAGAAAAAGACTGCGAAAGAGGGTAGACCGATATGTCTGCCAATAACATCCCACCCGCAAGATCTTCAGTTACTCCGTGATCATGGCGCTTGCACATAACAGAAGAGAAAAGAAGAATACAGAACAGAAGAGAACAGAAGAATACAGAATAGAAGAATACAGAATAGAAGAATACAGAACAGAAGACAACAGTAGAATAGAATAGTATATAATAGAACAGAACAGAAGAATACAGAACAGAAGAGAACAGTAGAATAGAATATTATAAAATAGAAGAATACATTGTAACATTTTTTTTTAACCTTAATTCTACGAGAGGATAACCAAGTATTCAGAATTGATTTTATGTACCTATAGCGCCACCTTTGGCAAACCGTGATTTTTTCTCCTCTGTCTGACAACTGCATGTTAGATTTGTTTTCACTAACGAAGCGAGAGGTGGCGTTCATGTCATTCGTTAAACAAGATTTGACCAAAAAGATTTTCAGGTCTATGGTACGTATTTAATCTGTGGTCTGGTTTGTCTTTGGAAAGCGTATGATGTTATTTTATTTTGTAAGAGGGTGGGATTTTTATTCCAGAAAAGTCCTTGAAATAGAATATAAAAGCCAGTATTAGTTCCTCAAAGGACTATTCTGTGTCTCGCTGTGAACATATTGTGATCCTGCCCGTCGTAATTAAGTAGTTGTGAAGAAATCTCTGCTGATCTGTCCCGCTGTTGAAGTGGTGAGAATTTGAATTCTTTTTACTGTATTTCTCCAGTTTATTTGTTTGCGAGATTATTTGCTTAGGATGTTAATCTCTTTTCTAGGGTCCAAGATTCTATCCAAGATTCTATCCAAGATTTTATCATCAAGGTTTTGACCAAGGTTTTGTCACATATCCTTCTAAGGATTGGTGCTTCGGTTTCCTTACTGGGCCTACAGTGTGGCAGTCTCGAGAGCCGCCTATTCTGCGATAGCGCATCTCCTGCCAAAGAGGATCACGTATGGTTTTTATAACCTAATTGACATACCTCTGGTTAATATCTTATTTTATTTGTTCACCGGTACCTACGCTTACTCCGCGACCATACAATGAGGGACCCCAGGGACCACAGCGGGGTAGCCGTGTTCTATCGACAGACGCCTGCACGTCCCGGTCGACCCCCCTTAAACCCAGGGAGGCTTAAGGGATAAACTTTTTTTATTGACAACCCTCTATATTAGATATAAGAAATTAGATATAAGAATGTTAGATAAAAGAATCTAAATTAGCTATAAGGATAGAATTAAGATACTTGTTACTGTTTTGGTTTTAAATGAATTATAGATATGTGTGTGAACCTGAAATGACTTTTCCTTGAAGAGTAACCTGACCGCCCATCTGCACACTTGCACACCCACATCTTTCTTCTCTTTGTTTTGCTTCGAATTTAAATTCTACTTTTTGAACGGCGCCCTGAGCATCTCTTGTTCTGCTGACTGTGCCGTCGGTGAGTAATTCCCCCTGGTAGGGCTAGGGCCAACTATAAACCCCCCTTTACCGGGGCTAGGGGTTACAAATTGGCGCACCAACGTTTGGCTTATAAACCGAACCTCTCTGTGTGTGTGCTGTGCGTGGGTGTTCGGGTTGAACTTCAAGGAAACCTTCCGTCCGATACGTCCCAGGACGTTAATTGGTTTTGCGTTTGCAGTACGCATATAATTAACATTTGTTTGCATTTTTTCAGTGCATCTTACCACCTCTTATGCGGCATGCAAACACTAAATTCAAAATTAACATAAATTTTATTACTGCAAATTATTTGGTAAGTCTGGCTTTTTTAATTTGGTACTTTGTGTTTTGTGTTTCTGTGTTTTGTCTGTTTTGTCTTGTTCAGTTTCACACAATTATATATCTTTTGTGTCCCTTCTAGTGTGTTGAAGAAAAGTCACATAAGTGAGGGTAATTTTTTTTCACCACATTCTAGGTGTACCTACTTGTAGAAATAAGTTGTGCTAGCAGTGCACACCAAGTTATCACTTGGGTTATTATTTTAAAACTTAATTAGAACAAGGACATAGTTTCCTTATATCTAGACTTATATCTTTTCTATGGATATTGTTAATATCTGATGAAAACTTTTTTTCATCACTTTTTTAGAGTACCTACTTACAAAATAAGTGAGTGTCCTGTGAGCTTGTTATCTATATAGCAAGCACTCAATTCAAATACAATATTACCTAGTTTTAATAAGGATATTGTATTCCTTATATTGTGTTGAACAATTTAAATTCTTAATATATTGAAATTCTAACTATAAAACTTTGTAGCTAACAGTGAAACCTTTTATTACAATAGTACTTGATTATATTGGGTGTATTGTGTGCCTAATATCTTGAAAAATAATTTTAAATTTATTTCAGAACTTAAATTCGAATAAAACTTGCACTTCTTTTGTTTATAAAAAAGAATCTTCTAGAAAACTAAGAAACTTTGTTGTTAACTGCATAAAGAAGCAGGAATAAGTACCTGCAATTAATTTTAAACTTTAACATTAGCATTTAGAATCTCTTTGTGGAATTTAGAAACTTAATTGTTTTCTGCATTATATAGCAGGAATAAGTACCTGCAATTATTTTTTATTTTTGAAAATTAGCATTTTGAATCTTCTTTGAAGAACTTTAAACCAACTAATATAAATTAGTTTTATAGAATTGTTTTTGTAGAACATAGACTTGTGAATTACATTTAAACTCATTTACCAATATAAACACTTCCAACATATTGGTTACTTGTTTGTTTGAACTGTAATATCTGCACATAAATTAATATATACATTGTTGTAATCAACCTAGATTTTCTTTTGCAGGCTTAGGTTGTGTCATGACACTAAATAACCTTAGACTTTAAATTTTAATTGTGAATCATAACTTATTATCTTGACTTTGTATTTTAACTGTGAATCATTACTATAATCTTGTAACTGAGAACATTAACTCTGAACTCTTTTGATTTAGATTTGATGTTAGTATGAACTTATTATTGAGGTGTCAACTAGGTAACTTTGAATTGAAAACTTTAACTGTGAACTTAGAATTATAGTCTTATAATTTGGTACGTTAACTTAGAACTTCAATTTTTTTTCTTCATCATGGCCCAGTTGGTTAGGTGTAATAATTACCTGAAAAAGAATGAATTATTAACGAATGGTCTACTATTTAACTTTCAATTTTGAACTCTGGCTTGGAACTTTTGATTTAGTTTTTTTTTTTTGTTAACTTCAAGACACATAGATTTCTTTGAATGAGTTTATTAACGATTTGTCTGCTATGGGGTTTTCAGTTTCCTGTTGGCGCAGTGACAGTCTAAGGAGTGAGCTGCGAACTGCATTGTGTCTTCTCCGGCGTGGCAGCTCTAGTGCCAGCGCCTCTCTGTCCCTGCTTTTGCTGATACGAAGCTGTTTCTATGAACGTATGGTTTGAATGAGCTGTATATAGTTCGGTATTCAGGTGATCTTTTTTGAATCTATTTTTTTGAAATTTCATCTTATTATTAGAATCTAGTCACCTTAGTTTGTCAATGTGTGCTTAGGTGTCTTCTGAGATATCTCTGTTGATAGGTGGTGGTTTCGATTACCCCGCACTGGTAGGTGTCCGTGACCGGTTATGAGTAACTCTGTCTGTGTCTGTGTCTGCGGTCAGCGGTCACCTATTCTGTCTAAAAAAAAAAAATTTTTTTTCTCTCTGTACCTAACTGATTGAGTTTACTATGTACTTACTGAACTGTCTGTGTCTTTATGCTGTACACTAGGGAACTTGTACTTGGTCAACTTGAGCATAGACGCCTATTGTCTGGTGACTAGTATTTTGCTGTTTCCTCTCACATTTCTGCTAGTGGTGAGTGTCAATTGGTGTGTCTCCAGTAATGGTTGGATGTTTTGTGGTTGGTGACTGTGTGTGTCTTTGACGAATTAAAACAAGCCTACACGCTGTTGTGTCTGGTCCCTTGTCACCTGACACAGCTGTTGATGATGATGGTTGGGAGCTTTGTGGGTTGATGTGGCAGGACCATGCTAGTCCTGCACACAACTGTGTCTGCAAGTTGCAGTCTTTCTTTTATGTGGGGTAATGCCCTACTTGGCTTACACACATCCTTCTCTGCATGTTGCACTTCTCTTCACTTTGTACCGGGGTATGACTGGCCTAAGGCTCTAGTCTACCCGTCTTATATCCTAGTTACAGCGGGTCGTGACTGTAACAAGTTCGCCAAAGACAACGCACACTCATCGCCCGAGACATCTCACCTGCTGGTAGATTACATTAATTTGATACCTCACCGCTAACTCCTGTCCTTATGTTTAGGTCAGGCCTCTTTTTTTGAACACTTAAAACTTAGATATTATTCTGCTTGAACTCTTGTTGAAATTTGTATTAGTATTAGCTTTGGTAATTACTTGTTGTCACTTAAATTTTTTTTAGCTCTTAGTAGCGATTAAATTTAGATTCGTTGGGACTTTGGAATAGAATCTCTGTCTTATTGGGTGTTACTAACTTAGCCTTACTGTTTTGTAATTTTTTTAGATTTTTGTTCTTTTGTTACATAGGCAATCTTTTAATTTCCTTCGCACCCTGCTCAGGAAATTTCACGGGGGAGGGGGTACTGTAACATTTTTTTTTAACCTTAATTCTACGAGAGGATAACCAAGTATTCAGAATTGATTTTATGTACCTATAGCGCCACCTTTGGCAAACCGTGATTTTTTCTCCTCTGTCTGACAACTGCATGTTAGATTTGTTTTCACTAACGAAGCGAGAGGTGGCGTTCATGTCATTCGTTAAACAAGATTTGACCAAAAAGATTTTCAGGTCTATGGTACGTATTTAATCTGTGGTCTGGTTTGTCTTTGGAAAGCGTATGATGTTATTTTATTTTGTAAGAGGGTGGGATTTTTATTCCAGAAAAGTCCTTGAAATAGAATATAAAAGCCAGTATTAGTTCCTCAAAGGACTATTCTGTGTCTCGCTGTGAACATATTGTGATCCTGCCCGTCGTAATTAAGTAGTTGTGAAGAAATCTCTGCTGATCTGTCCCGCTGTTGAAGTGGTGAGAATTTGAATTCTTTTTACTGTATTTCTCCAGTTTATTTGTTTGCGAGATTATTTGCTTAGGATGTTAATCTCTTTTCTAGGGTCCAAGATTCTATCCAAGATTCTATCCAAGATTTTATCATCAAGGTTTTGACCAAGGTTTTGTCACATATCCTTCTAAGGATTGGTGCTTCGGTTTCCTTACTGGGCCTACAGTGTGGCAGTCTCGAGAGCCGCCTATTCTGCGATAGCGCATCTCCTGCCAAAGAGGATCACGTATGGTTTTTATAACCTAATTGACATACCTCTGGTTAATATCTTATTTTATTTGTTCACCGGTACCTACGCTTACTCCGCGACCATACAATGAGGGACCCCAGGGACCACAGCGGGGTAGCCGTGTTCAATCGACAGACGCCTGCACGTCCCGGTCGACCCCCCTTAAACCCAGGGAGGCTTAAGGGATAAACTTTTTTTATTGACAACCCTCTATATTAGATATAAGAAATTAGATATAAGAATGTTAGATAAAAGAATCTAAATTAGCTATAAGGATAGAATTAAGATACTTGTTACTGTTTTGGTTTTAAATGAATTATAGATATGTGTGTGAACCTGAAATGACTTTTCCTTGAAGAGTAACCTGACCGCCCATCTGCACACTTGCACACCCACATCTTTCTTCTCTTTGTTTTGCTTCGAATTTAAATTCTACTTTTTGAACGGCACCCTGAGCATCTCTTGTTCTGCTGACTGTGCCGTCGGTGAGTAATTCCCCCTGGTAGGGCTAGGGCCAACTATAAACCCCCCTTTACCGGGGCTAGGGGTTACAACATAACAGAAGAGAACAGAAAAATACTGAACAGAAGAATACAGAACAGAAGAGAACAGAAGAATACAGAACAGAAGAGAACAGAAGAATACAGAACAGAAGAGAGTTTCGCGATCGGATACTGTTAGTGTTGTGTGTCTAGAACAGTTACGAGTGAGTAGTGAGTTAGTGACCAGTGGTACCGGGGACGATCGTAGAAAAAGACTGCGAAAGAGGGTAGACCGATATGTCTGCCAATTACATCCCACCCGCAAGATCTTCAGTTACTCCGTGATCATGGCGCTTGCAACAGTGCCGAAATATCGGATACTCACCAGAAAAAAGGTACATGGTAGCAATCCGGCACATTTCTGTTTTAATGTTACTGACCATGAAAGTTTAAAACAATATATAGTAGAATAGAATAGTATAAAATAGAAGAATACATAACAGAAGAGAACATAGGTATACAGAACAGAAGAATACAGAACAGAAGAATACAGAACAGAAGATAACAGAAGTATACAGAACAGAAGAGAACAGAAGAATACAGAACAGAAGACAAAAGTAGAATAGAACAGTATAAAATAGTAGAATTCATAACAGAAGAGAGCGGAAGAATACAGAACAGAAGAATACTGAACAGAAGAAAACAGAAGAGAACAGAAGAATACAGAATAGAAGAACACAGAAAAGAAGATAACAGAAGAATACAGAAAAGAAGAAACCAGGAGAGAAAAGAAAACAGAACAGAAGACAACAGTGGAATAGAATAGTATAAAATATAAAGAACAGAAGTATACAGAACAGAAGAGAACAGAAGACTACAGAACAGAAGAGAACTCATACAGAACATAGGTATACAGAACAGAAGAATACAGAACAGAAGAGAACAGAAGAATACAGAACATAAGACTACAGAACAGAAGACTACAGAACAGAAGACAACAGTAGAATAGAATAGTATAAAATAGAAGAATACATAACAGAAGAGAACAGGTAGTAGAGCCACGCTGATTTCAGCACGAATGGGCCGGCTCGACCCGGCCAGTACTACCCTCACACAGAAGACCATCCTAATAATGACAGCATTCTTGCTGTTGTATTTCGTTGGTGAGTGTGAGACCGGAGGCCCAATCATTCTGCATCATTCTCCCGCCCTTCGAAGGCCGGGAGAATGATGCAGAATAATCAAACCAGGCTGCCATGGTAAGGGTCACCATGCTACATTGTCTACCCTCACAATAAGCGTGGTGACCCCTACTCCTGGATTCTACTCATGCTTTCCATCAGGCAGAGAAGAGTCACTTTGGCGGCAGGCTTAAATATATAAAAAAAAAAAAAAAAAAAAAAAAAAAACAGAAGAATACAGAACAGAAGAAAACAGAAGAATACATAACAGAAGACAACAGTAGAATAGAATAGTATAAAATAGAAAAGAACAGAAGAGAACAGAAGAATACAGAACAGAAGAATACAAAACAGAAGAATACAGAAAAGATGATGACAGAAGTATACAGAATAGAAGAGATCAGAAGAATACAGTACAGAAGAATACATAACAGAAGAGAACAGAAGAATACAGAACAGAAGAGAACAGAAGAATACAGAAGAATACAGAACAGAAGACAACAGTAGAATAGAATAGTATAAAAAAGAAAAGAACAGAAGAGAACAGAAGAATACAGAACAGAAGAATACAACACAGAAGAGAACAGAAGAATACAGAACAGAAGAGAACAGAATACTACAGAACAGAAGACAACCGTAGAATAGAATAGTATAAAATAGAAGAATACATAACAGAAGAGAACAGAAGAATACAGAACAGAAGAGAACTCATACAGAACAGAAGAATACAGGACAGAAAAATACAGTACAGAAGAGAACAGAAGAATACAGAACAGAAGAGAACAGAATAGAGAAGAACAGAAGAATACAGAACAGAAGACAACAGTAGAATAGAACAGTATAAAATAGAAGAATTCATAACAGAAGAGAACAGAAGAATACAGAACAGAAGAATACAGAACAGAAGAATAAAGTACAGAAGAGAACAGAAGAATACAGAACAGAAGACAACAGTGGAATAGAATAGTATAAAATAGAAGAATACAGAACAGAAGATAACAGAAGAATAGAATAGTATAAAATAGAAAGAAACAGAAGAAAACAGAACAGAAGAATACAGAAAAGAAGACAACAGTATAATAGAATAGTATATAATAGAACAGAACAGAACAGAAGAGAACAGAACAGAAAATAGAAGAATACAGAACAGAAGATAACAGAAGAATAGAATAGTATAAAATAGAAAAGAACAGAAGAGAACAGAACAGAAGAGAACTCATACAGAACATAGGTATACAGAACAGAAGAATACAGAACAGAAGACAACAGTATAATAGAATAGTATATAATAGAACAGAACAGAAGAGAACAGTACAGAAGAGAACAGAAGAATACAGAACAGAAGATAACAGAATAAAAGACAACAGTATAATAGAATAGTATATAATAGAACAGAACAGAAGAGAACAGTACAGAAGAGAACAGAAGAATACAGAACAGAAGATAACAGAATAGAGAAGAACAGAAGAATACATAACAGAAGAGAACAGAAGAATACAGGATAGAAGAGAACAGAAGAATACAGTACAGAAGAATACAGAACAGAAGAATACAGAACAGAAGAGAACAGAAGACTACAGAACAGAAGACAACAGTAGAATAGAATAGTATAAAAAAGAAAAGAACAGAAGAGAACAGAAGAATACAGAACAGAAGAATACAAAACAGAAGAATACAGAAAAGAAGATGACAGAAGTATACAGAACAGAAGTATACAGAATAGAAGAGATCAGAAGAATACAGAACAGAAGAATACAGTACAAAAGAATACATAACAGAAGAGAACAGAAGAATACAGAACAGAAGACAACAGAAGAATACAGAACAGAAGACAACAGAAGAATAGAATAGTATAAAAAAGAAAAGAACAGAAGAGAACAGAAGAATACAGAACAGAAGAATACAAAACAGAAGAGAACAGAAGAATACAGAACAGAAGAGAACAGAATACTACAGAACAGAAGACAACCGTAGAATAGAATAGTATAAAATAGAAGATTACATAACAGAAGAGAACAGAAGAATACAGAACAGAAGAGAACTCATACAGAACAGAAGAATACAGGACAGAAAAATACAGTACAGAAGAGAACAGAAGAATACAGAACAGAAGAATACAGGACAGAAAAATACAGTACAGAAGAGAACAGAAGAATACAGAACAGAAGAGAACAGAATAGAGAAGAACAGAAGAATACAGAACAGAAGAATACAGAACAGAAGACAACAGTAGAATAGAATAGTATATAATAGAACAGAAGAGAACAGAAGAATACAGAACAGAAGAGAACAGTTGAATAGAATAGTATAAAATAGAAGAATACATAACAGAAGAATACAGAACAGAAGAAAACAGAAGAATACAGAACAGAAGAGCACAGAAGAATACAGAACAGAAGAGAACAGAATAGAGAAGAACAGAAGAATACAGAACAGAAGACAACAGTAGAATAGTATATAATAGAACAGAAGAGAACAGAAGAATACTGAACAGAAGAATACAGTACAGAAAAGAACAGAAGAATACAGAACAGAAGAGAACAGAAGAATACAGAAAAGAAGATAACAGAAGAATACAGATTAGAAGAGAACAGAAGAACACAGAACAGAAGAGAACAGAAGAATACTGAACAGAAGAATACAAAACAGAAGAATACAAAACAGAAGAATACAGAACAGAAGAGAACAGAATATAGAAGATTAGAAGAATACAGAACAGAAGACAACAGTAGAATAGAATAGTATATAATAGAACAGAACAGAAGAGAACAGAACAGAAGAGAACAGAACAGAATAGAACAGAAGAATACAGAACAGAAGAATACAGTACAGAAAAGAACAGAAGAATACAGAACAGAAGAGAACAGTAGAATAGAATAGTATAAAATAGAAGAATACATAACTGAAGAGAACAGAAGAATACAGGATAGAAGAGAACAGAAGAATACAGTACAGAAGAATACAGAACAGAAGAATACAGAACAGAAGAGAACAGAAGACTACAGAACAGAAGACAACAGTAGAATAGAATAGTATAAAATAGAAGAATACATAACAGATGAGAACAGAACAGAAGAATACAGTACAGAAGAGAACAGAAGAATACAGAACAGAAGACAACAGTAGAATAGTAAGAATACAGAACAGAATACAACAGTAGAATAGAATAGTATAGGAGAGAAAAGAAAACAGAACAGAAGAGAACAGAAGAATACAGAAAAGAAGAAAACAGGAGAGAAAAGAAAACAGAACAGAAGACAACAGTGGAATAGAATAGTATAAAATAGAAAAGAACGAAGAGAACAGAACAGAAAAATACAGTACAGAAGAGAACAGAAGAATACAGAACAGAAGAATACAGGACAGAAAAATACAGTACAGAAGAGAACAGAAGAATACAGAACAGAAGAGAACAGAATAGAGAAGAACAGAAGAATACAGAACAGAAGAATACAGAACAGAAGACAACAGTGGAATAGAATAGTATAAAATAGAAAAGAACGAAGAGAACAGGACAGAAAAATACAGTACAGAAGAGAACAGAAGAATACAGAACAGAAGAATACAGGACAGAAAAATACAGAACAGAATTATTATAGAAAAGAACAGAAGAGAACAGAACAGAAGAATACAAAACAGAAGAATTCAGAAAAGAAGATAACAGAAGTATACAGAACAGAAGAGAACAGAAGAATACAGAACAGAAGAGAACTCATACAGAACATAGGTATACAGAACAGAAGAATACAGAACAGAAGACAACAGTATAATAGAATAGTATAGAATAGAAAAGAACAGAAGAGAACAGAAGAATGTAGAATAGAAGACAACAGTAGAATAGAATAGTATAGAATAGAAAAGAACAGAACAGAAGAAAACAGAAGAATACAGAACAGAAGAATACAGAACAGAATAATATAGAACGGAAGAATACAGAATAGAAGAGAACAGAAGAAAACAGAAGAAAGCGGGAGAGAACAGAATAGAGAAGAACAGAAGAATACAGAACAGAAGACAACAGTAGAATAGAATAGTATAAATAGAAAAGAACAGTACAGAATAGAAAAGAAAAGGAATAGAACAAAACAGACCGAAGAGAACAGAAGAATACAGAACAAAAGAGAACAGAGGAAAGCAGGAGAGAACAGAAGAGAACAGAACAGAACAGAAGAATACAGAACAGAAGAGAACAGAATAATACAGAACATAGGAATACAGAACACAAGATAACAGAACAGAACAGAAGAGAACAGAAGAATACAGAACAGAAGAAAACATAATGGTTTATTTACGAAGCGATTATAGGCAACACAGTATTAATCCTTATCCAATTATGTACCTTAAATAAATTGTGTATTTAATATAGATTAATATGGCCCTTTACACTATGTAATTTAAATTAATACTTTTGAAGATATTACAAATTTAAAATGCAGAAACAAAGCAATTATTGCGGTAACGGCCGGGGCGTGTTAGTTGGCTCTGCTGTCGATTTGTCACTACTATCAGTTAATAACTAAACACAATATTATGAATTATTATTCTAAGGCGGTACGAAGTTCGCCGGGTCAGCTAGTTATTTACATATTGGTAAAGTTAAGACTGCTTAGTGAATATATGACTTTTTCATGTAACTAAATTTTGACCGCGGCTCCATCCACTTGTAAGTCAGATATAGCCAGTGGCGGATTTACCCTAAGTCCTGGTAGGCACGGGCCTATTGCGGCCAGATTTAGGGGCGGCCCCAATAGTGTCAAAAAACTTATTATGGCGTATGGCGGGCGGACTGCACTGCATGGTGCAATCTATAACGCTGGACAAGTCTGATGACATCAAGGACAAATTCTATGAAGAATTATCTCAATGCCTTAACAACATCAACAGCAAAGAGCAAATATATAGCTAGGCGATTTCAATGCCAGAGTTGGCCGGGACTATGAAGCTTGGCCTGGAGTTCTGGGTGGACATGGAGTCGGCAACATGAACAGCAATCGTCAGTTGCTGCTCAGTCTTTGTGCTCTATACAACCTTAAGATATCAAACACTATGTTCCGGCTTGCCGCCAAGCACAAGACAACGTGGATGCACCCGCGGTCTAAACACTGACATTTGATAGACTACTCTATCGGCACTACTATACGGCAACGAGACATCAGTCAAGTGCAAGTCACCCGCATTATGCGCGGTGCGCACTGTTGGACTGATCATCGACTCAATGTCACTAAGCTAAGACTCCACCTCCGCCGGCCTAGTAGATCCATAGAGAAAAATCCTGGCTACAAGCCTAGCCTGGAAAAAGCACAGTAGAAGAGGTGGAAGCATGGCGGTGGTCAAAGCGAGTGACCAAGAATAGCTCAAACTGACTCGTCAGATAAAAGATAAGTGGTGGCAGGACAAAGCTTGTCAAATGCAGTGGCTTGCTGACACCAAACAGCTTGGGGAGTTTTACTACGAGGTGCGAAAGCTGATTGGTATTTCCCACCGAGTAAAAGTAAGTTCCCAATCCTCACTAACAAGGAACAAGTACTAAAACGTTGGACTGAACACTTCAACACTTTGCTCAACCTAGATCGATCAGCCGATCTGCAAAACATCGGCCGAATGACTCGACTCCCATTATCTATCGAGCTGGATGAGCCACTGATGCTCGACGTGGTTGTCACTGCCATCAGACAGCAGAAAAACGAGCGGGCAGTTGGCATTGACCATAATACCAAGCGAGCTATTGAAATACGGCGGTAGAAATATGCACACGTCGCGGCATCGGTGTGGAAACTGTTTGTTCGAATGTGGGAGGAGGAGCAAGTTCCAGACGAATTTAAATTGTCTCGTATTAGTCCCCTCTACAAGAATAAGGGTGAGAAGAGAGAAGAGAAGAGTTCTATTGAACCGCCTTAAAAAACCTATGAGAAAGGATCCTGCTTGAAACCCAGTTTGGCTTCCGACTTAACCGAGGCATATGTGAAGCTATTTTCTCGGTGCGTCAACTTCAGGAAAAAAGCAGAGAATAGGGACGTCAGCTGTACCTCTGCTTTTTACCCACGCTACCCAGCCGCACTTGCGATAACAAGTAGCTCCTTACAAATTAATTGTATTTAATTAGATATTCAAATATTTAACTCGCAATTAAGTGTTGAAAGTTAATAACACTCGTGTAAAAGTTATCATAACCACTCAGCAGTGAAGGTCAATAATGCGAATTATGCTTATATGACGGCCGCCTATAATAGGTTGTCAACAGATGCGCGCGTTCATGTCAGGCGCAAGTTGGCAGACTATGTTAGAGCAAAAAAAAGTCTATATGGTGGATCAGATGAGAAAAGGGCGGTTGATGGCTTCGGTCCTAGGGCGGTGGAGACTGCAAATCCGCCAGAATCTATGTCGTTCCTCAAAGTATCGCCAGGCCAAAATTCTTTAAAATCGGTGCAAGTAATCCAGTGTCTACAATGCTACAACTACATCGCCATAGTAGATATGGGCCACTATGCAGAGGTATGGGCCAGTGTGCATAGGTACAGGCTAATATGCATAGGCCAGGCTCAACTGGAATGATACCAGGATCTGACAGAGTGAGTGGGGAAATATAAATTGGGACGAAATGGGCGGCAACCTATTTGTGACTAACGTGTTGCAGCTATCCATAGGTAGCGGAACTCAGCGGAAGGCACTCAGCATCTTAGAATAATTACACATTTTAAGCTCAGCATCTTAATCGGCGGCCATCGTGTGGTTAACCATCACCATGCTGGATTATCTGCATTCCCAATGAGTTATGTGACGACCATTCTAGAATTCTACTCATGCTTTCTATCAAGCAAAGTAAAGTCACTTTGCTGCCAAAGTTAATAATAAAAAAAAACTAGCACGTATCTAGAGCTACTTAAAATGTTAATGCAGTACCTATCAGTTTTGTGCATGAAAGTTTTTTGAATCAATCAATGTTCGCAAAACCTCATTACAAAAAACTACATGAAGAGTAGGTACATACACTTTTTCAATTTGATAAAATATCTACACCTGTTATAATGTGATAAAAAATAATGAAGGAATTATTCGTGTGAAACGAATGCGCGCAAAATAAATCCGAATGGGACGGAATGAATGGAATCTGTCACAATGGCGGCCGCAAGCTTCCATTAATTGAACTTGCGGGGCCAATATGGATATTCGATTTTTATTTTCATTCATCCGATGGATACACGGCGTATAAGGGCTGCGTGTTACCTGAAATGGTTGACATTTCAGTTTTTATTAATGTTCGTCTTTATAGTGAAGTCAACTATGACAGCCTACCAAAGTGACTCTACTTTGCCTGATATAAAGTATGAGTAAAATCCAGGAGTAGGGGTAACTAAACTTATTGTAAGGGTAAGCAATGCAACATGGTGACCATGGCAGCCTGGTCAGATGTTTGTGCACCATTCTCCCAGCCTCTCGAAGCCGGGGGAATGATGCAGAATGATTGGACCTCCAGTATCACACTCACCTACGAATTACGATAGCAAGAATGCTGTCATTTTTAGGATGGTCTTCTGTGTGAGGGTAGTACTGCCCTGGTCGAGCCGGCCCATTCGTGCTGAAATCAGTGTGCCTCTACTACTTATATATTTAAACATTTCAAAGCTATTTTCAGGTAACTTAAAACTAAAAACTTAAAAAAAAAAATATCTAAAATATATTATTAAAAGGAGTCCCTACAAGCAAGGTTTGAATAGTTAAACAAATTCTTTGTCCGAAGTAGCTGCCAGCTCTTCGGTCTGCCGTAGTGTCGACTAACCTTTTTAGGGTTCCGTTGCCAAATAGCAAAAAATGGAACCCTTATAGATTCGTCATGTCTGTCTGTCTGTCCGTCCGTATGTCACAGTCACTTTTTTGATGTCCTTAAAAAGCCTTCTAGCGCTAGGACCCAACGGACCAAGGGTCTCGACCAAGGTATTTAGGTGCATCTACATTTACACATACTATCTACCAATATAAAATATTCAGTTATTCAAAATCTACATAGGTACACATGTAAAACATAACACACCCGATTTTGTAGTCGAAAAAAATGTGTATATTTTTTTCTATGTTATTTCTTTGACACCAGCATCAATGGTCTAATACCTTATATAGCATAGACTAGTATCTATCTAACTTCAATACAAAGAAATTAAGTATCTAGTTACTTACAACTGATAAAAGGATTTAAACTACACATATTTTTTATAATATAATTATTTGACCTTAGAAATTTATTTTTCATATCGTTTGGACAAATACCTATTTATTCCTTTACATTAATTATCTTGAATCTTTTGACAAGTATAAGCGTCAAATTGTGAAAACAAACAGACTTAAATTTATAATACCTAATAAGTATGTGTAGGCAGGATTACTGTCGGACTGAAAAGAACATCGTTGGGATTCGGAGTTCATAGTTTTCGAGATATGACGACTAACGTTTGTGATAGTCCTAAGTCTTAGATTGTCTTCAACTTCACATTCATTAAACTTTGAATATATGTCTAATAACTTACAAAGATTACAAAGTTTATGTTCAAATTTCGTTTTATAATTCCCGCAACCCTATCGATCACCCACCACGCTTCCAAAGCGCTATCACGGCTCTCAGCCCTGTCAACGTTTTCCCATTTTTCCCACCCACCAGTAAATCCACTGAAAATATTTAAAATTCGAAATGCGAGTATGCGAAATTGAATTCTAAAGACGCGTCAAAATATGAAATAAATTTATAATTCAAATGAAGAGTAGTATGCATTAAACTCTTTTGGTATAAAGAGGTGGTTTAGCGATGCGGTTTTTCGAATGAGAATCTCTTTTGGTGAAATTGACATCTGAATTTAATATCGGTTTTAGCGCTGTTAATAATGATATTGAATGTGAACAGTTTAAGAGTATGTGGTTGCTGTGTAAACTGAGATAATGAATTTAGATAATAAATTATGGCGCGTTTAATTAGTGCAGTTGCAATAGTGAATTAAGAGATATTTTTTTGCGTTTTCGCCTTTGGAAGACAGTCCCCATTTTATCTTTCCACATTTTTTTCATTATATTCATTACGACGATGACTTGAAGATTAGAAGACTTTAGAATTGACGACGTTAAATACTTGACATTAATAACGAAATGTACATTAGAGGCTTTTAAAACCCAAGATGATTTTATGGTAACTTACTAATTAACTAACTAGGCGTATTAATTTGTAATCAAGCGTATTGCTATTCCTTAAATTCAGGCGCTGTTAATTTGTTGGGGACAGAATGTTCTGGTAACAGTTGTAGTAAAAGTTTCAATCAATCTACTTACCTATCGATCTTAAAAATTATTGCGTACTAAAGTACTAGATTCTAAGACTAGCGGAATACATGAGTTACAAAATGTGTTCATGTTATCTATACATTTTTTTTTGTCTGCCTGTCTGTTAGATTCGGCTAATCTCTTGAACGGCTGGATCGATTTTGATGGGACTTTCACTGACTGTTAGCTGATGACATAAATTAGCTAAAAGTTTGGACTAACTTCGTCCGCAGCGTTACTCGCGATTTACAATAATAAACCGGGTAACACCGCGGGACTCAGCTAGTATCAAATAAATTAAAAGTTTAAAAGGTTAAAATAAACTGGGGTTTAAATTAATGCTATAAAAAGGAAGTTTGGCTTTTTTTTATATTTTAGACACTGACAATTTTCGAATTCACTTGCGTTTTTCAGCTTAACAAATTACGTACATATCAAACTTCCAACTGTCCTGAATAAAAGAACTCTTTTATACAGAAATTAATCTTCTAGCAGGACCTCTTTTACGTAAGCCTGAATTATCGCTGGTATTATTAAATTCTCATGTTTTTACTGTAAACGGGACTTATTCGCGATAAAATTGAATATGTCTACCCGTAACCACGAGCGGTATAACCCGTTCGAAACATCGGAAAATAGAAGGTATCGTAAACTTTTCAATTTTATCGCGAATAAGTCCCGTTTACAGTAAAAACATGAGGATCTAAAAGTCGCGAAAGTCTGAAAACAATTATTAAATTCATCTGAGATTTTTTTCGGTATCGGTTTGTGATATGAGATGACTTAAGGAGTAACTTTTTTTGACTAGCTTCTCTCCGCGATTTACTGCAAAAACCGCTGGTAACTACGGGATATTCTATCAAATATGATATAACTGAAATCCCACTTCTTAACAATACATAAGTAGCCCGAAAACGTGACGCCTTCGGAACCGTACTTCAAACGTTCTAACAAAGTTATCGTCACGTGACAGCGCATCCCTTGATTATGTATCCAAACACACCCTTACACCCAATAACTTAATCCGCAACCTTATCACCATTAACATAGAGTTCAAAATTGCTAGTGTTCCTAATGACAAGGTGTTGATGAAGTTGGTGGAAGATGTATAAGGGGTGGTTTTAAGTGGGGTGCGATAAAGTCACAGGTCGAGGCTTAGCGGTTACGAGTCGCGCTTGACGCTTCGCTTTAGAGGGATGGGGATTTCGGCGTTATTGCCTCTTGTCTTAGGGTTGCCATAAATACTCATTCTATTCAATTAAATAAAAAATATTTATCATTATTTAATTTTAAATTAACAGCTTGCCATTAATTGCATAATTATGAAACTATAAAAAATGTCTGTCTGCTTGTTCCGGTTAATCTCTGGAACAGCTTGACCTATTTTGACGTGACTGTCACTGGTATATAGCTGATGATACAAGAAGCTCCTTGGGCTAGGCTTACTTTTTAAGACTAGTTTATGCCCTGCGGCGTTACTCGCGATGGTATGACAACAACAGCTTGTAACACTACGGGGTTTATCTAGTCTATTTATGATAAATACACATTTTAAATTCGTTTATTGCATGTTTCACACCCTTAGAGGTGAAACTTTCAAAAATCTTTTCTCGTCGAACTTCACAACCAAAAGGTTTATGTATTGTGTTATCTTGATATGGAACTTGCAAGAACAAAACCTCTTTGCTCCTTTACAGAGAGGTAATTTGACAACATAAATGATACAACAAGGGGTACCTACCTACATACGTTACCTAAGTTTACACATAACACATAATTTATATTCCGTTATTTCAAGCATAGCATCAAGATGTTACATTCACGAGAGGTTGTGGATGTCACCAGAAGTCATATACTTACTCCCACGGTGACGTAAGATGGTGTGTGATAACCATGTTTTAGTTTTAGCGTTTATTTCTAAGATGCAGACCTCAGAGACGCTGTTTAGCCATGTTCTTATTCCGTAAGAGACATCAGTTGATATGCTAATTCTGTCATCTGTGTTGCGGATCACGGTCACGCACACTACATATTACATATCACACACATTTTTCTATTCAATCCTATTAGTCAAATTAATTAGTATGTTAAGACCCTTAGATAGAACGCTTAGTAAAATAAAAATTGGGTTTACTAATTTCTTTCAAAATTAATCGTGAATTGATTTCGAAATTATAAGACCTCTGACTTTGAAGGTTTCATTGACATTTTGGTCAATGTAATTTAGAGTTAAATAGTTTTGCAACTCTTATAATAACTAAGTTATATCAACAACTATGCTCAATAATATTCAATAAAGAATGATTTTAATATGTTCAAATGTAACATTTGTGCCAACCTTCAAATTGTATTTAAAGTTCAAATAAATTTTGAATTCATATCAGACCAATAGATGTAACAGATTTTTGAACATATTTTCGTCTAGCTGAGTCTAAAAAAATAGCTTAAATTACTCCTTATATCACCAGCTTCTATGGGGCCATCCATAAATTACGTCACACCTTAAGGGGGAGGGAGGGGGTCGACGAAGTGTGACATTGTGTGACAAGGGGGTGGGAGGGGTCCTAAATAATGTGACGTCACATTTTAAAATCTATTGTAGTCTAAGTCTTAGAACACGAACTTTAAACTTACTTTACGAAAACCTAAAAAACATATACAACTATATCTATACAGATATAGTTGTATATGTTTTTTAAGTTTTTAATATAAGATACCAATTGTTTTGGTGACATCTCGCTCTACTAGTATTACGCGCCGACCACCTAGGCAACCTATGATTGCGCCTAGCGGACCTAGCGGTGATTTGTTTCTTTGTTTCTATTTCATTTGACCACTGTCTTTCGCGGATGAAACAACGTCGTTCTTAGTTCTACTATTTTGTGATTAAATCACCTTTTTCTTCTGTCGAATAGTCCATCCAAAGGTTGCCTGGAAGAGGTTGCTTTTAGCAATAAGGCCGCCCATTGTAAATATCTTACAGAAACTTTTAACTGCAAAAACTGTATTTGGTGTACAATAAAGTATATTCTAATTTGATATGGTTGAACAAATAATTAAATATTTGTGCCAAATTTGAATTTTATTTGAAGATATTTTATATATTTACACTATTTTTACGCGGGGAATTCTTTTCGCACCATACCCTTCTTGGGGACATCGAAGGGTGTGTGTGGGACTCCCAGGCAACCTATACCGACTAATCTCTGAGTCACGTTGAGAACTGGATATTAATAACAATAAAACTTGGATTCGTTTTTTATTTTGTTAATTTCTTTAATTAATATAATCGTATTCAGGGTTCCGTAGTTCTTGACTCGGAACCCTTATACATTCGTCAAATCCTTCCGTCCGTCCTAGACCTACCGCCCAAACGGTTGGTGTGTCTATAAAGTGATACAATAAACATTAAAAAAAATAAAAATTGGGGGTACGTCCCCTATTCGTAAAGTGGTTATGTTTTCATTTTCTCGAGGCTACCAATCATGTGGGGTATCATCGGTTAGGTCTTTTAAAAACATTGCGAGGTTGTTGAAACGATTTTTCGATTTAGTTATACGTTTGCGAGTTATTCAACTTTCATTTTTTTGTAAAAAATAGGGCATCCCCCCTCTAAAAGCTAAACAGATGGCTCGAAAAATCTGAAAAAAATCATGATAGTAGTCCATATATTAAAACTTAAAGGAAAGCTATTGCGGTTTTGATATATTTTTGTCAGGAGTTGTACAGGTCTAACTTGTAAAATGCACTGTCTTGGAAAACTTCCTACAAAAATTAAGAAATAATATGTAAACATAACAATTATCTATTGGACACGATTATAAATATACCTATCATTATTGGTGACCACAGAACCGAATTCTAATGCGCAACCTGACACGCACTGAAAATTTTTTGATTTATTATTTTTTCTAATTTATAATATATAATTAATCAATTTTTGTTTTACTAATTGTTTGATTTGATGTTAATTTTATTAAAAAATAATTTTAATGGATATAAAACTGATTTCGGAACCTGTTTTCATTCAATGATTTCTAAATGTAAATTTGCAAATTATGTGACGTCACACTAGGGAGGGGGGGAGTCTTACAAATGTGACCAGCTGTGACAAGGGGGGGGAGGGGCAAAAAAATCATGAAATTCGTGTGACGTAATTTATGGATGACCCCTATCTGCCAGTGATAGTCCCGTCAAAATAGGTCCAGTCGTTCCAGAGATTATCCGGAACAATCAGACAGATAGACAAAAATTTAGAAATGGCTTTTTTGGTATAAGTAACTTAAATGCTTTCGTATGCATTTAATAAAAAAATCGGCCGAGTGTGTGTTAGGCCACGCACAGGAAAGGGTTCAGCCACCCATAATGGTAGTAGATTAACTAATATGTATCGTATTAATGCGTTAATTTTGTATGACTTTTCCAAGTAAGCGCATTTTACAAGTTAAGCCTTTATAACTCCTGAACTAGCAAAGTTATCTTATCCGTTATAGTTTTCCTTTAAAGTTAATTATAGGGACCACCATCACGAATTTTTCCTTATTTTTTGAGCCAGCCGTGTAGCTTTTAGAGGACTTTAGTTTTTACAAAAAAGTGCCCTTTAAAGTGAAATTTCTCGCAAACGGATGCCTGAATAAAAAAATCGTCTTAGAAACCCTTTTTGTTTTTAAAAGACCTATCTAATGATACCCTACACGATGGAGAAGCCGCGAGAAAAAAAAACATTCCCACTTTACGCGTAGGGGAGGGACCACAAAAGAAAAAAAGTCCTAATTTTATTGTAGCCTTTTGTCGACGTAATTACAACACATATTCATGCAAAGTTTCATGTTTCTAGCACTTACCGTTTGTACGGTAAGTCGCGGACGGACTTACGGACGGACGGTCGGACATGACGAATCTATAAGGGTTCCAAGTCATAAACTTCGGAAGCCTAAAATTAATTTGATGTTACATACAGACACTTCAATTTTATTTATTTGTATAGATAAAAAGGCAATAAAGTAAGGCTATGGAAATATAAGACTTTTCTTCATGTGAATGGAGAAGACTGAAGAAGAACACCTGCCCCCGGAGCCAAGTTGCAAACGTTTTTCGTTTTCTATTCTATTTATTTATTCTCTTGTTTCATTGGCATATCCCTTTGTAGCCCAAGATCATAAAATTTTACATAACTTTGGAATATGATAGAATTAAACAAATAAAAAAACACGTATTTCTCAAAAAAATTAAAATATTTATTATTTTTGATTTATTTGACATTTTAGGGAGTGTAACATTACTGTAACATTGAGTTAAACTACAAGAAAATATAGTTATGTGGTATGGAAGGATCTAAAACAAAAGCGTAACACTACACCGCATTTTTCACAATTATTTTGTGATACACCAGTACATTTGGAAAAATTGCACTAAACCTTTTTCTATCCAAATCCGCCGGTACCCAATTTGATCCTGCCTATCTGCCAATGGGGGGACATGTTGAGTTGGGCCCATTTGTGTTTTTTGTCTTGAATTTCATTTTCAATTGACCTTCGGTTATTGATATTAGGTTTCAAGCCTAGCTTGCATAAAGTCACACCGATCTCAAGTCGAAAATCTGCTAAGACAGTTGTTTGTCACTGCAGTTTTTTGCTTGCCTTACTCCTTGATATAACAGCCAAGAATTTTCCATAGTCAGGTCTAATAACTGATAAAACATCCGAACCTGATAGCTTTTACTTTGTATCAAAATTTTAAACGTTCCCATAATACTGTCAATCAATTCTACGTCTGCCATAATATGCCGATTATATTTTCCGACGTTATGGGACCAATCAATCTTCTTATTGGCTTTTTCGTAATGTCTGACTTGAGCCTTCCGCAAATCACCAGCAAAAGATGACACCAGAGTTACAACTTTGTTTTCTTCCAACATTACGTTTCATCAATCACATCCATCCATAGTCCATATTCGCCACATATTCAATGGAAATTCCGCGTACTTTTTTCATTACTTCCTTGTTAGCGGGTAGTTTGCAATCTGGAATGCGATTGCGTGGTACTGTCCCAAGACTCAATATACCCCCTTTAGCTAAGTACTCCAGTAATGCCAAGGAAGTTATGAAGTTATCAAAAAAATGCTGATAATTCTGATGTCTTGGTGTGGGGCGTGCCTGTCTTGGTATGACTACTATGTTTGAAGATGTTCATAAATCTGGTTCAGCGTGGAGTTCAAGTTTTTCTTTTTCCATTGTATTTTCCGCTTTTTTCACTTTTGTGGATGTTTTATTTGAATGGCTCACTGCGTTCACATTCTTCAATAATTGCCTCCATATCAACTGAGGTATCTTCTTTACACACAGATAAAAGTTCTAAAGTTTCTAATAATGGCTGAAATTCTGGATCAATAACGCTCATCATCATCATCATCGTCCTCTAATCCGTCTTCGCAATCATACAGCAGTAACTTTGACCCCATTCTGAAATAATATGAGATAATTTTACATCAATATCCACATACTTTAGTTACAATTATTATTTCCGTCATCACTCAATGTAACAGAAATGTTACAAACATATAAAGATACATTTTTCCCATAAAAAAGCAAAAATATTCTTTGGTAACAATATATAAAGAAATTCATTCACTTACCTATAGGTTTCAACGAAAGCAAAACAATTTTATACACTTTTATTATATTTTTATAAAATTCAAACTTTCAATGAGTTTCAAATTGTCACTTTTATCAGCACATGAAATTCGAACTCGCTAAAATCGTCTATTTTTGCCATCTATGATTTTTATTTGATACTGAAATATTCGGTGTAGTATGTTACAATGCTGTGACATTGATTTGAATAAACTAAAATGTTTAGTATATATTTTAGCGGCATTATTTAGGTTTGTTACAGAAATGTCACACGAGTCTACAAAGGGTTAAATTTTGTTTTGATTACGTCACTGAGTGACATTAGCCATTTGGACAAGAGGCTGGCTAGGCTAGGAGGGCAGGTATTTGAACGGAAAGTGAAACACCCAAGCAGTCGTAGATTTAATGGTGAGGGCGTAGGACTGAGAGTATTTCTGTACCTTTGTAGAGACATACGTTAAACTGTAAATTGCATCAATCAGATTGTGAATTGCATACCTTCAGAGCTTTCTAGCTTAAAGATATATTGTTCCTGGAAAGAAAAGTTTCAGTTGCTTTTATAAAAAAAATATACTAACAATTCAAGACAGCACCAACCCTAGTGATTCTCGTTACGTAGCAAGCCTCACAACGGAGTCATCAGATAAGAGACGGGCGCTCAAGTTTAATTGAATTTCCTCGCAAAGTTTCCGGCGTGCCACCCCTGGCCGGCGCGCGCCCTGATTGGAGCGGCGTCGACCGCGCTCAAAGACATTGTTCCCCGGACTAGAGTCAGGGCTGTGTCTATGTACTGATCACGGATATACATGAATGGTTAGTAGCCTATTGTTTGCATGTAGTATTTATTGAAACGTTGCTTGTGTGGCGGTGCCTTTCAAATACAACTATGTATATGGATTTATTTTCATGTTAGTTTTGAAGTTTATCTTTTCTAAAATACGTCGTTGAGCTTAATGTGAAATACTGTTAATAATAATTTTGTTCATAATACCCGTCTAATGCAGACAGTAGTAGACAGTATCGTAGACATAATTGTTTTATGTAACTAACATTAATAGAAAATAATTTAAAGTAAGTTAATAACATTTATATAACTATTTTATTAAAGTAATGTATAATCTTGTAAGTAAATGTTATAGTACCTATGTTTTTTCTTTTTTTGTGGTGTTCGAGTTTGTCTATGTAACTTCCGTATGAAAGAGCCAAGCCACGGAGTATTAATTAAGTATTAGTTAATTTGTTATTAATTTAATTTTCAGATTTAGCCACGTGTTGTAATGACTTTATACTTTTAATAATAATTAAAAGTATAAAGTCATTTGTTTTTGTGTTTTTGCCTATTGTAGGATATTTTTTTTTAATAATTTGAAAATTAAAAAATAAAATAAAAGAAAAGTTTCAATAGACAAAAACACATTGACACACAAATCGTTTAGATAGGTTGTGACATGATTATTTAATTATAAATTATAAATTATATTATAAATTTTTTAATTATAAATATGAGCTGTCTTGACCGCGACGGTATTGCCCTCGCATAAAAGAGTAAGGTAAAACGACAGCATTCGTGCTGTCCTACTTCGTTGGTGAGAGTGAGACGGAAAGCCTAATGATGCAGAAGCATCGCACTAGGCCGCCATAATGTGGGTCACCAGTAGTTATTTTCGCAGGCTTGAATAACTAGCTTTAGTAGGTACTTATTTACCCTGGACTTACCATCTATTATTAACTTGTCGATTCAAAACTCTAATACTTTGGCTTTTGAATATATTATCATCATCATCAACAGCCTTTAACAGTCCACTGCTGGACGTAGGCCTCTCCTTGAAAAGGAGGTATTGGCCTACTATACCACGCTGGACAAACGGGTTGGTATGGTGACACTTGATTTTTAAAGCTCATTGTTAAAGCGATAATTTTTTTATTGTACTAGCAGGTTGCAGTACTTAACAAAACTTCTAATTCTACCTTGTTTCTTGATGTATTTAAGAAAAAAATACTACAATTTTAAGAGCCGCCAGTCTTCACAACGGCCAAATCTCTTCAAGAACTATTTTAACGCAATCACAAATACGTTTTACTCACTCGAAGTGGTAATTTCATACTGTGTAGTCACTCACAATGGTATCTGCGTCTGCAATTAAAGTTATTTTAAAAATATAAGTACAATTAATCCACAGGGCGTGCAAAATACATATACCTACTTTATTAATTACTTAGGAACGTACCTTTAGACATTGTGTTTGAGCACCATGACGAGGAATTTTTGCATCATCTTACAGTGACTTTTAAGTAGCACTTGCTAATGCAATTTTAAAGGATTATGAACTATTTGGTCATAGACATAGAGGTTGGTGTTGACAGAAGGAATTTCCAAGGTTTATGTTATGATGCCATCTGGAGTAAGTTCCACTTTTGTTTGATCCAAATGTGGGGCGACGGAAGTGTGTAGATGTTACGCATACGAGAAAAGATAATAAAAGTTCTTTTTAGTTGGTTAATTCGAGTAGTGACATTGTAGTTTTATATTGTCACATTCTTTGATTAAGGTGTTGTTAATATGCAGATTCACTTGCGCCCAGCAGCAATAGAGTTGAGGATATGAAACTGACAATAGGTATATTGTTAACATAATATTAAGAGAGGCTGTGTTTAACTATACGGATACCTCATCCTTCCGCATAGGCGATAACATAGTCGAGTGGGGCTGCCTCCTTAGCCAAAATGCAAACGTTTTTCGTTCTGCAATCACTGACGTCTTTAGTCTTGTTTGATTGGCTAATGTCGCTCAGTCACATGATCAAAACAAAATATTGAAACGAAAAACGTTTGCAACTTAGTTAGGGGAGCTGGTCATATATGTACCTGCGGTCTGTATTTCGTGCGACCGGAGACATCAATTGCGATGTCAAGGTCAAGGCATTGCCGCCGCTAGGATCTAGTGGTGTGAGCTTAGTGGTGTAATTTGTAACCCCAAAATAATAATAACAAACACAATAAATAATAGGCTCAATCATTCTGCATCATTCTCCGGGCTTGCACAGGCCGGAGAATAATGCAGTAACATCCGACCAGGTCGCCATGGTAGCGGTCACCATGTTGCATTGTGCGGATGGTGACCCCTACTCCTAGATTCTACTCATGCTTTCCATCGTCATGAGTAGTCACTTTGGTAGGCTTAAATATACAAAAAAAAACCTTTATTCTAAAATGCTGATTAGGCTTAAGGGACAGGTCTATGAAGCTATAATTAGGCATGTCCTCTTAAATGGTTGTGAAGCGTGGCCGGTGTTGGAGCGACACAAGCAAGAGCTGCGGGTCACAGAGATGAATATGCTGCAGTGGATGGGGGGAGAAACTCCCGCATTCGCGGCAGTCTTTATGTCCGTTATATCGCAGATAAAATTCAAGCGTTTGGCTGCTGAAACGATACTAGACTTTGAATCAAGCTAAATGTTTAGTTGTTTTTAACAATTCCTGGAGTCCTTAGGAAATCCTTAGTATGTACTAAACTATTACGCCGTATGCTAAACCCTCATCGAAAATGTACTCTACGATCGACGATGTGAATATAGTTTACTATTGCTAACTTTGGTATCTTTCTTTTGGTCAAAAACACCTCACACCTTGTAAGAAAACAACACAACTAAAGATGTATAAGATTTAGCTATAAAATAATAATAGTGTGCGACCTTCACAAGAATGTTAGCGTAATAAAAAACACCTGACATAAATAACAGAACATTTAGGTGAATAAGACTATAATGGAATATGTATTTTGTTCAGAAGAGAGTTATGAAATTAGAATGTTTTACTACAATTACTGTACGTTTACGCAGTTGTAAAATATGTTTTACAATCGTTAATATGTTACCACATTTCTTGTGAAGTAATATTGAATATACAAATATAAAACACTCACTTTCTACATACATAAAGTAATTGAATGTCGAATTTAGAGCGTGCGTAAAAGCCTTTGTCTTACGACACTTTCGATTTGTCGACCATAATTATATTATAATTGTTCGACGCAATAGTTACGAACGGACTTCGTAATAATTACTGATGTTCACAAATTTATGCTTAATATGCAATCAAGTTAAAACAATAATTTCATGAAAAATAGAATTACAACGCGGCGTTGTGAACAAATTAATTAACTAAGTTGTTGGTCAAATGGGTCAATGGCATTAAAAAAGATTAGAGGCAGTTTACAATGCGTCCTTGATCTAATTAAGGGTCATCTAATGTAATTAATTATTTACCATCATCATGTCAGCCAAAAGACGTCCACTATTGGACATAGGCCGCCTCCAAGGCTCCCCACAACAACCGGTCCTGTGCTGCCCGCATCCATCGGATTCCCGCAACCTTCCCCACGTTCCTTCTTCCAGTACATGATCACCACTCTAGGACTTTCCGACTCCAACTTGTTTGTGAGCAATGTGCATCGTCGTGTGTAATATCGGTGATTTGGTTCGTCTTTGGATTTGCTCATTCCTGATTCGATCACTCAGAGGAACCTCTGAGTGATCGAATTCTCCATTGTTCTTTTCATGACTTTGAGCCTTATGTGAGTGGCCACGTCTCCCGTACCATAGGTTATCACATACTGATTTAAGACCTTAGTTCTGAGATACTACGTTATTTGGTCCGAGGAACCGTGTGGTGCCGGGTTAAGAATAGCACCACCCCATATCCCCATTGCTGCACATACCAGGGGATGGGCAGCAGTATTCTACTATGTACAGCACCATCACACTGTGATCGCCAACCCGCCTTGCAAATTTATGCCGCGATTATGGCAAATGGCCCCTGATGTGTAGCACACCTAATCAATTATTAAAAAAATGATTTCGATAGGTGCAAGTTAAAAGTCTACTTTTAACAGTAAAACGATCACGTAAGCTGTTAATATAATTATTCTGTAATGGTATTCGCGAAATTGCTATTATCACACAACTTTTTATTACTTACTTAAGTTTTTACATTAATTTATTTAATTACTAACAGTGAGAATAAATACCTTCTAGAGTTAAATCTGTATGTAAACAAGATTAATAATCTTAACTGCTAGGTACTCTTATCTATAGGTATATTAAAATAAAGAAAATATTGAAAATAACTAGAATGGTTTAAATTTAGTAGTTTGATTCAACGTCATCACTAACATCTTATTGGTGAAATTGATTTCCGTATTTGTAGTGAAGACCGCGTCTCGGCAAACGCCACATACCAGTCCCCTTAGCCAAGTTGCAAACGTTTTTCGTTTTCTAATCTATTCTCTATTCTCTAGCTTCATTGGTAATGTCACTCAGTCACGTGATCAAAACAAAATATTAGCCAATAAAACAAGAGAATAGAGAAATAGAATAGAACAGAATAGAAAACCAAAAACGTTTGCAACTTATCTTGGGGGGCTGGTGGAGTGACCATTTGTGCAAGATGGTTAGCACTCGAGCAAGAGCTGTATGCGAGAAGCCTAAAATTGATAAAGAGTGGCGTGCAATGAGTAAAGCCTATATGTATCAGTTAATTGCAAGAGGCTGATAATAAAAATGTAAGTGTCTATTAAAAAAGAAAAATCAATGTTCCGTCTAGTTCGGATCAGACAGCCATGTATAAGATATGTCGAGTGATTAATCGATTACACACTCAATTTTGTGATAATGAGATAATATTAAACAAATTTATGCATAAATATAACTTTAAAAATGAGACTGGCGCCTCTATAGGCTGTTTTTAATTTTCTCGTTGACGTAGACGAACGAAGAATCTATCCGTTTTAGTTCCGCACGCCCCTGCCGGAATCGGCGTGTGCACACTTTCTAGAACACCTGTGTTGGTTATTGCATAAACGAATGATGTATGTGCAACCTTGAGTATATTTGAAGTTTATATTTTTTTGGTTAATTACTTATGGGTTTTAATGGTCTATAGACAATTTACACAATACGTTGAAATCAACCGTGGTCTTTCATCTTAAACACAAAGTCATCTAGCTCCAAACTAAGCAGAGCTTGTATTAAGGGTACTAAACATCTGATGCAAATACATAAACATACTTTTTTTGTACATAAATGATAAATGATATTTATTTCTGTAAGTAAATCTTTTCAGACATTTTTACAAGTCGGACTTATAGCTAGAAGGCGCCGGCATTTCCTACGACTCACTCTGGGAAGAAACGCCGAAACAAACCACAGAGGTGTCTTTTTTTCTTTTTTTTTTTAAGTCCGTGTACAATATTAAAGAGAACTATGTGAGTGCAGTATAGGGTCTGGGTTGGCCTTTTGAAGAAAGAACCATAGTTTTGAGTCGATCTGTCCATACAGACGGCACACGGGCCCCAGCCATCGTGTAGCCTAACCGATGTAGTCAGGATCCACAACCCGGAACACGACACTGCCGCCAGCAGGACACTTGAGTAGGCCGTGGAAACACTCAAAACCACCAGAAAATTACTAAAATATAAACTAACATTACAAGCCTACACTATACTCACATTTACAAACTTACACAAAAAAAAAAAAAAAAAAAATAAAAAATACTATACAATTCAATTTCAACGAAAAACTAAACAAATTAGAATAAATGAAATACATACATATTAAGCATAGGAAAAAGCCATACTCCGAAAGAAATATTTGTAATCACACAAATATTTGTTTCGGAGTCTATCTGTCACACAAATATTTGATCCGAAATCGAAACCCAGACAGACCTCTTGATCATCAGCCGCATAAACTAACCTAGACTAGACAAACTAGGCAGTCAGAGCGGACGATTAAGACGCTCCTAGCGATGTATCATTTGTCCAATAGAACAAATGTACATACATATAAACGTACATACATAACCTGTCAAAGTCGGGTAAATAAGTCTCTTTTGGTTTTGCCCTAGTCGGATAATACAGTGTGGCACTATAATTTGTCGCACAGCTTTTATTTAACAAATATGCAATTTAATCTTCAGTGAAATTCGATATCCCATTAATTATATCATATTATACATGTATATAATACTGTTCGCGTGTCAATTAAGCAGGTCACTGGGTAACATCGTATTATATAACTAGTATTTGTAGGGTAGCTCTTCAAATATACATAACTATTCGACAATATCAATTGGTTATTTTAGAATCGGATTTCCCTAACGTTTAAATGAATATTAAATAAAATTGAGAACTAGGAACTGAATAGAAAGATGGCAACGAGGTCAGAAGAAGCTAACCAACAATTCATTTCAAGGTCATGACCTGGTGCGCCAAATAATTAAAAAAAATATGTGATTTTTTAAAAATTGATAGTGTTATTTATTAAATTTGATGATGTTGTGATAAAGCTGAAAAATTATCCGATAGGATAAAGTTTAAATGTTTTAATTTTACCGGGGACTAAAACGCGGTCTCTCCCTTATGTCCGTACTTAGGTGAATCGTTCGTTTGTTTGTAAAATACATTCATTTTTTCAAATCATCATTATTATCATCAGTCCATCGCGTTCCACTGATGGACATAGGCCTATCTAACATCAAAGGCCTCAATTGTTTAGACCCAAGAAACAAAGAGAAGAATAACAAATTTTCTAACAATGACAGAATAGTATTTTTTTTTAAATTAAAAAAGCAAAATTGCGATCGTATTCCAAATATAAACTTTTAATAAAAACGCGCAAGAGCAGTTAAATTGTTACATATTATTATTTTATGTGCCGTTTATTCATATATTTCGTGTGTTTGAATTACAGTAATTCAACTAAAATTTACATATAAGGTATTGTGTATTACTGCTGTTTGCAATATAAAATGAATAAATGTTTTTTAAATATGAATTGGTACCTACCGCTAACGTGGGTTACAAAATATTTACTGGTAACGAGTAGTAAACGCAATTATAAATATTTTTTACCGAAGTTACGGTTTTACTAAGGACATAGTATAGGTATTTAACCAAATATTTATTTACAATATTACGAGTATATGCAGAGTAATAAACAACGTTTGACAAATTCAATCTAATCTAGCAGATTTTAAAATTGAAACAGTAGTCTGAGATAAATATTCGTCTTTAATCAAACAAACAGTCCAGCGTTACGGTTTAATTTCGGCCCGTGATAAATTACTGCAGTTGTTACACCGTACTCCAGGAAGATCACTCAATGAATCAATCAGATGATTAACGAATGGATAAGGCGACGGAGCGTATACGGTTATTGCGATTACACCCTATTGTACTGTTACGTGCCACTTATATAACACCGAATACCTAACATAGAAACGCTTCTGTTTTAAATACGTTTGTGGGGTATTTCTGATTTGGTTTGCGATATGCTTATGATAATGTGTTGTTGATATGATCTTTGTATACTACGCTCTTTTAACTTTTATCTTTTTAGTTATTAGAGAAACAAAAACCCAACTGCTTAAAAGTAAATCTGAAAAAAGAAAAACATGTATCACAATCCCTTCTATTATTTTTTTTAAAATGCGAAAGTAACTCTGTCTGTCTGTCGCGCCTAAACCGCTAAACCAATTTTGATGAAATTTGGTACACAGATAGTCTAGAGTCTGAGGAAGGAGATAGGCTACTTTTTATCGCCATAACAGACATAGACGCGGACGGAACCGCGAGCAAAAACTAGTATCTAAGTTTACTAAACACTTTAGGGTGCTGCTGCAGCAGGTGGGGACTCGTAATACTTTTTTACCTACGGCCAAAGGATTCTCAATCAATATCTACTTATTTTAGAACGTTATCTTATGGAACATTATTGAAGCATGTAAAATAATATTGAGAGAACGTGATGCAGTGGTTCCAATGTTACTATTTCATTTTCTGGACTCCTCAAACCGAATCTTGTGAACATAAGCATAAATTGAACGTGAACATAAACTTAAACAATCTTATTTATTTAGATTGCATGAATTATTATTGTTAAATCCTATTTCGAATTTAAAAGGAAATTAAGTTATTCAATAAAAATAAAAGATTTATATCTTTCGCGACCAAATTTTATGTTACATAAAATAGCATAATGCAATAAAATTATGAATTTAAATTATTTCATAGTTGGTTGACTTTCTCCTTTTGAGTGAATTTCAATAAAAGCTTGATTTTTAAACCATATTTTTATTATTTTTAAGTGACTGGTCCAAAAAGAATTCAGCTAACGAAATGCACAAATTTGATGTTTTCTTTTCAATCATTTATCATGATATACTTTGTTAAATATTAATATTGTTCTAATTTCAAATGTAATCGTAAACTTAATTATTACATTTATAAAGCAATTAAAACTTCATTAAACTGAATAGTTGCGAGTTAAGATGCATAACGTAGATAGTTATGTTCGTTAGTTAGATTACTGATAATTGCAATTCATTTGCACTCTGAAATAGTCGGAAATTGGGGATTACCCACCGTGGAGGTAATCGTAACCCTCGTAACGCTTGTCTACCATTGCAGTGCTATTGTGGTGTCCGTCAGCGGTGTACTAACATTGTTTCTTTTTCGTACTGGAATGAACTTATAATATTAACTGCACAGAGTGACAAATGTCACAAACACCACAAGGACTGTAGGGTGATACACCTATCAACACCTTTTTTAATATTTAAGCTTAAGAAAGTAACTTTACACTGCCTGATGGAAAGCATGAGTAGAATCCAGGAGTGGGGGGTCACCATGGCGGCCTGTCAGTCAGATGTTTCTGCATCATTCTCTTCTGGAATCCAGGAGAATGATGCAGTTCTCTCACTAAGCTGATGTGCTGTGTAATGGTAGTACCGCCCCAGTCGAACGGCTGGTTCGTGTTGAAATTAGCATGGCTCTACTATCGCAGAAACGTGCTCATAAACTAAAAACATGATTATTTTTTCTTAAAGTTATTGACCCCAGGAACAGTGTGAGGTGTTCTTCCATTACATTAATGTATAACAGATGCAAAACACATGCAAATGCATGAACTGACTGCAAATATATTTTAGCATTCTTATTTTATACCAATAAATATTTATTGTATCAATATCTGATAACGTTTATGGTTCTTATGAGGTAACAGACATGACTGGACTACGGTACTGCGTGACCTGATTAAAAGACTACATGCGTATGACGTAAGTTTTCAAATAGGTTTGTATTGTAATGTAATAGAACATATAAAACACAATCGTAGAAGAGCCTAGACTTTATATAAAAAATCGGTACTAGGCAGGTCCAAATACCCTTCCCCTTTTCTTGGGTGCGGAAATCCTCCCGGATTCCACCTACTGGTAGTTAAATCGGACTCGAATCGATCAAAAACCGCAACGGGGAACTAGGTGTACCTTAAGTCTGGTCATTTAATAGTCACGTAATTAAGTTGGGTGTGTCAATTAGAAGCGATAGGTACGTGACAAGTTATTCGTAAACTGTTCTGTACAATTAACTTACTTTACCCTCAACCATTCTGTAAATTTACTCTGTTCAGAAGTCCTTCATTGAGGAACACATGGTATAAAATGAAGTTGCATCCACTGTCTGTTCGCTTATACCTTCGGACTGGTCTGGCCGCATACAAAGGGTCTTAAAATAGTACCTACCTTAGATAATATGTATAAAATTTAGGTTTGCTACTATAACGTAGTTTACCTAATTCTTTCACAACTTTCAAGACGTCTGGCAGAAGTAATGGCCCACCGAAAGTGTCTGGCAGTAATGAATTTTAATTTTAAATAATATTTTTTAAAAAAAAATGTAAATACTAGCTTTGCACCTTTAACGTAGGTAAGTAAGGTTTTTTACCATCTGTACTTCGCGCTACCTCAGAAACGGCCCCGCTTTCAAGCTAATGGGTACCCATACATCTTAACAAGACATTGTAGTAATAATCCTGAAAATTTCAGCTTTGCACAAATGACGTAGGTCCGGCGGCTCTGGGATCTTGCTCTATTATGTTCACGTATTAATGTGTTAATTTTGTATGACGCTTTCCAAGTGAGCGCATTTTACAAGTCTCCATAACTCCTGAATTAATAAAGTCATCTAATCCGTTATAGTTTTCCTTGAAAGTTCATTATGTGGACCACCATCACGAATTTTTCCAGATTTTTTGATCCAGCCGTTTAGCTTTTAGAGGGGGGGGGGACGCCCTGTTTTTACAAAAAAGTGCCCTTTAAAGTGGAATTTCTCGCAAACGGATACCTGAATCAAAAAATCGTCTTAGAAACCCTGTATTGTTTTTAAAATACCTATCTAATGATACCCCACACAATGGGGTAACCGCGAGAAAAAATTTACATCCCCACTTTACGTGTAGGGGAGGTACCCCAAATAAAAATATTTTTCAAAATTTTATTATAGCACTTTGTCGGCGTAATAACAATACATATTCATGCAAAGTTTTATCTTTCTACCACTTACCGTTTGGACGGTAAGTCGAGGACGGACGGACGGACGGACGGACGGACAGACGGACATGACGAATCTATAAGGGTTCCGAGTGATATACTTCGGAACCCTAAAAATTAGGACAGTTATCATCGAAGGGAGTAAACTACAGAAATCCGCAGGACAACACCGCTGTAAAAAGAAGAGAACTTGACACATATATATACACAAACCATGTCGCAAATCACCCCGTCTGGCCAGCGTGGACGCGTGGTATTATAGGCCAAAACCTCCGTTCTAAGGAGAGGCCATGCCTAGCAGTTTGTTGTTAGAAGATGTTGATGACAACTTTTCCAAGTTTTGACTATACCAGGGGTTTCATCACATAGAGCTTAGTCATAGCGGTCGCCACGCCGCTTTACGTTGCGCCAAGTGTTGTGGTGGCCAACGCCACATAGGACAACAGTTTCTGTGATCCACAAATTTTGTTCTGTCCCTGAGTGTTCTTTAATATGTGTTTAATGTATGTTTATAAAATTGTGTTTAGGATGTATGTTTCTAATGCGAGCTTTTTTAAGAAAAAACAAATTTTAATTAAGATTCATCGAAGTGTAGGCCAACTTGTACCACCTCTGTGTGTAAAAGATTGTTAAATATGTATTAAAAACTCTTTGTAACAATCTAGTGATTAAAAGATCGCAGACAAAATTTCACTTATGAATATGAATAAACATAGATTTTAATATGTACATATGTGCAGTCACAATTTATATGTCATATATGTATATACTATCACACAGACAACCGGAAATATGAAACAGCATCTCAAAAATTCTAAGAAAACACAAAATCACCATGATAAACTTATCAAAATATTTTAATCTTAAATAATCTGTATGTTATGCATATTACAGTATTTAGCAAAAAATGACAAGTGAGTTTCTGACGTAAGAGTTTATAAAATGGAAAGAGTTCACTTATTACATTATTGCACGGTTGACGAGTTTATATATCGTTGCTGATTATATTAATAAATAAATATTTAATAATAAATATTTCGGACAAATTACAAAGAACATCATTAGTCCCAAACTAAGCAGAGCTTGTGCTATGGGTACTAGACAACTCAGCTGGGAGGAGGCGGCGTCGGTGTGCCGGACGCCGCTTAAGAGAGGGTCGTCATACAGAGACGGTGCCCGCATCAGGAGCGGGCAGGAGCTGGGGGAGTCCAGAAGGAGATCTGACCCTGGACTCTCCTCCTCCTAAACGGAAAAGCGCGGAGAGGTAACACTGTGGTTTTTAGTCGGTTCAAGTCCGACACACCACACCGCCGTAACCCTGATATAAATACATAAACATACTTTTTTTATACTTTTTTTGTAATAATATTATTAAACATAGAAAACACCCAAAATCCGAAAGAAATATTTGTAGATCGTACAAATATTTGGTCCGACCCGGGAATTGAATCCGAGACCTCTTGATCAGCAGCCGTATACGAAACCACTAGACCAACAAGGCAGTCTATATATATATTATTTACAATATACAACCATTCGTCTCCTATTTCAACACTTTAAGGGAGAAATCCTCACAAATTCTAGTGGATGTTTAGAATACTATAAATACTAGTCAATTGCAAAAATTTCAAGAATCAAGACAAGGACTTTTATAGCTTATATTGGTCTAAAGATTATAGCGTCATTGTAATGAAGTTCGATATGTATTCGAGGTAGTACAGCCGGACAGCCGCGCTGATTTTAATACGAATGGGCCGACTCGTCCAGGGCGATACTAGAAAACCAATCATAAATGATATCATACTGCATGAGAGAGCATTACTGCATTGCATACAAGCGCAATGGAGTATTGTGACCACTACCCTTGGATTCCACTCATGCTTTTCATCAGAACGGAGTCACTTTGGCAGGCGCATACATAAAAAGAAGAAGGAAAGAAATAGCCAACATGGTGCTCATAGTAAATCCGTCATTTGCTTATATAGAATTACTCAGCATGTATATACGTGTGTGACATATCCAGGAGCCAATACATAAAATATAGTTAAAACAGAAAACAATTACATGTTGGATTTAAGAAATCGTATAAAACTATTAGCTTCCTTTCTAAGGAGAGGTTGTCGAGTGGACTGTTAAAGACTATTGATTATGACGTAATAAAATCACTTTAAGCGTTCTTATCTTATATTATTTTGTTCTTCGACTTCCACATCTCGACAATGAATAAACAATGGAATATGGGCGCACTCGAGGATATTGCCTCTCGATTTATGTGTCACAGAAACATATATCTATCTCGTACATCTCTCTGGTGGTTATACGGAAATAACGTCTTGTAATTTCCTTACATATAACAAGTGGTTTGATTATAAAAAGCAACCGCGCATCACTTTGAATATTTCATAACAACATAGACCAATATGTATGCGGTGAGACATTCCTAGAAATTGTTTTGTCAGCAGCGGTGTGAACATGACGAGGTAACAGTCATCGAGGAATGAATAATTGTAGTACTCAAGACCGTACCGGGTACCGTAAACCCTTGAATAGTTGGAGGCTCTTCGTATGGAGTCTACACTTTGGTTAGAACTGACCATTAATGCCGAACAGAGTGTTTTGACAGGGTTTACGCTCGCATTATATCGCACGGTTCCACCGTGATTGGGTTACCAAAATTGATTCAACCATTCACATTTACAATAGATGTAAGATACATTAATAAAACATATATTAATTAAATATGATTAAAGAATAAATTTAAGTTAAACTCTCTACAAAATTTTGTAGTTATTAACTACAAAATTTTGTGATTATAACTTAAAGAGAGTTTAACTTAAAGTTATTCTTTAATCATTTTTTGCTGTGTAATACACAGCAAAAATGTTCTTCTAATCTAATGGATTCTACTCATGCTTCCTATAAGATTGAGCTGAAAATTTATATTAATATAGATTGTATATCAGAATAACACATAGACTACTTTTTACTGAATATACGTAAGACAAAACTGGTAACTTCCCTGCCATGTAACTAATACAGTTACATTCTGAAACCTACCCTCATAAGTATTATCAATGCCTGTCTTTTCTTCTGGGTGTTTTTCCTACTTTTCTTTTAAGAATGGTGTAGAGTGTTGCGGTTTAGGGCTCAACCTTACGTAAGTGTAAAAAATGTAGTTGATAGTGTGGGTTTCAATACATTTCTGCCTACACTGTTGGTGATTTATGTACGTGTAAGTGTATGTATATTTTTGAGATGAGTGAACAACTGAAACAGACTCACTTACCGCTCAAGTCGATCGCCATTCTAATCAGACAGTAATAATAATACAAAGTTGTCAGACGACATACGTAATTGCACGTCTTAGATCGATCGCAACTCATAATAATATAGTTGCACAAGAATGCAAGACGAAGCGGTCTAAGTGTTGCAGATATCAATACAATTAGATTAGATATTTTGAAGCCTTTTCTCGCAACAACTTGTTAAAGATATCTTCCATATCAAATCACAATTCTCTTGTATAAGTTGTAGTACCTGGAATACCCCAAAATAATTCAATGTATAATGTATACACTAATTGCTCCTTTTTTGTATTTATTGTTTTTTTTTATTTTCAGACCTACCAAAGTGATCTACTCTGCATGATGGAAAGCATGAGTAGAATTCAGGAGTAAGGGTCACCATCCGCATTGCGAGGGCTCTATGCGTGGCCTGATACGCACTTGCCCGATTTTTATTTCTATATGCACATGCTTAGAGTTGCAATTTAGATTTAAAATAACTTTTATATCTACTTTAAGAATTTTAACTTATTTTGTGTTTTAAATAAATAAAATTAAATACTAAAAATAAAAAGTGTCAAATTATTCGTAATAACTAGTAATAAGTATCTGTAATTATTTATTTCCTTTCGAAGGAGAGTTACCGTGAGGACTTATTGAGATTGTAAACTACGCAGGACATTACAACACTGCCAAGAGAACGAAAACTTGAAAAATAACCGAACTGTCTCACCAGCGAGGTGGGCTTATACCTCCCTTCTGGGATGTGCATAGCCAGTGAACTACTGCCTCTTGATTATAATGATAGGTGACGAGATGTCTGTTTCCCATGTTTTGGCAAATGTAGTGTAGGATTATCACATACCACGTAGTGTGACGACTCGCGCAAGATGGCTTTCAGGACCTGAATGAAAGAAATACAAAATCGTTAAGAGTGGCGATAAGAGTGGTGGAGAGAGCAGCAATAGGCTGCTTTTGAATAATCATGGTCTCATTAGACTCACCACTGTTAGTAAAACGGATTGCTAAACCACTGGTTTGATTTCCACCTCTCTGGAAATATCATCAATCCGGGACGCGCAATGCGATCATGCTTATGAAACAGAAACATTTTTCGTCGGAACTAAACTAATTGTATAGATGGCTGTAATTTTTAAGTCTGGGTGTTCTTTGTATACGTTTCATGTATATTTGCAAAGCCTGGAACAGGGTATATTTATTTCTAGCGTAGAAGTTGTTATTTAAAGGAAGATGGAAACTCCGGGAAATAAAACCACTATTACAACTTATAATAAACATTACGAGTTGAAGAGCTTTTAAAATAAAATAGTGTTACGTGGCCGAGGTATGATGTTATGAAAGACTACAGTTATTGTGGGCAGTTGTTTTGTTGCTTTTTGTCGTACTACTTAGGTATGAGTTGTCGAAGTGATGAGGTTTTAGATCAAATGGCTTCTAATGTGTGCGTGAACAGTTTGAGCAGTGGATAATTATAGGTTACTTTTTGTTTTCTGCCTTTTTTAAGTCATGTGTGAAAGTTAGATACATCTTTTATATGCAAATGAACATCAAAGTCTTTATCGACGGCGCTCACTATTTTTTTTTTAAGTTTTCAATAATTTTGGCTACTAAATCAAGTAGGCCGCCATGATGTGGATCGTCATACTGCATAAGGCTTACCAACAGGCAGAGGTATTAGTGTTCTGTGGAGTGGAGTCATCTAGCAGACTCATACATAAAAAAATTCAAGTAATTTATTGTGGTTTCTGGGGTTGCCAACATTTGCTAGGTGAAATTTAGTATTTTTCAAAATAAACTAAAAAATATAGTATGTACACTTGTAATATAGCATGTTATGGTATGATTAATAAATGTAAGTGAATTTATCTAACACAACGAAACCTAAAGTAGTTCAACTGGCCAATGCCACTTTTCCCTATCGAAAATATCATAGAACATACACATTTTAAGATATTTATTTTTATTTTATTATTATTATTTATTTAAGATATTTTGGGGATATTCAATGATCTTACTGGATCATCGAAGACCCCCAAAATATTTGCACTCTTTATCATGTTTATATTTAGATTTTTTGTAGTTTTCTCTTTTTAATGATTTAAACTTGACGAACTTTTGTCATCGCTACCAATTTTCTTATCTATTTTTTATAACTTGGACCTCAACTTCTTTAAAGAAAGAACATCAACAATAAATAAAAATCACATTGAAAATAATCACAAAAATCCCAAAACAAAAATTAAACCCAAAAGACAGAGTATAGTATAGTTAAATACGTCCTAAGTTCGGAATACGTAGGTAAGCCAATGTAAGGCGCGTTCATAGATTTTTAAGATTTCTTTGCAAATATAGTACTTTTGCATACTACACGTTTCTTTAACAGTAGATAGTACGCAGACCCGAAATATTGTATAGCACTATTTAATGTAGTACGGTTGACAACCCTAGTTTCAAACTATATTTGGTACTAGCTTTCCGCTCGCGGCTTCGCCCGCGTGGGATTCGTATATATCGCGCGACACGGTAAGGGTAGATTAAACAATCTTACATGATTTTGATAATTTTCGTCCCCTATTTCAAACCCTTCTTTCTACCTCTATTTTCACGTTAAAAAGTATCCTATGTCCTTTCCCAAGTTCAGTTCTATCTTCATACCAAATATCATCAAAATCGGTTCAGTAGTTTAGGCGTGAAAGCGTAACAGACAGACAGACAGGCAGTTACTTTCGCATTTATAATATTAGTAGGGATTACACCATCGGAAAGTAGAGATTTCATCAAACAGAAAACACCCCAATTTTTTGAAAAAAGTAGATATTTTTACGGGTGAATTTTCGATATTAAGTCAAAATCGGGTGAAAAAATAAATATTTCAAATCAAATAAATTACAGTGTATTCGGGACATAAAAGGTAAGTTTTAACTAAATTTCGTTTAAAAATAATTTTATAAGGAAAAGATAAAAATAAAAAACCAAAAACTTAGTTTTTTGAATTTACACATATAATTTGAGGTTATGTAAAAAAAGTGTAAATAAAAAATCGGCCAAGTGCGTGTCAGGCCACGCACAGGAAAGGGTTCCTCAGTCACCCATAATGGTACGTGGATTAGAAATTGTATCCAATGGATAATTGTTATGTTTACGTATTAATGCGTTAATTTTGTATGACTTTTCCAAGTAAGCACATTGTAGAAGTTAAGCCTCTATAACTCCTGAACTAACAAAGTCATCTAATTCGTTATAGTTTTCATTTAAAGTTATTATATGGACCACTATAACGAATTTTTCCAGATTTTTTGAGCCGGACGTTTAGCTTTTAGAGGGGGGGGGGACGCCCTGTTTTTACAAAAAAAGTGGCCTTTAAAGTTAAAGTGGAATTTCTCGCAAACGGATACCTAAATCAAAAAATGGGTTTAAAGATCGTCTTAACAACCTTTTAATGTTTTTAAAAGACCTATATAATGATGCCCCAGATGATGGGGTAGCTGCGAGAAAAAAAACATCCCCACTTTACGTGTAGGGGAGGTACCCTAAATAAAAATATTTTTCATAATTTTATTGTAACGCTTTGTCGACGTAATTACAATACATATTCATGCAAAGTTTCATCTTTCTAGCACTTACCGATTGGACGGTAAGGAACACGGACGGACGGACAGACGGACATGACGAATCGATATGGGTTCGAAGTCATAAACTTCGGAACCCTAAAAATTGTAGATCTTTTGATTACCTACAACTTTGCCATTTAACTTTTTTCCATAGGACTTGTACTTTTGCCGGAAATCGAGATAAACCGTTCTTTACCCTTTGTTTTATATATTTAGCCACCTAAAGTGACTCTACCCTGCCTGATGGAAAGCATTAGCAGAATCCAAGAGTCGGGGCTACTACACTTGCTGCGAATGCAGACAATAATGTATGGCAGCCCACACTATGGCGGCTTAGTGAGATACTTTTTCACGCCCCGCTTATAGGACCCGAAAACCTCACCCCCTGCCCCTTCCCGACCTCAGATCGCCCGTAAATTATTTTTCCTTTCATTTTTATAATATTCTCCTCCTTTTCCAATAGGTTTCATCCTACTATAATTTTATTTGTTTTCAAAAATCTACCCTGAACTACTGGTCTATATGTCATTGTCAAACTATCATTATGGTTGCCATGCAATTGTGTTATGCCTAGCAACCTGTGAAGTTTTGACAGGAGATAAACAGTGATAGATTTTGATACCTACGATTTATGTATTTTTATAATCACCTAGCTTTGGCCTTTGTATCTCGATTATTGCAGTAAAAAGTAGCCTATGTCCTTTCCCAAGTTCAGTTCTATCCTCATACCAAATTTCATTAAAATCGGTTCTTCGGCGTGAAAGCGTAACAGACAGACAGACAGACAGAGTTACTTTCGCATTTATAATATTAAGTATGGATTTATTGTTACTGGTTAATACATTTTTAAAGTCATTAATTGAGGTATTAATTACTTTTATTCAGAATGGTCGTCGCTTTACTTTTTTTGATTCAAAGGTTAAATCACAAAGTAGATTTTATTGATCTACTTTGTGATTTCGTTTTCCTGTTTAAATATTATGTAGGTATGCGAAATAATATAAACTTTCCGCTTTACTTAAATAATCCGCAGGTCAATTACATAAGTCCATCATAAATCTAAATTGATTGGTTCGGCTTGCATACTTAACCTTTAATACCTTTCACCTTATTAACTTAAATTAAATATCTTCCAATTAATTGGCTTCTTTATTCCGCCATTTAATCTGGTACGATCACTTTCATACTTCCTTTGCAAAACAAAACACAATAACTTTAATTAAAAATGTAATATAAGATCACGTTAAGATACTATGAAATATTATAACTGTTATAAGCCTTATGTGTGTGGAGTATTGTATACGATTACTAATTTTTGGTCGTATATTCGCATATTCGTAACGCAGAGAGTTGCTACAAATATTGAGGCAAGACGTCTTCTTCAGGATTTAGATGACCGCTGCTTCGGCTACCGTTAACCGTAATGCACATTTTGTGCATTACGGTTAACGGTACTTAACTAAGTTGTTAACTAAGTTGTGATATAGATCGTGAAAAGAAGTGTGTACTTATTTTATTGCCAAGGAGTTACACGAAAGAGAAATAAAGATTTTGGGTCAAAGAAATGCGTTATGCGTATCAATACGCAAATAATGTGACGCTGTATCGAAGTTTAGTGTATTATAAGTCCAATCTAGATTACTCGTTGATAAGTTATCTTTCTATTTCTGATTTTGATTTTTTTTAAGTCAGTGTAGTAGTTTAGTCATAAAAGCGTAACAATCTAACAAATAAAGAAACAAACAAAGTGAGATTTGCATTTATATTATAATATTAGTTATAATGTAATGCCTGTGTCTTCATCAAGTTTTGTTGGCTTTGTTGGTTTTGCCAAATCGTATGTAAATGTACTTATAAACATTATGCATAGTCTAATTAAGAATACGGAGTGTCTCCATCTCAACCACTATTGATCCCGTGGGGGTCGTAAGAGGCAACTAGGAAGAAACTACACAGGACAATATAACTGTAAAGAGAAGGAAAACTTGAAACAAATCCTATACCAGCCTGTCTAGAACTCTAGACAGCATGATATACTTACCAACAACTTTTCCAAGAAGAGGTTTATGTCTAGTAGTAGACTTTTTTTTTTTTTTTTTTAAAAAGACAACTCCCGCATTAGGAATATGAATTCCTGTGTCGCGGGGGACTTTACAAACATACATGAAACGGACACAAAGAACACCCAGACTCAGAACAACAATTTGTAAATCACACAAAGTGTTATCCCACGTGGGATTCGAACCCACGACACTTGGCGCAGTAGAGAGCGGCGTGGCGAGCGCTTAAACCACTAGGCCAACCGTGCAGTCAAACTAAGTCCTTATGTAAAAAATTCAGTAGTTATTTTCATATATATAGTTCAGAGTTAGAGTCATTTATTAGGTAAGGCTTACGCCTAAAATTAGACATAGTGGTATTTCTATTGTTTACAATTCTAGTGTCAAGTTGTAACTCACTAACAAATTTAAATTAAATTACTGCAGTTGAAATCACGGTTAGACCTTTTTTTATCACGATTATGCCTAGACCTGACCTATCTTAGATGGACAAAATAAACTGGATGGGTCAGCTAGTATATACATATGGTTAGTTAGAAATACACGGGTGTGGCATTCTTTTCTTTTCATTAGAATATAAGCTGTATTGATTACGATGAAATGAGTCTTCATTATGATTTGATTTATCCATTCTCTTGTTTCATTCGGTAAGTATAAAGACTTGACATTTTGTACCACAACACCAAATCATACATATGTCTATCATCTATAATGATCGATAGGAGATAGGACGTAGTGTTTCAATTTCGAAATACTATTTACATATATATACTAATATAAGAAGAGGTAAAGTTTCTAATAAATAATATAAAAATATAAAACTATGTATGTCAGGTAATATCTGTATATACTGAACCGATATTGAAAATTCTTTTACCAATAGAAGTTTACGTTATTTGTGAGTGACATAGGCTATATATTAACCCGAGAAATACCCAATATGTTTGTGTATAAGATGTCAAAAAATGTTTGGGGTGGGGTCAAAAAATAAAGAATTTTTACACGGAGCGGCTGATATCTGACCTCCGCAACGACTGACACGACACTGACTGACTGACACTGACTTCCTATATCGATTGCCATAGACATTCATGAAAACTGGAACCGATTGCTTACGTCACGTCCTCCAGTGACTCGATTTTTTTTCTTTTATTGTCAGAACTCATTCGTACCATCTATCTGACGTCTTAAGATGCCTCGTGTATGATGTATGTATAACAAATTGCAACATCACACACAGTTATATTGCAGTAGTGAATAACTATCTGATTATATTGAAATATCATGTTTAATTTTTATGTTCTAATTAATCAGCCCGCTCCGCTCACCGCTTCCGCGTTCCTCTGTGTCATAACCGCGTATTACATAAATATTGTGTACTCGTAAAGCTGAGCTAATTTATTTAAATCTTATTTTTTATTAATAAGATAGATAACATTCTTTTTAGGGATCCTTAAATCATGACTTGATCCGTTATAGAATCACTTTATTGTCCGTCTATCCGTCTGCCTGTTTGTCCATGTAGGGGTTCTTTACGATAAAGAAATAAGTTCCACTAATTCTCCAAACCATTCAAAAGATTATTTACGGTCATAAAACCTTTAAACACATTTTAGAGTAAAAACTTAGAATTGACCTAGAAATCATGAATTTGATCAAATTTCACAGCATAAGTAAACGAGAAAAGCTGAATTTTATTGCCCATTGTATTTATCTTTTTGTAGAATACAACTATAATTTTGTAATTGGCATACAAAGAAGGTAGATTCGTCAACCTATCGCAGTTCACTGCTGGACATAGGCTTCTCCTAGCCCTACATGGGCTTCTCGCATCCAGCTCCTGCCAGCCAATAAAGATAAAAACTTCATTTCTTAATATATCTTCCACATCCGATATGGACCAATGGACCAATTATTAATAAGTTTGTTTCGACACGGAACTCTGTAATCGCGAGACAGACTCACACTTTACCTTTTTTATTTTCCAACATTCTATCAGATTAATATGCATTAAAGATGTGGGTAGTACAATATTCAGTCTACAAGTGTAATACGGTAGACAACAGTTCCTATTTCATCATAGAGAACTGACTGTCTTGTTGGTCTAGTGGTTGGTGTATGCGGCTGCTGATCAAGAGGTCTCGAGTTCGATTTGTAGATTATACAAACATTTGGTTCTACAGCCCTACTGTTACACTGCTATGACTATGAACAATTATGGAATAGGAACAACAATTTTTATTGGACCAAATGGGATATAGGTTTATACTAAAAAGAATCACGTAAATCGGATCATATTTTTGTGCGTAATAGGTGTACATAAACAATTATCATGCGGGAAGTGCTCATAGCCGAGTGACAGGACATTAGAAATAATCACCCAGGGAAAGGAATGACGGCGCGGTCAGACCTAGATGGGTACCCGTTTGTGGCATGAATGTTTACGTGATTCGCAGGTCACGTTAAGCAGTCGGTCCGGTTGTTATCATACGATAGCAGTCGTGAAGCTTAGGTGGAGGCCTTCGGGCAGCCTAAAACCATCTAAAGACAAGATTACGTAGCCACAACGTGTCTTGCCAGTCCACAGCCCGCACTCGGCTAGAGTGGGGTCATATGGCCTTAACCCTCTCCTGACCCGCGGAGACCAGAACCCAGCTGTGGGACATTAGGGGTTGTTTTCATGATGCGGAGATTTTGAACCACGAATTCATTACAATACAATATTTGTTTCGGAGTCAGGATGTTTTCTATGTATAATATGTTTATGTATTTATATTAGTTGCTCTGCTTAGTTGCGGACTAGTTGGCGTTGTGCGTAAGATATCCGAAATATTTATTTATTATTTTTAATTAAATTCAATTAATTATTCTCATTCAAAAAATAAACATAAAATCTAAGTGTACATCATAATTGATACTAAAAGCGAATGTGCATTTGTTTCTTTAAAACATAGTAATGATTGTCCTTAAATTGCAGTGCTATGAAGTACCTTCGCAACTGTGCATAATTGAAACTTGATAGACAAGTTATACAACAAGTAAACTGTGTCTATAATTCAGCTTTAATTATTGACTGTCAGTTAAATTAGTCGATCATATAATAGGACAATTAGACGAACACTTTCTATACCTATACAAACATACTATACCTACATATATTGTATCAGCATTTGGAAATATGTAGATAGGCATTTGTGAAATAAATAAAAAAAAAAATTTTTGAACATCTTCCACACAACATCATCTAGTCCCAAACTAAGCAGAGCTTGTGTTATGGGTACTAGACAACATTAAATAAATAAATTACGTTTTTTGCCGCAACCATTAGGATTCCAAAAGAAACTTACTTGATTTATATTTAAATCAATTTAATTATTAACTAATTTTACATAACTAATAACTATAACTAATTAGAGGTGACTCTGCTTCGAAGTGTGAAGCAAGAATGAATCTGAATATTAAAATAGGTCAATACATTTGTTTGAGGTATAACGTCGTTATCATGTCGCACTATTGGATAACCCGCACTTAAGGACCTAAAATTCCATGTGAAACATTAGGAACAATCATATTTTACATCTTTAAGTGCCGTGCGAAGTGATTAGGGATACGTAACAAACAACATACTTTGTTTTGCAAATACATACTCGCACATATTATACATAGAAAACACCCACACTCCGACACAAACACGGATCACGTAAACATTTGGTCTGACCCGGGAATCAAACCCGAGACCTCCAGCACAGCAGTCGCATACGCTACCACTGGGCCACCGAAGCAGTCTTATGGATGAATACTCGTACTTAACTTCGGGATAAACAATTCTTAGATGTATTTAAATTATAATAAATTGCAATGAACACTATTCTTCATTCGTTAATTATACCTATTCAAAGCAGAAACAGAATTATCTAAATCTTTCTTTTTTATGACAGTTTAAATAAAAAATCAACGAAAATAAATTTGACTTCACTTCTAAAGATTGCTTATATTGCCTCATCATCTTCCTAGTATATATTATTCCCAAGATTATGTTGGAGTCGGCTACTAGTTCAAAAGGTTTTTTGAAGCGACTGCCATCGGACCTCCGCAACCCTGAGGGCGAATTAACTCAAAACCTAATGAGATGACTGTTTGCACAGTGCATTTTTGTGAGTGATATTTTTGAAGTGGCTATGCGTAAAATGCCTGTGAGATAGTTGTCTGATAAAGACGCTCTTGTTTTTAAATTGTTATGTTTCATGCGAAAAAAATAATTTCACAAGTATATGTATTGCCAAATAAGAAAATTTGTTGAAGAGCTAATTTGGTTTTTAATCATTTTACTAAGTCCAAGCACAAATCGATAGGTCATCACGTAGATCATCTTACTGACCTTGGGAGAATTGAATACTGTTCTTGTTAAATATCTATTGATGTGTTATAAAGTTTTAACTAGGTCGCGGGCCGGATGGAGGACTTACGCTGGCCACATGGTGGCTCGGAGGCTATATGTTGGTTGGACCTGCCATAGATGTTATGACAACTTCCCTCATTGTGTGAATTAAAGTTGTTCTTGTAGACTCTGCACAAAATTGTCAGTGGTGGAGATAAGTGTAAGATTTTTACATTTAAATGTTAAGGTCATTAACCTCAAGCTGTCAGATACCTAAATACAAGTTTCTCCTACAAAGGAAGTATACTTGACATTTTCTCCTATCCTATTAGGATTTCCCGTTCTCAACGGAAGTCAACTACTATTGAAAGCTATGATACGAAATGAGAGTAATTTGTTGCAATATTTGCTGTTGAAGTCCTAAGTAAGTCCTAACAACTAAACCGAAGGTCGTGGGTTCCATTCATACTCAGAACAAATAATTCATCTTGCTAGTATAGTTCCAAAAAATAAATATCTTGGGAGCCACTTGAACTTGTAGCTCACCCAAATTTTTCTAAATATTCTATAGGTAATAAAGAATGAAATGAACACGAGCGGAGCCGCGGTCATCAACTAGTTAAACAAGAAAAATCTGTTCAAATAAGAAATGAATAATGTTATTTATATCTGCAGTAATATTAACTGTTAACTAACGGTCCATTATCTTGCTTTATTGAACACCATCCTCAATACTTCCACGTGGATACATTATGTGTATGTATCCGGTTATATGCTGGGTTATTGCTTTTTGAAACTTGTTTTTTTTCTTTTTCTTTAGATTAAAACCAGATGGAAATAATACGACTATTTAAAAAATAGTAAAATGTCACTTTGACTGTCTCGGTGGAGCAGTGGTAGCGTATGTCACTGCTGTGCTGGAGGTCTCGGGTTCGATACCCGGGTCGGACCAAATGTTTGTGTGATTCGAAAATATTTGTTTCAAAGTCTGGGTGTTTGCTATGTATAATATGTATGTATTTACAAAAGAAACTATGTTTATAATGGAAGAATGATTTATTTTCTCCTCGCAATTCATGGCTTTACAATTTCTAGTCTATTAGGTTCAATTAAGACCACATTCAACGGCAGCTCGGCACCATTAAGTTAAGACGAACACAGGTGCTATATATTCGATTGAGTAGATATGAGGTCGCATGGAAATTTTAGGCTCCTTAATTCCGTAAATTGCTAAACAACTAAACAACAACCTATACACGTTGACATATACAGGTTGATATACCTTTGACAAAACGACAGACGATTTCACTTAACTAAAAATTGAGAATAATTTAAGATGTTACCTTGCCAACGTTGTTTTGAACATTGAAGTCGTACTTGGATTAGATTGGAGCAGTGAATTATTGAGAAACAATTGACAGAACGAGTTTTAATATGTACAGTTAGAGACAAAAGTCTTTGAATAATTTATTATCATTATTCCTTTATCAAAATTTTATTAACAAAATTAGTTATTGATCCAAACAATGTTTTGGATCAATAACTAGTTTTGCCATAATCAATTAATATATAAAACTGTTCCTTTACTGACTGACTGACAGACAACACAGTCGAAATTACTGGATGTAAGAATTTGAAATTTGGCGTGTGAGCACAGGCAAGCATTAAGAGAGGATTTTGGAAAATTCCACCCCTAAGGCAAAAGTGAAAAAGGCACTCAAAGTTATACATCAAAATAATACGTAGGTGAAGCCACGGGTTAAAGCTAGTAAGCAATAAAACTAGGTGGCATAATGTATGATTTTCAAAATACATTGCCGAAGAAAATTACATGATTTTTATGTTTCCTATTCATCAAACGATCACATCAAGAATACAATCTGACGATGCATTAGATGCTTTATAAATTAGTAGATACATGGTGTCATATTACTGGTACTTTTGTTTTCGACTCTCATCTTACGACAGCCGCTATTTACACTTGGGTTTCATCTTTCTGAACTACTTTAGTTGTTATTGAGTAATATGTACGTACGTAATTGTATAAAATAAGAGGTGACCAACTAAGCAATTATTAGTGTCTGTGCAAAATGGAGAACATTGAATTTAATAAAAACAATAAAATGAATAAAAAAATAAATAAACATTGCGGGCATTTTACACACTGCGCCATCTAGTCCCAAACTAAGCAGAACTTGTGTTAAAACACCCAGACTCCGAAACAAACATTTGCAAATCACATAAACATTTCGTCCGACCGGGGAATCGAACCCGAGACCTCAAGCACAGCAGTCGCATACGCTACCACTACGCCACCGAGGCAGTCTAGATGGGCATATTAGATGGGGTTGAGTATCCCTTCTTTCGATGTTTAAATGAATTTGACTTACCTACATATATGGCAACCCTGACTGATTGAACTGTTCGAAATGCTTGAATGTATTTTGTGATCGGTGTTCCCAGTAACAGCAGTAAAACTTGCCTGCAACAAAAAATGTAAACATGATGCAGTTTATTCAAATAATCGAAATTTATAAAGTTCTCGTTTCGCAGTTTTTGTTACCAAACTCGTCCGAAACGGCTGGACCGTTTGTATAAAATTTTGTGTGCAGATTGGGTAGGATTGAGAATCGGTCAACATCTATTTTTCATACCTATAAGATATAAGCGAAGCCACGGGCATCAGCTGGTTTTATTATAAATACCAAATTTCAACACTGGTAATAAACAGTCTGCCAATCTGACAACGACTGTCCAACGATATTATAACGTATGCGGATTCCACCTATAAATTCTTTTCTTTACATAAATATTAAAATTGATCTCAATCATTATATTATTTAATATGTTGATGATGAATATTTAAATGATGCAATATCACCACGGTACCATGGGGTTTAGCCGGTTTTAAATACAGTATTTGTTTTTTTTTTCCTGGGCGGTTTCCGCACTTAGTCCATACTATTGGACCATTATGCGTGTGAAAAATTCCCCGTTTACTCCAGCCAGCCTATTGATCCAGAAGGAAAGCAGCCTTCGGAGATTACTGCAGTCATCCTTAAGTGTTGCCGGTGACTGGAGAAATTGTGCCCGTTGCTCGGCCACACTGCTGCATTTCATGATGACATGCTGTGGTGTTTCTTTTGCTTCCATGCATCCTCTGCATAGAGGGCTATCTGTTACTCCTATCTTATTTATTTATTTATTTAAACTTAATGCACATATTGTACAAAGGCGGACTTAATGCCATGAGGCATTCTCTACCAGTCAACCTTAGAGTAATGTAGAAATAAGATGCGATAGGTGCAAAAACAGGAAAGAAAATTATTACCTATCGTGTGTAGGTGTTTGTTGAGGAGACATTGTCCGGTTATGGCTCCTATGATTTTACGGAGTTTGTCTCTGTTCAGTCTGATAAGGGTGCGAGCAAGCTTCTTGTTAGGAACTGATACAGCGTTCTTAGTTTGCCGACATCCTTCGCTAGTTATCCACTCTGTCAAATGTGTTTTCTGGGTTCTTTCGCGCAGCCATGTCTTAATTTGGGCTTGAGGAATCGGCAGCAGAGGTTCGTGACCCTGCACGTTTGTGTCTGCTCCCTTCCTGGCCAGTTCGTCTGCGGCGTCGTTACCCAGTGAGTTGCTGTCACTGCAGAGTTACTCTGTTGGTTGTCGCAATGGATTGGAGTGCATTGTGGCATTCCATTATTTATTGTGCGGAAGGCTTGAAGCACGGATGCACTATCAGAGACGATTTTGATTTTGTTAAATACAGTACAATAATAGACTTTTATATTATTTAGTGGCAATAAATTAAGGACGTCATTGACGCTATATATTTGGAACATTGATTGACAGAAAATAACATCATCAGGCTGTTGGTGGACAACTTACACATTAGGAGTAGGTATATCATGTATCGTGGGGAACTTTACACATACGAAATGAACAGAAAGAACACTCGGATTCAGAACCATAATTGTTCAACACATAAAGTATTGACGCTTGTGAGGATGAACTATTACTATCAATCAGTAGCAATTGGCGTGGCTGCAACTGCACTGTGGCATACGTGAAGTAGATTTTTCCTTCCAATCAGTGGGCATGTGTACTTACTGTCTATAAAAGTAAATACTACACGTATATATAATTTTAACTAATAAAAAACCGACCTCAAACAAAAACTATTCCGAGTACCCAAATCTCGATAGGTGTGCCTGTAATAGGTATTTGAGGAATTTCTGGTTTCCTTATCATGGGACCAGATGGAAGGCACCAGATTTCTAATAAAAAAAAGAATTATCAAAATTGGTTCACCCAATCGAAAGTTCTGAGGTAACAAACATTAAAAAAATTCAGTCGAATTAGAAAACTCCTCCTTTTTTAAGTTGGTTGAAAGTAAAACTGTTTGTATAAACAAAATGTCGTGATTTAAACTCACATTTAGTAAAATAACTTTTTGTTCAAAGTCAGGACTTTTCAATTATTCAAATGAGTTCTTAATTCATCACGCTCAATTTATTAGTTTTAGATTTTGTAACATATGACATTTTAATTGCAGTGGATGTTTTTAACCGACTTCAAAAAAAAAAAAAAAGGAGGAGGTTCTCAATTCGTCGGAATCTTTTTTTTTTTTTTTTTTTTTATGTATGTTCAGCGATAACTTCGTCGTTTATGAACCGATTTCAAAAATTCTTTTTGCATTGGAATGGGCATAGCTCACAGGTGGTCCCATTGTCACCATATCTTGATCTGATGATGGGCTCCCAAGGAAATCAAGGGAACTCCTCAAATATCATAGGCACAATGTCGCGATTTGGGTACTCGGAATAGTTTCTCATTGAAGTCGGTTCCTTTTTGTTAAAATTATACATTATATTATCTGCTATTTTGGGGTGTTCAGATTTTGTTAGAAATATTTCTTGTATTAACCTTATATAGTATTTTTTATTGCACAAGAATTGAGTCACCAAATTCTTAATGCCAGCCCGTAGTATGGAAATTGGCGGTGTTTTCACGTTCGCGCCTCGGAGAGTCTGTTAAGCGGTCGGTCCCGGTTGTCATAAACATCTATGGCAATCGTCGTTTGGAAGTCAACGTTATTCTCGTTATTCTCCCTTAAGGTGCGAAGGTCCGATGCCTGTTGCTCCATGAAAAAATTGATATTTATGTAAAAATGTTTGAACTGGGCCGATGCCAAATAATCTTCAGAATAATAAAGGCTAGGAAGAAAAAAAAACGAAGTTGGGTCATCACAGTGGAAACCGTTGTCCGTTGTATCTGTAACGACTGCAACTCATAAGTCCAATGTCAACTGCTGAGTCACCATAATGATGAAAATAATATTAAAAGAGTAATAATATTGATTAGTTATCCGTATGAGGACATATTAAGAAAACGAAACGGTAGATATTTGGAATAAAATTCTTATTTTAGTACTAGCTGCGCCCCGCGGTGTTACATGCCAAAGTAGCCTAAGTAAGCCTAAGTGATAATTTAAAATAACATTACTACAATCACAACTTATTTACATTCAGGATTGGTATTACAATTTTACAAAACCAACAAATTTCAAAGAACACTTTTGAAATATATCTACTTCATGAAGTAAATGCACTCGTGAAATAGTTACGGCAAGCGTCTTACGTCATCAATTAGCGCTTAGCAGTAAGATAAGCAGTCCAGAACAGTGTAATACCAACATTCGTTTCATTTACATAAATTTAATTACATATCGCTACATTTAAATGACTACCACGGAACAACAAATTGCTTAAGTTTTAAAAATTGCATAGTCCAGAATGAAATTATTCACACAAACATTGGTCCGACCCGGGAATCTAACCGGAGACCTCAAGAACTGCAGTCTCCCACTGCGCCATCGAGGCAGTAAATCTCGTTCCTAGATTCTGCTCATTCTTTCCATCAGGCAGGATAGAGTCACTTTGGTAGGCTTAAATTAAAAAAAAAAACCGCTAAAACACGTTATCAAAATCATTATCTCCTTCCTAGTCTTTATTATACCGAAGGTAATTTAACCGAATTTTTTTACTTGAATTTCAGTTTTTGCAAGGAGGAATTGGCATTGGACCTCCGTAACCCTAAGGGCGAACTGGAATTCAAAGAAACTAGTTGTCAGTATATTTGTGGGCACTGACTTCTCAATAACGATAGCCATAAATGTTCATGACAACCGGGACCTACCTAAAATCTTTAGCAAAGGGTGGTTATAATGCCTGCTTTTTATTGGCGTTTATTATAAAATAATGTAAATTAGTTTAATTTATAGCATATATTTTGAATAATATTTGTTTGGGGCTGGCTGCTAGAGTAATTAATATTCTTAGTTAAAAGTTATTTTGAGTCTAGCTGCATTCTCCCGTATTTTTATTGTATTAGAATAAATACTACCCAAAAAGGTTGCTAAGACACAAAAATCTAGATAAACCGAAATAGGCCAAAGTCCATTTATATTACATGAGCACACTTAGACAGTTCTTTGTAACGATTCTTACCGTACATGATTTAGCTTTGATCGCGGCTCTGCCACGGTTATAGCTTTAAAGAGTAACCTAAGGCCTTCTTCAGAAATTAAAAAATCTCCTTGACAATTTTCATTGAAATTAGTGCAGCGGCTTAGCTTTGAAAGCCTAACAGACAGACAGAGTAACTTTCGTTTTTTTATTACACTTATTTATTTTATTGAATGTGGAAGTATGGATGAATAATATTATTTATTTCTTTAGCACATTGTATATTCCCATAACAATTTCAGCGTGGTAGAAACAATTCCGTTACTACCACGCCACACACATAGATTTAGAATATATAATGTAGCCGTAAGAGCATAACTGAGAGATACCATGTTCAGACCTTGGTACGTAAGGTTAGAATAATAGTACAGTAATTAATTAATAAATATCGCCGCTATAATATATACTGTCATTGTTATTCGATATCGACCCATAAATTCGCCATAAATTGTGGACCCCTACGACCGAACAAGCCAGAAGAAATAAGTTCGCTATAGAATGCTTTAAACGTAACAGAATGTAAACTGTAATTAATTTGCATAATCTTGTAATTTAGAGAATGGATAGAAACAAGATCACGTGTTTCTAGTACAAACCCGTGAGAATGAACATTAAAACAATATTTTCTTGTTTCTTTGTGTTGTTTTCGTTCAATGTAAACATTTCTAGGGGTTATTTCCGTGTTTTTGAGAGTATTATTTCAATCCTTCTAATAGATTGTTAACGGAGTGTGAATATAAACATCGAAAATTATTTTTCATGTTTACTCATCACCATCATCAAAAGCGTTTAATAGTTTAATGTTGAACACAAGCCTCTATATGAGGTTTAGGCCTGTTACACCACCCCGCTAGCAATCATTGCTGCCATGCTGGCGGGTGAGGAGGGATGGGGCGCAATGGTTTCTTTCTGTGAAGCAGTAATGCTCTAGAAAGAGACCTTTGAACGGGACAGGGAGGGGGCCATCCCGAGTGTAGAGTGAGGACCTCCAGTAGCTGACTAAATACTGATCTGCGATAGGAGGGTGACCTGGCCACAAATAGCGATCAGGCCACAACACACCCTGTTTATATTTTACATATATACAGTTGTGTTTGATCGAATATAATCCCAATGAAAGGACGATTATAAGAAACGATTCCGCAACATATGAAGATACAGAGCATTGAGAAGTCGACAGAGATACATTGAGACAATCAGTACTGACCATCTTAAAAATTGCGCCATAATATGTTGTATCAATATGCCAAATATAGATCCCACTCTAAGCAACTGATGATCTAATGAGATGACCTCGTTAATAGGTTAAGGTTTTCCTAGTTTTAATCTAGGTTTTTTATATATTATGTCTGTGAAATTTAGGGTTAAAATGAAATAATTAATTTTGAAAATAAGTTACCAGAACACTTTTACATGACTATTAACCTTTTTTCCAACATATTAGTTTTTATTTTGGGAAGTCAGTGCCCTCAAATATACTGACAACTAGTTCAATCTTCGAATTTCAGTTCTCCCTTAGGGTTGCGGAGGTCCGATGTCAGTCGCTCCGTGGTAAAACTGAAATTCAGGTAAAACCGATTGAACTAGTAGCCGACCCCAAATAAACTTGGGAATATAGGCTCGGAAGATGATTAGTTTTGGCCTTACCTAATTGATCTAGTCCGGAAAGGTGACCGGATAAGTTGCAAACGTTTTTCGTTTTCTATTCAATTCTCTATTCTCATACTCGTTGGCTAATATTTTGTTTTGATCACGTGACTGAGTGACATTGGCCAATGAAACAAGAAAATAGAGAAATAAAATTTAAATAATTAATGATGAATTTGTAACAAATAATAAATTAACGATATGTCAAAACAAAAATTTGATTAGTGAACATTAAAATATTGGATATAAATATATTTAGAACTTCTATGAAGATAAGATAAGAAACAATAACCGAGTGTAAGCAAAGACAGCGCGGTCTGGATGGGTGACCGTTAGTGGCATGATACCATGAACGTTTCCGTGATGGGGTTACCTTAAGCAGTCGTCCCGGTTGATTTCATAGAAAAAAAGTCATGAAGCATATTTGAAGGCCATTGGAAAACTTAAAAACATCCAACGGAAAGATTACGTAGCCAAAACGTTGTCTTGCCAGTCCCCAACCCGCACTCAGCCAGCGAGGGGACGTATTGGTTTTTCCCCCTTTTCCGAGAGGAGACCCGCGCCCTTAGCCCTATATTCTACCTTAAATAATAATTTCAATCTAATACTAATTCAATTCCAATTTCAAGTTACGAAAATCTTGGAAATTGCTAGGAAGGTGATGATGATCAATAATTACTACAAAAGTCACAATTGAAATTTGGAGTATGACTGTATGTAGTGCCTCTTATAATTCATTTCATTTCTGTATTCATGACAACTTGTTTGTTAAGATTGTGCAATGATAAGGTTGAAGACGTGAAAGTGTAACAAATAAACAGAGAAACAAACTCACATTCACATCAATAAAAGTAATGAAAAAAAAGTTTATCTATATATAACTTAAAGTTCAATTTATTTTTTAATGCCTCAGGAACAGAACTCTGTTTTTCTTTGGATCCCTATCTTTTTCCCTTCAAGGATGCAAAATGTATTCAGAAAATTTCAGAAAATTAAGACATGAATGCATTACAGACAACACTCATGAACTTTCGAATTAATACAATTATTTATGATTATCTACTAATTAGGTAGGAATGTATCAATGTTATCGATTATAATTTAATTAATTAATACCATCAACAGAAGCAATCACGTACAGTCATGCATCTCAAAGTCACCACTAAAATATCAAAGTAATCATTATTGTAAATATCAAATGTAATAATATGAGACAGACCGGTTCTCCTACAAATTTGCGTAACATACTTTTTATTATCCTTGAAGGAACATCTTCGATCGAAATCAATTTATCTAAGTAGTAATAATAACTGATTGTACTGTACCCAAGAGGTTGAAATATACTTTAAACCTCTATTGAAGTCTAATAGAACCCAATAGAAATATGTAAATAATAATTAGTATACAATTTCATATTGTTGATAGTAAAACGAAATCGATACCAACTTTAATTCAACCTATAGTATAGATGAAAAAATCGACTAACATAGTCGATAAATCTGTAACCGATTTAGAACATCGAACTACTCCAGTTTGAAATTGGAATACAAGATTATAACTGCAGGTTACAATTAATACATGTCATTATCGAACCCAGGCGTTCACCCTTCTTTGGCCGTATCTTAGCGCCGTTCAAAAGTGGGAGGGACGCTATATAACATGATGGTAACATAGTCAAACCACACAACCAGTCTTCGGCGAACGAACGAAGACACGCAGCAACATGAAGTTATTGGTGAGTTTATACAAATAGTGAAGTGAAGTGTTTGTGCCAAAAAGTGTCAGAAAAAATATTTTAACATTCGAGTTTTTACAAAACAAAAGTGCGGTCGGTTCAAAATAAATAGCTTCAATTTTTAATTAAAAGCGTAGCTGGTTTAAATATTTCAGAACCAAAAATAATTTCACGAACGGCGAAACGCCTAGATAAGCTCGGCATGTGATTCCCAAAAACAAAATTACGATTAAAATTATCTATGACAAGTGAAATTCTAAACCAAAGTCCTTAAATATCTGATTAAAATTTCTAACAAAACAACAATAAAATTGCAATAAAAACTGTTGGAATCATGTTCTTTTGATTAATTGTCTGTAAATATATTTTTTGCAACCTATTTCAGCTAAAAATACTAAAAATTAAAATATCTTAAAAAATTATACTTAATTTACAGTAATTATGATATCTTAATTTTCAAGAACTATAGCACGAAAGTAAAACCGCGAATATAAATACAATGTTCAAAGAAACTAAGCGCATTAGCTTAACTTCCGTAACTAATTACGTCAAGCGCTTAACATTTGCTGAAAGTAGATTTAATAAAATTTTCTTCCTCGTGATACCGGTTTTGAACGATTTTCATTTTACTTTCCAATAAAAACTGGAAAGTTTCAATATATATATATTTATATTATGAGATACGCTTTAGGTATAGATACAAATTGCTAATATTCTGGCAATAGTTATCCATTACATTGCCTATAAATCGAAACTGTTTTAAAAATTGGTTCTGACATTACCACTATTTTTTTTAAATTATAATTAATCTATAAAAGAAATGCAAAATCAAAAACAAAACAATGTATAACAGTAACTAACAGTCAGACATTCTGAATTAACAGCACAACAGATTGATTTTATAATGAAGGATCGTTGTTTTTGTTTACTTTTATAAAAATCATACTGGATTGTTTCTATCGTCCACTATTTTATTGATTGAATATCTCTAGAAAGTAAGAAAATCAATTTCCCCTTGTATGCATTGTGAAGAATCAAGAAGTATGTAAAAGAGAAACTCGAGATAAACATGCAAATCATGGTAATGCAGTAATTTTCTCAATAATATCAGCTTGTAAACGACAGAATTATGAAATGAGAACGACGCCTTGTCGCGATGTCTTCCGTGTTTAAGTTCGAAAATCTTTATCTTTTATAACTAATATTTTTTTTGTATTGTAGAATTATAATGTCGCATTACATTTTGTGTTTTGTTTCAGTATTTTTGTCGATGTGTTCATATTTAAAATTTTATAATGGTTTAGGAATTGAAACGTGAAAGCGTAACAAACATACAAAGAAGCTAGCTTTCGCATTTTTAAAAGTGAATAGCATTACAAAAATAAATCATCTTCATTCTCTAAAATATTTTTTCAATCTTGTAGTTTATTGAAATTATAGCCATAATATAATAAAAGTTACTAAATGAATAATATACCTGATATATCGTATAGTAACACATAAAATAATTTAAGAAAAAGACTTCAAACTATGTTCAAGTTCTTAAATTATCTATTAAAAATTAATCAATTCGGACGGTAAATTGATAAGCAGTGCATAACGTTGCTCTAATTTATGACAGTTAGTGCGTAACACAGATAATCGACTAATTGCATAAGTGTCACGCATCGCGCATGCGCATCCCGCTATTTTCAAGCACTGCAAAGTTACGAAAGACACGGATGCATCCCTTGCTATTAACATTCTATAGATGATTAATTAGTAATGTATTTTTTTTTACTATACCTACATCGTAAATATTAATTCGCTTATTGAATTTGACAATTGTTATAATATCATTCCAGACATGTAGTCATTTATTGCTAGGTAAATGTTAATCGAATTCCTGCAATTTATTATAGTAAAGACTTTCTCTTAAATTTTAAAGTTACAATAACGTCAAAATAGTTGCATTTTAGATTTTATCATATTCTTTAATCTATAATGGCGCGTGAATTTATTTAATCTATGATTGACGAAAGTGAATTTCCGAAGGCCATTATAGAAATTTATTTCTTGATTGTCTTGTTAGAGATAGGAGAAGAATATTTAACTTACGCACAAATAGACAAGATTTCATGAAATAAGCGAATTGAAACTATTTACATAAAGAAATTTGAACTAAAAATTAATATTTCAATGGTGTGAGAGTTATTACTTATTTGTGTACGAATTTATTGACTTTGCATTTAGGAATGTGATCGTTTTCGCTACATATTCTGTGGCAAATCTCACATGCGTTGGCTTATTCTAAGCTCGTAAACTGGTTTATGGAGAGCATTGACACTGGAAACTTGATCAGAGTACGAAATTATACGTTAGCTGATTCCCGTTTTGATTTCAATATGATGCAGTCAGACAACGTTGATGAATTAAAATAATGCAAGTTATTAAAATACAGTAACGATAATTATTTATCACGTGCAGATTAGGCATACATAACAGGCCGTAACATATTTTCGATGATTTAAACAGCATCTCTGTGGCAATGCTTGGCATGACTGTATAGTCCAATACGAGATTAGGCAAGATTCTAAGAGGTTTCTGCTTATATGAGTATGCACTCTTTTTCAACTAACCAAAAAAATAAACAAGGTTTTCTATTTTTCTTAGTCTATGGTATTTGACAATTATATCTAATTCAGACTCTTTGATAATGACATGATATTAGCAAAAACTTCCCGCCAAATTTTAAAAACAGAATAGCTCTTTTGGAATAACTTTTATAGAAACTTGCAAGAAGTTCGCCTATGATCCAAAAACCTCCGTATCATTATAGTTACGTGTGAATCGGCCATACAACTTTCACTACAACGTGTGTTGTAATTAATAACGGTTGATGCACAACGGGATCACCACACTTCTTATTACCTTGAAGACTCGTCATTGTCGGAACAAGCGAGCGAGCTAACGTCAATCATAATTTATAATTGACTGCCTCGGCGATGCAATGGTAGCGTATGCGACTACTGTGTTGGTGTCGGGTTCGATTCCTGTGTCGGACCAAATGTTGATATGATCTGCATGCATTTATTTTGGAATTCGGGAGTGGTCTGTGTATAATATGTATGTATTTATACCAGTTATTGTGGGTACTAGCCAAAGTACAAGCTCTGTTAAGTTTGGAAATAGATAGCCTTGTCTATTAGGATATTCTATTACCTTTTTGTTTTGTCAAATCCTTGCCGAACTAACGAAGTTGAGTAGTAATGTTGAGCAGCACGTAAGTAGGTATGTACGTAGTATTCTTGAGTAATTATTGCGTTGAGTATAAGTATTGTTGAGTCATTGCTAATATTAAGTAGTTATAATATGTTTGTTTACCGAATATTGCATAATGAAGCCCTTGAGCTGTTTACCTTGCTTATTCTTTATTTGTTTTGTTATTGTTGAAAGTAAAATTCTTAATTATATTTAATTAGTTTAATATGTAATTATATTAATGTGATTCTAAAATATACGTTCTGAATCTCTCTAACCATTATTTAAATATATGGAGATATATTAAAACGAAATTTTGATAATATGGCATCTATTTTCACAGCCTAAGTGAAACGGTAACTAAATTATAACGAACACAAACGATTTTGGACCTAAATGCTAAAGAATAATAAAAGGCGCATACACACATTATACAGAATATATTATATGCAGTAGACTAACACCTTCATTTACTGTGCTCAAGTAATGCTGTAGTTTAAACCATTACTCTCCACTACCGTCTCAGATCATTATAATTACATAATCATTTCCTGCAAGAAATGTGTAGTAACATGGGTACGAGTTTCTCTTGAATAGTTCATTGATTCTAGTGAAAACATTTTATCTATATATCTAATTTTACTAGGAAATAAATAAAATGAAAACTAATTAGTTTGAGTACAAATCAAAAGCTCACAAAGATCTGCATCGATTACGTATGATATACAAGTCAACCATTTTCAAACATCGTATTTAGGTGTTTTTGATAGGGTGATGTACCACAGCGTAGCGTGCCAGGATATGCTAGTTGTAGTAGTTTTATGAGAACAGTACAAAAAAATCGTATCGTAATCTTATAGCTACAATAGTTTTAGAATTTATTACATATGATTTGGCAGTATTTTACGTAAATTGAAAACCTTTTTTTAATGGACAAACCTAAAAGTTAAATCGTCTTTTGAACTCTAGTTTTATGATAGTATCAATCGCGTCTAGTTTAATACTGGCATAAACACAATTATTTTAAAAAAAGATTATCATATTTAGGTGCAATAGATTCGAATCACCTCTTTAAATAATGACTCATTTATATTTAAATGATGAAAGTAAACTATAAGATGGCATGGTTATCTAAAAACATACTTTTTCTTACATTATATAACTATGTTTGGTATTCATCTTCGTTACATCGCGGACTTGTTTAAAATGCATCTGTAAACATCTTTATGTAAAACATGATGAGATTGTAAATTTTATGGGCCAATTTTACGATGTCATAGTTTCTAATTTCATTATATATTCTTAAATCAAATAAGGTAATGCATATTAATAAAAGCATTATGTTTGAACTGAGTTTTGCAATAAAATTGCAAGTCATTTTCTACTCATCATACAATGTTGCGGTTTAATATTCCGACTGTCAGTTTTTTACTTTTTAAATATTGCACACAGTAAACGGTTACTTTACAGCCTTTAAGTATTTAGTTTTATGACGACTGTGCTGGTTAGGTCAGTAATTATTTGCATTGATTTACTCATTTGTAAAGTTTTAACAATTTAAACAATGTTTACAAAGCTCTTAATGTTACGAACGTTTTATACGAGTTTAAAAAGGTTCCTAATTTAAAATAGTTCGTTTTAAAAACAGCGGTAAGTTTAGGATTCAATAAGAATATTAGTTACAAGCGCACTTTAGCATTACGCTTAAATATATAAATAATAAAAATGAATCTTACAATAAATTGGTAATGATATGGGTAATAGAAACCGAAATTAATTTTGTATTACCTCCTATACATATACAAGAATAATAAATACAACTTATGTAACTATCAATAAGCTTTAAGTAGACTTCATAACCTACATTACTGAATCGGAAAACGGTAAATGCATGCACGATAATCTGGTTTATAATTTCAAAACTTATTATGATACAATAAACAAAAGTGCTATAGATATTATCTCCTAATTGTACACTGTTGCACAACGTGTAGTATGTCCATTTTGTTACGTAACATGTAATCGTAACCTTATTATATCTATGCCATTGTATTCAATGATTAAAAATTTTATTTGATCAAACTTCACCTTTATTACGGGCTTCCAAACTCCAGGCTGCTATTAGGAATTACATAAGAAAAACCCTAAAGACACTTTTTGGCCTCACCCTGGGTTTGAAACCGAGACCTCTAGATTAGCAGTCGCATACGCCATCCACTAGACTAACGAGGCAGTTACTAGGACATATTATTATTTATCTTAATGTAGAAAAAATTCGAGACTTTCAAAGATTATAATTAATGATAATTAATGAATATCTTAACACTACAGTAGCATAATTAATGTTGATAGCTTACTATATAGTTATGCAAGTTTTATTTCCGTAAAATCATTGCATTGTTAATTGAAGTGAAGTATATTTAGAATTTAAGATTAACAGACATCTTTGTGTATTGAGTTTCTTTTAAAATTGAGAGAAAGTGTGAATTTAGTATTCCGGACCGATATTGTTCTAAACTTGTTCGTATTGTAATGCAACTTTTACTAATCTTGTACCCATTTCATGACTAGAAAAGCAGACTAGAAATCTTCGTCAGCGTTTTCTAGAAACCGGCTACTTAATCTGTCATGATACGGTTCTTATATTTCTTTATTCGAAAACGAAAGCTGTTTTATCTGAATGCACAAACAACAACACTCTTTTCAAAAACCTCACTAAATAAGATTGTATTTGGTGTCCTAAAACAGAATTTTGTTAACAGGTTGTATTGGTCGCATCGCTGGCCGTGGTGGCCTTTGCCTCTGAGGACAAAGCAGCACCAAAACAGGCCGCTGTCGAGGACAAGAAACAAGAGAAGAGAGGCATCTATGATATCGGACATTACGGCGGCGGCGGAGGTGGCGGCGAAGGCGGAGGTGACGGAGGTTACGGAGGACATAGCTTCGGTGGCGGCGGAGGCGGAGGTGACGGAGGCTACGGAGGACATAGCTTCGGTAGCGGCGGAGGCGGAGGTGACGGAGGCTACGGAGGACATAGCTTCGGTAGCGGCGGAAGCGGAGGTGACGGAGGTTACGGAGGACATAGCTTCGGTGGCGAGGGAGGTTTTGGCGGTCAAGGACATGAAGGACTAAGCTTCGGTGGCAATGGAGGTGAATATGGAGGCCACTCCGATTTCGGCGGCAGCTCCGGAAACAGCGGTGGCGGCTGGAAACCAATCTCCTCTGATGATGGCCATCATCACCACCAGACACATCATCACCATGAGCACATTAAGACTATTCAGGTCGTTAAGAAAGTGCCAGTTCCCTACACCGTAGAGAAGCATGTCCCATACACCGTTGAGAAGAAAGTACCTTATGAAGTCAAAGTGCCAGTACCCCAGCCCTACACTGTTGAAAAGAGAGTGCCAGTCAACGTGAAGGAGTACGTCAAGTACCCCGTACATGTCCCAGAACCCTACACCGTTGAGAAGAAGGTACCTTATGAAGTCAAGGTTTACGTCGACAAGCCCTACGAAGTCAAGGTTAAGGTGCCAACCCCTTACACCGTCGAAAAGAAGGTTCCTTATGAAGTCAAGGTCCACGTTCCTCAGCCCTACACTGTCGAAAAGAAGGTCCCATACCCCGTCAAATACGAAGTTAAAGTACCTCAGCCCTATGAAGTCATCAAGAAGGTGCCTTATGAAGTCAAGGTCCCAGTTGATAAGCCTTACAACGTATACGTACCTAAGCCCTACCCAGTGCCAGTTGAGAAGCCCTACCCCGTGACCGTTCACAAGCCAGTCCCATACGAAGTCAAGGTCCCAGTCGACAAGCCCTACAAGGTTGAGGTTGAGAAGCCCTATCCCGTCCATATTAAGGTTCCAGTACCGAAACCTTATGACGTATACAAGAAGATCCCTTACACCGTTGAGAAGAAAGTACCTTATGAAGTGAAGGTCCCAATTGACAAGCCCTACCCCGTATACAAGGAAGTGCCAGTTCCCCTGGTAAAGGAAGTTCCTTACCCCGTAAAGGTGCACGTTCCTATCTACTTCAAGAAAGAGCAGGAACACCATCATCACGGTCACGAAGAACAACATCACGGTTGGCATTAAGCTCAGTTAGTTTAGGTCTCACATCAGTACCTTGTAGGCTAAGTTCAGAAATGTGATCATTTAGTATTTTAGTGTATATATATGTATGTATTTGCTGTATTATATGATTGTTTTGGTGCTGTTCAATTCATACTGTTTTGTTCTCGGAATGGCAACCAAACTTGAAAGAGTGGGATTCTTATAAACTACGAGTTTGAGGCTATTTAAAACTGTAAACGATATATCGATGTCTTTTTTGCTATGATTTATGCCGTCAACCAAATTATCCAACACTGGCGATAAAATTTGTACTGAGTTGGAATCCGTTTAAGTGCCGCATAGCATCTGGTGCATTTCAGATGCGCGGGTAACTGTAGATACTATTCTGTTATTAATTGTTAAGCTTTATATGCTTTGTTATACTATAACTTGACAAAGTGCTAGTACTTTGAGTTGAGGCTGATTTAATAAAAATAATGTAAACATTATACTTTTGTTTTACTGATACATATTTTTTTTAGAATCTAGTACACAATTACCCCCTAGTGAAGTTGGCATTCTACAAGCGAAAACGGAATGACGTGTCTCAATGCTAGATCAGGTGATCAATACAAAATTTTAGAATAGATAGATATCAGGTATTGTAGAAAGAGAGTCGACACGAAATCAGGGAAAGGGAAAAGATCTTAGATGTAAAAATTATAATGTACATATGTAGTCGTGGAACAAAAGCTTTCATCAAGATTGCGAATAAAATATAACAAGAATCTAATTAAGTAATTACAATTTACTTTCATGGCATGCACACAAATTAGAACAATAAAATTTGATATAGACCAATTACAGTAATTGCAAATTGTACAACACAAATTATAGTTCTCCTTTGATTGTGAAAATGACTTTGAAAGTGACAGTAATAATGAAAGTCAAACGATAAAACATATGTTTGTCAATTTTTATTGCATCGATACAGCACATGATATACAAAATCTAATCTATTTATCGTAACTATTTCCTTTGGTTTCTTTTAAAGACAACTCCCGCATTAGGAATAAATATCCTGTGTCGCGGGGGCTTTATAAACACACATGAAGAACGGACACAAAGGATACCCAGACTCAGAACAACAACGAATCACTCAAAGTGTTACCCTCATGTAGGATTTGAACTCACAACACTCAAACCAAGTCAACCATGCAGTTAAAGCAAGCCATTTAGTTTACTTTAAAAAAAGGTAGCTTTGCTACTAGGGATATATGTATACTGTGTTACTGTTCCTAAACACTCATGAAACGGACATCATGAACACCCAGACTAGGAACAATTGTGGATAACATAAAGCTTGTCCCGTGTGGGTTTGATTCAAACCACTCAAGTCATCAAAAGGTTCACTAGGAAAATGAACGCTTAATTATTTTACAGTTTGTAGTATTCAAGCATCGAAGTTACAGACGTAAATCCAGCTATGTCGATTAAAACGCTTAGGTAATGTGATTTAGTATTTCTTTTTGGTTAGGTATACTCGTATATCGATATACGTAGCATGTTAATAATCTTGTAATTTAAATACAGTTAAAATATTATACGCCACAAACTTATTTTTACGTTCAAAAACAGATTTAGTTATAGTTAAATGTACAAAAAGTAAACATCAGTAAGTAGTGCTGTTGTGTTGTGTTTTTGTTGGACGAACATCGTTTTCATAAAAATTCATTTCGTAGGTGGGTATAAAATCCGATATCATATATGTAATGGGTTTCATATTTTGTAATGTAACGTTTAGTCGTAGTAATTGGGGCAGAAAAATCAGATATGGTCGTTTTGTGCTGATCGTATCAAGGACGCAGTACAATCTGAATCATTTATGTAATTGAAGTCTATTATTGAGCTATTAGAGACATTTAAAGATTTTGTTACATACAGGTATAGCTAGAATACCTACTCGTTGGGTTGGCTAAATATTGTAATTGAGTTTGTCTTACAAGAATCAAATCAAATCAAACCATTTTTATTACAAATAAACCAATACAACGGCACTTTTGAAACGTCAAGTAGTCAGTAGTCAGTCGTGAAGCTAATAAAATTGTCTGTTCCAATTCGTAGATCCTATGGAGAAGAACAGACAAGAAACTCCATGGAGACTCTTTTCCAACATTGTTTTAACAATTTTTGGTTACATTGTTTAAAGCGTTTTATTGAATGTGAAGACAATGTAACGATGTAGTGTTTTATAATTTCATAGCCTGCCCCCCTAGACAAGTTGCAAAAATTTTTCGTTTTCCATTATATTCTATTTCTCTATTCTCTTATTCAGTCACGCGATCAAAACAAAATATTAGCCAATGAACAAGAAAATATAGAAATAGAATCGAAATAGACAAACGTTTGTAACTTGGCTAGGGGAAAGGAGTATGTAAGTTTAGCGGTGTTTCTGTCGAATAAAACTAGACTTAGCACGAGTATTATTCATCAACAATCCATAACGTCCCACTGATGAGCTTGGGTCTCCTCTCAGGTGAGGGTTAAGATCATACGTCCCCACGCTGGCTAGTGCGGGTTGGGGACTAGCAAGACACGTTGTAGGTAAGTCTTGCCGTTGTATGTTTTTAAACCGCCCGAAGACCTCCAACTAAGCTTCACGACTGTTATCTTATGATAACAACCGTAACCGACTACTTAACGTCCGAAGTAATTTAAAGCTTTTATTACAAACTGATTCCCGCGAAGTTAACCGGGGTTATTATTGTAAATCGCGGGTAACGCCGCTGAGAGAAGCTAGTCTAAAAAAATTAGCATAAGTTACTCCTTAGGTCACCAGCTTTCTGTCAGTAAAAGTCCTGTCAAAATCAGTCTAGCCCTTCCAAAGATTACCTGGAACAAACAGACAGACAGACGAAAATTCAAAATATTTTTTTTTTGATATACGTACTGTATATACTTTCCTATGCATTTAATAAAAAACTATTAATTTGATATTACATACAGAGACTACAATTTTATTTATTTCTATAGATGTTTAGATAACTTAATTTTTTATTAGGAAGCTACTATATAAGTTTAAAACGTAACACAATGTTTATTTACTTAATTAATAGAAACTATAATTGCGAAACATATGCAACTTTAAAAGATTAATAAGACTTCATTTACCGATTTCTAGATAATAAATTACGTACAACGTAGTTTAGTGTTTCCTTTGCAAAACGGAGCACAAAAAAATACTAAAAGATACTTAACTATCTGGGTAATAAGCCCGGCAAAATAATGATTATAAGTAGGCTATAATTATCATTAGAAAGTAGCCTCCGGCTGTTCTAATGTTATTGTTATTTAATGTTCGATATTACTAGTTTGTTTGGATGTAATTGCTCTCAAGACTTGTACTGTGTTCTTGTTTGGAAATGCATGTAACAACTTCTCATCTATACAAATAAATAATATTGGAATGTCTATATGTAACATCAAATGAATAGGTTGTTACTAAGGTTTACTACAACTAGGTTTTATACGGCACTAACATCAAAAATGCAACTTTAAGGGCCACCGCAGACTAGCTACTTTTAGCATCGGCGATCGGCGATTTGGCGACTGCATCGATGCTGCATCGCGTTTTAGCGACTTCCTGCGTTCGATCGCGGTATCGGAAACGCGCGTTTTAGCGACTGCTCAGATGCCAAATCGATGCTACCGGCATCCGAATGTGTGCGGAGAGTAGCGTTCGGCTGCTGTGTCGCGCTTTGAAAAAGCGACTCGATCGCCGCGTTTGGCGTTTTTAAGTGTGCGGTGTAGAGCGTTCGGTCGCCGTATTAAGCTTCTAAAAAGCGACTAGTTGCCGATCGCCGATGCTAAAAGTAGCTAGTCTGCGGTGGCCCTAAGGTTTACTACTACTAGGTTTTATACGGCACTAACATCAAAAATGCAACTTTAAGGGCCACCGCAGACTAGCTACTTTTAGCATCGGCGATCGGCGATTTGGCGACTGCATCGATGCTGCATCGCGTTTTAGCGACTTCCTGCGTTCGATCGCGGTATCGGAAACGCGCGTTTTAGCGACTGCTCAGATGCCAAGTCGCTGCTACCGGCATCCGAAATAGTGCGGAGAGTAGCGTTCAGCTGCTGTGTCGCGCTTCTAAAAAGCGACTCGATCGCCGCGTTTGGCGTTTTCAAGTGTGCGGTGTAGAGCGTTCGGTCGCCGTATTTAGCTTCTAAAAAGCAACTAGTTGCCGATCGCCGATGCTAAAAGTAGCTAGTCTGCGGTGGCCCTAAATTATTTTGTTTGTGTGTTTGCTCGATTTTAACTTTGAGGGAGTTTCACTGGCAGATGGCTGATGACCTATGGAGTAACTTACACTATTTTCAGACTAGTTTCGCTCTGCGGCGTTACTCGTGTTTTTCTACAATACCGCGGGTAACACCGCAGGACTTGGCTAGTGCATATTAAATTTGTTTCTATCTATTAAACGTCTATGTATGTATGTTTTCATAGGCCTTCTAGAAGTAAATTGCAATATTATGGATGGTTCTCTTCATCGATGTTGCAAATAAGAACATCATTTACTTTATGGTAACGAAAATAAGACTTTACGCGACATGAAGCATTGAATTGTTAGCGGTATCAAGATTAGTTCTAAGAAATAACTGACAATATATCTACAACAGACAAATATAATAGAAAACAAAAATGGCAGACACTGTCTGATTGGTGTGTGTAATGTTTAAAGTAGGTGTTTATAAAATTTCGTACATTTTGTTTACACATTCAGCGAAGCGGACAAACTTCTTCATCGTTTAATGTTCATCTCACAATGGCTTTTACCAATAAATGCATAGAATATCCGATTCCAACCATTACGGGGCACAACTGCTTATAGTAACACAAGCTGTTATAAATAAATAAATATTTTCGAACATCTTACACACAGCGCTATCTAGGCCCAAACTAAGAAGAGCTTGTAATATAGGTACTAGACCACTGATATAAATACATAAACATACTTTTTTTTGTAAATACAATATATTATTACAATATAATACATAGAAAACACCCAGACTCCGAAACAAGTATTTGCAGATCACACAAACATTTGGTCCGACCCGGGAATCGAACCCGAGACCTCTTGATCAGCAGTCGCATAGGCTTACCACCAGACCAACGAGGCAGTCATTGGAACTATATGTATAAAGAAAGCCTTTTATGAACATTATAAGATGAAGAGTAGATCGCAACAAAATTTTGAACGAGTTTGTATTGTGGGAATTGTTCTTTTAATGGTAATTGCATATAGTTGACAGTCTGTGTGGAAGTGTAACCTCTATTGATTCCGACTAAGGTAACCAACTACACAGGACAGCAGTGCTTTAAAGAGAAGAATACTTGATACAAAACCTTTACCAAACCTGGTGAAATACTGCAAAACTTCCATACTCCGGACTGTTAATAGGAACAACTTGTAAGAAAAACTCACTATTCTGGCCCGACATCTTGATCTGCATTCGCATACGCTAACCACAAATCCAAGGAGGCAAGAACTTACTTTATATTGTAGCTTATATTTGTTTACACAAAGGTACCTTTCAACCATATTTTTCCACCCTTTTAGAAGTGTGGAAATATGCGTCCTCTAAATCTAATATCCTCTAAGTTTAGAGGATGTTGCGACACTTAGAGCCACGTAACCCTTTGTGATATTATCGTTTTGATCAACCTTAAGAGACATGTAAGTGCTTAGATTTCTTCTAAAATTTACCTAGCTACGTTAGGGGGCTCCTCGAAGAGAGACGGTATAAGTATAGTTGGTAGAAACGGGCCTTTGACAGCTGTCTTCTCCATTCTACAATAACTGGACAGACTATCGATAGTACAAGATCCCACCGCTTGATTCTGCAGCTATCTGTTTTTTCGATACAACTAATTTTAAATGAATGTTTATAAAGTATACAATGCATTAGGGATAGGTTGCCTATCAAAAATTAGCCGCAATTACCTGAAATTGATTTTAGTAAAATTATTTTGCTGATGAAATTTGCAGCTATATGTTTTTTTAGTGAATTTTACGACATTTAAAAGAAAATAATGTTACGAATTCAAAAAGAATTGGTTGCCAGCTCTCAGTCAGCCGCAACGTTAGGGTTGCCAGGTATAAACATTTATATTAATGATGTTCCATACACAATTAACCGACCTCTAGAACCCAGGCCTGAAAACTTCTGCGAAAGTTTATGAAAAATCAGTTTCAAAGAAGCTCTTATCAAATTTTTAGCTACATTCTGGGAAAACTATTGTTTTGCTTAAACATTACTAAGAAAATCGGAGTTTTTTTGTTTATTAGTTCAATGTTCATGTATAGTAATATTTCTGATTTTATTAGATTAATAACGGCTTTTATTATGATTAATCTTATTAATATTATCATTTTTAATTTGGGATAATTAGTACACATCAATTCAATTCATACACACTAATTTTCATTAGTCAATCAGAGCAATGGAACATATAATGATGACGTTAAAGAATGATTTTTATAACAAAGTTTTTTTATTATAAAAGTAAAAAGTTTGATTTTTCAATAATTATTTTATATTTAATTATATATTTAATAATGTTGAATCATTATACTTATTCTTAATGCAAATCTTATAATTATACGTCTTTAATTTTTCTTATTCATTGTATGTATCGGTGTCAATATCATCTGAATCATCAGAGTCATCATCTACTTCTATATTTTCATCTATGTCTTGTTGGTGTACATCTAAAGTTAATTCTTTTGATGCTTACAAGATATCTTCTACAGTCATTGGAGTTGGATCGCCAATGAACCATATTGGTTTTAAATTACCATCAATTACTAACCAACCGTAGTCTTCTGGATTAAAAGTAATACAAAATGGCTTAGTTACATTTTGCCACATGCAATTTATGAAACAATTTCTCAACAAATTTTGTTTTTATAATTTCCATAAGGGAATCAATTTCGAGTCAAAACTCGTGACGTTCTTTAAAAAAAAATGTTCTTCTTGTCCCTGAATATTATTTTTGGAAGATCTTATGCAAATGCAAAATCCTATCCTATCTTATCCAAAAAAAATGCAATAAGGCTACACTCTATTAACATATTGCATTTTTTACGCCTTACAAAAGTTTGGTAAATTTCTGAACAACAAAAATTATTTCATCATTAAAACGGACTTGGCATTAGTCAACGATGCGAAAACTATTTGAAAGGTCCTATTATTTAAAAAAAATAGAATGGCCTGATCTTTCCTTTATCATAAAACGCATCTGAATAATTACAGCTACTAAATGCATGGAAGTAAGTAAGTAATGTAAAAGTTTGTAGGCCTGGGTTGGAGAGGTCTGTGAATTGTAAGGAACATTAATTTCTTCTCTATTTTCACTTTCTTTTATTGTTTGATATAAGGTGACAGATGCCTGTCAAAAATGTTATGTATTTATTTTGTATTAAGATTTAAAAAAAACAAGTGTGTGTATATAATTAACACTAATATACCTGTTTACACCTGGCAACCCTAACGTTGCGGCTGACTGAGAGCTGGCAACCAATTCTTTTTGAATTCGTAACATTATTTTCTTTCAAATGTCGTAAAATTCACTAAAAAAACATATAGCTGCAAATTTCATCAGCAAAATAATTTTACTGAAATTAATTTCAGGTAATTGCGGCTAATTTTTGATAGGCAACCTATCCCTAATGCATTGTATACTTTATAAACATTAATTTAAAATAAGTTGTATCGAAAAAACAGATAGCTGCAGAATCAAGCGGTGGGATCTTAGACTACGAGGTCATACACTCTGAGTGTGTCGTGTTCGACGTGCATTTGAACGATTTCTGATTGAGAAATAATATTGCAGATAGTTAGTGACTTGCAATACTAAAAAGTTCACGCTTGCCGATATTAAACACTTTTGAATAGACCGTAAGTCCGTCTGATACTCTCGCAACAAAGCTACTTAATGACAGGTTAACAGCTGGTGACGTGATTACCTATTTAGATAATGCTAAAAGGTGTCCGATATTTTTAGACAATCTAATCTTTGATATTATACTGAGTACTTAGTGTATAAACAATTAAAATTATTCATAAAATGTAATAACTTAATACACTTCACACATGCCAGTCTGATCCTGAAATGGCAGAGCCCGCGCTATGATAATATAGGAAACCCATATATTTATGTTAACATACATCTACAACATGCCTTGGTAAGTACATCAAGCTGTTGGTACTACGCCTGATCTCTCCCTGGTCGAGTCGGATAGCCGTCCCATCGGATTATGAGAGTAGGAGAACAGAGAGTGCACATGTATTTGTGTACACACTTGTGTATTATAATATCTCCTGCGTGGTTGACAGACCACCATAGCCGATATCAGCTGGGAGAACAGGTCTCAAGGAGCGCTTCAACATACTATATTATAAACATTTATTAAAACTGGCAATGTTCGAGTATGTTCGTTCGGGTTGCATCTTGCAACTTGATTATTATCCTGAAAATATGACGTGACAATACAATATTATGAGTACATGGAGCTGATCTGATGATAAATCTAGAATTAATAAAATAATCGTGCTTGGAGTTTTACATTTTTTGTATAATTTTTGACCTACAAGGAGTCTTCATAAGCTTTTATGATAATGTACTAGCTTTCACCCGCGGCTACGTTCCCTTTTTTTCAGTTATTGAAGTAATTTGTAGCCTATGTGTTATTTTTATTTATAAGCTATTTTTTACTGTTAGAGCCCCCGCAGAACACACACTATCTATCGGCCGATAGTTTGGTCGGCGTCTTAGAGCCCTCGCAAACCACAGACTTTCTATCTTTCTTAATCACTATGGAGATGTATGCAAGTGCGCACATTGTAACGATTAGTAATCGGCCGATGAATAAGTTGGATGGGATTCCCCATTGCCTTCAAACTTATCTGTCGGCCAAATATCGGCCGACCGCTTGATCAGTACGGCACTCTTCCACGCCCGCACACTTGCCGATTGTGTCGGCCGACTCGGCCAATAGTTCAGTTCGCTTAGCATCAAACGGTCGTGCGTATATTTTACGATGTCATCGTCAAATGCAGAATCGTTCATTGCAGAAACGTGAATTCTAAATTTGATTGAAGAAATCATTCGATAATAGGGAAAAATAAATTCGTGTAATCAAATAATATTGAATGCATTGTGTAAAATTTTCCACTAACTAATCTATCACTGAGGATAGGATGCACCCAATACTCTCGGAATCTCTTTTTGGCTTTCCTCCTCCGTTGTATGAGAGCAATAATAACAATTCTGGACAATATTGTATTTATTTTAATTTTACAGTCGTTCTCTTCAATAGTGAGTCACAAACTAGTATAATCGTTCGAGAATAGTCGGCCGATTGTTGGGCTAGTCTGCGCACTCACGGCCAACCCAACTGTTTTGTTGGCCGAGTGTGCGCACTAATAGCCCAACACGACCAAACTATCGGCCGATATAAAGTCTGGTCTGCAGTTTGCGGGGGCTCTAAAGCTTTATCCAAATCCTTATTCCTTTCAATATTTTTTGCGAGAAATAGTAACAGAAATACATCCTCAAGAAATTTCACATTTATAGGTAATATTTAAGTAGGATATCGAGCAAAAAAAATTGGTTTACCCTCATGCATAACATTATCCATCAATTGGGTTTAAAAAGCGTAATTGTTTATTACTGTAATTACCACCTACAATCGTGTTATGATACATGTTGCATTACGTTGTATAATGCATACTTTTTATCAATACAGTTTTTCGTAATGCCTGATGAGGCCTGATGCCTAGTGGCGCAGTGGTAGCTTTTGCGTTTGCCGTGCTTGGGGTTTCGGGTTCGATTCCGGGTCGAAGCAAATGATTTTGTGATCTGCAAATATTTGTTTCGGAGTTTGGGTGTTTTCCATATATAATATGTGTGTATTTACAAAAAAGGTGTGTTTATGTATTTATATCAGTTGTCTAACACAAGCTCTGCTTAGTTTGAGACTACATAATGTTGTGTGTCATTCGTCTGAAATATTTGTTTATTTATTTATTCTACAAACCCCATGGGTGTATGGGGCCCCACTAAGACTCTCGGTGGCCCAAGCCAACCTCACCTGCTAGCTGGTGCACCTGCTGACCAACGGACGAGGCTCTGGCGCGGTTTTCCCCCATGGGGTTGGAAGGTCAGATGGCAGTCGCTTCCATAAAAGCCAAAATTTAGCCAATCAAAAATGGAAAGCAAAAGAAAAAGATGTGTTAGTGCCACGGATAGGGCGCCGCCGCATAACGGCGCGCAGGAGCTTCGCCCGACTCCTGTGGTAAGTGGGCAAGGGCTACCGTGTCCAGGGCGGGCTCGGTTAAAGAAGTTACGCCCAACTCCCGTAACACGTAAGATTCGCTTTGCCACCTGGAACATTGGCACCTTAACCGGTCGTGCGAGGGAGTTAGCCGAAGTACTCTCCAGGCGGAGGGTAGCCGTAGCGTTCCTGCAGGAGACTCGGTGGAAGGGCAGTAGATCCCGGTTCATTGGGAATGGCTACAAACTGATATACACAGGTGCACCTGGTGGAGAGAACGGAGTGGCCGTGGTGCTTGCCGAGTGGCTTCAGAGTGACATTTTAGAGGTGAAGCGCTGTAGCGACCGTCTAATGGTGGTGCGGGTGCTTGTAGATGGAATTATTACTCATTTGATAAGTGCTTACGCGCCACAGATAGGCTGTAGCGATACCGAAAAGATGTCGTTCTGGAGCCAACTCGGGGTAGTTCTTCGCGACATTCCTTTGTCGCAGGGAATCGTTCTGGGTGGTGATCTGAATGGTCATGTAGGTGAGGGATGTGAGGAGTTTAAGCATGTTCATGGTGGTTTCGGCTATGGCACTCGCAACAAAGAGGGTGAAGAAATTTTAAGAACATGTGCGGCTACCGATCTTGCCATTGTGAACACGTTCTTCAAAAAGAAACCGGAACATCTCATTACCTATAAGAGTGGTAGGCACGCTACTCAGATCGATTTCCTGCTCACGAGAAGACAAACTATCAGGAAAGTGGCCAACTGCAAAGTTATACCCGGAGAGAGTCTCACTGCACAACATCGAATCCTTGTTATGGACCTCTGTGTGAAGCCCAAAGACAAATATGTCGAGCGATGCCAGTGCCGAATCAGGTGGTGGCGGCTTGATGAAGATACGTCTCAAAAGTTTGCCTCGACCGTCAGACACAAGTGCGCGAGTGCTGAGAGCAATTCCATTCAAGACAGTTGGGACAAGATTCAGGCAGCCATTATTGATTCGGCGATGGTGGTGCTGGGCATGTCGAAGGGTGGACGCAAATGTGACAGGGATACTTGGTGGTGGAACGACACAGTCCAAAGGGAGACTAAGATGAAGAAAACCCTCTTTAAAAAGTGGCAAGCGACCAGATCTCCCGAAGACCGCAATGCATACAGTGTTGCAAAGCGCGCCACGAAGAGAGCTGTAGCCAGGGCCAGACGTGATCACTTACAACCGTTATATACTAAGCTGGAATCGTCTGAGGGGCAAAAGCTCATCTATAAGTTGGCGCGTTCCAGGATCAAAGCGGCACAGGATATTTCCAAGTGTCGCTGTGTCAAAGATCCTGATGGCAAACTATTACACGAAGAGCTTGCGGTGAAGGAAAGATGGCGCTCTTACTTCCACGAGCTGCTTAACAAGCAGCATAAAGTGGTGCAGCCACTGGATCTCCCTCCAAATCAGGGGCTAGTGGCACCGATAACGCCTGCAGAAGTCCAGGCTGCTCTTCGCTGCATGAAGAGTCGCAAGGCTGTCGGAGCAGACGGAGTTCCCATTGAGGCCTGGAAGGCGATGGGTATCCATGGTGTGGACATCCTAACCAATATCTTTAACCGTGCACTCCTCAACGGCCAGATACCAAGGCAGTGGAGACTGAGTATCATCACTCCAGTCTTCAAAGGCAAGGGATCGGTGCAGGAGTGTGGCAATTACCGCGGTATAAAAGTGATGTCTCACACCATGAAGCTCCTTGAGAGGATAATTGACTCCCGAATCCGACAGGAATGTGCACTCTCGGAGTGTCAATATGGGTTTCGCCCCGGTCACGGAACTATGGATCCTGTTTTTGCCCTAAGAATACTCGCGGAGCGATACAGAACGAAGAGTACGCCTCTGCATTGCTTGTTCCTGGACATGCAGAAGGCCTTCGACTGTGTTCCTCGTGCGGTGATATGGTGGGCACTTCGATCCAAAGGGATTCCAGAGACCTATGTTGACATAATTCGAGACATGTACCACGACTCCGAATCAATGGTTCGGACCGCTGTTGGTGACACGAAACCCTTCCCCATCACTGTCGGGGTTCACCAAGGATCCGTCCTTAGTCCGTTTCTATTTAGTGTTATATTAGACGTTCTGTCAGACAGCATCAGAGACACACATGAGCAGCCCCCTTGGTTGCTCATGTATGCTGACGATATCGCGCTGGTGGATGCGGACAGGGGTAGATTGGTGCGACGTGTGAAGGCATGGAAAGAGGCGCTTGAGAACGGCGGTATGAAACTTAATGTGGCGAAGACCGAGTATCTGGCGTTTAACTCCACAGATCCCTCGCCCGTCCTCATCGGCGATAACTTAGTCGAGCGCACGAACCAGGCCAAATACCTGGGATCTGTATTTCGGGAGTCCGGAGAAATCGATTGCGACGTCAAGGCACGCATTGCTGCCGCATGGGCCAAATGGCGTGAGGTAACTGGTGTCATTTGTGACCCCAAAATGCCGATTAGGCTTAAGGGACAGGTCTATAAAACTATCATTAGGCCTGTTCTCTTACATGGTTGTGAAACGTGGCCGGTGTTGGAGCGACACAAGCAAGAGCTGCGGGTCACGGAAATGAATATGCTGCGGTGGATGTGCGGAGTCACGCGAAATGACCGAGTGAGAAACTCCCGCATTCGTGGCAGCCTTCATGTCCGAGACATCGCAGACAAAATGCAGGAGAGTCGACTGCGTTGGTACGGCCACGTTTTGCGGCAACCACCTGGCTATGTGGGTAACAAATGTCTGGCCATGCCGCCTCCGCCGGGCCCCAGTAGAAGGGGTAGACCCAAGAGATGTTGGCTTGACGTCGTAATGGATGACATGCGTGTTAATGGTCTTACTACCAGGGATGCCGAAGACCGGGCAAAGTGGAGGAGGAAAAGCCGGAAAGCGGACCCCGGGCACCAAAGTGTAAGCTTTGGAAGCAACCGGGAACAACGCTAGGATGATGATGATGATCTTTGAAGCACAACACCCAAACTACGAAACAAAAATATTTGCAGATGTACCAACATTTGCACACATGAACCCAGGACTTCTTTATCATCTGACTGACTGATGTCCGCATTGACTGATTTAATTCTGTAATACGCACCTAAGAGATACCTGATAGATAGAATAAATAAAGAGAGAGAAATAAAGATAATAAATGACGAGATAGAGAGATCCCTGGTGCACAGTGTGCAGGGCAACGCCAATAGCATCTCAAAATTTATCTCAAGACTGCGGGATCGTAAAACGGTGCTGCAAACTCTCTGCTGGAACTATTTTGTTTAAGCCTGTCAAAGTGACTTTGACTCTGGCTCATAGAAAGCATAAGGAGCATCCAAGAGTGTAGGTTACGATCCTCATTGTGAGATCAGTTTTCTATGCGAATCAAGGAAACGGAGGTCAAGCTAAGCAGTCGGTCCCGGTTGTTACCATAAGATAGTAGTCGTGAAGCTTGTTGGAGGCCTTCGGGCGGCTTAAAAACATCCAACGGCTAGACTGGCAAGGCACAAATGTCTTGCCAGTCTCCAACCCGCACCTGGTCAGCGTGGGGACGTATGGCCTTAACCCTCTCCTGAGAAGACATCCAAGTCCAGCAGTGGGACATTATGGTTTGTTGATTGATTTTGATTGATATCTATACGAGGGTAGTACCGGCCTATTCGTACTGAAATCAGCATGCGTCTACTAATTTTAGAACTGCAGCTTATTTTAATTATTTCAATAACATAGATCTAAGTTTAATTGTAACTAATACGATAAGTCTTATTCTTTTTCCCTCGTCATCAATCAGTTATTACATAATTACTAATAATCATAAAAGTTGCCAGAGACATATACTTCACTTTCAATGCTTTTTATTACGATTGTGTTTTAAAGCTTACGACTGATTGCTCATATTATAGCTTTACATAATTTTCTTGGAAAGTTTACCATTACAATAAGTGTAACAATTAGAAGTTGGTGTTCTAGTAATTATACCTGTGTGATTTATTTGTGTTGTAATGTTTACTACTTGAGTCCCGCGTCGTTACCCACGGTTTTTGTTGTAAATTGCGAGTAACGTCACAGCGCGAAGAAAGTCTAAAAACATTAGCTTAAGTAACTCCTTAGGTCATCAGCTTTTTGCCAGTGAAAGTCCCGTTAAAATAGGTCCAGCTGTTTCAGGTGTAAGCCGGAAAAAACTGACACACAGACAGACAGATAGACAACAATTTTAATTATTGTCTTTTTGATGTACTTAAGTACCGTACAAACTATGATATGTATTTAGTAAAAAACCGTTCATTCGATATTACATACAGATATTCCAATTTTAACAAAAAATTACGGACTGTTTTGTATTGGGAATAGGCGCTATGGCTCTCCTCTCCTATTGTTGCTCTATGCTATGAGACATTATCTCCCAATCAACCTTCAACTGATGCAGTAATATGATGCAAAGATGTTGATTTTGAATACCATTATAAACGATTTATTCATATGTATTGTATGTATTTACTGACAACCAGGGTTGCGGAGGTCCGACGCCAGTAGCTCCGTGATAAAAACTGATATTCAGGTAAAACCGGTTGAACTAGTAGCCGACCTCAAATAATATTGGGAATAAGGCTAGAAAGAAGATTGAGTATGAACTGGTTTAGTTAATTTTACAATTATTGGGCTTGTCTGTACGGACGGTTCGTTAGTTTAAGTGGTCACCTCGAAAACTACCGCTGTGCATTACCTATAATTGGTCCATACCGCAATTGAATTCACAAAACTCAACACAGTGGAACATGTAACCTCTATAAAGAAACACCACAAAACAGTAATATGATCAGAAGATTCACTTTGTTTTTTTTCCAAAATATGGTTTATTTACTTCTAACACCGCAGTATGACAGCCAGTTTGACTGATAGAATACGGATGAAAGATTTTACGAAAGAATATAGAGAAAACATTTAGATTAGTTGCATACTATTTGTACCGACCCTGGAATCTAATTCGAGACCGCAAACACAACAGTTGCATACGCTACCAGTGCGCCACCGAGGCAGTTAATCACAGCTCCTTCTGATAGACACTTTTCTCACAAAATTGTTAAATAATATTGCAGGATATATACAATGATTTTGCCCACAGTTCCGCCAGATTCTAACAAGTTTATCTATTTACTATTAGAATCTGCTGGCGGCTACGCCCGTTATCGCGATAAAAAGTAGCTTAAATCACTCTTCAAGAATCAAAGCACAATATCTCGAAATCAAATTTCTAGAAAAAAGGGTGCAACGGCTTAGCCGTGACAGTGTTCGATTTTTTATATTAGTGTGGATGAGCAATATTTATATTCCATTTTTCAATATCGCATGCATGAATGTTTAGTTCAGAATCAATTAAAAGTTCACCGAAGACACGCTTGTTTATGAAATAAAAACGTTTAACAAGCATATGTCGAAAATTGCACCTCATTAACAAAACAATTCGCTATAGGTATACAATACACACAATACAACTTACACTATTTTGATTTTATTTGATAAATCCACAGACATTAAAAAAATTTACATTTACTAAGTACGAGAGTTTAGTTTCGTTTAGTCCGCATGTATTTTATTATAATTTATGACATCTAATTTTAGTGCGATACGTCTAGTTAGTCGTTATACGCTTACACTTGGCTATACGTTTTGACTAGAATAGCTAAGATGTGAGATATCGAAAAATTAATTGTTCACCAATGAGGTAAAAGTATATAATCCAAAAACAAATTTCTAGTTTAGTGATGTTATCAACAAAATCACGGCCACTGTTTCATAATTATCCTAGGGTTGTAGTGTTTCGCTAAATTTGAAGGAAATCGAAATCAGAGAATATTCTATAATGGAACGTACATAACGTAGTTTAAATTAAAACATCCCCTTTTTGCAATTTAATTAAAATGTCCCGAAGCTTAGCTTTTTCACAATGACTGTTAAGAAATAATTTGTAAAGATTTACTAAGGACGTACCTTATACTTACTTATTTTTTTTCTGCCTGTAAGTATAGTAAGAGGTATTTACTGTCATTGCTTAACGCTGACCGCAAAGTGAGATCTTCAAAAGACAAGGATTGTAGTGTGAGTTTGTCAGTAGTAAATGTTTGTGGTATAAATTGCGCAATTTATACAAATAAATATATAAAATTGAAGTATCTCTATGTAATGTCAAAATACAAGTTTTTAAGAAACTTCATATAATTATTAACTTAGCTTCACGGTGCTACCGGTGCTTGCTGGTAGGACTAAAGGTAATATTATCTATTCTGTGTTACGGGGCAAAGCTAGCCTGAAATAAAGTTAGCCTTAGGTACCCCCCCCCCATAATATCAGCTATCTGTCAGTGAAAGTCTTGTAAAAATCGGTTCATCCGTTACAAAGATTAACTGGAATAAACAAACATGGATACAAATTAAATAAATGATTTTTTGATGTACATACCTAACTACCGTATAAATTTTAATATGCATTTCGTCAAAAACTGTTCATTTGAAATTAGACACAATTAGGCACAAATTAATACAGACACTTCATAATTGTTTGTATAGATGTGTTATAAACTTCATTATAAACACTTAAAAACTGCAGATTAACCGCCCATAGTGATCGTTGAAGTCGCCTGATTAATCACTTATATTACTCATATATATGTCGCTCTGTAATTCATCATCATCATCAGCCTTTCGCAGTCCACTGCTGGATATAGGCCTCTCCAATTGCACGCCACTTAGTTCGATCTTCGGCTACTCGCATCCAGCTCCAATTGTAATTCATACTGAACTGTAATCAACGAGACGCCTTCTTATATTAGACGCCGACCGTTTTCGAAAATTCCAACTGCTGAACCATCAACCAAAGAATATTCGAACATGCTAAATTATTTTAATCGATTTCGAAAATCGTTAGCGAGAAAAGTCAAACGCGCGACATCATATTCGAGCTTATATTTATTTTTTAAGGTTCATTATTATGTGCCGCAATGTATTGGAATAAGAATTTGTATAACCAAACAGACTGTCACCACCTTCTGGATCTTTCTTGATAGTTCATTTTGTAACAATAGGTATGCATCTTTAAGCATATGCATCTCTGTGTTGTACCAGTTTCAGACAAAACTGGTAAATCAACGCAACATGACAACTTATTTGTGAAAACACATACTAGGGTAACCATATGTAAAACCGTAATATTGTTGTCTTAATTTCAGTTCATACCATTGCAACACTTTCAAGATCATTCGAGAATTACGAACGTGGATCTTATCTTTCCGCACTGTATATGTTACAAATTAAAGGACGTATTTGTAACAATACTGCTCACCGAAATTGCTGTTATCTAATAGTGTTTCATTATGTTTTACTATTTATAAAAAACTATATGAAATAAAAATCTTAGCTAAGTAATTTCCCTTTTTAGCAGTCGTAGTCCTCAAAATATTAATACTAATTTGAATGTGGTTTCGTGATAAATTCGTCGCCTAAAGGTCGCTGCGCGCTGAAGACGACCCGAGACGTCGGTGATTCCACCACTTATTGAGTAGAACGGTGAGAGGCGTCCTGCCCTTGGGGTGCGTCCAGTCAACCCGGGGTGTACGGCAGGGGGGACTTCCTGGTGCTCCTCCCGAGTGCCGAGGTAAACCGTCGCGGGGCTTAGTGAGTAGACCGATTTCTCCGAAGGTCCCACACACACTCTTCGATTACCCTACACGAAGGGTATGGTGCAAAAAGCATTTCCCGCGTAAAAAAGGTCAAAATCAGGAGAACAGAGACGCAAAATCACGTTACTACCTATAGGAACTGGGAAAACGAGAAATTTGGTAGAACGGATTTCTTTGATAAAGTTGAAACTTCGAAAATCGACTAAGGTTATTGTTTTACTCTCGGACGAGAGACGAGATAGACATGTAGCCGTATGTCTGTTATGTTACTAAAGAGGCTACTTATTAGGACATGGACATCTACTTTCAATTTTATTACTAGCTAACTCTCACGCGCAGATTTGTCTGTGTCTTTAAAAACAATATTTTTACCCGTTTTTGGAGCACTTTCACCGCTGGAATCAGTTTAGCTATTTAACTAGATAACGTTCTAGTTATATGGCCTATCTAACACTACATCTTCAAATTAAACCAGTCGTTTCTAAGATTATGTCGTCGAAACAAACCAACAAAGTTTCAACTGTGTAATATTAGTAGGTAAAATAACTATTGTACATTCACTGTGTCAGCTTCTTATAAAATAGTGATGTTCGACTTCGACTGTTGTTCTTGACTAAGGACACTTGCGTTTAATATTTGTTTAGTAAATGTTATTTTATGTAAACTACTCGTAATGTTGTTAAAAAAATTATGATTTAGTAAAGATATTTCTGCATAAAACAGTTAGTAAATTAAGAGTACTACGGGGCCTGTCTGGTCTGTACAATATTCCCTTAAATTATGTTTTTAAACATCTATCTAGTGATACCTCACATGATGGTGTAGATGCGAGATAAAAAAATCATCCCCACTTAACATGTAGGGCACCCTAAAAAAATACTTTTCGTGATTTTACTTAATATTTATCGAAACCCATCACCAATCAATTACTAGATCGATGACACACATGTCCATATAAAGTATCACCTTTCTAGCACTAACCGTTTTGATGCAAAGTCGAGGACGGACGAATGGACGGACATGACGAATCTATAAGTTTTCCATTCATGAAATACGGAATCCTAAAAATTAAGTTTAGAGTAGGTTATATGATTTCGAAATTTTAAATATCTTTTCGATTTCAAATCTATCAAATCTATCAAACATTTTTTTAAATCTCTATTATGTTGGCCAAAACACATGCCATAGACAATAATCATGTGTCGAGATGAAATCTAAATTATATTATTATGTTGTGTAACTTTGTACTACAACTTAGAAATCCAAATAAAACAAAAGACTTCGTCTCATTAGAAATTTACGTTAGGAAAACTTTTCATTTGAAAACCAACTCTGTTGCTGAAGTTCTAAAGTTTAATTTCAAATCGAGATAAAATATTGATATGAAATGAAAAGTGTAATAGAATTTGAACCTTGAGTAAAGTTAATGTAAAGTTGACTTTGAAATGATAATGATGATAGAATAAAATGTAACTAGAACGTACGTGAAAAAAAGTTTAATGATTAGAAGTAACAAATTGATATAGAAGCAAGTAAAAGTGTGCAATTTTGTTTAGTAGTGTGTGATGTCCACGTTTAGCTTATATAACGAAATGGAGGAAGATAATTTTAGGAATTTTACATGTGAAATCTTTGGAGATGTGAGACACGTGTTTAAATAGCCTAATTAAGAGGAGATTGCACTACCGTGACACATCCCATTCACGGCTGCCTGTTCCTAAATAAGGTCTATACTATGTCATCAAGTTGCTAACAAACGTATTTATATATTTACAAATACATACCGATACATTAGACAGAAAAATGTGATAGTACTCATCACACAATTAAAATATTTATTTGAGATAAAATTGAACTTACGGTTCTTTGGTTTATAAATAACTTTTTCTAGAGAATATTTTCTAGCAATTATAATATTAATTATGCCGCTCTGCCTCTCGAATTGACCTAAGAATAACTTGAAAATAGGAGTATGTAATTACCTAACCATATCTTCCTCACCCTATCCATTTGCCTTAGCGGCCAAGGAATAGCCTAATACCATCTACTTTTATTCTGTGTGAAAATTATTAGGTATATTCATAAAAAAATTGGTAACAGACAGGTAGCCAGCAATAAAATACTAAAACTCCCTGAAAATAAATTCTGAAAAAGAATCACAAAAAATTTGATTACAGTTCCATAAGGGCGATTTCTTAAACGTCCCCTAAAATTAAATTTTTCAATTTTCGTTTCCATTAATGTTTAGGGGGGACATAAGAATGTTGCTTGGAGGCTACCTTCGTTAGAGGGTTTTTAGGAAGGAGACCCCATAGTTGGTGAAAACGGACATTCAACATCATCATCAGCCTATCGCAGTCCACTGCTGGACATAGGCCTCTCCAATCGCACACCACTTAGTTTGATCCTCGTCTACATTAATCTCATAAAGCTTTAGAAACTGCTTCTTTGAATGCTCTAGTTTCACGATTAAGGCTTAACCAGTAAAGTTTAAATAGTGACTGAAGCTGATTATGACAGGCCGGGATTAAACTATACTTTATCTTTCTCGATAATTGTTTATACAAAACAAAATTAACAACAAGAAAGAGACTTTTTATCTTATCCTGACAATAGATTAATTTGACAAGTTTTTACGGAATATCCGGACCAAGATTCCCACACAACTTACTGTAACCAGCCCTTTGTTAAAAGAGCAGCTGATTTGACCTCCAAACTAAATAAAGGGTTAACAAATTAGGCAATCATTCACTAAACGACTAATCGCGTTCCCTCAATCGACTAATCGCAATAATTGGAATCGAATAACTCAATTCGGACAGGTGTAGTTTTTAAACCTTATATTTGTTCATCCCCTTCTAAATGAGCTCATTTCGACCCTCTGTAATCGGTCTGATTAAATATTACCGATAAGGGTTGAAAACGTTTTTGTGTAGATTTTTGGTGATATTGAATTCAATTATTATTTTATAAAGTTCTTTGATTATGTTAATAAAACTAGGTTTTAGCCACAGCTCCGCCCGGGTGTATGTCGGTTAGCCCTGTAAAGAGTTGCCCATATCCTCCCTTATGAGTCAAAGCATTTTCATACTAAATTTCATCGATTTTGGTGCAGCGTTTCTGTCGTGAAAGTGAAACAGACAAACAGACATAGTTACTTTCGAATTTACAATATGTACTAAGTTTGGCCCGCAGCCTCGCCCACATCTAAGTCGGTAAGCCTATATCCTTCTTGAAGAAACAAACTATCTCCATGCCAAAATTTCATTGAGTTTTTGAATCGGTTTATCCGTGAAAGTGTAATATAGACATGTAGATAGATAGACAGTTTATTTCGAATTCGTATTGATAGTATGAACTAGTATGGATATTAGTAGCGATTAAGTTTAGATGACTTCTCAAGATAGTAGAAGTAAGAAGTACTACCCTCATACAAAATATATTCTTAAAATGACGGTACTCGTGTTGTCGTATTTCAGTGGTGAGCCCCAATGATGCAGACGCATCTCAACAGGTTCCATGCTGCATTATCTGCACTGGCAATAATTATGGGGACTTTGCTCCTGGATTCTACTCATGCTTTCCATCAGGCAGAGTAGAGTCACTCTGGTAGGCTTATCTATACTACAGTGTTTGTTTGTAATATTAAAATAACCACTATTTACTATATGCATACACGGTACATAAACCAAAAATATTTGTTTTTTACAGTTTTTGTCTATCTGTTTGTTCCGGGTAATCTCTGGAATGGGTGGACCGATTTCGATGGGAGTTTCACTGCCAGATGGCTGGTCATATAAGGAGTAGCACCAGTAACACCGCGGGGCTCATCATCATCAACCCCCCATAACGTCCCACTGCAGGGCTCGGGTCTTCTCTCAAGAGAGGGGAGTCCAAAAGGAGATCTGACATTGGACTTCTCCTCCTCCTAAACGTAGAAGCGCGGAAAGGGCACACTGTGTCGTTTTTAGTCGGTTCAAGTCCGACACACCACACCACCGTAACCCCCAGTGGGGTGACGGTCCATGATGATTTTCCACACATAAAAAAAAGGGCTCAGCTAGTAGTATATAAAAAAATGCACAGATGGCACAATTGCAATCGGTCTGTCACTATTTAAAAGTTACATTACACATTCTCGTAAATGTTGAGCAAGTCATGCCACTTTTAACAGTAAGACAATATTTGCTTCATGTTTGACATTTACAATACTTCTAAGTAGTTACCATTATTCAACTTCTCAGCGCCATCTACCGACAAGAAGAAGAACCAATGTAAGTTATGTTGATGGAAACTACTTATAGCACCTGTTGGGTCACATTTGTGCCTTAGTAATGTCTAGATATGGCATTTAAATAGTGTGCGTTACCCCAGCAAATTAAAAAAAAATGGGCCTTAGAGAGCTCAAAGTGTAACAGAAAATTGTGTTTCAAGGAGTATTTTGTTACAAACAGCAAAATTTTTGCGTGTAGTAGGTTAAAAGTCATTCGGCAAAACATATTTTGTAGAAGTAACATTTTAAACGTTACCCGAGCAATTTTTTTTTAAGTATTTTCAGACCCAATCGAAATTCATGAATAGATAGCTTTTGTTACGTATTAAATGTTTGCTAACAGTAAAATTTGTGTGTCTTGTAGTTGTTTAGATATGGAAATGACCATGGCTACATGTTAAAGCTTTTTATTTGAGTATACGTATATGTCAGTATACTGGTTTACTAGCAAAACTGTTTTTTTCTGATTTTAATTTCAAAAAAGGTAGTACCTAGGAGTAAGGAAGTAGAGGATAGACCAAAATCTGGATATTACGTATATTATATCTATCTAACATTAGCTAATTGCCAGTGCCAAAAATGCATTTGGTGAAAAACTGTTACAGAATTACAAACAGACACGTTAATTTCATTTATTTTATGGATATAGACAGAGAACTCAACCTACGTATGAATCTACGTGGGTTGAGGAGTTCAAGGATCTTGAAAACAAACGATTTATTGATATATTTTTTTGCAATGCATTTTTGACATGCTTATTACGGTTATTAAGTTTGATTGACAAGACAGATTGCTTCAACAAAATAATACTTTATTAAATGTACACTTACTATTCTATCCCATTCTGAACTCTACAAACTCATGAATTTTTTATGTGACCACATTTTGTGAACATTCGACAGTATTAGACGGAATCGTATCGCGATATTCATCTACAAAACTCAAAGAATGTTTGGCTCGTATTATTTCATTAGGTACTTCTCCTGTCCCTATTACTGCACTGCCAATAAACAAGGAATAAAAACTTTCAATTATGCTGTAAATCAACACAAATTAGTTTCTATTGTTCCCTGCCGTGTTCTTTTGAAATTTAGAAGTATTTCTTATTTGTTAGAAGCTATAAAACTAGTCCATTAAAATTGAATGTCTGATTAAAATGTTATTACGTGTTATTGCTAAGAGAAAATTTGTAGGCGTTGTAATCACTTTCTTATTTGATTTGTCATTTCAGAACTAGTGTATATAAATATGAATAATATTTATGAATTAATAAGTACAATAAATAAATACTTCTAACAGTTCACTGCTGGATACAGGTCTTTCTTTAGATAGGATGTGCTGGTCTACTATGCCACGCTAGTTAGACGGGTGCGTATCTGTAGGGTTTGTTTTAAGTATTCCTTCTCCTCCTAAGACACCCATGGGATGAATATGTTAGTGACACTCTGTATTGTTAAACCATAACCACACGCAAAACCTAGTTTAACTTAATACACCTGTTCAATTGTGTTACATGAATAGCTCACGCTCGGCTATACTTAGTTAAAAACTTCTTGTAGTTTGTTTTAATAAATGAAAAACCAGTGTAAATAGTGAGGAACTTATACTTAACCCTAAACTAAGTACTTACCCTAGTCGAGTAACATCCTAATGTCATGAAAGATTAAAACCTTTTTTTTTGTTTAGGTACGGGTGGAAGATCCTCATGGATGTCCTTCACCCATTGGGAGGAGAGAGAAGGGGTCTGCCGGACTTCTAGACTAAAAACCACCTCTGCTTGCCAATAGTCGGGGGAACAAGATTCGCAGTTGCATTCTTCCGCCACCCCCGACAGGCATTGACCCATCTCACCTAAGACGGATCTCGTCTCCGTTGCAACCGTCACTCATGAGCTCAATTATGCTGTGTGTGTCGCTGTTCTTCAGGAGAGCACATAGCACCCAACGCACAACCTCTCGGGCTTGTGCCTGTTCAGGTATCGATCTGCCCAAGATCGTCACCTGCAGGCCTCTTCCTAGGGTGACCGAAGATCATCGAATGTCCTCCGGCGCCCGGTGCGCCTCCTGCGGTCAGGTGGAGCTGCATTGCGTTCCCTTTCCCGTCCCGGCAAAAGATTAAAAACTGAGAAATTTATTGTTTAATATGTATAATTTTGCCAAACTAATCTTAAAACAAATGAACTAAGGTGAGTTTCCATCAACTACTTTTTCATTATTTACATAGTTTACAAAGCCATTTAATTATACGCTATTAAATATTCATAAATTATATCATCACCTGTGAACACTTTCTCGGAGCGCGCCTGACATACACATTGCTTCTAAATATTTTTGAAGAAGTTTTGCTATTAAAATCCCGATCAACACATGGCATGTCTTATCAACATTCTATCATTATCGGCGAAGTATCTACAATTATAGTTATTTTATAGTTAATAGGTTCCTGTTATGAAATCTGACCAAACAATCTTGCTTAACTAAATTAGTTTCAAAAACAAGAAAGTTTAGTTAAATGTTAAACAGAAACCATAACCATTCAAAAGCGTCACATTCAAAAGCGGTGTTTTTATAAATAATTTTATTACTTAAATTATCAAACACTCGATGCCTTTTTGGACAAGAATTTCTAGCTTGACACCACGTCAAAGTATCCGAACTTTTAATAAAAAAAATACTGTCACCCTTTCCCGCCAATTAGTGATCAATAAACATCCTAACGTCCAACTTTACTTCATTCACGCTTCAAGAGTCCACTATTAAAATATATCGATAAAATCTGTTTGGATAACTATCTACTTGTATATTTTAAGAATTTCTCGGTCCCATAACTTTGTGATGATTGTTTTTTTCGGCTACTGTTTTGATTTTATCGTATGATTCTGTAAGTAGGAATGTCAGATTTAAATGTGACCCCCTTTCGATTTTTTTGAGTCTCTTTTAGAAGACTACTAAGAGTACAAGTATTATTTTGATTCAAACAGGCGATTTTTGCCCAATGACGCAAATAATTTGTAGTTGAAAATTAACTGGGAAGTTGAGAAATAAAATGCAAGAATTTACGATTCTAAAATAGATACCTTCGTGTGGTTTATTCATAATCATTATTTAGTAACTAGTTTTATAAAAGTTTTCGGACGGCGTTTTTAAACAGTTACCTCGTCGATTTCTACTGTGCCGACTGCTATAGGTTCAGTGCCAATATGTTAATATACTTTGTACGACTCACAAATTGTTGTTCTTAGTCTGGGTGTTCCTTGAGTCTGTTTTATAAATACGAGTAAAGGCTCATGTGACACAGCCACAGATGAATATTCGTAGCGTGGCAAGTGTTAGAGATTTTTCAACGAAAAATCCCTACTAATGTTATAAATGCGAAAGTAACTAAAGACATTTGTTGTAAAGGGTTTAATTTTGTTTAACAGCAACATTTTGCATTGACAAGTTCTTTAAAGTTGCCCTTTAAAAAATGTGGTTCTTTATCTCAGTCAAGCCGCAAGTTTTTTTTTAAATCAAATGGACCGTAAACTATGTTCACCTTTGCCGATTGTCGGCCTCTTTTATTACAATACGTGTTGATTTCCGTCAGATAAAAATTGGCGACAGTTTTGTTTGGAATGTTTTGTTATCTTAAAAATGGTCGGTGTCGCTTCTTTGTTTTTCAATAAAAGAAATTAAAACCTTTTTGTAACTACTTAACTTACCATGAAAATAACGTTAGGAGTTAATTTTAACCTACTTCAATTTTTTTAATTTTTAATAAAACTTTGTGTGTTTATAGTATTAGGTAATAGAGTCACACTCGGCTGGGTACTACCCTCGCATGGAAGACAAACCTAAAATGACAGTATTCGTGGATTTGTATTTCGTTGGTAAGTGCAATATCGAAGGCCTAAAGATGTGAAGGTTCTTACTAGGGCGTCATAGTGTGGGTCTGCATGCAGTATTGTCTGCACTCGCAATTCTACCTCTTGGTGACCACTACGCTTGAATATTATAAAAAAATCATGACCAACCCATGATGTCCCACTGCTGGGCTCGGGTCTCCTCTCAGGAGAGGGTTTAGGTCCACACGCTGGCCGAGTGCAGGTTGATGACTGGCAAGACACGTTGCGGCTATGTAATCTTGCCGATGATGTTTTAAGGCCGCCCGCAGGCCTCCAACTAAGCTTCTCGACTGCTATCTTATGATAGGTTGTGCCATCTAGGTCTGACCGCACCATCGTGCTTAAACTCGGTGATTGTTTCCAATCAAGGCACCTAAGGCGTAGTTAGGAGACGGCACGAGCGTAGCCGGGTATACTGGTTTGGTACCCACAACATACAACGAGATAACGTATTCGAATTACCAATTTTGTTTTGGTAATAGTTAATAGAGTACAGTTAGAGCACACTTACGCCGCAATTCAAACAACAATCATTGTTTCAATGTGAACGATGCTAAAATATTTTTAAAGGCGTTCAGTCGAATCCTCCTTGAGTGATTATCCTCAATTCTGAGAGTCTTCTAATTAGTGTTTTTGCGAGTAGCAGTTCGCCATTTGTCTCGGTTTTGAGCAGTATGCAGGGCAGCATGGATCGTACTGCTGAGTGAGGAGCAAATTTGGTCTGCCCACCGTAATGGGCTGCGGCCTCCTGGGTCTTTTCCCCTCAATTTTGCCAATGACTATTATTTTTAAGTGTTAAGGTTTAATAAATAAATTAATATTTTGGACATCTTACACACAACATCATCTTGTCCCAAACTAAGCAGACCTTGTGTTATGGGTACTGGACAACTGATGTAAATACATTTATATTTTTTTTGTAAATACATACATATTTTACATAGAAGACACACAAACTCCGATACATATATTTGTAGATTATACAAATATTTGTTTCCGAGAATCGAACCCGAGACTTCATGCACAGCAGACGCTACGCTCACCACTAGATCAACAAGGCAGTCCGTCAGACAGGCAGATAAATAAGGTAGTCAGTTTTTGAAAACTTGCATTTATGATGATGATGATGATGATCTCACTTTTTTTCTCGTAGCTATCCCATCGTGTGGGGCATCATTAGTTAGGTCTTTTAAAAATAATATTTTTTATTTAGGTATCCGTTTGCGAGAAATTCCACTTATCACGTACCATTATGGGTGACCGAGGAACTCTCCTGTGTATGGCCTGAAACGCACTTGGCTGATTTTTCATTGTTTTAAACACCTTTAGCGTGATGATACATTACACAGGCATTTTTTTAAATCGTACCAGTACTTCCTAAGATTAGCGAGTCATAGTTCTTCCTTCCTCTTTGACGGTGTCAACTTGAGAGTACATCTTAATCAGGTCACATCAACTGCTAAACTATTGAGTCAAATTAAGAAAGCATTCTCTAATATTATCATTGGCTATGATGACTATACTTGTCATTTTAAACTAAACACAAAAAATGTATAAAAAAGCTCGTAAAACATAGTTAAGTAGCCGACAGGGCTGTCAAAATTACCATAACAAAACATCGATGATGGCTCCCATCGTACTCTTAGAGGCTCCGAGCACAACCCGCTGTGCGAACTTACCCCAAACCACCCTGTTGAACACGGGGGTCGTTGTAACTCACTTTTTGTACTAACTTCACATTTTATGGCTACAGATGAAAGAAATGTTCTCGTCCTGATCACTACTGATACCCATCAATGCTTTTTTTTACTGTGGATGGTGCTTATTGGCGGTTAACGTTTAATAGACAGATAAAATATACCTATTGTATATTTTAAGCTGTAATTGGTACTTAATAATCAATTTGGAATGCTAAACAGTTAAAACATCATGAATCTAATTCTTTCAATTGTCATGTAAATCGTTTCATTGTCAATCGAATGCCTTGTTGGTCTGGTGGTTCGCGTATGCGACTGCTGATCAAGAGGTTGCGGGCTCGATTTCCGGATCGGACTATCTGTTAAAATGATCTACAAATAATATATTTCTGTCGGAGTTTGGGTGTTTTCTATGTATGATATCTATCTATTTACAAAAAATAAGTATATATGTATTTAAATCACTTGCCTGGTACCCATAATACAAGCTCTGCTTACGAATAGTTTAGGATTAGATGATGTTGTGTTTTAGATGCCCCAAATATTTATTCACATTTATTATAATAATAATAATAGCCTTTTATTTCAGACAAAAATTGCTGACTCTAAATACAATACCACCTTAATCCTAGCTTAATTAATTTTCTGACTCCGCAACACTTGTCTGTTTGTCATTATTGACAAAGGCCTCCTCCAGACATTTCCATAACTCACTATCCTTGGCTGTTCTTGTCCACAAACATGATATCTCTTTTATTTCATCTTCCCACCTCTTAAATGGCCTGCCTCTTTTTCTTTTGATGTCTCTTGGATACCAATTCATCATAGATTTGCTCCACTTTTCCTTTCCTCTCACTGTGTGCCCGGTCCATCTCCACTTCAGTTTCTTTATAGTTGGTGTTATCTTCTTAGTTTTAGTTTTGTTTCTTATTATCTCGGTTCTTATTTTGTCTGACAGTTTTAATCCCAACATACTTCTCTCCATGGCATTCTGGCAGGACTCTAATTTTCTTATATGGGCTTTAGTAAGGGCCCATGTTTGACAACCATAGGTGAGAACCGGAAGTATGCATCTCTCAAATAACTTGCGTTTGATTGCTATAGGCATGGTGCTGCTCTTCATAACTTCTTTGAGGCTCCAGTATCTCTTCCATACGTTGGCTATTCTAGTCTCAATCTCTTTTGATGTTAAATCGCCTGGCGAGATCAGTTGACCGAGGTAGGTATACTCATTTGCATAGTGTATAATTGTGTTATTGACCTTAATGGTTTCTTGTCTACCATTTGTCATAGCCTTCGTTTTTTGAGTGCTCATAATTAGCCCTACCTTTTTACTTTCCCTGTCCAGGTCATTGAGCATTGTCTCTAGCTCAGGTTTTGAGGAAGAGAACAGCACCAAGTCATCTGCAAACCTGAGGTGTGTCAATTTTTCGCCATTTATTGTTAGCCCTAATTCTTCCCAGTCCATGTTCCTAAATACTTCTTCTAGAACTGCAGTAAAGAGTTTAGGAGATATAGGGTCACCTTGGCGTACGCCTCTGCATATATTTATGACTTCACCTTCTTTCTCTAACATAACTCTAGCTTTGCTATCCTTGTAGACATTCCTAATTATTCTAATGTATTTATTGTCAATCCCTTGGTTCTTAAGGGCCTGCCATATGTATTCTCTATCTAGCGAATCAAATGCCTTAGAGTAATCAACAAAACAGCAGTAAAGGATAGTTTTGTATTCCCTACTTTTCTCAAACAGTTGTTTCACAACATAAATATTGTCTAAAGTGGAAAACCCGCTTCTAAAGCCTGCTTGTTCTCTTGGTTGATTTTCATCAAGTATCTTTGTTATTCGGTTTAGAATCACTTTAGCAAAGGTCTTGTAAATGTTGGACATTAAACTAATGGGCCGATAATTGTCTATATTGTTTCGGTCTCCTTTCTTATGTAAAAGTATTATTGTTGATATTGTCCACTGTTCTGGGATTGACTCACTCTTAAGAACATCATTAAAAATGTATGTAAGTATAGGACAAATAATGTCTACACATTGAACTAGAAATTCATTGCTGATACCATCCGGCCCAGGAGCTTTATCTTTTTTCTGTGACATTATAGCTTTCCTTACTTCTGACATCAGTATTTCTGGTACCTCGCTAATGCATGATAGGTCTGTTGCTCTTGTTTGATTCCGGTTTTGGTACAGATTCCTAAAGAACTCAGTGGCTGAAGTTAAAATTTCTGATCTTCTAGTTATGCTTTTGCCACCTGTGTCTTTGATGTTGGAAATCCAGTCAATTTTTTCTTTTAGTATCTTATCTGCTTTTCTAGTGCTTCCAGTCTCTTCGATGCATTTTCCTAGTGTTTCCAGTCTATATTGTTGTCGGTCTCTACGCATATTTAATTTTATCTGTTTACTGGTCTCTGCTACTTGTCTTCGTATTGTTCGTGTCTTATTAGGTGTTGATATTAATTGACCTCTAATATCTAGCAGGTTTTTAGTCTCGTCTGATGTCCATGTTCTTTTTGTTGTTTTTTGTTTTATTGCCTTACTTGTTTTTGTTTTTAAAACTTCTTGTAGTTTGTTGTATTTTTCCTTTGTGCTTAGATATTTTGTTTTGTTAATAAAGTTACACAATTTCTCTTCTAGTAACTGGGTATCTATGATTGAACTTATACTGTTAGGCTTTATTTTGAAGGGTCTGGTGTGATTTAAGGCATTGAGTTTTAATTTAGTTCTAACTGCTCTGTGGTTGCTATTGAAGTTGAGGTTGTTTATTACTCGACAGTCGTTAAAAGCTGTTGGTCTGTTGGTGAGGATATAGTCAATCTCATTTTTGTAATTTCCATCGGGTGATGACCATGTCCATCTGTTATTTGCACGGTTCTTGTATTGACTATTCATTTGTGCTTAGATATTTTGTTTTGTCAATAAAGTTACACAATTTCTCTTCTAGTAACTGGGTATCTATGATTGAACTTATACTGTTAGGCTTTATTTTGAAGGGTCTGGTGTGATTTAAGGCATTGAGTTTTAATTTAGTTCTAACTGCTCTGTGGTTGCTATTGAAGTTGAGGTTGTTTATTACTCGACAGTCGTTAAAAGCTGTTGGTCTGTTGGTGAGGATATAGTCAATCTCATTTTTGTAATTTCCATCGGGTGATGACCATGTCCATCTGTTATTTGCACGGTTCTTGTATTGACTATTCAGCACTGTTAGATTGTTCTCTTGTGCTAATTGGATGAGTTTTTCCCCATTTCTTGTTCTCTTACCCGAACAATATGGACCCAGTGTAATATTTTCTCCACTTCTTTGACTTCCAATTCGTGCATTAAAATCACCCATTACTATGAGGTTATTGTGTATATAATTTTTTATTGTTTCAGAAAGCTGACTATAGAAGGACTCAATTTCCATTGTTGTTGATTGTTCTGTTGGAGAATATACTTGAATGATAGACCACACTTTTTTGTATGATGTTAGCTTTATGTTTAGTGTAGCTATGCGCTCTGATGTTCCTATGAAGTCTTCTATGTAATTTTTAAATTCCTTTCTTACTATGAAACCAATTCCATATTTGCCTGGGGTGTCACCTTTAAAGTAAAAAATTAAATTACCATGGTCTTCTGTACTTTCGCCCAGGCGTCTGACTTCACACAGTCCCATTATAGCCCAGTCCACGTTTTCAAGTGCCGAGATGAGTTCTGTCAAACTTTCTTGGGTTCTTAAGGTCAATGTATTGTATGTTACTATGCTCAAATGATTTTCCTTGTGCCTTGATTTTCTTTGTATGCTTGTTTGTGGTGTTACATAGTCTGGAGGGTAGTAGTCATCTTATTGTACTTGTTGTTGCGGTTCCAGTTGTCGGAGTCATTTATTTGTTTTTTGGGATATCTGATTGAGAAGCTGATCTCTCGCGCGTTACATAGTTCAATATATTCGCTTTGTTTGGATTATCTGCTGTTAGTGATTTTGCTGAACTTTCTGTGTTTGATTTCTTTTGTGTTGGTGATTGCGGTGACCAGCTCTCTTGTCTCTTTCGTTTTTCTCGGTTAGGATCGTTTGTCTTAACTATTAATTTATCATATTTTACTATTGATTTCACATTTATTATTGATACTCAAATAAATAAATCATTATTTTCGCTAATCTATGAAAGTCATAAAGAGACGTCCAATATTTTGTAAATATTATTTATTTTTCTGATTTGTGTGTAAAAACTTTGTATGAGCATTCCTGCGTACCATGTAAAAAAGACGAGACTAATATATCTTTATTACATGCTTATTAAGACCATCTAATGATCGTCAAAAGACCAAAAGATAAATAAAATATTGAAGGCAGCCGTCGCTCGACAAAAACTAAGTGAGTCGTCTTCTCGGTAGGGGGCGCTACTGCTTGATAAGACAACGAAATAATTTAGTTGCACGCTCTGCGCCTGCCGTCTTTTATTATACCTTTTGTTTTCGTTAGATTTATGACACTTAAAGCTTGTGTGCAAACGAGAAAAAACGGAATTAATTAAAGTTTTTGCTAAAATAACAAAAAGAGATTTTTGTGTTAAGAAAGTTTAAGAATGTCATAAATTTTAGTAAATTTATTCCCAATACTTTCTCCCTGCGTTCTCCCGATCGCATTTGGCCATGCACTTAGTTCAATATTGCTTTACAGGATTTTTCCTGTGAGTAAGTTCCTGAGTTACTACTTATGGCATCAGCTTTCTGCTAGTGGAAGTCCCGTCAAAATCGGTCCATCCCTTCCAGAGTTCTCCCGGAACAAATAGACAGACAGCCAAAAAATATAAGTTTGTGAGTTTGTTTGTTAATGACTTTTGTAAGCGTGTTTATCAGATTTTTTCACTATGTTTGTTACATAAGGGTTCATATTTAAATTTGAACGATATACAATGTCCTAAAATGATTTTCCAAATCGGATCAGTTATGAAAGAGTTTTCATTTAAAAAAAAAAAAACAAACAAAATAAATTCGAATGGATAAGCTCCTTTAGTCAAAGTCTATTAAAAACCAACTATTTGAAAAAATCCTCAGTACTTTTAACTGTAATAGAACTGTTCACACTTGTTAACAGTTGATCCATATGCTCCAAAACATCCCTATTGATACCATAACCCCAAATATTTACTATTAGGGTGTCCACAAGACCACATTGTTACTCAATTATGTGATTATTTATGTGCGACAAGTCATCTGACACACAGTGTATACACTTAACGCTTGCGATGCAACAACCGGGCTTTTAGACCCCTTGGTTTCTAAAATTTATTTGGATTTATGTAGTTTTGTATAGGAAAAAAGTATCATGTTATGCTGGTTGTGTGATTAATGGTTGTACAGATGTGTTGACATGGACTGCGGTGTATCCTATTGTGGTTAATGAGTTTACGAGTTCTGTTTACGAGTTTCGCAAATGTGCGTATAATGATCTAGAGTAGTGGCTTTATTATTTTTGAAAAAGTAAGTGAAAAACAATTTCTGAATTTTTCTAACATTGTCAAACACTCGTTGTGAGGTTTATCGAAACTGTAGATAAGTATTTTTTTTTAAAGTTTGAATGTTAAACTTTTTATGAAGAAAAAAAAAATTAAACTAAGGAAACAAAATACAATATAATAAGGTCATTTATGATATACGCAACTGTGCCTTTTAGCAAACTCTATCATCATCATCATCATCAACAGCCTTTAACAGTCCACTGCTGGACATAGGACTCTCCCTAGAAAGGAGGTTTTGGCCTACTATACCACGCTGGCCAGACGGGTTGGTATAGGGTTGGTTTCAAGTTTTCCTTCTCTTTGCATCGATGTTGTCTAGCGTAGTTTATCCCTTAGTCGCCTTTTACGACACCCGCGGGATGAATAGGGGTGGTGGTCACCACCACCAAACTATAAAGCCTTTACCAACGGACGATGTTCTAAGAATGTAGAGATGGAGAGTATAATCTACCCAAACAATTTTCATTTAAATTTTTATCTTAATCAAATATTTTATAATTTTTTATAACTTTTTTATTTTAATCTATAAAAATACTTATATTTCATGTCTTCTCTTCCATTCCGGTATATTTTAGATGACGAAATAAACAACACGGTACAGTTTCAATAGTTTAAATGGGCTTAAATTTTAATATCCACGCAAATTACTTGATGTTAAATGTTATAGTGCAAGAGTGTAAAAAAAACAATCAAAGTGGCGTGCAATAGGAGAGGCCTATGTCCAGCAGTAAACTGCTATAGGCTGATGATGATGATGAAGAGAGCAATTGAACAGATGGTTTATCTGATGGCGAGTGTTTACTGGCACCTTTTGAATAATCCTCTCTCCGGAATCATGAGAAAGAGAGTTTGGGTAATATTCTTTATTCGGAAAAAGGATTTTTTTATACGTGAGCTTGCCAATAACTCAAGTCTGCTTGAAGTAAAGCTTAAGCAGAATTCAAGAGTAGTGGTCGCCATTCACGTTGTGAATGCAAACATTGCAACAATGCAGCGCTGACGTGACGCTGACTTGACGACACGATGGCGGCCTATTGAAATGTTTCTATATTACTGGGCCTCCGGTCTTGCACTCATCAACGAAACACGCAAGCAAGAATGCTGTCACTTAAAGTTGATCATCTGTGAGAGGATAGTATCACCTCGGTCAAACCGATTCGTTTGTGCTGAAATCAGCGTGGCTGAGTCAAAAGCACGTAAAACAAGTCAGTATTGTGAATGATATTTTGCCGGTCATGTCAAATAGCCGTCTCATCGGGTTATCAGAGTGAGGGACCAAAGAGTGTACCTGTATTTACGCACTCACTCGTACACTATAATATCTTCTGCGTAGCTAACTAGTCTCAGTCGAGGGTGCCCGTCGTGGTCAAAATCGGGTAAGAAACTAGTCATTCTGGAAACTACTATGTTTTAACCTTTGAATTTCATACAAAGAAACTGCCCTTAATATGTATCAAAAATCATTAACAATATTCATATAATTTACAACAGTTTGCATGTTTTTAATTAAGTAAACCCATTAACTCCTAAAAACTCAACATTACATCTGCCCCTAAATTTATCCGCTCAACTGCCTCGTGATTGACAACGCCTATCATGGTACGACACACATAAACCAGTTCACGAAGGTAGAAATCCGCCACGCGACTAAATTAACTTTATGTAATCCCTATCATCGATGCCGCTATCTCCATGAGCATTCGCTAAAGTTTTTTGTAATAGTTAATTCGGATTAGATAATGTCCCAAGGGTGGTCTTTTCGACCCATCACTGGTTTGGAGGGTGACACCCTACTGCGGCGGTGACAGGTTGAAGGGTGCTCGAACTGTTTATCGAATTTAGATTTAATGTTAGTGGTGTAATAATATTTGGATTAGGTCGTTATGTTGGGAATCGTGGTTAATGTTGCATAATATTATCCAATGAAGGTAGTTGGATATGAATTACGGGCAATGTAACTTGGAAATAACTCCGTAGGTGGTCTTGGATTGAACAGTTACAGTCTAAACAGTTGTCAATATATGTAAACTATTTTTTTGTCAAAGTTGGCAATTAATTTACGACCAACTGATGAAAATCGGTGACGGTGTTACTGTAATTGTTTCATTCGAACAGAGAAGTACAACATTACCACATTTAAAATTTATTTAGAGAAGTATTAAAATTAAAGAGAGCTAACTAAAACGTAGTTGGCGGCGGGCGGGAACTTTCAAAAAGCGCGTGAGTGCAAATTGAAGAGATTAGTAATTTAAGTGTTTAGCATGAATAAAATAAAGCGTAGTTAAGTAATAACATGAATGTCTGACAAGTTAAACCATCATTTTGAAAATAAATTTCGTTACCGCGGGAAAACTGTGAAACGTTTGACTCGTATAATGGCCGCAAAAGCGCCAATGCTTTACATGTTTGCTGATACAATATGAAATGTGTGCTAAAACTATGCCTCTCCAATGCTGTAATGAAGCAAAGTGAAAGTGCTATGTTTGTTTAAATAAAATAAGACTTGACTTAAAGTGAACTCGGTGATGTGAAAATTAAGTGTGATTCTTCATCCCGCCCGCCGCCACTAGAACAGTTATTAAAAGACAAAAACACTTACAAACCTATATATAAATATATAAAAAATACTATCAAAACGATTTAAAAATGAAGCAAAGTGAAAGTGCTATGTTTGTTTAAATAAAATAAGACTTGACTTAAAGGTCTTAGTTACCAGGTCATTAAATCCCAAAAAAAAAAAAAAAAAATTAAAATTAAAAAAAGGATCATGTTCGAATTTCCGAATTTCGATCACACAATATTTTTAATTGTACTTATACGTAAACGTCCAGCAACAATGTACATGCTCATATAGAAGTTTAGAAAGGCTTATTATTTCATTGGCGGTAGCAAATGAACTTTAATTTTATTGTGTATGATTGCCAAAATGTTTATTGAATAATTGTTAGTGGTGGCTTAATATTTTAGGCAGAGGGCGTGCGTCCATTTTACAAGCAGTTTTTTTTTAAACAGAATGTATTTTCATTCACTTTATGCCTTCTGTGCCATACATTATATACAAATACCTAATGCATCGAGTAATTTAGTATTATCTAATTATTTACGCTTCCTGCAATACATTGCTTAATGTGTACTTAATGCTTTAGGCATTTTCTTACAGTCGACCTTTGGGCGGTGCAGAGTTGTGTGTAATTTACTTATTTCCATATTTGGTTGACTTTATCAAAGCAGGCTAATGATGTATTTGTTTTTTAAAATGCACGATGATGTACACAATAAACGTGTATAATGATTGTAACACAAGATTAAACAAGAGTATCGTTCCCCGAGTATTGCCGATTAAATCCAGATTTACATCGGAATCCTACATCTTTTTATTATATGTATCTGTACAAGCGTTATTCGATCTTGTTCCTATCAAACATTTGTATTTTGATTGACAATTGAGTTTCATTCCAACCACATTCTAGTTTTAAACACTCTATACAAATTTAAATAAAATGATCTAGAGTTTATGGCCAACTTATTTAAATATTCGAAAGATCAAAAGAGTCGTTCGAATTCGAATGTTCAAATTAGTTGATATTCAGTTTAGCTCCTCAGCTAAACAGCGGCCATTTTTGTCTCTGCAATGCACATTTCATGCACCGCTCTGTCATTAGTTTCATCACGTATTTCCATTTGAGGTATAACAATGTTATTATACAAAAATGTATAATATCACCGTATGTAAGTAATGTTTTATACACATTAATTTTTTGGATACTGTCATTATTATAGAGATTTGTTTGTAAGGGACTTACGTGTTAAGATGCAGAGTACCTACGATTACCTGTGTTTCAAGTATATACTATTCTAAACTTTATAGTTGATTTGTATTTTTTTTTAATAATTCGTGGGGAAGACGAAGCTTGTGTGTGGGACTCCCGGGGAACCGGTCTACCTACAAATATACCAGCCTACCTCAGCAGTCTGGCGGAGCTCCAGGAACACATCAGTGACTTTTTGGAGGCTGGGGTCCGGATTGTCCAGCCATCAAGGACGTTGTTACACCTCACACGCAATTAATATACCCAGTGCTATGTAATATAATAGTCTGCGGTTAATAAAAGCTACGAGTACTTATAGATATAAGCCGCGAGGGCCCTCTATCAAGGGCTGAAGCGATCTTCCTCGTCAGTACTATTTCTTTAAATGAGAACAAGTTAGGCATTTACGAAAAACGTAAGTAAAAATTTAATCCCTTCACATCTTTACTATTCATAGGTATTTGTAGACACTATTTCTCAAATGGTAAAAATTCTTAAAATATTTAAGTGCATGCTGCAACTTTACATCTGTTAGTTTATTAGTTAATTCCAAAATAGCGAATTAGTGGGGCGATAAAATTACGCAACAAGACATTAACATTAACGTCAATATTAGAATAATTGTCAAAAATATCAGGCTACTGTTATTATTAGTTGAATAGTTATTAACTGCATTTTATTCTGGTAACTACAAACCCAATTGGGCATCAGATCTCGAGCTCATTCATCTGCCCGTGGAGGCCTCATAATTACCACCTGCATACATAAATTCCCTCTATTTACAGCGGTACTCGGTTAAGAACAAGGCAGGTAACCACATATAATCAGGCAAAGTATCCACGTCGGTAAACGGTGCGATAACAGGGTACGCAGACCTGCGGGGTGTGTCGATTAATAAGGCTAAGTAAGGAGACAATGAATTAGTGTTCTCGTTTTTGGGAGGCGATTGTAGTGTGGCGTAGGCTTTAGTCGATTTAATAAGTTGTATCGTCTATACTAGTATAAATAACTTTTTTGAAGATCGTCCACCTTTTTTAGGTTTCCGTGTTTCATGACTCGGAACCCTTATAGTTTCGTCATGTCCGTCCGTCCCCGACTTACCGCCCACGGTTAGTGCTAGAAAGACGGTTGTGCTTTTATCACGTCGACAGAGTGCTAAAATAAAATTACTTTTATTTGGGCTACCTACACGCATACATGCTCAGTGGGAATGGTTTGTTTTCCCGCGTCTACCCACTCGCAAATTTTGACATTGAGAAGTCGATAAGAAGATTTTTTTATTTAGGTCTTCGTTAGCGAACTATTTAAGTTTTGTCAATAAGTGCTTGTAGTTCCAGATAAGTAAACTGCTATCGAAAAAGTGTGAGTAAAAAGTGTCAAAAATCAAATTGAACATCATATAATGAAGCCACATAATTACATAAGCCTTTGGTAGTAATCTATTATCTTATTTATTACGCATTAGCGACAATAGCCGTGCATGAACGGGACATGGGGGTTCTTACAATACTTGCACCGTTTCAAGTGTCGGGAGAGCCCGTCATGTATCTGCGATCCAGCCCAAGAAGAAACCGTCCTCTACCTGATTTTTGACTGCCCCGTATTCGGGGCACTAAGACACGAGGCTGAGCAACGTCTGGCTGAAAAAAGAAGAGGCACACCTACTAGTTAGCAGCAAAAAGACGCGTGAGGAATTTATATTGTTTGGCGTAAAATTTAATAGTCCACTGCTGGACATAGGCCTCTCCTTTGAAAGGAGGTTTTGGCCTACTATACCACGCTAGCCGGACGGGTTGGTAAAGGGTTTGTTTCAAGTTTTCCTTCTCTTGGCAGTGATGTTAGCTGCTTATTTTGTTCCTTTAGTCGCCTCTTACGACACCCATAGAACGAATAGGGGTGGTGACACTTTGTATTCTTAATCCGTCACCACACGGACAAAAAGTTTTAGATAGAAATAAATAGCTTAAAAGAGAATAAAAATATAAATAGCAAACGTAAAAAGCAAAAAATCTACATAAATTAAAAGTACCAAAAAATGTAATTAGCAAATAAGATAGTAAGTAAAACAATGACTCTTGTCAGGCAAGAGGTTAACAAATTATTTATTGGTTATTTCACCTGGAACTTGCTACTAAAATATCCCTCTCTACAATATACGCACTTAGGTAGTAAAATCGTCGCTAGAGGCTCTCACATGTGGAACTAATTCGTAATGAACGCAAAACAATAAGACGACACCAAAATGCTACCCTTTTTTGTTACCGGGGTTAGGTGCCACTTACTCGTACGTGGAACAATAAAAATTTTAGTTGTGTTTTAATATAACTAATTAATCTATTCAAATCAATAAAATTGAAGTGTCTGTGTGTAATATCAAATAAGCAGTTTTTTCACTGATTTCAAATCAAAGTATTTACGTATCATACATCAAAAAACAAATTTTCAAAATTTTGTCTGGCTGTCTCTCTGTTTGTTGGTTTTTGTTCCAACTAATCTCTAGAACTGCTGGACCGATTTTGAAGCTACTGTCAGTGGCAGAAAGCTGATAATATAAGGACTCACTGAGACGTTGTGGCGTTGCGACCACTTAAATCATTAGGCCTACAAATTTCCATAATTTAGATGGTTGGCAGTTCACAACAGTGCGTTTTTCCTGAAATTTTCTGCCTCACACATCTAAATTGTGGAATAAACTGTCGCCTGCTGTGTTTCCGGACCGATACGACCTTTAAACCTTCAAAAAAAGAGCGTACTCCCATCTTAAAGGCTGGCAACGCACCTGTGACTCCTCTGGTGTTTCCCTATAATATAAAAAAAAAAACAACGGCACGTCAGGTTATCCGAAGGTAAACTAGTAGAGAATACCTTTATATGTGAAGTACACAGAATATATTGTGCATAACTTTTTATACACAGAATATATTGTGTACTTACTTATGTAACTTTTTATACAAAATTAAAATCAAGATCAGTTTCAAAACATTGTTCTAAGAAACCAGGTAAAAACATCAATATGCTCGGCTCTTAATTATTAGTCGTTTCGAGTATATAGCATTCTTCGATAAAATTAACTATATACACGTGAATGATGAAAACAAACAAACGTACAAATTCTTCTGCTTTAAAAATTTCAGTATAGATTTCAGCCACACGTGTTGAGAATGTAATCGTTTTATACGGGTCAAAGGATGGAGTTAAAATGCTGTGAGGAAAACCTATGATAAAGGGTATTGAGAGTCTTGTATGAGGAATAGGACGGTAAATTGAAAAAAGTCCTATAACGCTCAAAATACACATACCAAAGATCCTTGACATCTTCTATTGACTCATTAATAATGCTTTTATATATCATATTTATATTTAGTTACTGGTAGCACCTTCAACAACACCTTAATTAATACTTTTATATGTGACTAGGACTCAGTTTGTTTATTAAACAGTTACGCCTAAACAATTCAACCCATAATTTTAAAAAAACTGCAAGCTTTTTATTCATATCCATATTTATCATAAATATTCATTAACTACGTTCCAGAGTTATCAGACAACTTATCCTTTAACTAAAGATTGAATCAAATCTGATTTATAGATAACGATCTTAAATAGTTATTATCTTTGTGTGCGAATGCTTAGCAGAGATCTTTATACATATTAAAGTCTACGCGTCGATGCCAACACACAGAATGTCCACAACGTCCAGCCGATATTGATATTTTTTCCCCACCAATTAGACCATTCCTCTCTGAATTCATATCTTTATCATCAGATGAAATCAACTAACTTATAATACACATACCTTTAATATTTTTTCATATGCGAGAGTACTTATCGCCGAAACAATCTATGTGTCATTGTTTGAGAAGCCAAGACTGCTATGATACACCTTCAGAGCGAAACTACACCGTTCAAAATCATCTTCAATACGGAACTTTTTATCTCCAACTCGAAATGAGCATTCATACATTTTTCATACAGTGTATGTAGCAAAACATTGGTGACAAACTTATGAAGTCTAGAATGCTATTCGATTTTGAATCTTAGTGTAATTGTAACAAGGATGTGTTGTTTGTAAATGTTTGATTGTTTGTCTGTTTGATCGCAATTAAAGCGCAGAAACGCACGTCATTAGCGAGTACGGCAATATTCCACGCTGTTCTTGTGTAGACCGGTGTGGACGTGGTATCAGAAACATATACCGTGTCCATTATAATGCGATATTTCGATTGGTATTTTGATGAGGCTCAAGAATTTTATTATAACTTCATATTGTCTTTTTTATATTACCTACCTACCTGGTGTTACTGAAAATACCAAGCACTTCTGACCTCCGGGTTTGAAATCTTTTGAGTAATATGAAAAATTCTTACAAAATGTTATGTCTAAGTAAGTAAGAAGAATTAATTTTCATATTTAATGTTTTCATTTTTACAAAAACTAACAATATCTTCACAGATATCATCATCAGGCTATCGCAGCTGGACATAGGCTTACCTAGGATGGCTGCAGGATGAGAAAAGTCCAAAATGAATAATTGCGATAAATTGAAAATTAGCGTGGGAGAGGTCATGTCCTGCTTACATATATTTGTATGTAAAGTGTTTCTTTTTACTCATTTCCCAATATAGTAATGTTTTTTTCTTCTTCGCTTCTCCTCTATTACTCTATCACAGCTTGCTCCCTTTCATGTCATATTTTCTTTCACTTTTCACTTCTTCTTAGATCTTCTACCTATTTAACTTCTATTTATAAAACTTCCTTTACAAAATTTTGTGTACGCATCTCGTGCTCATACCATGATTACCTGTTGCCTCTTCAAAACAGATGGTACTTTCAGGTTTCCTCTACTGTACCTATTCATTCCTCGTTCGCGATAAGTTCATCTTACCATTTCCAGCTACAAAATTAAATGTCTAGCGGTAGGAGGGTCCAGAAGTTAGCATAAGCAAGTGCCGATAAAAAGGTATCGGGTTCGGTAGATGGGGTCGACCTAGTTTGGGAAAAAAGACTCGAAGTAGTTATTTATGGAGTGGTGGTCAGGATTGCAAATCCCTACTAATATTATAAATGCGAAAGTAACTCTGTCTGTTACGTTTTCACGCCTAAACCGCTTAACCGATTTTGATTAATTTTGGTACTCAAATAGTTTAGAACCTGAGAAAGGACATAGGCTACTTTTTACCGCGATAACCGACATAGACGCGGGCGGAGTCGCTGGCTAAAGCTAGTATAAAATAATTAGGACTATTTAGGTATAAGTGAAAATATAAACGTTCGATTTAACGTTTTTCTAAAATAACGCATCAAGTAAAACAGCTAAATAAGTAAGTAAATAGTACCTCAAGTAACCAACTGTACAACACCTCGTACATTTAGCTATAAGAATGAAAGTCGAAATTTTTCATTATGTTTTTCATTATGTTCACCCTTCTACGCATCTAAATGAAGTATATTTAAAAAAATATTCGGTTATGTTCTTATGAACTCGTCAGTGTTATGAATTAATTAATTAATCATAAATCAAATTCATGCATCACGGTTACAACGCACCTTCTTCCATTGCACATGGATGGCACTTGACATGATTGGATTTTACTTAAACTCCTAATTTTCTATGAATTGGAATTATATTTACCTTAATATTTTAATAATCAACGTTTTGGATTTGCATAAGTGAGCATATTACTAACATATTACCTATATACATTACCTAAATCTAAATATTTACATTAAGTTTTAATTTACATTAAATCAATCTCATTAGGTATCTAAAATACACTACTTTAAATTCGCAAATTAGACCCTACTTAAACCTAAACACACAAATTCCTCACGAAAGTGCACATAAACAGTATGTTTAGATATTATAAAACATTGATCTTCCATAAGTTCGCACCGGTCATTCCACCGCGGTCACCGCCAATCATATCTCGATATTTATGACCGAGTCATACAAGAAGTTAAAAAATTTCTTTGACAATACAAGCAACCTTTTTATAATGTCTCGTCTCGCATTTTTCTGGTAAAACTGATTGTTTACCGGAAAAAATTACGCCTGTTAGTCGAAACGCTGCGAATAAATAAAAGATGGGGACTGAGAATTTTGATTCGTTGCTTTTTGTTAGGTAGATATCGATTGTTGAGCTCGCAGTAAAAACTCAGGCGATGGACGATTGAGAAAGGAACGTAGTGTCAAGTGAGATTTCACAAATTTATATGGGAACTAGTCTTCTCCCTAAAATACCATCTTTCGTTAAAGGATATATAGGTACTCGTAATATCAATATCAATTACTGTGACAAGATTTCTGAGAACAGAGAGTAAGTAAGAAAAGTTGTCGAAAACATTTAGAAACATCCATTTGAAAATATTATGTAAGGCCACCAAAAAGTTTTGCTTATTTTTTCTTCTATACTGACGCCTACTAAAGTGACTCTACTCTGCCTGACAGAAAGCCTGAGAAGAACCCAGGAGTATGGGAATGCAGCAAAGTGACCCACACTACGATGGCTTATTGATATGTTTGACCTCCGGTGTCACACCCACCAACGAAAGACTTGGTTGGTCTTCTATGTGAGGGTAGTACTGCCCTGTCGAGCCGGCCCATTCATGCTGATATTTGCATGACTCTACTACCTAATTTTAACAAGTTTTAAAAAGCTTCTTCTTTAGTGACTAAGGGATTTATATCAATCAATCATCCTTGACTTTTTGATTCATCAATAATGAAAGCAATCCTGCAATTCTGAAAGTATGGAAGCTGGTACTTTTTATGTAGTAACCATCCCCTAAGAAATAGTTTCCGCATAGAGATACTACGGTAGTATAAGGAACAAAAAAATAAATAAGACTACTCCGATAATCGAAACGCACTCAGGCAAAACCTTGGGCAAAAGCTACGAAGACATAATCACGCAAGCCAAGTCTTTGGGAATATCTGGTAACATGATATATACGTAGATAGATATCATTAAATTTTACCAAAAAACTACAAAACATAACAATTGCGTTCATGACCTCGATGTTTTATCCACAGATATAAATACGATTTACTACGAACATAAAAACTATTAGAGTTTATATAGCGTTAAACTTACATCACAATCTCAATAGGCCTCCGTACATGAACTGTAATAATTCGCTGAACAAATCTATTGTGTACCGTAACGAACCAATGCTTGAGAAATTTTAAGCAAACCTTAATCGGAAGATTACTTTGTTGCACGCATACATTGATTGTCTTAACCTGTCCGGCTATATGTTGTAGAGAGTAGGGTAACGACAGGGTTGCGTAAATTTTTGATAGTTGGGTTACATATTTTAGTAGATAATATAGTTTTAAAAGTATCTGGCCAACCAAAAAATCGACTTTTTTATTTTTTAATATTCTTTTATTATTATTATTTTCGAATATCGCTTGCCATAAAACTTTGTGCCCGGTGTATAGTAACAGGCTTGATCTCTGTTACATAGAGACTAGTGTTTTTTTTTTAATTTATTATTCATGTTTATGGAAATTAGTATAATTCTTTTTTTCTTTATGACTAAACAGGCCTTCGGATTTTTTGCCGATATTACGACAAATACGGACTCGCATGGAAAGGGATAGATAATAGACTGTCAACTACACAGTCGTTTTTTTCATACCTGCTAATGGAAAAATAAAGAAATGCGATCCTAACCCTGAAAGCCTTTTTTTTTTGTGAGAGCTAGTTAGTGTGCTAGGTAGAGTATAAGTATAGCTTGCTAAAGTGCCTCTTCTCTGCCTGATAGAAGTGTACATTAGGTGAAAATAATTTAGTGGTAGTATGTTTTTGGACTGTTTCAGTATGTGCCTTATTTGCGAACAGTATTAGCAAATTTACTAGTAGTAAGAATTTTGTACTTTAATACATTTCTGACATTTTGTACTTTTATACCTACAGTTCGTTTCAAATTTAAAGTACACAAATAGCGTCTAATCCATTAGGCAGAGCTTGCATTATGGGTAGGTACTAACCTTCGGATATAAACACAGAACCAACGTATAAATACATTGTTGCAAGCGAATTTACAGACAAAAACTTTATACCAATCTCTATAACCAATTTCATTACAAAGATTCCAAGAGACACAGCTGACCAACATCTTCGTAGTAAAAAGTGGAATGCTTATTTGTGATTAGACCCAAAAAACAGATGCGATTGCGTGTTTGGCAAACTTTTCACACCTGCTACTTCACTACTTAATCGTAACGTTTACGTTGATGCTTTTTTACGGTGACTTGTTTCCGAGGAATCGGAGTCTTTTCAGTTAAACGTAATTTTGTCCATGGTTAAGTATAGTTGAAAATTGTATAACTTAATTTTGACAGAAATTAATAATCGGTAATAATCAGTAATTTGTATTCTCTTTGAATGCCGCCACCAAGACGATCGAATCTTTCCCGATAATTTTGTAATAAAAAATTTTACTTAATAAAATCCAAAATCTGCACATTTATTGCCTCTAAGGCGGAGTAGAGTTCGCCGGGTCAGCTGGTACTAAATATTTTCGGACGTCTGACACAAACGATATCTTATTCCAAATCAAGCAACACACAACAATTGGGCGACCGGCTATCAGTTGGTAGCTATAGTGTTGCACTATAGCTACCAACTTTTCTTAATTGAAGTTAAAGTCTTAAGTTTAGGTTCTCCTTTTTCTCAGCATGGCGTCCTCTCCGTGGCATGTGCGTGTAACATTTCTCCTACTTCTCTGCATAGCGTCCTTTCCGTGGCACGGGCGTGTAACATTTCTCCTTTTTCTCAGCATAGCGTCCTCTCCCCGAGACACGGTCGTGTAACACCGCCTTTTTCAAACTGCTATTAAAAACATTGTAAGAAAAACCCAATAACAGACTGACCCGGGATACGAAATCAACTAACTTATAATACACATACCTTTAATATTTTTTCATATGCGAGAGTACTTATCGCCGAAACAATCTATGTGTCATTGTTTGAGAAGCCAAGACTGCTATGATACACCTTCAGAGCGAAACTACACCGTTCAAAATCATCTTCAATACGGAACTTTTTATCTCCAACTCGAAATGAGCATTCATACATTTTTCATACAGTGTATGTAGCAAAACATTGGTGACAAACTTATGAAGTCGAGAATGCTATTCGATTTTGAATCTTAGTGTAATTGTAACAAGGATGTGTTGTTTGTAAATGTTTGATTGTTTGTCTGTTTGATCGCAATTAAAGCGCAGAAACGCACGTCATTAGCGAGTACGGCAATATTCCACGCTGTTCTTGTGTAGACCGGTGTGGACGTGATATCAGAAACATATACCGTGTCCATTATAATGCGATATTTTGATTGGTATTTTGATGAGGCTCAAGAATTTTATTATAACTTCATATTGTCTTTTTTATATTATCTACCTACCTGGTGTTACTGAAAATACCAACCACGTCTGACCTCCGGGTTTGAAATCTTTTGAGTAATATGAAAAATTCTTACAAAATGCTATTTCTAAGTAAGTAAGAAGAATTAATTTTCAAATTTAATATATTTAATAATATTTTGGACATCTTACACACAACATCATCTAGTCCCAAAGTAAGCAGAGCTTGTGTTATGGGTACTAAACAACTGATATAAATACATAAACATACTTTTTTTTTGTAAATACATACATATTATACATAGAAAAACAATCAGACTCCGAAACAAATATTTGTGGATCACACAAATATTTGGTCTGACTCGGGAATCGAACCCGAGACCTCTTGATCAGCAGCCGCATACGCTAACTACTAGACCAACAAGGCAGTCAAATTTAATGTTTTCATTTTTACAAAAACTAAGAATATCTTCTCAGATATCATCATCAGGCTATCGCAGCTGGACATAGGCTTCCCTAGGATGGCTTGCAGGATGAGAAAAGTAGAGAAAAAGGATGAATAATTAGCGTGGGAGAGGTCATGTCCTGCTTACATATATTTGTATGTAAAGTGTTTCTTTTTACTCATTTCCCAATATAGTAATGTTTTTTTCTTCTTCGCTTCTCCTCTATTACTCTATCACAGCTTGCTCCCTTTCATGTCATATTTTCTTTCACTTTTCACTTCTTCTTAGATCTTCTACCTATTTAACTTCTATTTATAAAACTTCCTTTACAAAATTTTGTGTACGCATCTCGTGCTCATACCATGATTACCTGTTGCCTCTTCAAAACAGATGGTACTTACAGGCTTCCTCTACTGTATTCATTCCTCGTTTGCGATAAGTTCATCTTACCATTTACAGCTACAAAATTAAATGTCTAGCGGTACAAGGGTCTAGAAGTTAGCACAAGCTAGTGCCGATATAGAGGTATCGGGTTCGATAGATGGGGTCAACCTAGTTTAAGAAAAAAGACTCGATGTAGTTTTTTAGGGAGTGGTGGCCAGGATTGCAAATATAAAACAATTAGAACTATTTAGGTATCTATTATCGATTATGTTCTTTTATACTCGTCAGTGTTAAGAATGAATTATTTAATCATAAATCTAATTTATGCATCACGGTTACAACGCACCTTCACATTGCACATGAATGGCACTTGCCATGATTGGATTTTACTTAAACTTCAAATTTTCTATGAATTGGAATTATATATATCTAAATATTTTAATTAATTAATGTTTCGGATTAGCTTAAGTGATGAGTGTACTATTCAACACCATATTACTTACATACCAATACCCATTACCTAAATCTGAATATATAAATTCAATTGAAATTTACATTATCTCAATCTCAAAGTATCTTAAATACAATAATTTAAATTCGCAAATTAGACCATACTTAAACCTAAACACACAAATTCCTCACGAAAGTGCACATAAACAGCATGTTTAGATATTATAAAACATTGATCTTCCATAAGTTCGCACCGGTCATTCCACCGCGGTCACCGCCAATCATATCTCGATATTTATGACCGAGTCATACAAGAAGCTAAAAAATTTCTTTGACAATACAAGCAACCTTTTTATAATGTCTCGTCTCGCATTTTTCTGGTAAAACTGATTGTTTACCGGAAAAAATTACGCCTGTTAGTCGAAACGCTGCGAATAAATAAAAGATGGGGACTGAGAATTTTGATTCGTTGCTTTTTGTTAGGTAGATATCGATTGTTGAGCTCGCAGTAAAAACTCAGGCGATGGACGATTGAGAAAGGAACGTAGTGTCAAGTGAGATTTCACAAATTTATATGGGAACTAGTCTTCTCCCCAAAATAACATCTTTCGTTAAAGGATATATAGGTACTCGTAATATCAATATCAATTACTGTGACAAGATTTCTGAGAACAGAGAGTAAGTAAGAAAAGTTGTCGTAAACATTTAGAAACATCCATTTGAAAATATTATGTAAGGCCACCAAAAATGTATGTTTATTTTTCTTTTTTTATACTGACGCTTACTAAAGTGACTCTACTCAGCCTGACGGAAAATGCAGCAAAGTGACCCACACTACGCTGGCTTATTGATATGTTTGACCTCCGGTGTCACACCCACCAACGAAAGACTTGGTTGGTCTTCTATGTGAGGGTAGTACTGCCCTGACGAGCCGGCCCATTCGTGCTGATATTTGCATTACTCTACTACCTAATTTTAACAAGTTTTAAAAAGCTTCTTCTTTAGTGACTAAGGGATTTATATCAATCAATCATCCTTTACTTTTTGATTCATCAATAATGAAAGCAATCCTGCAATCTTGAAAGTATGGAAGCTGGTACTTTTTATGTAGTAACCATCCCCTAAAAAATAGTTTCCGCATAGAGATACTACGGTAGTATAAAGAACAACAAAAAAAAAAAAACTACTTTGCCCCGATCATCGAAACGCACTCAGGCAAAACCTTGGGCAAAAGCTACGAAGACATAATCACGCAAGCCAAGTCTTTGGGAATATCTGGTAACATGATATATACGTAGATAGATATCATTAAATTCTACCAATAAACTACAAAAAATTTATATACAATCCATAACAATTGCGTTCATGACCTCGATGTTTTAACCACAGATATAAATACGATTTACTACGAACATAAAAACTATTAGAGTTTATAAAGCGTTAAACTTACATCACAACTCAATAGGCCGCCGTACATGAACTATAATAATTCGCTGAACAAATCTATTGTGTACCGTAACGAACCAATGCTTGAGAAATTTTAAGGAAACCTTAATCGGAAGATTACTTTGTTGCACGTGTTAGATTAGAGAAAAGATGAGATTAATTATCTTTTAAAATATTAGAATATTTAGAACGAAAGGAATTTGAGTATATCAAATCAAACCAAATCAAATCATATTAAACTTTCTTTTTATTTCAATGTCCAGTAGTCAGTCAGTTAGTCAGTCGTGATTCTATTCGTCTGTTCCAAGGTGTAGATCCTATGGAGAAGAACAGACAAGAAACTCCATGGACACTCTTTTCCAACATATTTACATACATATTTTACATTATACACATATTAATAAATCAAACATTATAAATTATTACAAAAGTAAAGAACATTTAGTAAAAGGAAATACACAAACGTGAATGGTATACTTAGCTTTTAAATTTATATAATATCCTCAATTACTGGTTGAATAGTAGCGAGCTCCGTACTGGTCCACGTCTCAACGAGAAGTCTTCCTGTCCAGTCGGAACCCTCGCTTTTATAGGCGACGACAAACAAGTACGACACATGTATTTTAATCAAGTACCTTCATCAAAGTACATTATTTTCAGAATGTGTTCAAAGTAAACTATTAATACAAACATATATCAACATTTATATAAAATATATAGTTAAAAGTAATAATAATCACATTAACATTACTATACAGTGTTTATAGGCAACTACAAGTGAGTAAAACATACGAGTATGTATTTTACTAACTACCGTCATCAAACAATATGTTCAGAAAATATTTAAAGTAATTGACAAACATATCAATATTTATACAAAGTATTTTGTTATATTAATAAGTACATTTACATGAATCTAACACACGCATACATTGATTGTCATACCCTGTCCGGCTATATGTTGTAGAGAGTAGGGTAACGACAGGGTTGCGTAAATATTGGATAGTTGGGTTACATGTTTTATTAGATAATATAGTTTTAAAAGTATCTGGCCAACCAAAAAATCGACTTTTTTATTTTTTAATATTCTTTTATTATTATTTTTTTCCAATATCGCTTGCCATAAAACTTTGTGCCCGGTGTATCGGTGTAACAGGCTTGATCTCTGTTACATAGAGACTAGTGTTTTTTTTTAAATTTATTATTTATGTTTATGGAAATTATTATAATTCTTTTTTTCTTTATGACTAAACAGGCCTTCTGATTTTTTGCCGATATTACGACAAATACGGACTCGCATGGAAAGGGATAGATAATAGACTGTCAACTACACAGTCGTTTTTTTCATACCTCCTAATGGAAAAATAAAGAAATGCGATCCTAACCCTGAAAGAGCGAAAAAATTTAATTTTTTTTGAGAGCTAGTTAGTGTGCTAGGTAGAGTATAAGTATAGCTTGCTAAAGTGCCTCTTCTCTGCCTGATAGAAGTGCACTTTAGGCCAAAATAATTTAGTGGTAGTATGTTTTTGGACTGTTTCAGTATGTGCCTTATTTGCGAACAGTATTAGCAAATTTACTAGTAGTAAGAGTTTTGTACTTTAATACATTTCTGACATTTTGTACTTTTATACCTACAGTTCGTTTCAAATTTAAAGTACACAAATAGCGTCTAATCCATTAGGCAGAGCTTGTATTATGGGTAGGTACTAAACTTCGGATAAAAAACACAGAACCAACGTATAAATACATTGTTGCAAGCGAATTTACAGACAAAAACTTTATACCAATCTCTATAACCAATTTCATTACAAAGATTCCAAGAGACACACAGCTGACCAACATCTTCGTAGTAAAAAGTGGAATGCTTATTTGTGATTAGACCCAAAAAACAGATGCGATTGCGTGTTTGGCAAACTTTTCACACCTGCTACTTCACTACTTAATCGTAACGTTTACGTTGACGCTTTTTTACGGTGACTTGTTTCCGAGGAATCGGAGTCTTTTCAGTTAAACGTAATTTTGTCTATGGTAAAGTATGGTTGAAAATTGTATAACTTAATTTTGACAGAAATTAATAATCGATAATAATCAGTAATTTGTATTCTCTTCGAATGCCGCGACCAAGACGATCGAATCTTTCCCGATAATTTCCTAATAAAAAAATTTACTTAATAAAATCCAAAATCTGCTCATTTCATTCTCTCGGAGTAGAGTTCGCCGGGTCAGCTGGTACTAAATATTTTCGGACATCTGACACAAACGATATCTTATTCCAAATCAAGCAACACACAACAATTGGGCGACCGGCTATCAGTTGGTAGCTATAGTGTTGCACTATAGCTACCAACTTTTCTTAATTGAAGTTAAAGTCTTAAGTTTAGGTTCTCCTTTTTCTCAGCATAGCGTCCTCTCCGTGGCACGTGCGTGTAACATTTCTCCTTTTTCTCAGCATAGCGTCCTCTCCGAGCGAGACACAGTCGTGTAACACCGCCATTTTTCAAACTGCTATTAAAAACATTGTAAGAAAAACCCAATAACAGACTGACCCGGGATACAAACTCAAGAAGTTTTTACTCTCATAAGTAGGTTTGCAATTTTAAACCACCGAATAACTAATTACAGAAAAACGTAAAATATGTAAAATAATTACGGAAACAAAGACTATAACCATAATTAGTCTTATATCTGAATCTACCAAATTAGGTAAAGTAATGTCAAAAAAGGCGCATTTCTTCATTAAACGACGTGGTCACGCAGTTTGCCGACCACTGAAATGGCAGCAAATTTGTGGTTATCTCCGTGACATGGCACGCGTGACCACATCACTGTCAAAGTTTCGGAGCCACCGTTCGGATGAGACTCAATTAGCAATTACTGGTTCTTGGAATACATTTTAAGGCGTATTAGTACCAGCTATGGTCTACCTATATATAAAAATAAAAAACACTGCAGTATCTGTACATACAAATAAATAAAATCGGAGTGTCTGCAATAAAAAATTGAAAGTTTTTTACGTAATGCATGTCAGGAGTTATAGATGCCTAATTTATAAAATGTGTTAGCTTTATAAACTTCGTAAAAATAACGAAATAATAAGTAAACCTAACTCTCTAATCTGTTGAAAATTTTAATTCCACCATTATGTTACCTGTAATAGTACTTTCGATTATGGGTGTGTATCACCGAGGCATAGTGTATGTCACCTATAATGGTACGTTCCATTATGGGTGTGTATCACCGTGGAATAGTCTGTGTCACCTATAATGGTACGTTCCATAATGGGTGGCCTGACATGTACTTGCCCAATTTTCTAGACTACTTTCGCCCTGCAGTGATTTCGGATTTTAGTAAAGCGTGGAAGTGAAAGCTTAGAAATTAAGTAATTAAGCAATACCTGCGAGGTATACGGCATAGGTGCCTATATAACTTCCTAACGCATTTAAAATACGTTTCATCAGATTCTGATATTGCTACTTTAACAATTGTTTTGGATTATTCTAAACACAAGGCTTAAAAAATAAAAATTGTTTCCCATTATTTCTAACACAAAAGGTAGGACTTAATAACCTTGCTACTAAAACATCAAAACAAATTTAAAATAAAAAACTAATCCAAAGGTGTGAAAAGATTAATCGTTCTTATTATTTTAATTTTAGATTTATTTGATTCGAAATTTGGAAGTCATGGACCAATCGCATGCGACTAATGGGCGCGCGCCAGTCGCGTGCGCATCCTGCATGCCTGCGGGCGGGAGTGTTGCCAACTCAAAAATTATCAACTAATCATACGGGGTGGTCAACTGAACGGCTGTTTTTACTTCCAATTTAATTGCTTCTTTAGAATAATTTAGCCTTAAACGCTTGTCTCAGGTCCTTCGGGATATTTTGGCATTATTTCCTTGCTTCTAATAATCTGGAGGTAATTTTAACAATGTCTGGGTGCATGGACTTAAGTACACTCAATGAGCAGATAGTAATTATGAAAGATGTCCCTTAAACAAGGTTCGTTACCAATTATTTAGAACAACCTGCGCCTTTAAAAATATTTCTTGCACGTCTCAAGGGAACATTTTTTTTGTGTGATAAACGTGAGCCTACGTGTAAATCTAGCTACTTTGATTGTTTATGATTTTGGTGGTGTTGATGATGTTCCAAACACATAAACACATTCACTTGTGTATTAGGGTGACAGGTATGTCCACGACTTTAATGTTATTAGACTAATGCATGCTATATATAACAATATTTTAGAATACGAAGTGTCACCACCCCTATTCATCCAGTGTTGTAAGAGCAGACTAAAAAAGAAGACTACCCAAGGCAAAATTACTTCATCAACGGATAATACAAACCTGATCAGGCAGCTCTAAACAGGCTTCCACCTCACCGTTCAACAGTGGACGGTTTAGGCCGTTGATGTGATGAAGATTCTATCTATACCTACTTCTTAATAATGAATATCAATTTACTAGAGAACGTAGAGAGGGAAACAAAATACCGCATTACTAACAGTGGTACTTTAAGGTAGTTGATCCACGCTGATTTTCACACGAATGAGTCGGTTCGAACGAGGCGGTACTACCCTTGCATAGAAGACCAACGTAAAAATTCCAGCATAGGTAGTCGTGTTTCGTTAGTGAGATCGGAGGCCGAATGGTGCAGAACCATCTTTCCACTCTTGAATTGCAACACTCTTGCTCATGATTTCCATCAGGCAGACTAGAGTCACTTTGGTAGAGTCAATGTACCTCTATCGATGGAGACATTTTAATATACGACATTAATGTGCACAGCTTTTCATTCACATGAATAATAATCAGATAATTTAATAAACGATTCTTTAACAGCCATTTATATTCATCATAATCGATTTGATGGCAAAGTAAATAACGCACTTGTATCGCGTTAAACTAATCACCTCTCTTTCAATCGAATAATGATGCGATGTTTCATGTATCGATTACTTGAGGCATCGCATTATGTCAATTTTTAATACGTTTTCTTTTTAAATTATAAAGCCTCGGGGACGGGTGCTCATGATGGACGAACCTACGTATCTTGATGAGGACATGCTTGTTTGTTTTTCGTCATTCGATATTCCGTACAGAGAGTTGCGATTTATTGCAAAAACAATCTTGATTTTCACTTACGAAAAGTGATATGTCTAGCACCAGATACTTAGTGGGTGCCAAAAAAATATAAAAATGTAAAGTTAGTAGCCCTAGTAGTAGTAGTAGATTCTGTCTTGATAAACCAATCAGTCAGAAACGGCAAGAAATTCTGAAAATTCAGTCCTTCAAAGAATGAGAACCGTTTATGAGTTTAAAATTGCAGTTACCTATAGGCAGCGGTAAGTGCTTACTATCAGGTAACCTAACAACTCATTTACTGCCTAAATGACTATTCAAAAATATATTAAGTCAAGTTTACAAAACAATATACACTGTTTTTTTACCAACATACATTCTAACACTATTATTGTCAAACAATGACACCGAAAGACAATGATAACTAAACAGGGAACATATTAGTGATATGATTATATCTATCGAATAAAAAAAAACACTAAGATTCAATTAGACGGTACTGGAGGATGCGGTCGCTGTATATTGAGCCTACGATATTCCTTCTATTTAATTATTCTATGACGCATGCCAGGCGGCCGTTATTTATCCTTGTCGCACTGTAGTTACTATTAGATTTTCTATCCTTTTTTAGGTTATTTTCGTTACGAAATTTCTAGATTCGGTCGCCACGCTCAAAGCCCGCGATAAAAGCTTTGCAATAGCTTAAAAACTCTTTTTATTTACATCACATTATAACAGGGTATCCACACAGAGAAGAAAACCTTAGGATGAATCAAAATAGTTTTCTTTTCTTATTTGTCTTATTCGCATTCTTTCACTTAGTTTTAGTTCCATGTCCTAAACAATCTTGGTCAACACATTAACGATTGTTTTTTTTTCATTTGGAACTAGATGGCACACGATGTTAATATACGAAATATTTATTATTATTATTTCGATTGATCATCGCTACATAGGTACTCATCAGTATTCCACGTGTGATGTGCCCGGTGGTTTGCAGTTTTTTTGCTCATGATGCATAAATATGATGTTCAAGTTTTTAGTTATGCATGAGATAAGATTTGTTTAGTTTTGTTTTAGCTTACACGTTTGACAGAAGCTTTGACTTTGCAGCTGCGGACCAGCAAATGCACATAATATGTAGACTGTAGCTGTAAATATTTAAGACCGAGTCGATGTTGTTTGAATATTTAGTGCTACTCCTACACCATCTTAGTCTATATTAGAAAATAACTCTGTCTGTTTATCTGTTTATTACGCTTTCACAGCTAAACCACTGCACAAATCTCAATAAAATTTGACATGGAGATATTTAGATTCTTGAGAAAGGATATAGGTAGGCTGCTTTTTATCTACATACAATCACAATTATGTCTCTCTTTCTCTCTGAGACTGAGAAACTGAGAGTTTTGTGACTTCTACAAAACATCTTTATTTGTCTTTCTTTCAGGAATTTTTATTAATAATAAATTGTTGTGATGACATCATGAATGCATTATGCACTATGTACCACATTTTGAAAAAAAAAGTATTTAAATAATACCCCAAAATGAAAAAAAAGTATTTTTAAGTCATCAACGCAATACCTAAGTTCCAGAAGTTCTTATTCTTCTGGCAAACTTTAAATCTAATATCAAATAATTAATGTATCGATAATAATTTCCATAAACTACTAAATGCGTCCTAAAGGAACTATTTTGTAACTATAAATGTGTACTCCCACGCTGATGGTGACAAGACCGCCCCTTGTCACACGCATGACATACAAACTGACAGTCCCGACGTGTGACGCTCTACGGATTTTCTGCTCCACAGAGCAGTGGGCAAGGGCCTTATCTGTATCACCCTTAATTGTGAAACTCATGAGAGCGTACCACTGTGATATGTCGATTTACTTACGCAGTAAGTGAATGAAGCTTGAGATAGCCGTAAGCTCTTGAGAGTTACTTAGTTTATAAATTAACTAGCCGACCGCCCCGGCTTTGCACGGGTATATAATAGGTATTTAAAAACATTTTAAATACTTAAACCGAGAAAGGCTTACATAAAATCTATCCATTGCTGAAACAGAGTGAAAATCGGTCAATTAGTTTTTAAGTTTATCGCGAACAGACACAGTTGCGTAGAGGACATTGTTTTATAATATATGCAGTGAAAAACCACAATAACACCAATTATATATATTTAGATATAAACTATATACAAATTAGCTTAAGTTACTCCTTTTATGGTCAGCTAGCTGCCAGTAAAAGGCCCCTCAAAATAGGAAGCACCGTTCCTGAGATTAGCAGAAACAGACAGACCGACAAGAATTTTAAAATTGATTTTTTAATGTCAGTACCGTAAATACTTACGTCAGTAGAGTGATGGGGCAAACTTGCGTGTGGACTTGTCTTTAAACAGTACGAACATTGTTTTTGATAGGTATCGGGTATGTATTTATATTTGTAGTAATAGTATTAATATATATGAGTTTCTTAACCATTTCTTAAAATAGAATATTATTACCCCCATTCAATACTAATATATTTATGAAAGATAAAGTTCCAATTTAGGTACATATTCTATTCCGTAATATTCTCCAAAGACCCTGAAACATTGTCCAAACACTAAGCTCATTGATCTACTATCGCGGACCCTTTCAATTCCCAAACGGATCCTATCAGGTCACCCCATCCCTCATTGAACAAGAGGATTACACCGGTCACAAGATCAGTGCTGTCAGTTGATACCGACGACAATTATGTCAGACTGACTTGTTGGTAAACTATTTAAACGTCGTGTGGCGGGCGATTGAATTAAGGCGGTGAGCTTTACACGAGATAACTAATCTTTCACTTAATTATTATAGGATTGTAATGCGTGTTGTATTAATATGGTGATGACGTGGGAAATTTTGTGTTTTTTATATTTTTCTAGGTATAGTATATATTTTGGTCTATGCAAGTGCCTTTACTCTTAGTGATCAAAAGCATGAGTAGAATTCAGAAGTAGAGGTATCCTTATTACCATTACCGTCTTTACCATAAGGGCACACAGGGCCAGTGCCCAGGGCCTACCATCGTCAGAGTCCCTCCAACGGACCGATAACTTGTTTCTCTCACACATATAGCCTCGAAAAATATTATTAGACGCATTATATTTTTTTCACAAAATAGTTACGGTTTTATAAAAAATTATAATAAACAATTATGATTTATATTTTTATTAGATACACAATAATTTGGGGCCCCCAAACTGTTGTGTGGCCATGGCCCCCCGCACCGTTAAAGACGGCCCTGCTCATTACGAATATTCAGACAATACAGCATTGTGACCCTCACTGTATCGGCCTAGTGAGATACAACTGCATCATTGGATCTCCAGTCTCACTCTCACAAACGAGTTACGACTACACTTCGTTACAACACGATAAATACGTCGTACAGCAAGCTTCTGTGTAGGTAAGGGTAGTACGGCAACTATACACATTCCAATGAGGTCATCACCACTCTTGTATTCTCACAGGCAGAGTCTCTAATCTGACGACTCTTCGTTTTAGCAGCTTTTAATTTTAAAAAAAGTATTGTTAAAATGTTCACAGACAGATCACGGTTAGAGCACAAAACATTTGCAAAGATTAGGCAAATTCTCGTAACGAACTAGCACACATAGAACAGATGTGTTTACGATCTATGCAGTTAATTTTTAGTGTTTTGTTACTATTAGTTAATTATGTTAATTTATTTATAAAGTTTAATTATAATATTATGATTCATAAATGCTTATTAATATTAATTTAACAGGTATTTATATTTTTCACTCATTTAAATTCATATTCAAGTAAGTTTAATGACAGTTGTAGACAGCAGATGGATGCAGACTGCCTATGATTGACACTCCTTGGGGGAGACCTTCTTTAAGCTGTCTCCGATAGGATTATTTGAAGTTTATTAGCGCTATCTGTGAATGTGTCTTTTTTACAGTACCTACATGAAATTCTATTTATGTAATGCCTTTACGATTGCCTTGTTGGTCTAGTGGTTAGCGTATGCGGCTGCTAATCAAGAGGTATCGGGTTTGATTGTCAATGTTTGTATGATCTGCAGATATTTGTTTTGGAGTTTGGGTGTTTTCTATGTATTTACATGTACTTACATCTATGTATGTATGTATATAATAAAGTAAATATACATATGACTAGATGATGTTGTGTGTCAGATGTCCGAAATATTTATTTATTTAATCGTTAAAAATGTGTTATAAATTGTACCATTTTATTAAGGTTTATGCTCTATTACAAAAAATACGAGGAAAATAACAAAAAAGCAACTCTTTCTGTTTAGAATCACTTTTAAATATTGAAGTCTTTTTATTAGTCAACATGAAAATAAGGAAATGATCCATCCCAAACAACCCTAGCTACGTACTACTAATAAATAACATTACATTATGCCACTTAATAATAATCAGAATTCTACTAATTCTATAAAGAAAATACTCATATAAATTATACACGGTGATTTTATAGACGTTTTGAAAACGAAACATTTTAATTTGTAATCATCTATAGTACCAATAAAAATGGATAAATCAATTGTAATGTTGACTATAAAAAAGTTTCAGTTTTAATATTCATTTTTACTCGATCGACTTGGAAAGTAGTAATGCACTGCAAAGTAGTATGAATTAAACACGCCGCGCGCCGGTGACGCTAACAGCTGATTTACAAATTTACCTATGCGCGAGCTAGCGAGTAGGTACTTCGTAGTTTGACTCCAGTTTGTTCTTCATACTTAATACGGGCGTAGGACTGTCGTATTGTCGGATATACTTATTTATTTAAACTTCTTTTCGATTATTAACCACGAATCACATCAAATCAATTTATCAACGGATTGTAGGACTTCGGCGTTAATACCTATTTTTTTAAAACTTCTTTTCGATTTATTAACCACGTCAGCCGTGTTAAAAATCGGAGCTATCTACAGAATAATTAGCTTACATACCTACCTATTTACAGTTTATTTAACACTTCTCTGTATCGAAGCAACTGCTCAAAATGGAATCCGCGTTCAACACACAAGCGTCCACGTTTGATACAATTGTATTTTAATTTTCTTAATGTGTCTCTATCACTTTTCACTTTATCAACTTCATCACTTAACAATTAACATCTCTAAGTACGAGTTGCCGGCTAGATGACCTTTGGTCCGTGGTTAAATGACCGTGACCGACTGACGCCAAGGACGCGTGACGATTACAGGTGAGTCCCGCGGCGGCCGGGGGGCACAGTCAATCGTTATTGGTTGAAAGACGAAATCGTTGATTTTATTGGCGATTAACGATTTACGATATAAAACGCATAGTATTTCTGTTTGTAGTATGTACCTACGTGTGATTGAATAGTGCTACTACTGGTTCTCACTTTTTATCTGTAAACGATTTGAATATCGACTTTGATGATTTTTTTTTTATATATTTTTTATATATTAACGTTATATATAGCTTCTGTTATCGATTACTAATTCAAAATTTTCGGTTTCAAAACGCTTTCAAAATCACCGTGTATAAATTAAAGACCACACACATAACATTACCGACAGTGTAAATTCACTAGTATTTCACTGATGATATTACAATTACGGTAACCGCTAGATAGGGTTGTCTAACAATGGTTGGTACTATAACATATTGTAGTGACCTTACTGTTTTCTATGGCCCTATAACTTAATATAAAATAAAATATATTTTATATAGATCTTATCTTTGTAGTGCTTTTTGCAACTGTAGGAATAAAACGCATTTACTGCCCTGCAAAAAATAAGTTCTAAGTACCATGTACATTTATATGTAGAAATTTATTTATTACGTAAGGAAATTTTTATTAGTTTTTCAACCCCCTACCCCTAATAAGAATAGACGTATCCCTCTCTGGTTTGGAATGTTGTAGTTATACACAACGGTTAAGATTGAAAGAAATATGCGTTTACGATAATAACTGTTTGCGGTTTCAGTGGACTGTAAATTTTGGGGATGCGGGGTTGTACAAAATGGCGGTCGGGTATTGGCTACCACGATCTATGCGGTTTTGTGGCTAAGCTGACTGACGATTCGCGACATAAAGGGACACGAACTGCCCTCAGGAACATGAGAACAGGGACAGGCAGTTCAAAATAGATAAAGGGACTAACCTCTCAATGGCGCCTTCTCGCGTTGGGCCTGCCGGCTGCTTGGCCCAAGTCACTAGGCTTGTCACTGTCCGTAACGACACACCTTCCACGACGGTTTGATGCGAAGAACGAAAGCACTTCTGTAAATGCGGTATGCGGGAGCTCGCGAACACGTCAGCTCGACCTGAATGCGTTGGAGTCTTGACACGGCCTATTCGCACGGAGATCTGCGGGGTTCTCTCGGTCAAATGTCAACTACACCTGACATTTGACATAACAACACGACGTTTCGTATTGGTCGGCCATTCTTCTTGCGAGGTACCAGGAAGGACAGTGGCTAGGATTGGCGCGTTCATCAATCAGCTTAGCGTGACAATTAACAAAAGGCCAAAATGGCGCATCCATTCCCCCCGGCTTGAAGGAATTGATTCCTTCAAAGATTAAAGAAAGCGCGAACAATTACTAGGTAAGCGAAAAACTCTATGTTGATTCGATGCGAAAAAACCTGAGCCCAACCATATGAGCGATAACTAAATGCGTACAATAGAAGCCCAACTATATGAGCGTAAAATATATCCTAAACTAAACTAAAATATATATATAACCTAACCTAAGACGCTATTCGCGATAATACTTATTGGCTAGGTAAAGGGCACAGACGTACAACCGGGCGCAAATACGATCCGGTAGCAGTCCTAACTCTTGCGATACGAACCACTCCATCAGTGGCCGGAAACACTTCTTCAATAACCCCTAAAGGCCAGTGAAGAGGCGGCGCGTTTTCCGTATTTATAATAACGACGGTCCCTACGGTTATCGGGCTATGCGGTGTATTCCATTTATTCCGAGACTGCAAAGTATGCAAGTATTCTGCTCGCCATCTCCTCCAAAAGGATTGCACTAATCCATCCAGTAAGTCATGTCGAGACCGAATATTAAGCTTGTCATCTTCGATGTCGCGCGCGGGTAAGTAACGTAAGGGTGTCGTATTTAGAAAGTGTGCGGGCGTTAATGCAAGATCCTCTGAAGGATCGCTAGAGATGGTGCGGCATAAGAGACGTGTACTCGTGACTGCCTCAATTTGAGCCAGCACGGTGGTCATCTCTTCAAACGATAAGGTTTGCTCACCGATAACGCGGAATCTGAGTCTTAAGACTCTCAATGTTAGCCTCCCAGTTACCTCCAAAGTGCCCAGCGGCGGGCGTGTGTGAGTGCGTGTGCGAACGCGAATGCGAGTGCGCGTGCGAATGCGAGTCGAGTGCGCGTGTGAGTGCGTGTGCGAACGCGAATGCGAGTGCGCGTGCGAATGCGAGTGCGAGTACGAATGCGAATGAGAATGCGAGTGCGAATGCGAGTGCAAGTGCGTGTACGAGTGCGAATACGAATTCGAGTGCGCATGTGAGTGAGTGTGCGAACGCGAATGCGAGTGCGCGTGCGAATGCGAATGCGAGTGCGAATGCGAATGCGAGTGCGAGTGCAAGTGCGTGTACGAGTGCGAGTGCGAATGCGAATTCGAGTGCGCGTATGAGTGAGTGTACGAACGCGAATGCGAGTGCGCGTGCGAATGCGAATGCGAGTGCGAATGCGAGTTCGAATGCGAGTTCGAACGAGCTATAATAGCTCAGAGAGTGTATGTGAAATATGTGTACGCGGTGCGTGAAACGGACTCGACGTGAGACCGAAACATACGCGATTAAATTCACAAGCCTCAAGCGGTTTATCAGGCGAAACCCGATATAATATGCGTTGAAATCGGCGATCATATTCGCAAACTTCAATGTTTAGATACATTAGCCGCACGTCGGCTGAAAGTGCGATTGGAAATAAGCGGAAATTAAAAATTATATTGAACAAATTGCTTTGTAAGTTCTGCCCGTTATGTCAACTTTGCGGGGGCACAACCTACAATAACATAACCCAACACGGTCTCTAACGCGTGGGGTGCGGTGAGTGTGGAATTACCCTGAACCTTGGACCCCAACATAAGATGTGGAAAAATAGAGGCGCCGATCAAAATGTCAATATCAGCCGGCTTGTGATATGAATCATCAGCTAGAGGCAGATTGTCAAATTTAACAAGCTTCGGCGTATCAACAGTGACAGTCGGTAAGCGTTCAGTGATTTTATCGACTACTAGTGACTCCATATTAAAGTTAACATTTTTATTAAAGCGCGAATAAAATTTTAATTGTACAGAACCCAGTGTCGTTTTAGTAGAGCCCCCAATTCCCTTCACTATAGGCGCGGACGGTCTTTGGTTCAAGTTTAATCCTAAGCGGTTACAACAATGGCGCGTTACAAAATTACTCTGAGACGCACTGTCTAACAGCGCGCGGAAACTATGTTCCTTGCCATGCCTATCTTTAATCATAACCCGTGCGGTGGCGAGCAAAACCGTAGTTACGGGTGAGTGCGACATAATTTTATTGTTGCCTGATAATGAGCACAATGCAACATCATCGGCGCTGCGGGCCTCAGTGGATGACGGAGCGGGCTCCGTACCCGCCTGCCGTCCCCCTCCCACGTCACTGCAAGCGCGCGGTGGCGAGGGGGTGCGCGACGCGACTACTGCATGAGATGCAGTATGTTTATTTTCAAAATGTAACATCGTGTGATGGTTTTGTTGACAGGTTTTACAACGCGAATTTGACCTACAATTAGATGCATAATGATGTTTACTTAAACAATTTATACAGCATTTCTGCGATTTAATAAATTTAAAGCGGTCATTTGGTGTCAATTTTTGAAATGATTGACATTGATACAAATATATATGATGCGATTTGCATAGCGGACAAACAGTTTGGTACGATTGAGTTTGAGCGGTATTAACGTACGTATTTGTTGACTTGCACTGTGGTGCGGGCGGCGACATTGGCGTCGTGTTGGCTACGCGGGTGCGCGGTTCGATTCCTGATGTGCGTTGTATGATCTTTGCCTGATCGCGGACGAATGAAACTAAACTATCGAAAGACGGAATTTCAGAACCTCGACTTTCCAACTCAAATGCGCGAGCGGTTTCATGATCTAACTTTTTTAAAGCTAAATATAAAAACAATAAATCGGAGAGGTCGTTGACCTTAAGATTTTTAAGCGCCGCGACTGACGATGCGAATTTATCTATAAACATCTCGAGGCCCACTACACTGGGAGCACTCAAAGGTTTAAGCTCGAACAGCTGATCCAAATAGGAGCATGACAGCGCGCGTTTATCTTCATACCTATTTATTAAAGTATCTAAAATAACTTTATAATTTTCGGCACACGGCGTAATGCCTGCGAAAACAGTTTGAACCTTACTGTTTAATTTACCTATTAAGTAATGTAATCTTTCTGAGTCGGTCAACTTCGGGTTCTCATGAACTGTGTTTTTATAAGCCGCGTAAAACAACGGCCAAGTCTTAATATCGCCACTAAAGTGCGGCAGTTCGATTGGCGGCAGTCTAGGTCTGTCACATGTGTTGTGTAACAGGTGAGGCTCACCTACAGCAATCGACTTTGCCGCGCGTTTAATTTGACCGTAAAGATGTTCGAATGACGTTAACGGTTGATAGTTAATAGTACACTTAGGATTCAATTTTAACTCAATCGTATTAATTTGATCTAAGATTAATTCAAAATCTATGTGTAATTTATCTATAATCTCGATCTCACATAAAAAACTTTCCCTTTCAGATTCATTGGAAAGATTCTTACATCTATCTGCAATAGATTGTATGCGTGAGAACATACGGTCTCTTTTTGCGTGTAGAAGCGCTAACTTACTATCGTCCGGCATGACGATAAGTAACAGCTGTTATCAATATAACAAACGAATAATATGTTAATATTAGTAATAGATACTTATTTTTATTTTATTGTATATGCGACTAACAGATAACTTGCACACTTATACAGCTATGTAGTTACACTCAATGCGATGCGAGAAATATATAATTATAATCAATTATAACCAACAAGTTAGTAGTAAGAAGGTATCAGAATAATACCTACCTACTTTAACGTATTTACTAAGTTGCAAGTCTGTGCAATATTAACGAAGATCGGGTACGACAGATATTTATTTTTATTGTAGTACCTACGAATTTTGATATAATAAGAAAAAAGTTCTAGAAATGTAATTTCTATTGAATGCTACAGGAAACAAACAATGCGTATATGATATGCGATATATAACTAGCCTGCGATATATATTAGTAGCTATTGCGGTAATCTTAACCATTGGTAGCGTATGATTGATCGAATCAGATGCCTAGCACCTTTTGCGGTTAAAAGCGAAAATATAAGTAGGTATAGCTAGCTAATCAAACAAATGTTTTATCCGGTACGATAGGACCATAAATAATGGTTTGGAATGTTGTAGTTATACACAACGGTTAAGATTGAAAGAAATATGCGTTTACGATAATAACTGTTTGCGGTTTCAGTGGACTGTAAATTTTGGGGATGCGGGGTTGTACAAAATGGCGGTCGGGTATTGGCTACCACGATCTATGCGGTTTTGTGGCTAAGCTGACTGACGATTCGCGACATAAAGGGACACGAACTGCCCTCAGGAACATGAGAACAGGGACAGGCAGTTCAAAATAGATAAAGGGACTAACCTCTCAATGGCGCCTTCTCGCGTTGGGCCTGCCGGCTGCTTGGCCCAAGTCACTAGGCTTGTCACTGTCCGTAACGACACACCTTCCACGACGGTTTGATGCGAAGAACGAAAGCACTTCTGTAAATGCGGTATGCGGGAGCTCGCGAACACGTCAGCTCGACCTGAATGCGTTGGAGTCTTGACACGGCCTATTCGCACGGAGATCTGCGGGGTTCTCTCGGTCAAATGTCAACTACACCTGACATTTGACATAACAACACGACGTTTCGTATTGGTCGGCCATTCTTCTTGCGAGGTACCAGGAAGGACAGTGGCTAGGATTGGCGCGTTCATCAATCAGCTTAGCGTGACAATTAACAAAAGGCCAAAATGGCGCATCCACTCTCACTGTTTTGTATTTTTTATGTATCTTTAGCTGGTTCTGATGTTTGTTTTAAAAGTAACAAAAAATGTTGTTGAAACAATTTGGATATAAACTCTACCTATTCTTAGAGTATTTTTGTGATCTTACGTAAGAACTATCTAGAATCTCGCCTACCCCCATACAAGAAAAATAAGGCATGATGACATTTATTTTTCCCTTCTCTAAATCATTTTCCGTCACAAGTGAATAGCCCCTATATTTGAAAAAAAAAGTATGCTTTTACAAAAGAATAGGTAGCAACCCTACTAGAGGCATGTGTCGCCGGCGAGTGCGACGCGTGCGCAGGTGCCATCGACTGATTCCGATAATGTGTAGTTGGGTGACGGGCGCTTTTCGCTGTGGGCGCTCACCCCCTGTTTCTGCTCTAATGAGTCATTGGGCTTCAACTGATGACCGTCCAGGTAGTTTACATCATACTTTTATATGGAAATGGATAAACCTTGTCAAGGTGCGTTTATTGGTCAAGTGATTTATTTATCTTATTTTATATTGGCTGGCTTAATAGATGTTGTTCTGTAATAATTTCAAGTAATGTAAGTTCTTGAAAAAGTAAGTTCATATCATAGTCATTTGAATATTCTGACGTTCTAGGCAGCTGCCTATAGTATCGAAATAGTTCTTCAGTACAAACTATATTTGGACCAATGTTTGGTCAAATATAGGTAGGTGCATTCAACAACTTATGTCAAGTTATTTATCAATGACCAATATTTTACTTTATATACCTACGAGCAAATAAAGCAGAGAGCTTAATATAATTAAGAGCATTACTAAAACTGTAACATATTTATCCACTTAGCATTTATAGTAAGATTCAATGTTCTCTAATGGAAAATAGTTATATACAGTTATAATTAAATAACTGTTTTTAGAATATTATGATGTCGCTTTCAGTATCTACTTCTCTAAACCTTTTTAAAAAAGGTTGACACAGAGACTGTTTTAGAATAGCTTTTCTAAAACTGTCTCTATGTCAATGAACGTTAGAACAGAGTTAGTTAGAACAGAGTTCGTTTGGAAACTGTCTGTTTGAAATTTCAAATTAACAATTTTTCACTAAATGCAATGCAATGCAAAAATGCACATAATAGTATATACTTACACGGTACTTATAACATAATAATCATTTTTTAAATTTTGAGATAATTGTACTTCATTAGAGTTAGGAATGAGGAAGTACTTCGACGTGCCAAGAAATCCCGAGAACTCATGAAAAACATCAAGAGAAGAAAAGTAGCCTATCTGGGACATGTATTAAGACATGAGCGTTACCATCTTCTCCAGACTATAATGATGGGAAAGATTGAGGGGAAAAGACGCGTCGGAAGAAGGAAACTGTCTTGGCTTCGAAACGTCAGACAATGGACCGGGATCGCCAACGTAGAGGAACTGTTTCGTCTGGCGAGGGACAAGAAGAGATATGCGGAGCTGACGGCCAACCTTCAGTAGTGGAGAGGCACCGCAAGAAGAAGAAGAAGAAGAGTTAAATAATGACTCGTAATATGAGACAGAGTTATTGTCTTTCTTACCAATTCAATAATTTGATGTAATGTCCTTGGTGCCCAAACCTGTTTCGTGTTCTGTAGCAATAGAGGAGCAAATAGACATGTATCAGACAAGTTTTATTCTAGACTAGCTATGACCTGCGGTGTTTCTCGCGATTGTTGTGTACCGAATAACGCCGCGAGGTAAAACTAGTTTTAAAAAATATGGTAAGTTAATCCTTATATCAACAGCTATCTACTAGTGAAGGTCTCGACTCAAAATTGATTCAGCTGTTCAGAGATTAGTCGGAATAAGCAACCAGAGAGACAGTGAGACCAACTTTTTTTTTTGTAAGTGCCGTAGGTATGTACCGTCTTTCATTTTTTTTTCTTTTTTTTGTAATTGTTATTGAGAGTATGGAACCCAATTTTAATGGCAGTAAAAAACAATAATAATATGCATAATTTGACTATTTTCACACATACTTGTCTTATTGTAAATTAAACAGTTTGTGCTCTGTTTACTAGACGACTACTAACATATTTAAATATTTCTAGATGCACATAGACTATAGATAAATTTGATGAATAAACCATGGTTTATTTGGTTGAATAAATAATAAACCCAAGACAATATATTTTGTCTTGGGTGGGAATCGAACCCATGATCCCCGCCTTAGCAGTCACGGTCACTAACTACTAGACCAACAGGAAAATCTGTATAAAGTTCTTTTAAATAGACTTATAAAACTTAATCACTATAAACGTCGGCTACCAGAAATAAAGCAATTTTTGGCCTATTAAATTTTTTAAGGAAACGAGTATAGTCCTGTGTCGCGGGGACTTTACAAACATACAAGAAACGGACACAAAGAACACTTAGACTCAGAATAACAATTTGTGGACCACATAAAGTTGTAACCCGTGTAGGATTTGAACCCACAACACTTGGTGCAGTAGAAAGCGGTGTGTCGACCGATCTGTAACGACTGTGAATGAAATTGTAATTGTAAATGTAATTTCCTTTTATAGGCCAATCGTGGTAATCAGTATCAGCTTACCTCAGTACTTTATGAAATTATTATCTATCCTATGAATACATCCTCCATATCTTAAAAAAATATACTAAGATACCCAACACATAAGTCACATTGACAGTATTGTAGGTGGCCCTTAACATTACTCTTGCTGTCGTGTTTTTAACTCAAAACACATAAACATAAATCGACCAAAAACAACATAATTACATTAATGAAACTTTTCAATTATTATTGTAATAGAACTTAAGTTAAAGATGTTTGTTTATGAGAAAAAAACAATAACATTTAAATAAATTTGAATCAATTATTGTACTTAAATCAATTAAATATTCAAATAAGGCGTATACCACCTGCGCGGCTACACGCTTATACAATGTTACATATATTATGATAAATATTTATGAACTTTAGTCTTTAATGGCAAGATTAAGTGGTCACAACCTACTTCGTTGACTGCTTCATTGGTCTTTGACTGCTTCGTTGGTCTAGTGGTTAGCGTATGCGGCTGCTGATCAAGAGGTCTCGGGATCGATTCCCGGGTCGGACCAAATATTATTTGTGTGATTCACAAATATTTGTTTCGGAGTCTGAATGTTTTCTATGTATAATATGTATGTATTAACAAAAACAAAATATGTTTATATACTTATATCAGTTGTCTAGTACCCATAACACAAGCTCTGCTTAGCTTGAGACTAGATGATTCTGACTATGTGATTGTGTGTCAGATGTCCAAAAAATATTTAAAAAAAAAATGTGCTAAAATCAGCGTGGCTCTACTGCCTACAAATCTAGGTATATGGAACAAGAAAAACGATCAGTGAGACAGATCTCAGGAATTACGTATACAGTCTTCAGTTAGCAGAGGCCGGTATTAAAGATGCTAATAGAAAAGAAAGATTAACTGTTAAATTCAAAACTAATTTATTGTTATTAAAATGGGGATGATCTATCAAAATAATTATGTATAACAAGACAGTGTGAAGTAAGGCAGGCAATATATTATCTCCGGGGGACATTAATCTTAATAGAGCGCAGTGGGTCTGTTTACGCATGGCGCCTTGATACGTCGTAGAATCTTTTTGTTTTACATCTTACACACTACGCCATCTAGTCCCAAACTAAGCATAGCTTTTAATAGAGGTGTACTAGACAACTGATATAAATACATAAACATACTTTTCTTTTGTAAATGCACACATCTTAGAACACATAGTAAACACCCTAACTCCGAAACAAATATTTGCTACGGAGTTTGGGTGTTTTCTATGTATATATTATAGATAGAAAACACCCAAACTCCGTATGTATTTGTAAAAAAAAGTATGGTTATGTTATCAGCTGTCTACTACCCATAATACAAGCTCTGATTATTTTGGGATTAGATCGCATTGTGTGTAAGATGTCAGAAATATTTATGATTTATTTATTTATAGTTTTAATACGAGCTGTAACTAAGATAACATGTGTACATTTAGCTAAATAAATTAGCATTTGATATCTGATACCCACTTCTTGTTTGTTGCACGAAGTTTTGTTATTTGCAAAAACTTAAAACAATTGATTTTTTTGAAATAAATAAGATTTCATTTTTACAGTTAGAGTAACTTTAGTTATAGTAACTTTTAAAAAAAATACTATTTTACTAGGGTATTTTTCTTATGATTACCCTTCTGGATTCGATTAGAACAGTGAAGTTATAGTTAATCAAACCAATTGAATTGTAACAAAAAATTGAAGTCTCCCAGATCTCTTTCAGCCATACAGACAGCTGGTCCAGGTCGTCTTCAGTACACTCTATTTCTTAAACAGTACGAAATTACTTCGTCTTTATAATTTATCAGGATCTAAAAGTTTGTTAATCACATACCTAATATCTGATAACATAGCCAAACTTCATAAATAACATTAAAACTTTCGATTCAATTTGAAAAAAACTCTTCAGAAGAAACTTAAACAGATGCTTTTAAGAATTTTAATTGCTTTTTAAATCTAACCAATCATAAGGTAATAAAACCAGGATTAAGGCTTCAAATGCCAAGCTTATAAGCTTGTAAACACTAAAAACATCGAATTAAAATGTTTCAGACCGTCATTTGACAGGTGACCAATGACAGATGATCCTAAAATGTTTTTGTCAAAGCGCTGGTTAATGCATTGATTTGAAAAGTTAAGAGGCTAAAGATTGGCACAAAAAATGTCAAATTGACCAGTTTTGTAAGCATTTTAAATGGTTATTTCTTGTCCATGCTTATATTTGAATATTTTAATGCCCACGGCTAAGTCCAAGCACACTTCAATGGCAGTTTCAATCAAATATCCATAATAGTAAAGGAAAAATTATAATATAAAATTAAATGAAAAATCTGATATTTAGTTAAAACCATTTGAACTAGAAGCTGACCCCAAAAACAGCATAATAAAAGCTAGGAAGACCATGAGAAAGTCCAAATATAATTCAAATAGGGTTATTCCTGTTTTTAATAACTATTGATGACACAATAACTTGTATTTTATTTTAAATAAGAATTCATTGTACCTATATGTGTTAATGTTTCAGGAGGTCTTTTATTTATTGGTTAGGGTCAGATGACCATGTGAGAGAAAAAAATACTTTGTAAAAAAAAGCGTTGATCATGGAAAACGCAGTACCCTGTTTTAGTTTACCTATGCTAATGAAAGATGCACAATCGTTTAAGAATGACATTATGAGATGATGTTAGTCCCAAATTGTAATTATGGACTATCAGCTTTTTAAATATACCCGTCAATGTTTCAACGGTCGCCAACGTTGTCAAAACCACAGACGTAATTTATAATCAATTAGCGCGAGCTGCATCAAGGTGCGCGCGCACCTAATGTGACGTTTTTGTTCATAGCACGTGTTGAGGGGAAAAAGTATGGCCACTCTCGAGGCAAAAAACGGTCAGAGTAATGGGATGGTTCAGGATAATGCGTTTTGTGGGTGTGTGGATTTATGTTGCTGTTTACGAAAGATATGACTAGTGAAAAAATAGTTTGTTAATAGCTGTTTTAAACAGTCTGACAGAGGGAAAGAAAAGGAGAGGAGATATAGAGGAAGGAGAAGCTAACTACCCTAACTTTTCGTCATATATCGTGGGTACTGAGTGTTTTATTGTTTAAAGAAATGAGCTTGTTTATTGACCACCATTGATAGTTGTTCTCTCGGAGTTCACGATGAAGTGTTAGGTATGTAGGCAACGAACGACCACCCAACTGATATTACACAGTGTTCTGTTAATTCTTCTTCTTCTACTCCTAGCCTTATTCTCAATATTATTTGGGGTCGGCTACTAGTTCAATCGGTTTTACCTGAATGTCATTTTTTCCACTATCGGACCTCCGCAACATGGGAGAACTGAAATTCGAAGGTTGAACTAGTTTGTCACTAAATTTGAGGGCACTGACTTCCCAATAACGATTGCTATAGATGTTCATGACAACCGGGAGCGACGGCTTTACATGCTCTCGTGCGAGACACGGGTGTGAATCACAGCCAAACTTCCAAACTCCGGGTTGCAATTAGGTATTTCCTAAGAAAATCCCAAAACCACTTTTTCGCGCGACCCTGGATTTGAACCGGAGACCTCTTGATTAGTTGTCGCATACGCTATCCACTAGATCAACGAGGTTCTGTCAATTAGATAGATACAGTAAAGCATGCAGACTTTAGGATATGTTTATGTTATGAGATAGGTAGGTGGTTAAAATGTCCACTATAATTGACTAATGGACCAAATAAAAAGCATCTCACTGGGCCGCCATAGTGTGGGTAAGTTGTTGCATTGACTGTATTCGCAGTGAGTTTGGGTTTTCTCCACTATTGGATTTACTCTTGCTTTCCACTAGGCATCAACAATCCAAAATCATTTTTACAGGCTTTAAATTAAGAAAAAAGCATACAAGCCTCCTACATGAGCCAGTCGGCACATCTGGAGTTCCAGATAAGGAAGCACTTCTATTTTCAGGTAGTTAAGGTATGTATCTAATTACATATTTTAATTTTTTTATTGTATCTATCCATGTCAACAAATACTGTCATCAAGCTTTTTAAAATTTATTTCTATAAAATTTACCAAATAGCGTACTTCTTTTACTAAAAATTACGTTAAAAAAAAGTTGTGAATGTTATTATTGACTACAAAAGGAGAAGGTTCTGTTACAGGTAAGTGTCATGATCAGCAGTAAACTAATGCTGGAATTGTGTAACATTTTTCGTTTTTTTTGTCTATTTATAATTTGTACTTACGTCCACAATCATTATCATCACCTACCCAAAATGTCGCACTGCTGGGCGCGGATCTCCTCTCATGAGAGGGTTAAGGCCATACGTCCCCACGCTGGCCGAGTGCGAGTTGGAGCTTGGTAATACACGTTGTGCCTCCGAATCATGAAAACGCTCGTAACATATCATGCCACAAACGGTCACCCATCTAGGTACTGACCACGCGATCGTTGCTTACTCTCGGCGATTGTTTCCAATAACCTAAGGCCACTTGGCTATGATCGTTTCAATAAACCATAAAAGTGTAACACCATAACTTAATATATACGCTATGAAAAGTAAATCATAATTATTATTAGCAGATAAGTTATCAAATAAAGTGTCACCCGATTCGAAATCGGAATAACTTAATATTAAAATAAAACCTTTCAATCAACAACCAATACCCTTATTTTAAAAGTTACATTATCAAAACAGACTAACCGCTTACGTCTTTATCCAATTCCGTCGAATCTACTCGACTAGAAAGAGACAGACGACTCAAATCCAGTGCGATGAAACGAAACGGGTGTGTTTTTATAGATGCGTTGTCTAACAAGGCGTGTCTAAATAGATAAAAGTTGGTGACGATGCGATTGCATCCGAACATGTTTTTATTTACATAAGTTACGCTCTAATGGGAAAATATCGTAATTAATAGTGCTATCATTAATTGAACTATTGATGGAGGCAGGCCTCTATTTTGCTATGAAACAACGAATTAATTTTGATATTGTAGCTATATAATTTGAAATCTTTAGAACAAATAGTAATAATTATTACTATTATTTATTAAATTACGTCTATGAAACTGAATAACATTAGTTTACTTTAAGGATACCTACTTTTTACATTTAGTTCTTAAAAGTGACTAAACTAATTTAACGAATGGGTAGATATGATCACATTCTTCCAATTACATATTACTACATGCATTATTCAAGGTTTATTTTATTGAATTGAAAAACCTATTACAAACTAAGGAATACCTATGGGTATTAAACTGATTGAAACGCTTAGTCACCAATATAAAAATATTTAATGTTTTAATGGCTTTGTTTCTCTTAATACAATATTAAGGCATGTTTAGTAGAGATAATTAAGTATTTTTACATTAGGTATTCCGATATCAAAAATTACCTAAACAACAAGCAATTAATTAAATCTGTAATAAATTATTATTTTATGACATCTGTCAAAAAGGAGTGGTTGTCATTAAGTTTGATATTTTGTCGTTGATAGTTCGAATCGCACTTGCAAAAGGAAATACGTTAAAATGACTATGTTCTTGTTACTTGTGTGTAATTGCTACCTCAAGACGGAAGGCAGATGCGTGTGACTACGTTTCAAATTTTACGTGTCCTGTACGTTCTTATGTGTACTAAAACTGCGGACCTGAACATAAAAAGCTACAGAAAAATACAGAAAAATCCTCCAATGTTTTAGAGCCGTAAGGAGAAGATAAATTAAAGAGAAGCACATCCATTTATTTCTGGCTATATCTTTATAAGCTACCAAAAGAGCGGTGTCGGTTTAGAATAGATTCAAAGTCGATATAGTGTGGAGTGGAGTGGTCGATATACCTATATATGTATGTTCTTCAAAAACTGCGTACTTAATAAAAAATTTGGACATAGATTTTACAGTTTTATGACTATTATGAGACATAAAATTTAACAAAAACAGCATTAAAAATATTTCAACTTTAAAATCAATTTTACATACAAAACTAGCAATGAATGTCTTATGTTCATAGCTTTCGTGTTCTCCTTACGCAATGTCCAGTAATTCCCCTATAATTTGAGGGTGGCCACACCGCAGATTGTTCTCCAGATAGAGGCCGCTCGATTGCGTCAAACACTTTGGTGCACTAATTGCTTACACCTGGAAAAATTCACTTTCTTTATTACCTATAAGGATTGTTTTTCATTCGCTTTATGTGTGTTTTGAGAAGCCAAAGCATGTTTGTAACTGCAAATTGTGTGATCCAGATATCGTCAACCCTTGTGTTTTAATTATTGTGTAAGTGATAAAAAATAGAATGAAGGGGTCGTGGAGTTTTATTGGAAATTGAATCATAAAGAGGAGCCGTTTTGAAGTGGAAATGTTTTATCTATAGGTATGTATGTGCGTATATCAAACTTTTTCCTTTAGCTTTTTTCCTCACTAAAGTTTGTTATAAAAGGTACAGGTAAATATATACCCGCTTTCTTGGATATCCGTAGTTGATTTATTTGGAAAGAAGGTAGGGAGATGATGATGATGTTGGATATGCGTAGCTGTTCTCAAAGTATGTGAAGGATGCTGTAACGAATCTTAGTGTCTGAGAAATTACTAGTAAAATAGCTAAGGCGTGGGAGTATAACAAAGAAACAAACAATTTTGGATTGTAAATAAAATGCACTGCTCGCACATTTTAAAGAAATACTAATATTATCAATAAGCAATATTAACCAACAATAAATTACCTCGTAAAAAAAAAAAAAAAAAAAAGGTCTAGCGGTTAGTGTATGCAAATGCCAATCGAGTGGTCTCGGTTTCGATTCCCGGGTAGCGAAAGCTATGGAAGTCTGGCAGTGTTTCATGCCCGTGCAAGAGCACGTTAAGCTGTTAGTTCGGTTGTCATGAACATCTATGGTAATTGTTATTGGAAAGTCAGTGTCATTCAATATACTGATAACCGGTTCAACTCTCGAATTCAGTTAACAATCAAAGTTGCAGTGATCCGATTCCAGGCGCTTCGCCTGGTGTCGGTTAACATTCAGTTAAAACTAGTTGAAATAGTACCCCAAATAATTATGGGATTAATAAAGGCTAGGAAGATGACAATTAACAATAATAATTATTTTCTGAAGGGAAATAAATTATCAGATTTTTTTGGAAGATCCTTATAATAGGACAATACCAAAGAGCAAAAATATTATAAGCTGTCTATCGCAGAGATGATGAGCCATATACGAGTGCGTGAGTGGCGAGAAATGCCGCGTGACGAGCCACTGCGCATGTTTGTACACCGTGACGAATGTCACCGTGTCCTGTCACACGGTGACGTGGTACGAGGCGTGGGTGATAGCGAGAAACTAATTGACATCTATACAAATTAATATGTGTTTGAGTGTCTGTTTGTAATATTAAAATAACAGCTTTTACTAAATGAATATGTATCATACACGGTACATTTGCCAAAAAAAATTTTTTACAATTTTTGTCGGTCTGTTTATTCCGGGTAATCTCTGGAACGGCTAGACCGATTTCAACGGGACTTTCACTGGCAGATAACTGATGATATAAGATGCACCTTGGGCCACTTTTTTTAAACTTACTTCGCCCCGCGGCGTTGCCCGCGTTTACTGCAACAAACGTGGGTAGCACCGCGGGGCTCAGCTAGTTATATATATGAAAGTAACTCTGTCTCTCTGTTTGTTTTACGCCAATCCTACTAAACCAATTTAAATGAAATCTGATACACAGATAGTCTGAGAAAGAACGTAGACTACTTTTTACACCATACACACAAACAGAGCCGCATGTGAAAACTGGTACTTACTTAATTAAATGTAAACCAGTGATCTTCCTTAATATTTTTTTATTGATTTGATTGGTTAAAACCAAGCTATCTGCCTGTTGTTGTAACGGTTACTGATCCGGTTTTACCAAATAAAATACAGGTTGTTATCTAGCCTATAGTTATATGTGAATTGTATTGTCACTGTCACCATATATGCTCGATTTGTGCAACAAGTTAACAATGTTATCAAGGCCAGTTAGCTAGCTATTAAAAAAAACTGTACTGCTGTGTTCATGTTCCTAATTCGAATAATAATATGACAAAAATAATAAATAATAATATACTAAACATCGCATGCCCCTATGACTTAGACTACATCTATACAGCAGACAGGCGTGACGAGGCTAAGCCCTCGCAAATATGTCCAACACTCAATATTACTTAATGAGACCGCACACGATTCTCTCACATATGTATCATCGAATACCCATAACGTCCTACTGCTGGTCTCCTCACAGGAGAGGGTTAAGGCCATACGTCCCCACGCTGGCCGAGGACGAGTTGAGGACTAGCAAGACACGGTGTGGCTACGTAATCTTGCAGTTGGATATTCTTAAGTCGCTCGAACGCCTCCAATTGTGCTCGACTTATGGAAATGCTCATAATTTATCATGCTGCTAACCCTCGGTAATGGTTTCCACTTGGCTATGGCTTATGTTATTACATAAGTATACACCAAGTAAAAAAATATTTTAAAAATTTAATAATATTCGTTGAAAAGGCGTAACTTGATCATAGTAAGTGGAGTATGTGTGTATGAGTAGGTATTATGGGTTCCAGAGACAACACTTAGGGAGATCTACAAATTCTCGAGCGGATTGCATAAAAGCGATAGAAAAGATATTACAAAACAAAACATCGCTAAATATGAACAAGCGACGGGAAGTCAAATTAGTATCATCTATTAGGTACCTACCTATAAACATAAATAGTATGGAACTTTTGTTATAAAATCAAAAATAATCCTGTCTGACTGTCATTTACACTTTCATGTCTAAACCTGTGAACCAATTTTTAATAAATTTGGCTAGATACTTTGATTTATGAGGAAGGGCATTGGCTACTCCTTATCGCAATAACCGTAGTACACGCGGCCGGGGCCGGCTAATAACTGATATAACTAATATGAATAAAATTATTAGGTACTGGTGTCCTCTAATAAAAATTCTCTTACATCAGAATATCTTATTCTACTTCCTTAAAATAACCAGACAAAGTTATTATCTTGATAATGTTTTAAGTAGTTCTATGATAACAGGGCCCCATTGCATAAATAAACTTGGGGCTCCATAAAGCAAAAAGCATATTTATATTAAATCTTTTAAGTATTGTACTTGATTAGTATATTGTACTTAATAAGTAGACTATATTTCTGGTATTATCAGTTATAAACATAGGTATACCTATTTAAAGCTTATTCAACAACGTACTGTTTTTTAACCACGCCTTTTAAATTTAAAGGGCCCATCTGAAGTTGGGGCCCTAGGCACATTCCCTGTGTAAAGTGGTACTGAGCCGGTAGGTACTATTAGGAGAAGAATTGGGAATGTATGATATACCTACGTATTAATTTGCAAGTAATATGACATTTCAAAAAATGTTGCTTTAGCAAAAACAGATGTGTAAGACATCAAGTAAAAATAAAAGACAATGTAATTTAATGACGGTTCACTATCGTAAATTAATTTATTTACAAGTTACCTGACTATTGTCTACTAGTCCTATACTTATATTCCTACAAAATTATTTTTTTATCGACAAATAATAACCCTCCCTCCAAATTAGCACACTCTTAACCATTCACACTCCACGAACATCTCAACACTACCTACGTATGTATATGCAACATTATCTATTTAACAGTCTTTAGCTCTCCGCCCCGCGGAGTAACAGACATTCACAGCCAACCCGAAGCATCACACAAAATACCTCTATTGCCCACACAACAAGATATAAAATCGCTTGTACTATCTTATTATTCCGTTATAAACACCGTCCAATGCAATAGGTCTCTCTAAATCTAACCGTTTACGTTTTCAACATCTGCATTTGTTTGTGTAAATAGGGGCGGAGAAGGTCGTGGCTGAATGGTCGCTCTAGTAGGCACGAGGGAAGTGTGAAGACGCTAAGAGGTGTATCCCCACCGTTCCGTTCCGCGGTAGGCGGGGCCACGGACACGGTCCGGCCGTTACAAGCACTCCACGCATCGCGCTGAGCTTACGCGCAAAGCTTGGAACGGAACGCACGCTTTTTGAATTCGGAAGCGGTTCTTTTTTAAAGTGTTTTGAATTATTAATATAAGTGACTCGATTGGTTTCTGATTTCGAATTTCTTTTTTTTCTGTTGTGTGTAAAAGTTAAGGAAACTTTTTAATTTGGACTTTTAGTAAAGTTACTTTATAGTGTAGAATAAATTGTTTGAATAATGGACTTTTGCCTTCGTGTTAAGAACTAAAGCTGTTTATTTTAAAGTGAGGTGAGTTAGTTTAAATATTTATATTTAATTAGGTTTTAAGTATTTTATTTGGTGTTTTAATGTGTCTATAACTAGGTCTAAGTTTCGGTGTCATGAAGTTTCCTAATACATTTTTACCTTTATCACCGCAGACATACTCGTACAAGATATATGTTTATGATATTTAATGTCATATATACTTTTTATCTTTAATATTTTTCTAGATATTTAAGTAAATAAGTTATTTATCATGCCTAGTTATTATAACATGTTTAGCTGGTTAGTTACATAGGTACTTTTTAAGGAAATTTATTTACGGGTAATTCAAATTGTATAAAATATATATGTAGATAAATGTATTAGTAAATAGCTAAAAATATACAAAGAACGTTTTAAAAAGTATTCCGATAAAGTTTTATGCTGATCACGTTTCATCTCATGTTATCAAGAAACGACATCAACGCGCTCCTTTTATTTCAATATTAATTTAATCTTAAATAGGAGTTGGGATATAGTTCGAATACACTACGCTTTTACTTCTATGTATATTAATTGTTGTTAAATAATATTTTAATGAAAAGAAATACGTAGATTATTTAAAAAAACCTTAGTTTTCTTATTCCATCTTCAGTGTTAATGGGTTCCTTATTTTTGTTACGTGTACCCGACTTTACCAACAATTTGCCAATTTCTCTTTAGATATTATAATTTACCTTTCAAATATTGAAAGAAAAACTAAATGGTGAAGGCCATTAAAACTTACAAGTAACTCAACTATATAATTATAAATTAACTAATCATAAACATACTAATCATGTAAAACCAAAAGTAACTCTATCTGTCTGTCCTTCCTTGGCTAAACCACTGGTCCAATTTCAATGAAATTTGCTTTAGAGATAATTGAATTCTTGAGGATAGACATGGGCTACTCTTTAGTAACAAAAAATAACCTAGGTATATACCTACACACATTTTTTTTTATTTAGGCCTACAAAAGCCAATCTACTTTCCCTGATGGAAAGCATGAGTAGAATCCAGGAGTAGAGGCCACCATCCTCAATGTGAAGGTAGGCATACCATGGCGACCTGGTCAGATAATCTACATCATTCTCTCGGCCTCCTGAGGCCGGTTGAATGATGCAGAATGATTGGGCCTCCGGTCTCACACTCACCAACGAAATACGACAGCAAGAATGCTGTCATTATTAGGATGGTCTTCTGTGTGAGGGTAGTACTGGCCGGGTCGAGCCGGCACAAAACGTGTTTATGTATAGTTTAATATGACTGTAGTATGACTGCCTTATTGGTCTAGTGGTTAACGTATGCGGCTACTGATCAAGAGTCTCGGGTTCGATTCCCGGGTCGGATCAAATGTTTGTGTGATGCGCAAATATTTATTTCGGAGTCTGGGTGTTTTCTATATATAATATGTATCTATGTATTTACAAAAAAAGTATATTTATGTCTTTATATCAGTTGTCTAGTACCCATAATACAAAGCTCTGCTTAGTTTGGGACTGGATGACGTTGTGTTTAAGATGTCCGAAATGTCCGAACCTGTCGTTACAGGTAAAAGCAATGCGAGGCTAACTTATAATTTTCATATTATTACATCTACATGTTTCTTTAGCCATAGAAAAAAAAATAAGGTTATGAAAAAAGGTACATAAAAGTAACACTTAATTTTAAGATAGTTACCTTGTGTACAATAACTATCAAATAAATTTGGTTTCCGTGGTGTCCGTGTGGTGACGGATTCAGAATACAGAGTGTCACCACCCCTATTCATCCCGCGGGTGTCGTAAAAGGCGTCTAAAGGATAAACTACGCATGACAACATCAATGCAAAAGAGAAGGAAAACTTGAAACCAACCCTATACCAACCCGTCTGGCCAGCGTGGTATAGTAGGCCAATACCTCCTTTCTAAGGAGAGGCCTATGTTCAGGAGTGGACTGTTAAAGGCTGTCGATGATGATGATGATAAAATTTGGTTTGGCTATACCATGGTTGTACCTAATAAAATTTGGTTTGGGAACTTTTATTTAGACTTCTACTGTGGCTTTGGAACGCCGTAATGTTATTAAGACAGTAATAAAATACTAAATGACTAGGTACTTGATGTTGGATAATTAAGCACTCATAGCTAGGTGGCCTTAGATGATTGGAAACACTCACTGAGGGTAAGCAACGACGGCGCAGTCAGTCCCTAGATGGGTGACCGTTTGTGGCATGATATGTTATGAGCGTTTCCGTGAATCGAGGGTCACGTAAAGCAGTCGGTCTAGGTTTATGATAAAATAGCAGCCGTGAAGCTTAATTGTAGTCCTTCGGGCGGTTTAAAAACATCCAACGGCAATATTCCAATCCCCAACCCACACTTGGCTAGCGTGGGGACGTACGGCTTTAACCGTCTCCTAAAAATATACCCAGCATTTGATTTTTAATTAGTTAAAAATTATAGATAGGTACAAGTAATTTTCTTGATAGAAACCAATTGTATCTCTTACAAAAGCATAGCGAAGATTTTACGTCATCTTAAGAGCTTTAAAAGCACTATTATTCTTTCAAAGTATGAGTAAGTAAATAGACTTTGATTATAACCAGATTGAATACAGCTTCAAGCAGATTCATTAGGTTTTTTTTGTTCATCAATATGTTCCGTTACTATGTGGGCGAACACAGCAAGATGAGGAAAGCCTAAATATAAAAAAAAAAAACACGATTCTCAAATTAAATTACATTTAATTTAAAATTTCATTGTATTCATCATCAAATTAAGTTTCAAAACTAATAGCACCGTCCTACTGCTGTCCCTCCAAAATATTTTTGATACATTCTAAGGTTCTTTGGAAGAATATACTTTTGGCAATAAGGCCCTCCGTATAGGGACAGATACCTTTATATGATGACGGGTTCTTCCGGCTTATTAAGACTACGGAATATACCAAACCGTAGTTATTCATCCAATGGTGGGCCTGAGGATGTATGTAAGGCCATTCGTCACCCTAGCAGAAGCAGGCCGAGATGATAGCGCGCGCCCGGGTTGACTAGAGTTCTCACTCAGAACGGGGTCATCTGCAATTACTAGATGGCCCGAGGTACGTCGGGGTCCCAGGGCTTTCCTTTCTAGGGCACAGTACTTGGCTCAAAGTACTAGAAGTACTGCTTTTAGTACTTTGAGCCAACGTGCGGTTTTTAGTCGGTTCATGCCCGACTTAACCACCAGTTGGTTGTATCCGAAGGGATTTTCACACAGGAAAAGAATTAACATAAGGACTGACCAAGGGAATAAAGATAACATTAATGAAAAGAGGAGAAAAACTTGAAACAAACCCTATTTCATATCGTTGTAACTTTGTAATAAGGTGTAATAAAGAGTTTTCAATTTATTTATCTTTCCACAATAGTTTTTTTTTGGATCTTTTATAGAGTATGCTAAATGGTATCTCAATTTAATAACTTTACGCAATTACACGGTACTACCTCGACAACAATAAACAAATTAAATATATACACACAACCTTTTACATATGTATATTGTATAACTACATATGTTATTTCTGTTGTTTCATTGTTAATTCTTATAATTAGGAGATATTATATACACCTGTTTACAGACATAAAACAAAATATCCTATTGTCAAGCTCTTTAAAACTAAGATTAAAAAAACTAAAAAATACCAAATTAAATTCATCTCCATTAAGTTATTTATACTAAACTGCAATCAATAGCGTAAGACCAATACTATTAATTGGGTTCCCACGTTTCTATAACCTACTATTTTAGCTCAGAATTCATCATATTTAATTATTAAACTAAAAACTTATACAAAACTATCAATATAGTCTTACTAATAGTCATCTTAGTGAAAGGCGCCGTTCAGTAATTTCAATTAAACGAGTTTTTAGTACAAATTAATATTTGCAATATTTTTTTAAGATTTCGCGGTTGTACATACCTGTCTAAGTATGTATTTCATTTAACTTTTCGAAAGTAACTCTATCTGTCTGTCTATTACGCTTTCACGGCTAAAACCACTGCACCGAGTTCAATGAAAGAGGAAGGAGACAGGCTACTCTTTATCGTGATAAACGACAAAGAGATGGACGGAGCTGTGGGCATTAGTCTGTTTAGGTTGTCGATTAATCTCGTAAATATATTAGTTTTTTTATGATTTACTAAATGATCACTTCTTTAGCCGCGTTTTGAAAACGGGCACTTTTTGGTAGGGAAAATGTTATGGGTTCTCGTCATTGACATGCTCATTGTTTAATTGAAGAAGCATTGTACTTCTTTTAATAATAAATGTTCACTTCTATCGGCAGTCTCTTTAATATTTTTATAATGAAGTTCCTATGGGTATGGGTTGTTGATGATGTGAATGTATTTCATATTTTAACGGACACATGGCCATTTGCCGTTTCACATTTTCAAGCAAACTCCGTCAGTCCGAGTGTCATAAGCTATATATATTTACGAATTAATATATGGCCTTTAATATGGCTGGTAGGAGCTGGATGCGAGTAGCCGAGAATCGAACTAAGTGGCGTGCTATTGGAAAGGCCTATGTCCAGCAGTGGACTGCGATGGGCTGATGACGATGATATAGCCTATGATACTCATCAATAATGTAAGTGTCTATTTATAAAGGAATATTCAATGTTGGTTAAGCGACTGCCTCGTTGGTCTAGTGGTTAGCGTATGCGGCTGCTGATCAAGAGGTCTCGGGTTCGATTCCCGAGTCGGACCAAATATTATTTGTGTGATTCACAAATATTTGTTTCGGAGTCCCAGACTCCGAAACAAATATTTTCTATGTATAATATGTATGTATTTACAAAAAAAAGTATGTTTATGTATTTATATCAGTTGTCTAGTACCCATAACACAAGCTCTGCTTAGCTTGAGACTAGATGATGTTGTGTGTCAGATGTCCAAAATATTTATTTATTATTTATAATTCAGAGATTACTCCCTACAACTTCTCAAACATTACCTCTTTATAATTTACTAGCTTTCGCCTGCGGTTCTGCCTGCGTATATCGCGATTATTGCAGTAAAAAGTAGCCTGTTATACTGTTATATAAGCTCTATACTGTAAAGTTTCATCCAAACCCTTTCAGTAGTTTTTGCGTGTAAGAGCTACAAACATACATACTTACAAATTTTCGCATTTATAATTCAAGTAGGACGAACAGATATGTATTTATTTAAACAAAACAATAATTTATGAACCGTACAAGGTATTGTCCCATGTAGGTTTTGAACCCACAACACTTAGCACAGTAGAGAGCGGCATGGCGACAGCTTAAACCACCAGGCAAACCGTGCAATCAAAAGTACTAAAGCAAATAATATAAAACCAAGCACCGTCATAGAATAAGTGTTATGTACGTGTGTTTAGACCGTCACGGTGTCACACAACGTGGGATTGTGAATAATGCCTGTTAAAGTCGATTGTTATACACTTTATAGGCGTAAGTCGCACTTATAATGTTTAACTAGCGTGCGGCATATGGCATAAGATGAAGCGGGAGCGGATAGTGTTTTATTTTTGTACAGTTTAACTATAGAACGACGACGGACTTTAAATTTCATGTGTGTTTAAACATTAGAGTGTTATTTTGTTAAATTGATCCAATAGCTTAGTTACTTTGGTTTTGTTTTTTAAATAGACAACTCGCATTGTAAATATATTCATGTGTCGCAGAGGCTTTACAAACGGACACGAACAACACCCATACTCAGAATAACAATTCGAGGATCACACAAAGTGTTATCCCGTGTAGAATTTGAACGAACAAAATTTGACGCAGCAGTTCCACGGTTCACATATTATTTGTGTTGTAGAATTCTAAGGTAACCTTAAGATAATAATGCCGTTATTTAGGTTCATATACATGACCGGTAATAATATACATCTTAAACTTTGATCATATGTCTGCAATTACTTATATTCTAAGCGCTAAGGTTAAAGCTCATAACTTAAACCCCACATCAAACGCCCGCGCTAACTTTGATCTAGCCGCTGTTTAATTCGTAGTGGATATACGCAAATTTAGATTTACATGCATTGATAATCAACAATGTTCCCATAAACACATTATTAAACTTATCGGGCTTTATTGTAATCGATATCTGAATGCTGTATTACAAACATTTACTGTACGAAAGTTGTACAATGTACATAATTTTAAAGGTTACTTAAAATAAAAAGCATTGTTCTGACTAGGAATTAGTTTTAGATCATCATCATCATCATAATAATCTAATTATAGTTTGTAGATTCGTTGGGTTATTTGATGACAAGTGGCGTGCAATTGGAGAGGCCTATGTCCAGCAGTGAACTGTGATAGATTGGTGATGATTTGATGAAGTTAGATATACAGATACCCTATCCCAAATAAGGTAGCCCCCGTCATTAAAAATTAAAATATGTCTTGGCATACAACAATATAGATTATTAAAAATTAACTAATTCATAATAATATTTTCACATTTATTTATGTCATGTGATAAATTATTGATGTGAAACATCTATAGGCGCACGTATGTGAAACATCTATAGGCGCACGTAAAATAGATTTCTGGCCTGGCAACGCCTGGCGACTGGCGACGCCTGGCGACGCGTCGCCACGGCACGCTATACGATGGTATATATATACAGTCTATATGCAGTAGTGTGTACGGTGTGGCGTAAATTATAATTATAATTATAATATAATTATTTAATTATAGTTATACGCCACACCGTACTATTTCAATAATTAGTAATATTTTATTTTATCATTATGAAATATTTACTTCCTATTACAATATGTTCTTTTCTGCATATTACTTTTACAAAATAATGGCGATGTTTCACATCTGCCAGGCGTCTCGTGACGGCTCACATTTTTTTATATATATATTTCTCATTTACAAAACTAAATCGCTTGTTCATAGTTAGTTCGTCGGTTTTGTAGCCATCTGTCATTGAAATCAAGCAATACTTGAATGACTATAAGTACGAATACTTAAGAAGTTACTTAAATGAAAATAAAACACTCGATCCACGTGTTTTTCACACTTAATTCGAACATAACGAGGCTATAATAAGCGTCTTGCACTTTTAACACCCAATCTTCTCACTTTCAATGCACAACGCCCTGTAATGCCCCGCAATTAGTTCCAAATGTGAGGTAAAATACCTTAAATGATCCCTACTTCATTGGAATTAAGCCTTCTTAACCGAAATTTGACGAAAGCATTTGGAATGACTTTGACAAACATATACTTACATCTGGCAAACTATCTTCTTTATGTTGCATGTACGAAGGTACCAGTTTCACAACTGCAACGTTATGTGTGTTGAAGGTTGGCTTCAGGCGTAAACCCTGGAGTACTCAGTGGGTGTGTAACAAGAGTGACTGTCAAATTGCGAAAAGTGCGTCAAAAACATAGTGTTAAGTGCGAATGACGTGTTGTTAGCGAAGAAATTGCCACAAGTAGCTGTGGGCCTTTCAACGCTGCTGGGACAAAATTACACCTATTTCTTACAGGTATTAAGTAATATTAAGAGTTAACAGCTGCTTTAGGCCTGTCTTTTTGAGTATAAAGTGCTATAACGATATCTAATTTGATGGTAATTGACTTTATCAGACTATCAATTGATATCATTGATAATTGAGCAGCGATTATTTGATAGTTAATAACTGCTATTTTGCAGTTTCAAGGCTTTTTCCCGTTTTCACTAATTATAATTATACTGTCTCCTTACTCCCTTAACTTAAGTAAGCCTCTTAATTGTGTGTGTTAAAGTGTGGTGAAAACTAAAATACCTAACTCTCTCTAAGTGACCCCTCAAATTTAGATAATGTTCGTGAAAACGGCCACTAGTCTAGTAGGTACTTTATACATATCTAATGTGACTGATATAAAACTAGGCTGAGTTTGTAATGTGGTATTCAGGCTGCTGATCAATATACATGTACATGCATTACACTCAGAATAAAATTAATGATCATGTCCATCGCGCTATATACCTTACCTAGGTAGCTACAAGTCAATGTTATATAAATAACTAACTTTTGCCCGAGACTCCGCTCGCGTGTATGTCGTTTATTGCGATAAAAATCGTCTATGTCCTTTCCCATTGTTTCATCTATCTCTATACCAAAATTCATAAATATCGGTTCATCGGTTTAGGCGTGAAAACGTAACAGACAGACAGAGTTACTTTCGCATTCATAATATTAATAGAAGTGTATGGGAACTTCAAGTTACTATTCCAGAACAAACCAATTTTAATTTCTATAAATTAACTCGACGTAATCAAATATTGAAATATGAATATTGACTTTAATCACTCAATTCAGCGCTCCTGCAGCCAATGATCAATTATGTCTTTTAAAACATTCTTCTTCAAACTATCTATTAGTGGAAGCAATTAAACAAACTAAAATATAATATAAGGTGTCCTTGTTAGATATAATTATCTTTTACAGTTGTGACTTCCAGACATCGTTGAAGGTGATCAAATTTCCATTCTCATCACTCGGATAGGTGATTTTTTGCCACTAGATATATGTTGACATATCTACCGTATACAGCAAACAATAATTAAACAATAAATTAAAATATCACTTAGTCAAATAAAGTTACTTTTAATTTTGAATCAAAAAATGAACAAGAAAGTGAATCAACGTAAAACACTTTTAAATAAATTTGTATAAATTAAGGAAAAAACCTTACTTAACAGTAACAACATATTACAATTCTTCTGACGCAGTCGGATAAAAATACTTCCCCTTTTTCTTCTTCATCGTTATCTGGAACCCGTCCATCATAGTAGTCAACCGCAGGACGTGGGCGTCTCCCAATTTACGCCATTGTTTTGTTATAAAATCTTATTTTGAAACTCTAAGACATCCTTCACAAAAAGTCTATAAATGAAGTCACAAACTATAACAGAAAAGTGGCTGATATAATACATTTTACTGTAAATATGTACACATTTATATTTACACAGATATTGGCTTGCTTCACGGGTTCACTATAGAACTTATTAGAAACATCTCAAATCTGAAAGTCCACATCTCAATCTAAAAACTTACATAATTTTAATTCCACAAAGGAAAGAAATAGCAAACACTTGACCGGACTTAGTAAAAACTTAACTTATATTTCTATTTAAAATAATGTCATAAATTGTAGCAAAACACTTTGTCCCCCAGCGTACTGTATTAATTATAAAATTGGAACACCGCAACACGTTAATTTTGTGCGAATTCATTAAAAAATTTAGTACTTAAAACCTACCCGTATCAAGAAGTTTCATGCTACACGAAAATGCAAATGTCATGGAAAAGGTTTTTTAACGTCAACCTAAATAATGAGTTGCTTTTTATACCAAGCTTTAGTTGTTTGTTGCTTAATTAGAACATTGGCTAACTTTGATACGTTTAAACTGGCTATTTTGAAGGTTATTTTTCTTTTATGTAGTTTAATGGCCTTTCTTCCACCCTCTATTTGACAAAACACACAATATTTCACTCGATAAGTCTTTAAGCTTCATGCAACTAATAAATTGATCAAATTTAAATTTAAAGAATAAACATTAATGAAATCAACTATCTTTCTCAGCAAAATGAAAGTCAAATGTGATTAAAAAAAATAGTAAGTAATAACTTATTACGTCATTTTAGAATAACCTTACAGGTAGAATAATCCTCGTTGGTTTGTTTTAAAAAAAATGCAGTAAATTTCCCCCTTATGGGGGATTTCACGTCAACGCAAAGAGATTAACGGCTATTTCCATGTCTGGCCTTTCTAATGCCATCTCTTTAGCTTTTCCCAAAATATCACCTCTACGTTCTGTACACTTATATGACCCTAGATACGTACTTCAAAATTAACCATATTTACAAAACTAAGAATTTTTCAAGTCTAATATTCATTCTCTTTACCTGAAATCCGGGTTCAAAACACCACCTACACCTGAGCTTGTGTCTTCTTCAGAAATCAAAGTGATTTTAGAGGTATCATTACATAGATACTCCTGGCCCCTGCAACCTCAAGGAAGTGGAGATTTTACACCTTCTCACCAAAAAAAGCTGCCAGCTTTCCAGGAACCACGCAAAAAGTACTAAATATCAAGTTAATTATAAGTTTGTAATAAAGAAGAATTTATGAGTTAAAATAGTAGTTTTCTACCGGCTGGCAGTTTCATTAAAGTTTTTAGTTATTAAACTCTTCTTTTAAGATTATACTTAAAGGAGGAGTTTATTAACTAAAAACTTTAATGATAAAATTTGACTATTTCATATTACTAGCTTTCATTTAAAGCTCTGCATCCGAGTGTATGTTGGTTATCACGGTAAAAAGTAACCTATGTCTTTACTTATCCATACTCATTTAAATCAGCTCAGTAATTTTGGTGTGAAAGCGAGACACACACACAAACAGAGTTACTATTGCATTTACAATTTTATTATAAATAAGGATGAGTATAGTATCATGAAATGAACCAGTTAATTCGTTACTTGGATGGGTATATAATGAGATCGTCACGTTCAAATATACTACTAATAGTTTTATAGAAGGAATAATAATAACAGCTGTATACTTAGAAAGCCGTCTGCAATTAAATTAATTAGAAAGAGCATGTAACCAAATTATTTCTTCTTGTTTATTCGTTATTATTCTGTCTCACGAGAGTTCCAACTCATTGCAAGAGAAGCTAAGCTAATTCTAAGCCATCTCGGTAACTTTTTAGCAACAATTCCAAAATGTTCTCCTCTTCCTGGCCTGTAGGCCTGGCCTTTATTATTCCCAAGATTATATATACTACTATTTTATCCCGTTTATTTCTACTATTTTAATCTGCTGTCAGTTTTTACGCTGAGCGACTGGCATCGGACATCCGCAACTCTGAGGGCGAACTGAATTCGAAGGTTAAACTAATTGTCAATATCTATCTTCAGGGCGCTGACTTCCTAATAACGATTGCCATAGACGTTCATGACAACCGGGACTGAACAGAAACCAAATCGTAAACACCAAACTGCTCTCTGTTCCGAAAAATATCACGTGTGCATAATTTAAAACTCAAATAAATACTTATTATTATTGTGAAAATTAGGATTATTTCATTTTGCATCAACTCAAAACCATACTCGGTAATCTTCATTAATAGATTAAATACTTTGAACGAGCGTAAAAATCTCACCTAAGTGTTAAAAGAGGTGAAAATTGGCTTATATCTGTGTGGTCTCGCTGTGTGGCATTTAATGCAAATACGGGGCGGTGTCGCCCGGTGTCGCACTATCTTTATCTGCGGGCGTACGCCGCGTGTGCCACCGACCTGTAATGTTACCTAACCGAACTGATTGATTCGTTCATTAGTGCTCTAGGTGTGTGGTTAAAGGAAGTCTATGATTTTGTTCTACTGACTACTTCTCATGCTAAGATTTACTTAACTACCTTGGTGGAGCAGTGGCTTCGTATGCGACTGCTGTGCTTGAGGTCTCGGTTTCGATTGACGCGTCAGACAAAATTTGTTTCGGAATTTGGGTGTATGTATGTTTAAAAAAATATGTTTATGTATTTATTTCAGTTATCTAGGACCCATAATAAGCTTGGCTTAGTTCGGAACTAGTTAGCGTTGTGTGTAAGATGTCCGAATATTGATTTATTATTTAATTTAACGGTTAGAAATTTTCGCCTCAAATCACCAAACTACAAACGATATTCGATGATACTTCATTTTATATTAATTTAACTTCAGTGTATATTACCGTATTGTAACTTTTTAAAAATACAGAGTGTCACTGTTATTCATGGGTGTCGTAAAAAGCGACTAAGGAAGTAAATTATGTAGGATCACATCACTCCATAGAGAAGGAGAACATGATACAAACTCTATACTAATCTGTCCAGCTGTACAGTAGGTCAAATACTCTTTTCTGAGAAGAGTCCTAAATCAAATCATTAACAACCCATAACGTCCCACAGCTGGGCTCGGCTCTCCTCTCATGAGAGGGTTAAGGCCATACGTATACTGGCTGAGTACGGGTTGGCGGCTGGCAAGACACGTTGTGGCTACGTTATCTAGCCGTTGGATGTTTTAAAACGTCCGAAGGCCTCCAACTAAGCTTCACGACTGGTATCTTATGATAACAATCAAACGAAACACGAACTAATAACAAAATATTCTACAAACACCCATCAATCACCCATCTAGTTACTGACCGCGCCGTCGTTGCTTACCTTCGGTGATTGTTTCCAATCATCTAAGGACACTTGGCTGTGAGTGCGTCAAAGACTGTTGAAGTAATATAGGCATGAGTGTGTTAAGACATCTTTCGAGTTTTAAATGTCCTTAATATGTCTGTTATAGATACTTCATTCAATAACTGTGCTGCAGAAAGACACACTGTCATCCTTTTTTTACAAAAAGGGTAAAAAATAAATGACTTAATCAACTATTTGTATTAAAAAGTACGTGAGTGTTCCATAACAGCCACATTAAATACAAGTACGTAATAGGCGGACAAGCGTGGTAAACGTGTTACCCCCTGCTATGAGAATTACTAACTGACACGGATACGTTGGTAGCAATGAGATGAAATATGAAGGTTTATCTATAAAAAATATACTTACTTTAGCTTTTTATTTACAGCAAAAATATGATCTAGTTATAATAAATTGTAAGTAGGACGGCTTGTGTTATTTATTTGTGACAAACAAGGTTGTTGAAAATGGAACAACTCAATAAACAAACTCTAATAGAATATTTATTTATCTTTATAAAACTTACGTGTGTTCATAAATATTTAAAAAAGTACGGGTCGTCTAAAATAAAGTGGCAAAGGCACTTTACGTGTAAATCTTTTTATCGGTGGAATTTAAGCAACTATGTTTTTATATTTTAATATTTCTATTTCGAAATGGATTAAATGATCGTCTCTTCGTCATTTTTCTTTATATTCCTTAAGCTTATCAACAGGTACTACTTGATAAACAGATTGATAGCCCACCATAGAGATAGGTTATCAATATGTTCAGGATTCCAGGGGCTTCCTTTCGAGGGTATATCTGTTTCCTTGGCTCATAGTACCACAGTCGGCGTGCGATTTTAGTCGGTTCGAGTCCGACATATCTACCAACTGGTGGTATCCGTTGGAATTCCACACGAAAAAAAAGAAGGTTGTCAATATGTTGTAACAGTTTAATTCGTAAAAGTTCAATATGTCGTAAAAATCTAATGGAAGTAAGACAACCTTTAGTTACTTTACAAAACATTAACATTCTGAAACAGTCGGATTAGTACAATATTTTTTTACTATTAATCAATTTAAATGAAATTAATGTAAAGTTAATATTACACTTCGGTGTAAATACGCCCACAATCCCGAAGGTGTCCGCAACTAGTTCGTATAATGAAGATATATTCAACAGTGGATACTGAATTATTTACCAAAACCTTAACATTACACCACTATATCCTTAATTATAAAGGAAAATAATAAGTGCCTATATATATACATATATATAATAATTCAAATATTAGGAAAAAATCATATTATTTTTATCTAGTGATATCGCTGTTACACATTACTGTTTCATGAGTAATAAAGAACAAAACTGACGCGAAAAATAGACAAAAATAAAATTTTAAGAGATTTTTACCTTTATTATATACTAGCGCTGCACCCACGGTGTTACCCGTAATACTTTATTACAATAACAGTGGGTAAACTCCATGCCAAATTTCATTGAATTCAGTGCAACGGATTAGCCGTGATAGCGTAACAAACAAACAGACAGACATTCAAATTTATAATATTAGTATGGATAAAAAAACACAAAGTAGTCGTGAGGACTGCTGCCACAAATGGTGTTCAAGTCGATGGTGACTAACATGAATTTATTCTCTAACCAAACCTGACTACTGAAGTTTACTTTTTAAATTCATTTTTTTAAGTAGTCACTGGTACCTTAAAGTATACAGTCTACCGACATACTGCAAAATGTTTCCAAAGAATAGCTTTAGGCCTGCACGAGTACTGTTTACCAATCAGATTCTGCAAATTCATTTGTGATGTAGACGCTGAAACACTTTTTGTACAAATTCTCTAAATCGGTTTTCAATCGTAAACTTTTAAATACGTGAATTCCGTTGGATTTTTGGTGAATTCGACGTGGTATGGGCATAATTGAGTTGAGAATTTCGAGTTCCGTTATTATTGGAAACAAATTAGTGATATGAGATACGTAGGTAAATCTTTTGAGGATACGAATAGTGAATATAGAGTTCTAGTTTAAAAAAATATAGTTTTAAAATATTTTAAAATAAAAAGTAGAAAATAATTTTAATGTAAATTTTCTTACTGTCCGTATATATAATAAATCATCTATACTATCAAAAACCCATAATGTCCTACTACTGAACTCGGGTGTCCTCTCAGGAGAGTGTCCCCACGCTGGCAGAGTGCAGGTTAGGCACTGACAAGACACGTTATGGCTACATAAATCTTGCCGTGGGATGTTTTTAAGCCGCCCGAAGGCGTCCAACTAAGCTTCACGACTTCTTTTTTATGATAACAATTGAGACCGACTGCTTAACGTGACCTCCGATCTGATCCAATCCTCATAACATAATACGCCACCAACGGTCACCGATCTAGGTCTGACCGCGCCTTCGTTGCTTACCATTTGTGATTGTTTCCAATCACACGAGATCACTCAGCTATCAGCGCTTATCTATAGTACCGTAAATTGACTATTTAACTGGGAAACACAGGCCTACTGTATTTCCAAGTTATGTGGTTAATTTAGAAAATAGAGACGGTTCTACTTAAGTTTGTATCATAGGTATTACCTAGATCGTTTTCGCGGTACGACCGTTTTCTCTTAAGGAACGGGGTCTGGCATACTACTACCAACTACAGGTATTTCATTCATCGTTTTTGTGACATAACATTTAATTTCGGATATGGGGTCTGGAACACCCAACTTACTTGGGGTCTAACAGAAAGCCCTGAAGTTCATCTTGGAAAACCGTTTGGTTTTAAAAAATATGAATGAGAAAATATTTTTTCCTAAAAGTTTATCTACCTACCTAAATACCTTAGATAGAATTACAAAAACAAAAATACTTTAAAGGCTCAAAATAAAAAAAATAGAGAAAAATGCTAGTAATAAAAAGAAAACTGCAAATTTTCTATACTGTTATAGCTGTAATAGTCTTTATGTTTTTTTCCCTTTCTAATAATATAATAAAAAACAGACAATCAGCAATTTTATTGAGATTTTATCTATGATACCTATATATTTACACCTAAAACTTTCTGCAAAGTTTCATACTACAGTGATTCGCAGTCGATCTGTCCATTTAAGGAGTGATTAAGCATGCCTTTCATTCACCGCTAGTGCCATCTGAAGAAATCACAATTAGTTAATTAGTAACAATTTATTCTGTCAATGTTTAAACAAGATCATTAGGTTGTTGAAACCGAGAGACGTGTAATAAAAACGTACGTAGACTTGTCTGAGAGAGATGAACTCGAGGAAAGATAGCCTTATTGGTTCTTGGATTAACTTGAATAGAAGCCGCTGTGTTTTAGGTTGTTTTGCCGTAAAGGTTCTAATATATACTCACGTTAAATAGACATAAGGAAATGTACTACCTGCGATTGATCTATACGTAATCTAAATGTTTTCACTGGAGATAATTTGATATCTGAAGTTTTATGTTGTAAAGTAATGATCGATTACTACTAGAACAGGTTTGGAGGGCAGACGAGATAGCGGGCTTCGTTTATCTGTAAAAAAGTAAATCTATATATATCTTTATATATATAATTCTTGTGTGAGTGTGTATGTCACTGAACTTCTCTCAAACGACTGGACCGATTTTGATGAAATTTTTAGTGTGTTCAAGGGGATCTGGGAATGGTTTAGATTCGCAATTGGACCCGGTAGGTGGCGCTGCGATCAAGTTCTGGAATTTTAAAGTTGGGCGGTACGAAGTTCGCTGGGTCAGCTAGTATATATATAAAACTGAATTGCTGTTCGTTAGTCTCGCTAAAACTCGAGAACGGCTTAACCGATTTGGCTAATTTTTGTCTTGAATTATTTATGGAAGTCCAGAGAAGGATTAAAAGGTGAATATATAAAAATGAATTGCATTTTTTTTAATTAACTATGGATTCCTTTTGTTTTTTTGAAGTTTATTTTATACAAAAGTTTAGGTATTCTATTTATCGATTGAGGCAGTACGAAGTCTACCGGGTCAGTTAGTTATAAATAAAAGTTAGTACATATTTTGTAAAAGACCTTTTAAAATAAAGTACTATTCAATTTGATATATATTTTAGTGAATACCTACTAAATTTCGTTTGGAAGATTCTTCCATTTTATTAATGAATTTCGTGTTCCATGAAGTATTATAATTGGAAATAAGTTCGAGAGTAATTCAAATATCTTATTTGAACCCATAAACTACCAATAATAAATAGTGATTAAAAGCGAAACAAGGTTTGGATGTAGACAGCGAACAAAGTACAATTCATCGAAAAAGTCATCAAACCATTAGTAGGAAAGAAAAACAAAACCATTCCCGAGGCGTCTAGTATAAAATTCAGCATAAAATAAAGTCAGCGACTGGATCGCGATAAGGGCGTTACCACACCGAGCTAAAAGACAAGTGGCTTAATTGAGAGGCGACCCGTGGGGGGTCCCAAGGCGTCGGTTTATGCTAATCAATTCAAGCAGTTTGTTTTTTAAACCACAATCGCCACCGGAATCGTCGTCGTTTTTACTCGTTTATGGTTCTTTTTTTATGAAGTGACCAGTGTGTTAATTCAGTTTGAATTTGGAATTAGTTGATTGATTTTTGTACAGTTTGAGGTCAATCCTGTATATAAATGGGTGTTCAATCAATTGGCTTTTCATTACGAGAAAAAACTGGAATTAACGTAATGGGGCATTCTTGTTTTGAAAATGGTGAGGTGGGGGATGACCTCACTGTGGCATTGTTTTCCTTTTTATATTTTTGGATGAATGTCGTAAGTTTAAAAAAATCTGATACAAAATCCGCAGGTAAAACCGCGGGGCATGGCTGTAGGTAATATAAACCATTTCTTTTTTAACAGACTTATTATTTTATTGTCAAATACGTTAAAAATAAAAATAATGAATATTCATACATACATATTTGTTTTCAATGTGTTCGAAAATATGTTAATCTACACATAATATTTAGCATAACTTGTCATATAATACGACAAATTGTGCTAAAGATTTTAAGCGTTACAGTTTGATAACAAAACTTATTGGACTGATTTAAGATTAGACTGTATTTCGTATTATATTTCACTTTGGATATTAGCATATGTTCAATGTTCATGTGATGACGTATCAAGTATATACAGTGTCACCACCCCTATTCAAAATGGGTGTCGTAAGAGAACAAACTGCGCAGGATAACGGCACTGCAAAGAGGCAGAAAACTCGACAAAAACCTAAAGCCGTTTGGTCAAGTCAAAACCTTCTTTCTGAGAAAAGACCTATGTATTATTGCAGTCTGTTGATAATAATGATGATTAGTACCTACGTATATTCCTTTAAACTATTGTATGTATGTTTCCATTTAGTCCGTATGGTGACGGATTAAGAATACAGTGGCACCACCCCTATTCATTCCATGGGTGTCGTAAGAGGCGACTAAAGGAACAAAATAAGCAGCTAGCATAGTGATGTTTTACTTCTCTTGGCAGTGGCCAAGAGAAGGAAAACTTGAAACAAACCCTTTACCAACCCAATGCATTCTTAAAATATATACGCTGGCCAGACGCCAGCGTATATATTTTATGAATGCACCTATATTTTTAGAATACTAGTTTATATAAGCATTAAAAGTCTACAAATTGAGATTTTGCTATATTTTATTACAACTTCTTTGGTATTCCGTTCAGATGCATAAATTCAGTGTTATTTGAAATTCTAATACCTCCAAAATTTTATGACATAACAACCTTAGAAAATCATTGTATCACATAAAGTTAAAGCACTCATAAAAATTAGAAACGTCCCATCTTTTCGTAAACGGTAACCCTGAAACAAAACCTTGACTGACTGAACAAGTAATAAACGGAAAATCGTACGAACCTAGGGTTGCCACGATAACAAATATTAAAGTGTAAAATATGCACAAATTATTAATAGCACGCACTTGCCTTCACGCAAAACTTTAGGCTTTGATACGGGTTCTTTATGAAATCGCGTCGGTCACGCATTTTAAAGTAATATGAATAACAATTTAGTTTTTTAAATAGCTTAATACACTTGGAAGTTTAGGCTGATATGCCAATTTTAGCTACTGTTGTTTGAAAGTAACAGATTGTTTTAGATAGTTAAATGTTTTTGGACATGAAATGTAACTTTTATTTTATGTTATTTTATGCACACAATAGCTTGAATGTCGTTTATCGGGGTAAAAAAGGCCTATGAAGACATAGGCTATTTTTACCTATTTTATAATGTCTTAATGTAAAATTTTATTGCTTTGGATATAAAATCACAACAGACAGAGTTGCTTTCGAAATTATGTTTTCAATTACTATTTTGGAGTTCTTTAAATTTACCAATCCTTGCAACGCAACATAAAAAATTATGACTTATCTATGGGGATATTGTTTAACTTTTAAACAACTGTTTAGATTAACCTATCTATATGGTTACCTAAATAAATTGCAATCGAACAAAAAATTACTCATATCTTCTCTAGCAGTGTTTAAATGCAATAAGTAATTTAAACACAAAAATGTATACACACACAATTATATCAAAATAGAACAGCAGCGTTTCCACTAATTCTCATTATCGTAAGTATTAATGACTAGCAAATATTTCAAGTCATAAATTTGGCGTTAAAAAGACCGATTTTAATGTAATTACCGTGCATGGATACGTGAAGACTTCAAGACCGAAGAAAACATAATACTTCCCTTGTTTAAATCTACAATCTTTAGTAGCATTCGGTATATAAATCACACCAATATTGCGGAACAAAAACATGTGCCGTCAAATTCGGTCATTTGTACGAACAATATTTTGGGTCATTTATTGCCATTGCTTGTAGCGTGTCGGGCGAACGCAAGCTTGTAATTTAAGCATTTTGTCGTATGCCATTATGCTAATAGTTTTCATAACATTTTTTGATACGCTCACCCTTCCTTGCTCGATTTAGGCACGGATTTAGACTTTTATGCCCTTGTTAATATTATGTAACTGTAATTTAGTTAATATTACTTAATAAAATCTTTATTGTTTTGAATACTTACCAGTGGATCTGAGGCCCGATATATTGTATATAGTAAACTACAATAAGATCTCAGCGATTGTATTAAGCAATTTATAATAACTAGAAGTAGTAGAGCTACGCTGATTTCAGCAAAAATGGGCCGGCTCGAGCGGGGCAGTACTACCCTCACACAGAATACCATTCCAATAATGACAGAATTCTTGATGTCGTATTTCGTTGGTGAGTGTAAGACCGGAGGCCCAATCATTCTCTATCATTCTCCCGGTCCCCGGAGTCCGGGAGAATGATGCAGAAATATCTGACCAGGTCGCCATGGCATGGGTAACCATGCTGTATTGCCTACCTTCACAATGAGGATGGTTACCCCTACTCCTGGATTCTACTCATCCATCAGACAGAGTAGAGTCACTTTGGTATAATACTCATAATGTTTCATTGCTGGGTTCGGGTGGATCTCCTGTCAGGCCAAAAGTCCCCACCCTGGTTGAGTGCGAGTTTGGCACTGAAAAATACAACGTTTTGGTTACGTAATCTTACCGTTGGATATTTTTAAGCCGCCCGAAGACCTCCAACGAAGCTTCACAACAGTTATCTTATGATAACAACCGGGACCGACTGCTAAACGTGACCTCCGAATCGTGGAAACGCTAGGAAACGGATAACATATCACGTCACAAACAGTCACAAATCTAGTTACTGACCGCGCCGTCGTTGTTTACCCTCGGTGATTGTTTCCACAATATTGCAATCAGGCTGCGACATAAAATGACTGGGTCAATTAGGCGCAGCATCGAGCCTGGAAGGGAGGAATACGGGTCCATCTTAGATCGGGTACTTAAGCCCGGTTAACAAAAAAGGTCTACAAATAATTACTTGATCAGTACTAAGTACTTATTACTCGACCTTGGACAAGTTATAATACTTACAATCAAAGTAATTATTCCGTAAATTATATGACCTTCTTATTAGTACCAGTTATCTTTCCTGCCTTCTTATTTCTTCTTCCAGTGGAACTGGATTTACTATGAGCTTATTACATTAATTACATTAACTATCTACATTTGTATTCAAAGATTTAGACGACAAAAAATAAAATAAAATTGACTTCTCTACCTGTCCCATGCCTCTAGCTTTAGCTGTCGTTGTAACTGTGACTCAACTTACAAGGTCATTCAGTAAAATTCATGATAGAGATGATAATAACTAAATTCAGTTTTGTGTCATGCTTATACCCAAAGATATCTTGAAATAAAATCTAACACTTTTGTTTTATCCGGATGTTGTATATCACAGATACCAATAAAATCAATAGTTGTAATAGATACATAGCAAGGTGTTATACAAACGTAATATATATGATCAATATTAAATTAATTAAGTTTCTAAATCCGGCCCCTTCTGGTAACGCTGCCCCGTAGGTTGGCGTGTCACTTTACTAATTAGTGATGGGGATTCGTTTTCATTTGTTTTAAAAATTTCAATTTTCGTATTTAAATTTCATTTCAATTCATTTTAAAAAAACTAACTTACTGGTTTTCCTTATTAAATGATATGTCCGATGTCAATTTTTTTTTTTTTTTTTTTTTTTTTTTTTTTTTTTTTTTTTTTTTTTTTTTTTTTTTTTTTTTGTTGGTCAATTTTTTCCGAAATTTTCACATGTCGGTCTTTACAGTTAGAAGGCACTCTGGGAAAAAACCGCAGCACCAAATCAAACCACAGAGATGTAATTTAAGTCTGTAAACAATGAATAAATAGTAAACTATACGAGCACAAACCCTATACGGGTTTGGGCAGGCCTTTTGAAGAAAGGACCATAAAATACACGAAAATTTCTTATACATTACCTAAAATATTGTTTACGATTTTCTATTATTCTACCTAATACTTTGATATTGCATTTTCAAGAAGTCTTGACGTTAAACATGCCACCAATCATTAAAGAAAATTGTCTTAACCATAAAGGTGAATAGGAAAATGATGAGTATGTTATTATAAAAACAATTAAGAACTAATAAATAATGTTTTTTTTTTTTTTTTTTTTTTTTTCTCCTTCTGTAACGTGGCGATCTGTGCAAACACAATAAGCCATTCAGATGAGAAGTTTCTGGAGCCGTACATGCTATCTGATGGGATCACTATCAAATCCCTTTCATTTGGTGTCTTCAAATCTTATTGTTAGTGTAGGAACACTATGTCGTTTTAATCGGGAATATGTAACACTTCCCGTGCCCTCCAACTTAGATGCAAGTTCATTGACGTGTGTTGACAATCTCGTCTGATAGCTTTCACCATATCTAGCGATCTCCTGTTTGATGGTAGCGATTTTAAGGTCTTCGTATATATATTTGTTACTTATATAATAAGGTATATCTAACATGGCTCTCAGTGTTTTGCTCTGGAATCTTTCCAGAATCTCTATATTGCTATTACTAGCAGTACCCCACAGCTGGATGCCGTAAGTCCAAATTGGTTTGAGAATGGTCTTGTAAATAGCTATCTTGCTTTCATGTGACAGACTTGATTTACGTCCTATCAGCCAGTACATTGATCTGACTTTCATATCCAGCTGTTTACGCTTGGTCCAAATATGTTTTCTCCAGGTGAGTCTTCGATCAAGATGCATACCCAAATATTTGACATCTTCAGCCTGAGGGACCACTTCATCAAAAAGCTTTACTGGTGGACAAGTTTGCCTTCTTAGGGTAAAGGTTACATGGACAGATTTTCCTTGATTGACTTTGATACGCCATTTATCGAGCCACTTTTCCACTTTATGTATGTGTGTTTGTATTTTATCTGTTGCTATAGCGGGATCCACGTCTACCGACAAAAGGGCTGTATCATCCGCATAGGTGGAAGTTATAGTATCAGCGTGCGTAGGAAGGTCTGCAGTGAAAAGTAAATATAGAATTGGTCCCAATATACTTCCTTGGGGTACTCCTGAGAGAATTGCATTTAAAGAGGTTACTTCGTTACCACATTTCACCTCAAAGTATCTACTGTGTAGGTACGATCGTAGAATCGGATAGAAAGAGTGAGGCAGTAACGTTTTAATTTTGAAAAGAAGTCCCTCATGCCAAACTTTGTCGAACGCCTGACTAATATCGAGAAAGACAGCAGAACAGAACTGTTTGCATTCCAGTGCACGACTTATTGTATCCGTAATACGGTGAATCTGCTCTATAGTTCCATGCTGCTCTCGGAAGCGAAACTGGTGTAAAGGGATGACTTCTGGTAGATAGGGGCGCATCCTGTTCAGCAATATTTTTTCTAATACTTTACCCAGCACCGGCAATAGGCTTATTGGTCTGTAGGAGCTTGCATCGTGTAGAGGTTTTCCTGGTTTCGGTATCATTATGATCTGTGCAATTTTCCACTGAGCCGGGTAATTTGCCAGTCTTAGGCAGGCGTTGTAGAGGGCCGCGATATGATTGATGCCCTTCCTAGGCAGCTGTTTGAGCAGTTGCGCGTCGATCAAATCATAGCCTGGTGCTTTCCCCCCTTGTAACTTTTGGATTTCTCTCCAAACTTCGTTGGGGCTAGCACTTTTTAGTGGTAGGCTCATTTGCAGTGGTGCATCTAGATATTCGTAGACCTCTCTGTCGTGTTCAGCATTTTTGTTCGGTAAGGGACTAAAAACAGTTTTGAGGAAGTCCGCATATACTTGTGCCTTTTCAAGGTCTGTTTTTGCCCACCTGCCGTCAGGAGCTTTTATGGGTGGTATATGCTCCTTCGGTCGTTTCAGTCTTTTTGTTATTTTCCATAGGGCATAGTTAGTGTCTTTATTGGGAGTAAGGTCAGCTAACTGCTTTTGTAGACGTTCGTTTTCTGCCTGACAGATCATGTGTTTAAGTTCCTCAGAAGCCTTGTTGAAACGTCTTTTGTCACATGGATATTTCGTATTATGCCATTTTTTCCGCAGCAGTCTTCTTTCATTCACCTTATCCTTTATTAGTTTTGGGTAATGGGCTACTTGTGTTATTTTCGGTCTCAGTATAGGCGTAGATTCTTTGGCTGCCAAGTGAATGATTTTATTGAACCTTTCTATGGATGTTTCAACGCTATCTAAATCGTTTAGTGGCAAATTCAAGTTAATTGAATCTGATACTATTGATCTGTATTTGTTCCAGTCTGTTTTGTGGTTATACAGTCTTTGTAGGCTTTCAGTTAATACAACCTTATAGTGAACATTAGCAATCACTGGTGTGTGGTCTGATGACAGGTCGGTACATTCTTCTATGTTTATGTGTCTGAGTGGGATAATTTTGGTGATAAAGAAGTCCAATAGGTCTGGAATCTTTTTTGGATCCGCGGGCCAGTACGTAGGAACACCATGTGAAGCACAGTGAAGATTAAGGTCGTTCGTAGCAATATAAAGTTGTCGACCCCGTGGCAGTGTTAGCCTTGACCCCCAGAACGTGTGCTTTGCGTTCCAATCGCCACCGCAGATAAATCTATTTCCCAATGTGTTGAAAAAAGTCTTAAACTCATCACTTGTGATAACGTGCCTGGGCGGGCAGTAAATAGCAGACACTGTTGTTTCTGTTTTGTTATCCTGGATCCTGACCGAAGTTGCTTGTATCTTTTCGGATTTGTTTTCCCCAAATAGATAATGTTTGATATTTTTCTTTATTACCACCGCAGCTCCCCCATGTGAATTACCCGATGGGTGGTTTGTAGTATACACCATGTAATTATAAAGCTCAAAGTGAGTTTTTGATGTAAATCTTGTTTCTGAGATCAAAGCCACGTCCACTCTTTCCAGTTTCAAGAAGAGTTCGAGTTCATGTCGACGTTCTGTTAACCCGTTGGCATTCCAGGTGACTATCCTAAGGTTTAGGGGTGCTTTACAAGGCTTGTGATTAATTGGATCATACGATCCATCATGTTGTCTAACATAACGTTTATTATGTTTTGAAATTTATTGAACATGGCGTCTAGCACTTCCCCAAAATTGGTTGGGTCCTTGATGTCGGTTGATGGTCCTGATGTGCTTTCATTTTTTGTCACTTGTGCATAAGTGATATTTGGTTTCGAATGATTTAAGAGATGGTAGTTTTTAAATTGAAGATTTCTTTGTACAGTTTGTATTGGCCTTTTATTGTGTTGATTTTGTAATGGGTTGTTTTTGTTTGCATCAGTTTCTTTGCCCTTTCCGATCTTATTTTTTGTTAGTAGGTCTTTGTACTGTTGGTATTTTGTGCAGCCTTTGTAACTTGCTGGGTGTTTTTCTTGGCAGTTAGCACAAGTTGCCTCAGTGTCCGGTCTTTTTAGACAGCTTGTTGTCGAGTGTTCCTCCCCACATTTTACACATCTATAAGGTCTATTGCACTGGTTTTTGGCGTGTCCAAATCTTTGGCATCTTTTGCACTGTAATATGTCTAGCTTTTTGTATGGTGCTTCAAATGTAACTTTTACAAAATTAACTCTATTAATTTTAAATATGTCTTTGTTGTTTTGTTTGGGCTCAAGATCTATGTAGAACAAGGGTAACGGTTGTTTTGTGTTTTTATGTTTTACATTAGTGATATGCCGTATTTCATGCCCAAGTTCGAAAAGCTCTTTTTTAATAAGATCTGTATCTTCTGATGAGTGTAAACCACGTAATACTACTCTATAGGCTCTTTCGCTCTTAAGTTTGTATGTGTAATGACTGACATTGTTCTCTATAAAGTTAGCTCTTATTTTTTTATATGTTTCTATGTCGCCAGGCATTATTTTAACTATGTGTCCTGACCTCAGAGTTGTCATAGTATATTTATTGTTGTTTGCAATTGAGGAGAGGAGTGCTTTTAATTTTGTTATGTCAATGACTCCCGTGACAAATATGGGTTCTGGCTTTGGTGGTTTAGGCTCCTTAGGTTGTAGGTTGGGTTCATCGTTACTTACAGACTCTAAGATCTGAAATCTGTTTTCTGTTGTTACTGCATATGTTGTTTTATTTACTTTACTATTTTTCTTCGTAAATTCAGGACTAGATTCTGCTTTTCTTTTTATAGGCACTTGGTCGTTTTGCCACGTTTGATTTATTTTAGTTTGTTCATCATTCTTTTCAGATATATTAGTTTGTACATCCACGTCATCGTTTGGACTGGTTTGTTTTGGAGCTTCAATTGGTAAAGTTCCAAGTGAATTGCTCCTTGCGCGTGCAAATATGCTGTTCTGTAGAAGTTGTTGTGTCATTTTTGGTTTGTTTAGGTTTGTTTTTTCATTTTTCGTACTCATTTTGTTCCCACGAGAAGGGTCGATATAAAAGGTCACTTGAAGGGTGACGCCCATTCCTCCAAGAAGGCCATCTTCAACGACGTTTGCCAGGTACGCCGAGGTTGGCGCTCGGTACTGATCTCCCACCAGTCATGCATTCCATTGGCACGTATCCCACCGTGGAATTGGGGTTATTATTTTAAAGAGATTTTCTTCCTCTTAGCCCGGGCAATTAAGCCAAGACTCCCGATCGCTGAACTGCGGTTGCGGGCGTGGGTATTCATTTCCTAACACCCACTGTTAACTAGCTGGTTAGGCCAGGCCGGGTTATTTGACCGCCGCCCGATGCTCGGCGTTGTGGTTCGTTTAGCACCACCCGGGGAGCACGTGTAGGGTCTTCTTCAGGTTATCTTCCTACGGACGCGAACCACTCCACCCCCCTGTTACCTCATTTCCTTTCTTTTCATACTTTATTTTAACTTAATATGGGAATCTCATATTAATACCACAAATTACCCCAAGTTTGTATTAATCTAATACAAAACACTAAAGTCAGAAAATCTCGCTAATAAAATCTTTCTAAAAGTCTGTGTTAGTCATGTTCGGGGTAAGCATTTGTATGCAATATACCTACTTATTAATTTCTATCTGAATGGCCAAATTTATTTAATCGATAACAAAGGGGTGCATCACTAAACAATGCTGTTATGCAAAACAGAAGGTAGCGAACATATCAGATCGGGGACCGCGTTGAGCGTGGCCACAATTATTTACGAACAAAATAATTATAAATTACTGAATTGTTCATTGGACTACCTAAACAGGGTACGTAGATGACATTCTGAGTGGGTGTAATGATTATAAATTGGTTTTGAATTGGCTTTGGACGAAGTGGTTTTGTATCAATGCTTTGTTTACTTTAATACCAAACAAATTTGAATACTAATGCATTCAAAACTTATTTAACTTTTTGAAATAGTCTTGAATAATTTTTATTTATATTTTATGTAGATTTAAAAAAGTACTTGAATTAGTAACTATTTCCTTTTTCAAGTGTAACTCAACAAATGCATAGAAACAATTTTTTTTCTAAACAAAAAAATACTGATATACCTAAATAATATGACTCATTATAGAACAGACATTTTATTTTAGTATTTCTAAAAACGTGTAAATCATAGTCTAAAATGCAGAATACAGACAGAATGCAAAAAGCATTTATTTTGCTCAATCCAAATATTTTACAAACAAACTTTGACGCACAGCCTTGATTATTTTTGTCATATCTAAAAACAAAAAAAGAAAGTAAGGAAGGAAAAGAAAAAATAAGACATCTTTTTATGATCGTTCATGCGACTAATTTGTCAAAAGGCTCGAAACTTTATCAGATAGAAAAGATTTACTTTCACATTAATACTTACGTACACACATCCGTGGCTTCTTCCGCGTAGATGTCGGTTCTCATGCTAACGTAGCGGATACTATTTGTACTATGTGTAACCTATCGGCACACCAGTCTATGTAATATTTCCTTCAAAACTCTATAGATAGGTAGTTTTAGCGTAACGTAATACTACCTACCTACTCACTGATTTACACAAATACATACACATACACACACCACACACACGCACGCATACATACACACACACACACACACACACACACTCACACACACACACACACACACACACACACCACACATACACACACACACCACACCACACACACACACACACACACACACACACACACACACACGCACACATCACACTCGTGCACACACATATATAATACAATACATAGCACACATGCACACACACTCACACACAACCAATCACAAAACTCGGCTGCCATAATGGGCTCTTTATTTGTAAACATTTCAATAGTTTTAGTCGAAAACTTTTGACTAAAGTAGCCAAACTTTAAACTGATATTTGCGTGCACCCACGTCTTATGGTCAGTATTATATTTTTGAATTTTCACGGTGATCGACCGCCATGATACCATCGATTTTACCTTTAACACGCACCGACTCACTTAATTCAAGATTTACTACCGCATCATATTTTGATAAGTATTTTTAATTTGAATAAATTATTATTTAAGGGTGTTATCGCATAATGGAGCCTTGTAATCAGTACCGCGCTTTCGTTTTGTCACGGGGTCGACTGTAAACTAACTTTAACTTGAAATATAATTGTTAATTTATGTGGAAATGTACATGTGTTTACTTTTTAGTAATAATTTTACATACGTCCTTTCATGCTCAAGGTTTGATTAAATTAAGGTGGTTTAATAGGTCAGTAATACCAATAAACAGCCTCGTTGGTCTATCAGTATACGCCTGCCGATGAAGAGCATCCGACCCAGGATTGAGTTGAGTTTTTCTGGTTATAGAAATACTTAACAACAGTTCGGAGTATGGAAGTTTGTGGTCTTAACACCCGTGCCTCAGAGAGCATCTAAAGCCGTCGGTCCTGTGTCAGATCTTTCCCCGGTCATATCGGATAGCCGTCCTCATCGCATTGTGAGAATAAAAGAACAGAGAGAGCATCACACGCTTGTGTACCTACTATAATATCTCCTGCATAGTTGGCTGGTCTTCGTTGGGCAAATACCTTTTGTACATCTCGACCATAGTGATAACATGCTCTTGTTATAGTGTATGAGAATAATCCTTTTTTTATATATTTAAAACTACCAAAGTGACTCTACTCTGCCTGATGGAAAGCATGTGTAGAATCCAGAAGTAGGATCCTCGATACTCATTGTGAGTGCATACAATACACCATGACCCGCACCATAGCGGCATGGTGGTTTCTCTCGGCCTACGGAGGCGAATGATGCAGAAACATCTCACTAATACACACACGTCACACACCAACGAAAGACGAAAGCAAGAATGCTGTCATTGTAATTGGTGTGTGACATGACGGTAGTATAGCGGTATAGCCCCGATCGAACCGGCCTCTAAACAAGCGTGACTCTAATACCCCCTCACACGCCCACTATTGCAACACATGAACACACAAAGTAAATTTTTGAGACACTCAGAAGAAACTGTATTACGATCAAGCTATATTAGTAATAACAAATTTACCCAACAACAGTACGCTATTGTTGAACCATAATGTAACTTCTACCACAGTCCCACATCACTTCCTAACTACGTTTATAGCTCTAGAACTCGATAAAGATGTCACAGCCCTTAATAAGCAACCACGAACGATTATTCCCCGAGATTACCATGTTTACGCGTCAAAACAAAAATTATTTATGTTCCGTATAAATTGTGAGCGACATTTTTCAGTTATAAAATCACGACTTTTATATATGTAACTGTAACTTTACGACTTTTGAGCTCATATTGCCATGGCCGTTTATAGTTCTTAGTAAGATTTTAAGATAAGTATTATATAAAAATCCTATGCTTATAATGAAATCGAAGATGTTTATAATGTTTATTAAAACGCGATTAAGAATCTTTAGGAATAAAATTATATTATGGCATACAATATTAAGCCGCCTTTTTAAATAGGGCATTCGTGAAAGTAAGGCTTGCAGCAATGCCTTAGTTTTTCGTATCATTACTCTAGAAATAGGTAAAATCAAAGCATTTTCTTTCCATTAAATGTCGAAACTGTAACTGTCTGTGTTTTTTTTATGAATTAGCTGGTTATGACGCTGTGGTCTGCTATTGGAAAATTGTTTTTTTTAATGCCAAGGAAAGGTTATGTTTTTCGTGCTTATCTTGTAGGTATGTGTACCCATTACCCTAGAGTAAAACTCGTTCCATCCAATATGGGTGCCGAATATTGAAACTTGAGTTACTAGGTATTTCTTATTTTTACGCAGTCGGGTTTTTGATCTATATATATGATATGTATCCTGTCTGTAGCCCTAGAGAGCTCTTATTCTCCGCGCATATTGCTTTCCTTTCCTTTTGGGTATACTCTCAACTATTCCTATCAAATGCCCTAAGTGCCTGCTAAACCAAATTTCAAATGACATATATTTAAATAGAAAAGCTTCTCAGATTCGAGCTCCTGTCTAAGCATTCAAAATAACAGGCGTGAATAGGTTTATGCTTCCTTTTTTTGTTTATGTTACATGTAAGATCAATCTTAATGACGAATGCGTTCAGATTTAAATTAATGTGTGTTTTTCATATTGTTACAGAATATTGAAAGCCGGAATGCCGCATACAGGTAAATGTATCGAGTTCATTCTATTAGCAGCTTTAGTTTGGGATAGACGAGAACACATTAAGATAGCTGGGTAAAGGGTTCGTATATAACATCAACCCATAACGTCCCACTGCTGGGCTCAGGTCTTCTTTCATGAGAGGGTTTAAGGCCACGAGTGCGAGTTGGAAACTGGCAAGACTACGTTGTAATTACGTAGTCTTGCTGTTAGATGTTTTTGAAGCCGCCTGAAGGCCTTCAACTAATCTTCACGACTGTTATCCTAAGATAACAATCGGGACTGACTGTTTAACGTGACTTTCGAATAACGGAGACGGTCATGGTATCATGCTACTAATGGTCACCCATTCAGGTACTGATTGCGCCGTCGTTGCTGACTCTGAGTGTTTCTAATCACCTCGTACTTCCTAGCAATAGTGAAATAAAGCTATGGAACATTGACTTCCTTAAGCTATTGCTAGTAGTTCCCAATCTTTTCGTGTATCTCGTTTTTTGGTTTCAACATGATCTCAGTGTCCTCATCTTTAATTTACAATATTATGGTTGTAACTGCAAATATTTAACGCACGTAAATTAACAACTATAAATTTCAATTAAGAGCCAAACTATTTCTAGAAACTTTTAAAACCGTATCAAAAAGAATTTTTTTTTGATTTTAAAACCATCTTTATCAATTCCGTATCTCTTAAACAGAAAGTACATTTTTAAATTATTATTTTTTATCAAGACAAAATTTCGGGCCCATCTCATCTTAAGACATTCATCATAAGGTTTTTATCATAAAATTTATATCCACGAATTACATTTCTACCCATAATGTATGCTTATACAGTTAACCTACCGCAGTATCACCGGCCCACCAAAGACAAAAATGACAGCACTATCTCATAAAAAATTCACGATACACTCTAATACCCACGAACAGCAAATCCCGGTAACCAAAATACGAGTAATCTTACCTGTTATCACAGATACTGCATACTAAGTAAGTACGTCTATATATCAGAGTACGGCAACTGGTAGCTAATGACGGTTGGACCCCAATGCTCAGATCTTAATTAACTCAACGTTTAACATTAAAGAAACCGATGAGAAGGCAGTGTTATCGCGAGGCAGGAATTTACCTCACGCATTGAAATCATAAGCGTTTCAAAGAACCCCGGGAATAGAGGTGCCATTGTTTTCATTTTATACGGATAGTCCTTTAAATATTTTCTCCACCATTCAATTTTCACCTGTAAATTTGACAGTGCGATCTTTAAACTTGATATTTTCTTATAATTTTGATATTTATTATGAGAAATTGGTAGTATATATATTTGAAATTAAAATATTTAAAAATTAGGACAAGAATTGAATCATTAATGAAAATGAATTTAACATTATTTATAATCAAGAAAACCATGGCAGTCAGAAATTACTTAAGTACCTACCTTTCGAGACGGCAGAAATGGTAGAAACGAGAACATCAAATATTTTATATTAAATAAACAATCACCGTTAGTCACCAACTACTAATTAACAAAAACGATCTATTTAATAAATTAACCAGAGAAAAAATAATTCCTTAACTATTCCAGTGCCATTAATAATATTCCATCCGTGAAGGAGTCATAACTTTGTCAAAATAAACCACTACGAAGAGAATAGATATGATATGATATGAGAATAGGTTTTGTCAAGAATTGGTGGCAATGAATTTTGACAGTTATAAAACCGTATACATAATGAAACATTTTACGACTCTGTCACACACTGTTAATGTTTACATTACGCTCCGTTTATGTTTTATTTATGGGAACTTTTTATAGTTTTCCCTATCATCAAGTATTTTAGCTACAACTATTACTACACACTGACAAAAAGTTTGTATGTTATGATTTATGGGATAAATAAAAACAGAAATATCGTTTCATAATAGTTTTGAGTGATTATTGGTATAATAACAATAAAACCGCATTCACAATCAAGTTTAAGATTGAGAAAAAAAACTTACGAGAATTTAAAAATAAAAGTTGACAAAACCAACTAGAACAATATATACGCACAACCTACCACAATACATAATAACCCCTGTGCACCTACTAAACAAGATTTCTACCAAAACTCAACTTAAGCCCACCGATTTACAAAAATGTTTAAAGTTTGTACAATAAATGCAGGAACAAATTATATATGTACTAGAAAGCTAATTAAATTAAGTCATTAGCATAGAGACACATTTCAACACTTCGTAGAATGGTACCTACTCATTGCGTAACCCAACAATAAAACGGGACAGTCTCAAAGAAACGCCGAACGTATGAACCCTGGTACCATACTACCGTCCTCAACCATTAACGGTAATTAAGAAAATCGAGAGTCAAATCTCGTATCGAGATAAAATCGGATCCGTATCGAGTCAGCCCACCCGCATCAACACTCACTCGGTCCTAATACATTATACATGCCTCGCTCACATTAGTTCCTTATTAACATCTGCCAGCACCGTATTCAACGTCCACAATGTCACCCACATTTTTGACTAACATTATCAACCTTATTCCATTGAAATACAGAGTTGAGGAATAATTAAAGTCACTGATTATTAGCAATAAAATATCATTTTCATGATACATATCTCATATACAGCAATAATTTCTTCTAAACGTGATGATATCGGAGCATATAGGAATGATTTGTATTTTTTTGAAGAACACACACGAAGTTTCCGGTTTTACAATTTGAATACAAACAACTTATAATATCATGTAATAATTCTATAATTAACAGTCATACTGTATGTTGTTGGAAACTCATTGGAAAGTGGAAAAAATAGGTTTTGTTTTTAAGAAATTTGTTTCTCGACGGAGACGGAGTAAAATTTACGATCGTGTGATATATGATTAGACATTATATAAAAATAATGTCGTGTCGTTATTTTGTATTAGCTTCTACATATAAGATATGAAGAGTTATGGTGTTGTGACGCTTTTTAAATTTTTTTTCTATATTTATAATCACATATTTTTTTTTTTTTTTGAGATTCTGCCGAGTCTCCTGACTGGTTACAGACTGAGAAAAGTCTTAAGGAACTCAGCCAGACTTGTTTTGTATGGGCATTATTTCTTTCCAAAAAAATTTTTATTTTTTATTTTTGCAATACAATTTTTTTACTCTGTAATTTGATGACGAGTTGTTCGCTCAGATGATCATAAATAATTATGTTTTCACTAAGATATATACTATACGGCATAAACTGAGTTATTTTGTTAAAAGTTATAATTCAAAAAACTACTACTCAATTATGGAATGAAAATGAAATTAAAAATTTTAATTATTATCTCGTAATATAAATTTGAAAGTTCTAGTTCGATATCCGACACCTACACGCTATCGGACAGATCTATCGGCTTGAGATGTGACGTTTGTAGATGAGGAAGAGACAAGTCGACGCGATTGACGCCAAATTGCCTTATCGAGTAGGCATGGGCGGTCTTCATCGAGAGGAAGGCTTAGTGTGGCTACGCCCATTTGATTCAACACCTATATTATTTTAATTTCGTCAATAAATCTTTATAATACCAGTTCTTTAGGCTTAAAAGACTGTGTTTATTGATAAAATATCGCCTTGCCATAACAGGTTTTATTTGCTAAATAATATAGGTAGGTATAGGCAAAACCTCAGGTAGAAGAATGTTTTAGTGAACACAAAGTTTGGTTGCGTTTGACATTGTTTTGTCAAAAACTAGTATAAAACTACATAACCTTGAGCACAGCAAAGTCGATTATCAATCGGTTTTGTGTGATTTACTTGCACCTATTTGAGCCTTAACACTATCAGTCTGTTAAAGTCTTACTAGACTGAAACTTAAAATTAGCAATTTGTTTATAAAATTCATGCCTGAGATGGGTGATAGAATCTTCACAATAAATATTTATGGTATGAATGTGTGTGGAAGTGTCGATGAGGTCGTTCACGGCGTTCACATTTTCCGACGAGCATGGATGCAGCGATTGATGAATGTGGATGAAGTCAAAGAAGTGGGTGAGGAAAGTAGTAAGCGGAGATCAATTATCTCTGCCTACCCCTCTCAGAAATAGGGATAACGGTATGTAAGTAAATATGAAAGTTGATATCTCATTTCTGCTTGAACTATTAAAAGTGCCATCTAATAATTGTTGTAATAAATTAGCTATAACCGTTTAGTTTGATTACACTGAAATGAATATTTTAGTTAAATAGTTATAAAATAATACAGTTTGAATATATTAACATAATATTACACATATGTATTTCCTAATATATTTAACTAGTATTGCTAGCGTGCCTAATATAGGATAGTTACCATTACGCTTAGATCAATAGGAACCAAGTATGTCTGAAAAGAGATGCAAGCAAAGTTGACTGAGTAAATTAGTATATTATATATATTTTCAACATGTAAAGCTATGTTTGTCCTATAGACACTATTAAATGTCAAAGAATAAGTTTGTTAGAAGAAATATTCATAAAATATCTATAATTTCGTTATTAAATATGACATTTTAAATATTTCCGTTTATTTAGTTCCTTTTCTATTAATAAATTGATTATTTTTGAACATAATAGCTATACCTTAAATTATTAATAATCTACATATATATTTAGCAAATGACTTTTTGAAATCGTAATCGATTGATTATATATTGATTTATTGGCATTTAAATAAGTCAAATTGCTGTATTTAAATTTAATGAACTTAAACTTTATCTGAAATTGAGAGTTTAATAATCAGTTTAGTTGCAAAAGCTGCATCCCATTTAGTTCAAGTTCTAAAATGACACTATTATTACAAGAGCTATATTTTAAGAACTAAAGCAGTAACTGTGCAGTAATAGCTGTAAACGTTTTGTATTCACAAGTCATTGTACTGTGTTGTGTACTAAAGAATAATTTGTCTATGTGTTGAATCTTTTTCGTGTTATCGTTTAATTTTTTTTACGTGACCGTAATTGATATCTTATCCATGTTAATTCCAACCACATAAATCCGGTCTAAATCAAATGAATCTATACATCACATTCGATTTTCTAGTTCGATGTTTACAACTCTGTTACAATTTTATATCATAAACTTTATTTCTTTTTATTATTGTTCATTAATTATTGCTTAAAACTTGTCTGCTAGATCATAAAGATGTTTATCAGGGTATTAACGGTAGATATGTAGATGCAGTGTTGATGTAGTTCATTGTAAATAGCTTTCCGTTAACTATAGAAGCTTTAACTAGTCCACGAAGCTCTAAGTCATCTGAGCAGTACTAAAACCTTGTAGAGTACATTCGAATGTATCTCTTTCTTAGCCATTATTATTCCCAAGATCATTTAGGGTCGATTACTAGCTACCATTTTTACCTGAATATCTGTTTTTCGACGGAGCTACTCCACAAACTTGAGGGCGAACTGATATCGAAGGTTGTACTAGATGTCAATATATTTGAGGGCTATAACGATTGCCATCATAGATGTTCATGACAACCGGAACCGACGGCTTAACGTGCTCTCCGAGACACGGACGTGAAACCCCGCCAAACTTACAGACTCCTGTTATTGCAAAACAAACTGTTATACCTTATATGAGACAATACTTTGTATTTGTAATTGTAGTTGTGAGTATAGAAGTTCTGTGTCCATTTCTTGTAAATTTGTAAGGTCTCTAAGGCCACGCACAGGAATATTCCTAATACGGTCGATGTCTTCAAAAAATAAATAACAATACAAGTCATTTAAAAAATAATTATTATGTATTTCTTTTATAATAATAACAAGAAATAGTATGGTGGTGACGTTTGATAATATACATTCTGTTAGTATTTAATTTATTACACGTATGAGTCCTAAATCTTAATTTGAATTAACGTTCGTCAGTTTCAAACATTTCCAATTTAAATGGAGTCATGTACGGACACCACATCTCTTCAACCTGTCGGCGTTGTTCACTTGATTGATCCTCAGGAACACCTGAAGGAGACCCCCTTTTCCACGCCCTGGGTTTCAGGAACCGAAAGTCGACCCAACTTATACCATTCTTAACCCATGCAGTTACATACTGCGACCCTGAAATAGTATTTAGGTCAATAAATAAAGTGTTCATTTGTAAATTCATTGACCACTTTTCACTACAAGTAGGCATGCATATGACAGTATATAAGGTACTTACATCAAAAAAATTTCTTAAAAAGTTGGCTGTCTGTATGTCTGTCTGTTGTGGGTAATATCGCTGGGTGCAGCTAATTTTTTTATACATTTTAATATACATTATAACTGTCGGAGACCGCCTCAACCAGGACCTAAAGAAAAGTTGCTTCTCACTGCACTCATTTTTTCTGGGGATTCCCTCCTCCATACTGAGGAATGACTCTTTGAGTTATAAGGTATTCTTACTGCTAAGGTATTGGCAGTCATTCAGCAACAACATCGCTTCATTCATCTGCTGATACATCCCTATCGCTTAGAAAAAGATAATTTATGTTACAAAATCCAGTTCCTCCATATAATTTTAAGGATTATTTTGTCATTTCAACGAATTCATCATTAGTGTAAAAATATCAGCGAAGACAGTTATGAAAAATTAATTTCAGCCAGAACTACAGTCCAACAGGTGACGCTATAAAAACCCTTCGAATAATTTGCTCAACACAACAATTAGAAAGTAATGACTTTTGAACATACGAACAATTACAACAAAAAGAACAAAGTCTTACTGTCGAAATTATCCAGGATATCGGGACGGAGAGTGCCCACGGTGAAGAACTTTATTTTTTTGACAGCTGCAGAATACTCCTCACAGCGACACCGGTCCATAATGACATTTATTAATAGCACCAAATAATATGTATGTACTGTATTTTGTTGTGATTGGCACTTGTAAAATGAGATGGATATTATTATGTAACAATTTGTTTATATTTTAAACAGATTAAAACTGTCAAGCGCATTGAGTTTCAGTATCGATATATTTTTGTTTATGGTCAGGAGGAAAACGTCAGAATGAAAAAAGTTTTTTTTAAATAAAGGTATTATAGACGGTTTAACTTTATACGATACAGGTACAATTAAGAATTTTAATAGTAATTTATTATTATTGTAAGTATGAGGTAGAATAAGTTGATCTAGTGGTTAGCGTATGTGACTGCAGGTCAAGAGGTTTCGGGTTCGATTCCCGGGTTGGAAAAGTGTTGGTCCGTTTCTCTCACAACAAATTCTTAATATCAGCCCGGAGTATTGAGGTTAGGCGGTGTTCACGCTCGTGTTTCGAAGCTCGTTAAGCCGTTGGTCCCGGTTGCCATGAACATTTATGGTATTCGTTATGAGAAAGTCAGCACGTTCAAATATATTGACAACTAGTTTAATTTTTGAATTCAGGACGCCCTCAGGGTTACGGAGGTCGAATCCGTATTCCTTCATTCCGTGGAAAATGGATTTTCAGATAAAACCGTTTGAATTAGTAGCTGATTCCAAATTAAATTTAGAATAATCAATTATTCAATAAAATAGTAAAGGACATGATAGACGGATTGCTAACAGCAAAGTGTTCTTTGTGTCCGTTTCATGTATGTTTGTAAAGTCCCCCGCGACACAGGAATTTATATTTCTAATGCGGGAGTTGTCTTAAAAAAAAAAAAAAAAAAAAAAAAAAAATATATAGAAATTCAAAAGGTTTTATGTACATCTTATGTAGAAGCCCATAGAACCTTGACTGTGTTTCACCGTCAATTAAAAAATACAATTTATATCTATTATAGAAATTAATTAAGCATTATGGTTTATAACTTAAGCGCTTCTTTGTAAAATAAATTGAAGTTTATAATTTTATGTATGAATGCAAGAGTAGAAACCTATTACACGGTTATTTTTAAGACATTTGAAAAACCAGACGCATCAAAAAGCTTTTACTAGTAAAGCTATAGTTATCTTATAATCCCACATTTTCTAATCTTGACTCCACCTATGGTGTTGTGGTTTGATCAATCATTTCGCCGATTTATACTGCGGTGACTCCATATGGGACAATACTTTGTATTATCCACTAATTTTTGTTCTTAGTCTGGGTTTTCTTTGAGTTCGTTTGTCATAACATTAACATTAGCAGTTTACTATCTAAAGCTGTTGATAATTGATGATGATGGCGCGCATACCCTAGGAAGCCGGAGGTCGATATTTTTTTCATGTTTTTTTAACTGATATTTTTCATTAGCTGTCTTATACTAATATATCAATATCCATTAGTATTTTTGTACGAGATTGTATGCATTAAAGATTATCCTTTGTACTATTATATTAAACTAGCTTTTGCCCGCGATTCCGCCCACATCTATGTCGGTAATCGCAGCAAATAGTAGCATATACCCTTCCTCAAGAATAAAAGGATCTCTAGTGTACATTTTTTGTACAATAAAGAGCAGACACTAGGATCTAACTTAATCTAAAGCAACATGGAACCAGTGAGGTCAGTGTGCACCTCCTTTCTAGATAAACTTCATCAAATTTTATATCCAACAGTTTCGAAGCTCAAACGACAATATAGTCTCAAAGCAATTACGCAAGGCGCCAACCTAGACAGTTTACAACCTAAACAAATTCTTAACCCGTATCTTAAACGACAACCAAATAGCCATCAACGCTAAAAGTATAGAGCGAAAAATCATTGCTTCTGTGCCTAACGTGAGCCAATCGGCGGTGTTGTAAAATCGGTCACAAGATGTGAAACGTGCAATAACTTGAACGATATATTGTCGATATACGAACAAAAAAACGGCAAGTTTTACAGCCAACCGATTGTAAAACTGGGAGCATTAAGCTTATGGCTATCTCGAGACGCATGCACCTCGTATCTTAAATGCGTTCCACGAAATTTACATTGCACTAGTTTTGTTGGCGAGGTTTAACTGGCGAACGAGGATTTTTTGCTGCCGTCAGTGTCGTGACAATCTTCTATTAAAGTTACAAGTGATTTTGTATGTTTATTATGATATGTTGTAACATTATTGCGGCAGAGTACTTGCAATTTATCAGTTGACACTATCACTATCAAATCATTTATAGAAGAAGGAAAGCGCAGCATATTTATTCTCGAATTATGCGTAATTTTTAGTTTCCTGTTTTTTTTTTTTTAATAACTATGTTTTAATTCAGGCAGCACTTCTTTTCATAGTCTACTACAGAACATAGGCCTCTGCTTAGAATGAACGTGATGAGCCTAGTGTATCACGCTTAACAGAGGGGTTGGAATACAGTGTATGTCAACTTTTCCTTATCTTTACAGGGTTATTGTTCTGGACTGCGGAGATCGTTATGCGATCTCCGTTTTTCGTAAGCGCAAGCCTGACAGGTGAAACCATCTGACACCCTACCAGAAGCAGGCAAGGGTGGCGACGCGAGTGCTACGAAGTGCGCGCGTAGGGACAGTAATGGAACATGGGGGTTCCCAAATAGAAGAGACTGTCTACAAGTCATATGTGGCCCAAGGTACGTCGGGGTTCCAAGAACTTCCTTTCAAGGATACACTTGGTTCCTCGGCTTATAGTACCCGAGATGGCGTGCAGTTTAAGTTGGTTCGAGACCGACATAGCCACACATGTTTACATAACAAACGAAACTTTGTTAATATTTTGATAAAAAGATTAGATTGACATCAAATCTCTTTTACCAAAATATTTTATATTAGATGGGTGAATTATCAATTGTATTAATCTACAATGAATACATTATTATATCGGTTTTACATATGGGTAGAAAGCTTATGAAATATCATGTTAAAATTAAATTGAAAATTTCTATAAAAGTTTATCGGGTCAACAGTTCGTGTTACTATAAGAAGTGACTCAGCTCGAAATGAAGTTGTAAGTACATGTTGAGCCTGTCAATGTACTCTTCTACTCTAGATTAGAGGTGGAAGAGATAGGAGCTGCCTCCGGTTTCCTCAGTCCCTTGAAATAAAGGATTGGTTCACCATTGTTTTCTTATGCACCCTGGAATCACTCCGGTCAATCCCTATCGCTCACAAAATTAAACATTTTAGTCAATAAATTACTATCTACTGCCCGCAGCTTCACCCACATCGGTTGGTTTGTGCAATAACGAATAGCCTTCATCAAGAGTCAAAGTACCTCCATCCGAAATTTCATTTAAATCGTAACAGACAGTCAGGGGGTACTTTCAAATTTATATTATTGAATATGTTGTGTCAGATGTTTGTAACGGATTATCCTGATTATCTCTTAGAAGTTTTTTTCATAACCAATCGTATAGCACTCAGGAAAGCAAGTACATATCAGCAACATAATACGGATAGTATAGAGCATGCTCTTACCAATAACATGTCTGATTGCACTTTTAATGATGATTGATGTGAAGATACTATTTGAAATTACTTCTTTACAACAATACTCGATTCTTTTGTAGCTAAAAAATATTCTGCTGTCTCAGCCTCTAATGCTTCTTAAGATATGGGATATGACTGAATTTTATCCTGTATATAACTGTAATGAAATATTTATATTACCTTTAAAATCTAAAACATCCTTCAATCTCACGTCAGATCGAAACCTTTAATATCAATTTTCACACATCGACTGTTGCTTCAGCTACCGGCTATAAAACGGAACTGTAAACTATACAATTAATGTTGGCGGCTGGGTCCGAGACATTGAGGGTTGTAACTGCGCTCGATTGGCGAGAAATGAAAGCTACCGGTATTGTGAGATTAGGCTTAACGCACACCGTGCGCTTAAAACGTTAACCTCCGCACAAGTACAAAGGTGCACTTACACAAATTAATTTGAATTCCTTTGCCACTAATTTATAAAGTACAGAAGTATGATGTTTAATGGAATCGGTATACTTGAGATGTTATAATAAATTATAATTTTGACAAAAATGAACCGACTTCAATGAAAAACTATTCTCACCCATATCGCGACAATTGTGCCTATGATATTTGAGGAGTTCCCTCGATTTCCTTGAGATCCCATCATCAGATCCCGGTATGGTGACGATGGGACCACCTGTAAGCTACACCCATTCCAATGCACAAAGAATTTTTGAAATCGGTTCACAAACGACGAAATTATCGCTTAACATACTTACATAAAAAAAAATAAGATTCCGACGAATTCAGAACCTCCTGCTTTTTTTTGAAGTTGGTTAAAAATGCATTATAAATGACAGAAAGTTGTCTAAAAACTATAAATAGGTAGAACCGCCATCTAAACAGCTATTGGCGCTTGATCTGCAAGTTACACATGATTGATTTGTCACTGCTGTGGCTTTCCTGTCAGTCTCTTCTATGACCTTACCTACCATCATAATCACAGTTGCGCAAATCAATTAGCTCGATTATATGTATTAATCTAATACTGCAAACAAAATTTTTATGAAAGAACATATTTTTTCTACAATTTATACTTGATAATTTTTACATCACGATTCTTAAAACGCCAGTCACAGCAACTTTATGTTCCTATGTGCGTTTGACTTTATATATTTACGATCGCTTTACTAAATGAGATTTTATCTGCGCTTTTTTTTTACTTTTACTTTGGACCATCGCGAAGACCTCACCGATATGAAAAGAAAAACGTATTTTTTTTTATTTTGATTCTTTTATAATACTAAGGAGTTAGAGTTGGGAAGATAAATCATGTTTACTTTGGATACGCTGAATCAATTTTATTGTATTTCTTTAATGTTTTTAATTTTATAAGCGAGCATATATTCTGGGTTACCTAGGTACCTAAGATACTTTTGTGCTAGTCGATTTGAAATCTGTTTCACTAAATACAAGGTATAACAATGAGAGAAAAATATAATAGAGGTATCTTTAAAACGACTGATCGCAAAATTTAGATGACCAATTATGAATTACCAGTTAAAATTATTTGAAACTCATACATACACATATCAAGCTGCCAGTGATCAATGTATACAAGATTAAAACCAAGTGAACCAAGAACGGACCTTTTCGCAGAATTTCTGACATCTATTGACCATGTGGAGACCTTGCACTTTCCAACTTTTTTCCTTTAATGACAACTTACCTACCAAACAAAATTAAAGTTTAATAGTTAGAGATAAAGTCTAGTTTTCTTTGAACCGATATAATCATTACAAGTCGCCGCCTGAAGAAGGAATCGTAAAGCAAGGGAAGTAATTTGCATCCGTGGATCGGACCGCGCGACAACACCCGTGAAATCGCGTATAGGCGGGTGCGGTATCTCACATTAAAGTGAAATGTCATAAACCCAAATTACTGCGGATAAATTAGAACCCTAATTTTATACTCACTAAGGTTGTAAAAGGCTTGGCATCGACGGATTGTTTTATTACTTTATAATGGTCAGTTAAGAGTAGCGGTTACGTCGCTGCCTGGGTTTAAATCAGTCGTCTAGAATGAGTTTTCGTATAAATGTGATTGATTTTTCTCATTAGTGATGTATAGGTCGGGAAGTTGCTTTATTACTAAATTAGTGTGAGAATTCATTATTTATTGCCGGATTATGGACGGATATAGAAGTGTGAAGACCTTTTGGCAAACGTATAATATCTAATTTATGTGTTCATGACAACGACTTCCCTATACAAAATATTATCTGTATTTAAATAGGTATCAGATAGTTTATCGGACTTTTCTCTTTTTTGTTAACTGGTTTTTCTTATGTTATTATTGAAGTGATTTATCGTTTTGAATGAATAAAATGTTTGAGGTATTTTCCCTATTTCTGACAAAAGTTTTTAAGTAAAAATTTTTTGATAATGTACTGAACTCAAATATTACTGTAGTCATTTACAATAACGTTTAACAACTCTACATATTATAAAATGAAATTCTCCTCTGCGTCTGTCTGTCTGTTCGCAATAAACTCAAAAATGCAGTGCAGTTGTCACCGGTTTTAATAAAATTTTGTACCCAGCTAATCTAAAGGCTGAAAAAGGACAAAGGCTACTTTTACGCAGGAGAAAGCGAATAAAATAATAAGTAGAGTTTAACAAACTTTTTTGTAAAAGTCGGTTACAAAAAAACATACAGGTGAAGCTAATATGTAAATAAAAGCGTGTTAAAGACAATGTTATTATACATAAGCAGCTTATTATTTATTAACAGTGTTTTTTTTTTAAATGAAATATTAGTTTATTTGATACGATCGAAACGCGACCATTATTCTAAAAACCAATCTAATAGCAACAACAAAACAATTGGAACTTACCGTTAAAAAATCGTTTACTAAGAAAATAATAAAAACTAACATTCTACAGAAGTTATAAGTACACAAAAATAGATAAAACTTCCCATTATAACCTTAATTAACGACCTGCTCGATAAATTTCAACGACAATATCTTTCATCTACAGCTTTTTTTTTCAAAATGGCGGCTTAGAACAACGGTATCCAAGGTAGTGATACAAATTTGGCAATCAAATAAATATTAGGACGAAATAAGGACAGGTGAAAAGGGGATCTTGTAATTGAGATATAAACGTTGTTTTTGATTAACTGCAAGTTGCAGGTTTTATTGCTTGTTGTTCGTTCATGTGAATTTATGGTGGTTAAGTCATTTATGTTAATAACGAAAAGGCGCGGGTTGATTTGAACTCAAACGTCAGAAGCTTTACTCGTGTTTAGACAACTTCTGTATCTTAGCTCAATAAATAAATAAATGTTACACACAACGCCATCTAGTCTCCAACTAAGCAGAGCTTGTATTATCGGTACTAGAACACTGATATAAATACATAAATATACTTTTTTTAGGGTTCCGTAGCCAAATGGCAAAAAACGGAACCCTTATAGATTCGTCAAGTCTGTCTGTCTATCTGTCTGTCTGTCTGTCTGTCTGTCTGTCTGTCTGTCTGTCTGTCTGTCTGTCTGTCTGTCTGTCTGTCCGTCCGTATGTCACAGCCAATTATTTCCGAAACTATAAGAGCTATAATGTTGAAATTTGGTCAGTCGATGTATTCTGTGAACCGCATTAAGATTTTTACATAAAAATAGAAAAAAAACAATACATTTTGGGGGTCCCCATACTTGGAACTGAAACTCAAAAATTTTTTTTTCATCAAACCCTTCATGGGCGAGTCCGACTCGCACTTGGCCGCTTTTTTGTAAAGACATATAATATGCATATACTCGTACAATGAAAACATGCAAACTCCGAAACAAATTTTTGCGTAACACAAGCATTTAGTACGACCGAGAATCGAACCCGAAACCTCAAGCACAGCAGTCGCATACGCTCCCACTGCGCCACCGAGGCAGTCTCCTTTTTTAACTAAATCTATTCAAACAAATCAAATTGGAGTGTGTGTATGTTATTACATACAGGTACTTCAATTATTATTATATTATTAATACAATTATATCAAATGAACAGTGTTGTGTCCGTGTGGTGACGGATTAAGAATACAAAGTGTCACCACCCCTATTCATTCCATGGGTGTCGTAAGAGGCGACTAAAGGAACAAAATAAGCAGCTAACATCACTGCCAAGAGAAGGAAAACTTGAAACAAACACTTTACCAACCCGTCTGGCCAGCGTGGTATAGTAGGCCAAAACCTCCTTTCAAGGAGAGGCCTATGTCCAGCAGTGGACTGTTAAAGGCTGTTGTAGTATGTAGTTGTAGAACAGTGTTTAGGTAAATACAAGGTGTATTATACGGTACTTACATCAAAAATGCATATTTTTTTTGTTTATCTGTTTGTTCCGGCTCATTTCTAGAACCGGCTGGATCAATTTCAATAGGACTTACACTGGTAGAAAGCTAATAACCTAAGGAGTAACTAAGGCTATTTTTAGAATAGCTTCGACCCGCGGCATTACTCGCCATTTACAACAGTAGGCGCAACATCACGGGACTTAACTAGTTTAAAACTACAACAACTATATTTTAAGTACAATCGCTGTTTGTATATAACCACTCAACTCAAACACCTTGCATGAGACATAATTTTTCTCTCACTGAAACTTGTTATAAAATGTCAATGAAAAAGGGCAAGTAGGGATTAGCTTGTAGAAAAAAAACTGCCTAACGTAACTCTAATTTGGAAACATTGCTATTGATCAGCCCTGTATTGTAAACACGAAATTGTAAGCCACTTATTTTTTTTATATAATAATAGCAAAAAAATATTTGCCAAAATGTAGGTGTACACTGTATGGTCTTAAAATTGAACAGTCAACAAAGGAAATTAAACTGGACTGGCACTGGTCGACCACTAATATATAATTAATACCGTAACTATATAAAGAACTTAAAATTATTGGTCAGAAAAAGCTCGGTGGCTAAAAAGTACACTTCATATTACTCTATCTTCGTCTTCCTAGCCTTAATCCCAATATTATTTGGAGTCGGCTACTAGTTCAACCGGTTTTTCCTGAATATCAGTTTTTCCACGGAGTGACTGGCATCGGAACTCCGCAACCCTAAGGGAGAACTGAAATAGGAATGTCGAACTAGTTGTCAGTTAATTTGAGGACATTGACTTCCCAATAACGATTGGCATAGATGTTAATTACAACCGGGACCGACGGATTTATGTACGTGCTTCCTTAATATTACACTAATAAAAAAAACTTATAATCAGACCAACATAGAAAAATCTACAAGTAAATTAAACATTATTATCATCAACAATCTTTAATATACTGGTGAGCAAGGATCTCTTCTTAGAAAGGAGGTTTTAGTTTACTTAGCTTGAATGGTCAGACGTCTTGGTATAGGATTGTTTTTAAGATTACCTTCTTTTTGCAGTAATGTTGTCCTGTTTAGTAAGCTCCTTTGGTCGCTTCTTACCATACCCAGGTTATCACACTTAAATAGACAGATATAATATATTTAAAAATCGAATAAGAAAGGAATTATTATAATCATACCATAGTGTAAACAGAAGTCAGGACATAAAACAAAAGAATCCATAAACAAGAAATTCCTTTAGCATGACAACACTAGCTGTCAATCCCGTGCATGTAATAAAGATTATCGTGCGTGTCGTATTACTACCATGGCTGTCAAAGTTCTATTAGACAAGCTTCACGTCTATTAACCATAGAGATTGCGATGACTACCGAAATCTGGTATGTAAGTTTGCACGCCGGCTACTTCAAAAGTAATGTAATAAGTTTTCCCATAGAGCTTCATGGTCGTCTCGGCTGTCAATCTTTGGCTATTAATATACACTATTTTTTTTACAAAGAACGCTTATCCAGGAGTAGGGTCAACATGCTCATTGGCTCATTGTGAGGGTAATCAATGTAGCATGGTGACCCGTACCATGGCGGCTGGGCTAGATAACTCTGCATCATTCTCTCTCTGAGTGATGTAGAATTATTAGGCCTCCGGTCTCACGCTCACCAACGAAATCGACAACAAGCATGCTGTCATTATTAGGATGGTCTCCTGTGTGAGGGTAGTACTGCCCCGGTCTAGCCGACCCATTTGTGCTGAAATCAGCGTGGCTCTATTACCTATTAATATATAATGAGTTAAAAGAATGCGGTGATTGACTGTCAAGTTATCAGTTTCTAGGTTAAAGTGTTGGTGAAAACGTTTTTACCGTCGCTTAAACCTAAAAACTGATAAGGAGCCCCCTGACGTAGGTAGGCCCTAAATTTTAAGATAAATTTAAACACTTAAATGTTCCCTAAAGGTTGGTGAAAACAAAAATATCACTGAGGGTTACATAACTTTCTCTAAGTGGCAGTTGAAATTTAGGGGACTTAAGTGAAAACGGCTATCAGAGTCCTTAGTTACGGATAAGGAATATGGAGTGTCACCTTTACTCTTACCATAGGTGTCGTAAAAGCCGTTTAAGGGAGAAAACTATTCAGAAAAGAGAAAGAAAAATTGACACAAACCCTAAAACTGGCTAGGATGTTATACTAGATCAAAACATCCTTGTCAATGTTAACATCACACATAACTATGATTAATCAAACACTATTTGGTTCAACAATAAAACAGATTATTGATTGCTTACCGTATGATATTAAACATATTTGTTTTAAACATGTTTCCAATTCAGTCTACTACCGTCCACCTCTGAAGGAAGACCTTCCCCAAAGAAGAAAAAAGTAAACCATACATGTTGTAATAGTTAAAGTCCACACTGTCAGATTAGACAAAGCCAGTAACAATAGTGAAATAAATGAAAAAACACTAGACTTTTATTTTGCCGTTAAGAACCTACAACACTATTTCTAGACTTTAAAACTCCTTCATCATCCTATAACACTTAAAAGACGACGCCACGCAAAACCTTTGAGTCCAATATGTTAGGTGGGCCGAGGTATGTCGGGGTCCCAGGGATTTCTTTTCGAGGGTAAACCTGGTTCCTCGGTTTCTAGGATTCTTGATGCGTTCTGTTTAAGGCGGTTCAAGTACTACATAGCCAACAACTTGTGGTATCCGGTGAGATTTCCGCACAGACAAAAAAAAGGTGACCTGAGCCCGTCTGTTCTTTTAAAGGTAGCACTAATGTTATAACTTTCTTCCACAGGCCAAGCCGGTGTAAACCAACTCGGAGGAGTGTTTGTCAATGGACGTCCTCTCCCCGATGTGGTTCGCAAAAGAATCGTTGAACTGGCCATCATGGGGGTTCGACCGTGTGACATTAGCCGGCAACTGCTGGTCTCCCATGGGTGTGTGAGCAAGATACTGACAAGATTCTATGAAACTGGATCGATAAGACCTGGATCAATTGGCGGGAGTAAAACTAAGGTGAGTTTTTTAAGTTAGCAGTTTTACGGCGTTGTATCTTAGAATACCATCTATAAAAAATATATGTCTTCCAACTCGCATGGTAAATAATCTGTATATAGTACGTGAAACAAAAACTTCGTACCCTTTTTTACAAAAATTACCTTGACGGAAGAGTATGAAATTTGGCACATTTAAAGTTTGGAGTGCAGTGAAGAAAGCTAAAAAAAATATAAAATTATAATCGAATTTCGACCAATGGGCTACTGTTACAACTATAGTTATAATCATTATAATATTTCACTTTATCATTTACCAAAAAAATACTGTTCTAAGGTTCTAGCTCTAAGGCTCCTAATAATACTAAGAATCCTAATAATACTAGATTTTCAAATTAATACGAAACAAACCGAAACACATAAGGTTTGTTTTTCTGACCAATCTTATTTGTTGTCTCTTTAAATAATTTACATTTTTCAACTTATCAGTGTATCTTTACTCCATTTAAATTATCTGATTATTCGGAATGGTTGAATTGTGTTTTTCCAAACCTATGTTTAACCATTTTATATCGCAAGAACTTCTGCACGACATTATTTTTAAATGAAACAATAATAATTCCAAAAAGCTTTTCCACTAAAACCTTTTTTAAACACTTTTTATTTAATCTGTGACTTCATTAACCATAGACACAGGTTAACTTCTATCAAACGAAAGTAACGTACTTATTCGGCCTAATTAGTAATATCTATATAAAAAAAATAGAACAGGGGGATCTACTCGGTTAGTTTTGATGTACAACCATGGGTAATTAAATCGCTTCTGTCGTCACGGTCCCATGACAGTCATGCTTTTTGTTACCATTAGTTGTGCTAATTGAACAGGGCAGAGGCAAGAGAAATACGAGTACATTATATAATAAATAAGTTTTGGACAAATATTAGTTTTTAAATAGTTCTTCCAGTTCACTCTTCGTAACTTAGTTAAAGAAGATAAAAGTGAGACACTTAATAAGCTTATTTTTATGTTCAATTTGGTTTAATCATTATCGTAGTAATATGTATGCTTTGTGAATTGAAAAAATACTCAGATATCATGTCAGACTAATTATTCCGTAAGTGTCGTACGAACCGACTTCAGAAGCAAATCACATAGGATGATAGCACTGTAAAGAGATGGAAAAATTAGAACGAACTGGACAGCGTGTTTATGGTACCGAAATACACTTAAATTAGAACAATTAGGCTTGTGTTTACTGTCTGCCCAAGATTTGTTTACTAATGCTATTTAATGATGATTATAATGATTATCACGATAAAGGGTAGCCTATGTCTTGCCCCAAGAATCAAAATGTATCCATGTCAAATTTCATTAAAATCGGTACAAAATTTGAACTGTGATAGGCAGATTTCAATTTGTAATATTAATAGGTAAGAATTTGGAGAAGTTTGTAGAAGACAGGTAGAGCGATGTGCATGTCTTTATTAACCCACTTCAAAAAAAAGGAGGAGGTTCTCAATTCGTTGGATTTTTTTTTTTTTTTTTTTATGTATGTTCAGCGATAATTTCGTCGTTTATGAACTGATTTCAAAAATTATTTTTGCATTGGAATGGACGTAGCTTACAGGTGGTCCTATTCGCACCATATCGAGATCTGATGATGGGATCCCAAGGAAATCGAGGGAACTCCTCAAATATCATAGGCACAATGGTCGCGATTTGGGTACTCGGAATAATTATTCATTGAAGTCGGTTCCTTTTTGTTAAAATTATATCCAATAAAGAAACCCCGGTATGCGTTTGTCGCAAGCATGGGTGCGACAACATTACATTTTGTTCTTATATACAGTCGACTCAATTACTTATTTATTCACTACAGACACTAACCGCTTTATAATACAAAGTTCTCAATACTAATTAGAGCATGTCTCCCCCTTCGGAAGAAAATAGGGACGGCAACAGTTTGCCCCCTCACTGCTTGTCATCTGTTCAATATATAGGTTACTCTCTGCATACGTGAATATATGAAACATTAGTATTAGAAAACTATCTGAGACCCGCCGTGTTACCCGTTTTTCTTTGTAAATCGCTAGTAACGCCAGGAAGCGAAGGTCTATAAAAAGTAGCATAAGTTACTAATTATGTCATCAGCTTTTTGACTGTGAAAGTTCCGTCAAAATCGATCCAGCCATTCAAGAGATTAGCCGGGACAAGTTTTTTTTTTAATTGGTTAGTAAAGTATGTACTTTGATATGCATTTTGTTAAAAATTGTTCATTTGATATCACAAACAGACACTAATTTTATTTATTTTTATAGATTTAGTTGCCCTTATAAATTAATCTAGCTTAAGTTGCTGTAGCGCTTATAGCCTGTGGACTTCGGTAATTGGAAATAATCACCGAAGGTAACCAACGACAGCGCGATCAGTACCTGGATGGGTGACCGTTTGTGGCATGATGTGTTGTGAGCGTTTCCGTGATTCGGAAGTCCGGTAAAATAGTCGTTCCCGGTTTTTGACATAACAGTCATGAAATTTAGTTGGAGGCCTCCAGGTGGCTTAAAACCATCCAACGGTTTTGCCGTTAAGTAGCCATAACGTGTCTTGGTAATAAAGTCCCACTGCATGACTTGGGTCTACTCTCAGGAGAGGGTTAAGGCCATACGTGCCCACGATAGCCGAGTGCGGGCTGAGGACTGGCAAGGTCACGTTGTTGCTACGTAATCTTGCCGTTGGATGTTTTTAAGCCGCCCAAAGGCCTCCAACTAAGCTTCACGACTGTTATCCTATGATAACAATCAGCACCGACGATAGAATCACGGAGTCGCTCATGGTACATTGCCACTAACGATCACCCATCCAGGCACTGACCGTGCTGTCGTTTCTTACTAGGTATTGGTGATAGTTTCTAACCACCTAAGACAACTTGACTATGAGCATCTCGTATATATACTTATCTTATTCATACTGTGTAGTTCTTCTTATCAACCACACCACCCTATCACACCACCCTAGGGTAGTAGTAATAGGGTAGTATGGTTTAGAAAGGTTCAGATGTCCTAATAAAAGCGCAGAGTGGGACTCTGTGACGTTTTCGTCGGTTCAATCCGACACACAGCCCCGCCGCAAATCCCGATGTGATGACGTCCCGATGGGGTTTCCACACGTAAAAAAATAGACTCGTAGAGAATACCTAAGTCCTATATTGTACTTTAGTATGTAAAGTTATTAAATAAATACAAAAACAATTATTAGTTACCTTCCATTAAAAAGGGTTGTGAAAAATAAACATTTTTAAGAATCGTACTGAAATATTTAAGAAATCTCACAAAAATGTTAACCCTTTAGCAAACGTTTAGGGGCAAAAAATGTAAATCAACAGTTGAACTGGCAGATCACGGGTCACGGCGGCAATCACCAGTAATTATAAACTATAAAATTTTACCGAAGCCGGCTTTCGGCTTCTTGAGATGGCCTTTCGATACGGTGTAAGCCACGTGATTGGTACTTCATAGAGGTTCCGTACGCTCGTAAAAAGCTATAATATCCATTTTATCTATGGCATACTTTAACTTTCAATCGCTATTTATATTCGAATATAATAATAATAATAATAATAATCTTTATTGTAACAAAGTGGTTAACATAACCTACCTTTATTTATTTTTACTTAAATTTTTCTTTAAAAAATATTTCAGTGTTTAAACGAAACAATATTATTCATAGAATAATCTGATTTCAATTGCAATGAAAGGTATTTTTTTTAATTACATGTTTTTATTTACCACTGAATATAATTTCCACATAATATTATTAATAGTAAGGTTTTTAAAAATTCCCAGTACCTTATACAAGAAAGGGTCCAACAAATTGATATCTTTATGTTTTTTTTGAGTGAAACTCGTTATCAGTAGTCAGTGTCCCATATACAGATTTCACTCGTTAGATAAAACTAGCTGTTACCGAAAGTAAAATTAAATTTAACAACAAAATCTTAAAAAGCTTTGACTATAAGTCAAATCTATTGATAATATTTTAATACGAGTAGTCATTATCACCCGGGCTATTATTGCATTTGCAATATATTTCATTCAACATACAAACTTACATTAACTGCCAAAACTATTACCCTATTCTTTGCTTCAGTAAAAAATAAAACTTGTCTATGTAAGACTAGTACCGTTCTTTTTTCAAACGTTTTCTCGTTGCCCCTCAATACCCTAGAGTGAAGTCCGGTAAGCGTATTCGACACCGACCTCACTAAATTCGGTACGCCAATAAAACAACCATTTGTTCTTCCACAAACGGACGCCGACATCAAAAAATTGATTACAACAAAATACTTCCAAATCACCGAATACTTTTATTGGCGGTGTTATGGGAACACTTAATTGACTACTAATCAACGTGCTCAATCGTCACGTTCGACTCGATACTTCATCGATATACGTATAATCGAGAATTATATCGATATGACAGTGATCTCATCGAACCGATTGTGAATTATGTAAAACTCGTCTCGTAATTATATTTTTGCGTTTCAACAAATTACTTTATGGTTATATATTGCTATTTTATTTTGTTGATTGAATAAATAATAGCATGGCCTTTTACTGACATTTTCGATTTATTTTCCCGCGGTATTAAGATTTGACCGTATTTTTTTTACTTTCTAAACACAACTTTTCTAATTATTCTCAGTTGTATTCGTCATTTGTATGTAAAATTGATTGTCCTGTCGATTGTGGAAAAAATATGCTTTCACGTTGATTTAGAAATATTAAATTCGTAGATCATGCTAATTACATGGGAAACAAAACATTAAAAACGTTTAGCAAAGGTTAATTAATTAATGAGAATTAAATTATATCGTAAACGGTGCAGTTAGTGTGTGGTGAGAACCAAATACATTTGCGTAAGCGATTATAATCAATGTGCTTTGTATTCATTAGGTGTGTGTTTTATTATTATTTTTTAAAGATCTCATTGAGCCGAATTCTTTTGGTTCATTTAACAAAGGAACGATTCTCTCGTTCTAGGGTACTGAACTACTACCATAAAAATATTCCGAGTTAAGTTCTCATCTTCATCAACAACCCATAACGTTCCACTGCTGGGCTTCAGTCTCCTCTAAGGAAAGGGTTAAAGCCTTACGGCCCCACATTGGCCGCGTGAAGGTTGGGGACTGGCGAGATAGCGTTGTGGTTACGTAATCTTGCCGATGAATTTAAGCAGCCAGAAGGCTTCCAACTAAAACTTTTCCTAGTGACCAGGGAATCAAACCCGAGATCTCTTGATCGGAAGTCGCATACGCAAATCGTTAGAACTACAAGCGGCCGTGTATATGCTATGCTACATTCTGCCCTTACAAACAAATATTAACTAGATCGTAAACGGAGGAAACGTCTTTAGTAAACTATTAAAGGCTATTGGCGACTTACTATTTATATATTTTTAGACCAGCTGAGTCCCGCTGTGTTACCTGCGGATTATTTTATTAATGCCGCGGGGCGAATCTAGTCTAAAACATGACGAAACCATAAATGTTCCGAGTCATGAACTCCGGTACTCTAAAAATAGCCAAGTTATTCATTATTTCATCAGCTATCTATGGGTACAAGTCCTGACAAAATCTGTTCAGGCGTTCAAGTTAAAAAATGCTTTCCTAATGTATGTACCGTAAATATGCATTTAGGAAAGAACCTTTTCATTTGATATTACAAATGGCACTTAAATTTTTATATTCATACTAGCTGAACCGGTGAATTTCGTACCGCCCTAAAAAAATAGGGGTTGATCGTAGAGGGTTGAAACTTAAGGGTTGTATGTATTTTTTAATGCCACATAATAAAAATATATATATCAAAAAAATAAAAAAATAAAAATTGGGGGTGAACACCCCTTATCACTTAGAGGTTTGAAAAATAGATAGTAGCCGATTCTCAGACTTACTGAATATGCATAAAAAAATCATAAGAATCGGTCAAGTCGTTTCGGAGGAGTATGGAAATTAACATTGTGACACGAGAATTTTATATATAAGATGTGTGTAGATACAGATGTGTATAGATAATGGTCGATAGGACCTTTTAAGTCTTTTGGTTACAGAGAGATGCGACGTGATTATCTTTCAAAAATATTATTAAAAATATTTCAGAGGAAAATGAACTCCTGCCTAAAAGGTCTTCCAAATTACCTTAATAACTGTATAGTACGATAACCTCAATCAACACTACATCTAAATCAAAAGTAAAAATGATAAACAATAAAGATTTCTCTGTGAAAAATCGTTTGATTGGTTCCATAGACAATTAGCCCAACCTTCAGCTTCGAAAGGTTAAAACAATATCGTTTAAGGCACCTTGAATTACAGATTGCGTTTAGGATGATACTCAATTATTAACTCTCAGAATATCTTTAATATCTTTATGTATAACTAGCTAAGTCCCACGGTATTGCCCGCAGTTGTTATTACAACAAAAGAGGATAAAAGAGGTGATGTCTCACCCCAGACTTGTGCTTATGGAGGACGAAGATCGTGCTGCGACCTCCAACGCTTGTGCCGTCTGCGGTACCTGCATGCTCTTGTTTAATTGGCTAATATTTGGTTTAGACTACGTGACTGAGTGACATTAGCCAATCAAACAAGAGAATATAGGCGTCAGCGATTGTGAACGAAAAATGTATGTAACTTGTGAACGAAAGGATGCTTCGGAGATCACTTGGATCCCTTATGTACGGTTGGTGTAATAATTATAAGATCTGTAGGAACAAAAACAAAATCATTCAGATTTAGGTAATTAATCATTTAGTAGTGATTTAAACGGTCACCTCGCTTTGTACCGTGCTGAGAGTTACGGGTTCAAAATTATTCCCAAAACAAAATCTACCACAAAACAAAATAAGAATATGCTTAATGCGGAGTTGTTTAAAATAAAAATGGTATGTCTGAGTATATACATTGCTGTAACTATTATATGCGATGAAAAATTAATTGCTGATGTCCTTAATAAAATAGTTTTATGTTCAAGTTATGGTTTACTTTATGCGGTGTTTTGATATTGTTCGCATTCATGGCATGTTACACTATAATAAATTGTTCCCTTATTTAAACACATAGATGTTTTAAATTTCTTTAAAAAAATAAAAAAACATATATTCGGACTATGTCTTGGTACCTCACCTAGTGCCAAACTAATCAGAGCTTGTATTATGGGTACTAGACAACTGATATAAATACAAATATATTGTTTTGTAAATACATACGAGTACACATTATACATTGAAAACAACCAAACTCCGAAACAATTTCTGCGGATTACACAAACATGGTGTCCGACCCGGGGATCGAACCCGAGACCTCAAGCACAGCAGTCGCATACGCTTCCACTAATAAAATTGGCATACGTACGTTACAATATGTTATATCAAATGAATATTTTTTAACTAATGCATTTTAAAGTACACACGATAGTAAAATAACATTTTGTCTGTCAGTCTGTTTGTTCCGGTTCGGATTTTGATGGAACTTTCACTGGCAAAAGGCTGATGACACAAGGAGTAAGTTAAGCTATTTTTTAAATAGCTTCGCTCCACGGCGTTACTCTCGATTTACAATAATAACCGTGTAATAAGTTGTTATATAGGATTACAAAGTTTATTTTGACCACCGATTCGCGGTAAGTGCAATAAACAAAATGCAAAGAACGGTACATGTTCAATGTTGAAATTACACAATAACAATACGAACACCAAACAACCATTAAATTAAACTATACTTGTATACGCAACATCATAAAAATAAACGTGAAACATATAAAAATCGTACACATCAACTAATTTGAGCAATTCAAAGCACTAGTGTGGGAACGCACGATAGCTTACGATATTTTTTTCTAACAAATATTTACCGTTATCGATATTACACCTGTTACGAATAGCGAAAACTCGAGATAAATGCTCGATTATACCGTGTAGCAATTAAAAAAATACGATACGCTTTTTCTAAAATAATTGTTGATCGCTACAGAAGCATAGTTTTGAAGATCTACCGGCCGGTCTTGCTTCCACTTTTAATTAAAATTAAAAGCATTATGGCCCGTTTCCATGCATTCGTTAATGTTAACCGAGGTTGAACACGAAACTTTTACCATCCATAATGGCTGAGATACTAAATGGTAAACAAATGAATCTCTATGAGTTATTTTTTTAATTTGTTGTCTGTGGTTTAGTTTAGAGTTGTATGAAATTATCGTAAAAAGTTTTATATCAATAAATGATGGAACTTTTTATAAATTGGACTAGAATTTTTCACCTGAGTTTTCAGCTACAGCTCTGTTCTATAATAAGTGAGTTTCTTGTTATAATTACGTCAAAATCATTTTTAGCATAGAGCTATTGAGTTTGTTTTTGTGCCGAAAAGCAAAATAACTAGATATATGTAGAAAAAAAAACAATTTTCTCATACAATTTGCTAGAAAACCAATACCTATACGGTGCTGGTACGAATGAAATGAATGTACAAGCTACGAAAAGAAACAAAATCAAATTTTCATTAATCCATCTTGCACATTCTTGCAAATGGACAATGTTGTAAGACGTCCCATATTCTAAGCCTTACAAAGAAAAATCCAATTACATTTAATAATATCACACTACGTTTTATTTAAAGGAACATAGGTATATTTCAGCTACCCTACTTTCGTAATAATCCATCATCGATAATTCAGTATTAATTTCAAAATGTGGTAAATATTCTTTTACTAACTCTTTAAAAGACCCTGAATAACCTGACGCTAACCCTAAGACTGCACTATTATTCGCTATAAATTGTAATTTATTTTTCGTAAGTACATACACATAACATTTTCTTTAACGACTGGCGGCACATACCTATGTGGTAATTCTGATAGTAATCGGTTAAGTAGTTATTCAGTGTATGCGTAATAAATAAACAAATAAATAACTAACTTCAGTATTTATAATGTGTTTTAATGTTTATTTTATTAGTCTAGGACGCACATACCTAATTAAATTCCTTACAAGTGTAAGGGATTTAAGTATGTGGGTATAATAGTAATTTTTGCTTGCGGCTCCGTCCAAGTGTTTATCAGTTTTCGCGGTAAAGAGTAACCTATGTCCTTTCTCTTTAATAAAAGTATCTCTGTTCAAAATTTTATCGAAATCAGAGCAGCGGTTTAACTGTGAAAGCGTACCAGATAGATAGACTAACTTTTGAATTTATTAAATTGATATGGACTGATGACGACGGCATTGTGATGTATTTTAATCCTGGAAGAACCTGCTTCATCAAATATCAGCCTGTTCGAACTGTATGACAGTTTCACAGTAAATCTAAATTCAATCTTTCTTTCGACAATAAACGACAGGAATATTTATGTGTTGCGGGATACTTTATTATTTTCCACATTCAGAATAACGATTTGTGGATCACACAAAGTGTTTTCCTATCACAATACTCAGCGTACAAAGTAGGGAAGTGATCGCATATGCCACTGCGCTATACTGAGTTCAGTACCTTACCTCTACAACAAGAATGTCAATAATAACAAGCAAATTAAATATAAACAGAGAAAGATTCAGATTTAACCGTTCATATGCGATAGGAAAACCAAATCAGTAGGATATCCGAAGATTTGCATACACCGAACAAATCCCTATCTGTTTTACGACCGCGAGTTATGGCCTTTATGATCGATGGCCAGTATTTATGACTAAATGACCGTAATTAGTGGGGCCGAACACCACCGCAGTTTATAGCGGCGGCAGCCGATTGAACAGCGCTTTCACACTGAACTTTTAGTGTTTCACATAATACTGTATTTGTTCTGCTCAGAGATTTGGTGTTTAGCGGTACAATTTAATTGAAACGGCAGAAGCGAGCCGTCCATGATTCTAAATGTATTGAACTGTATCAAATAATTTACGATTTCATAATTGTACATACTATATCTTGAATTGCTGCATCAGCATTGCTTTTAAAGTCTTTTAGAGACTATGAGAACATAGTCTGTAAAAGACTTACGTCACGTTGTTAAATGCTACGATTTCAACATACATTTTTCAGTTAATGAAATCACGTCAATGATATCAAATCAATCGTGTTTGCGCAAAGCGAACGATTTGTTTGACGCTATTAGGCTATGTCAAACTTAAAGGTACGTTGTTTCGTTATTGTGTATTTCGGAGGTTCTTCAAAACAATGCAGAACACACATTGAATAAAAATTTCGTGATCGTAGAAACATAAATAGAATTCTAGGATCACGAAAATTCGATTCAAATTAAATTTGATGAAATAAATAACAATCACGTTTGAATTCAACTTTCATTTGATTTTCTATCATTTTCATTTTCACATTTTAACTGAAAAAATATGTCAAAATTCATAAGTCAAGGGAATTTATTCCATACTAAATAAATATGTTTTATCCTGGAATAGAATGCCAAGAAAATTAACGTAATATTTATTGTTTAAACCGACGTAAAAAACGGAGGAGTTTCTCAATTCGATTCGTACCTATATTTTTTTATGTATGACCACGCTTTGCTTTTTACAGAGTAGTCCGATTTTGATAATTCTTTTTTAGTAAAAAAATGTTTGTAATATGCAGATTTAACAATTAAAGTAAGTTTTACGGAAAGACCAATTAAAATTAAATCAGAGTTACTTTAATAATAACTCCTTGCACTTCTGTATGCTGTATCGCTATTTTCACACCACTTCATCATTGCCGTTTTAAATTACCCTTTAAAATCAGCCCACAATATTACCTTTCTGTACACTTTCCATCAGTTTCTACCATAAAAGCTACGCCCTCGTGGTCAATCGAAGTGTTAGTGCGAAGTTCTCCGTGCATTCATTGTTTATGGCCAATTAGGAGGTTTGCGCAAACTCGAGAGAATTTCGTTATGCTGCAAAGTTTATTGCTTGATATATAAAGCACATGTTCCTACTATCCAGCTGACTTTACGTAACGTACGTTAAATGAATAAATATTTCAGACATATAACACATAACGGCATCTAGCTTCAAACTAAGCAAAACTTGTACTAGGAAAGAAAGATTGATTTGTAGTATTTTTTTGTAAATACAAACATGTTATACATAGAAAACACCCGAACAATGAAACAAATATCTATAGATCATACAAAAATATGGTCCGACTCAAAATTTTAAACCCAAGTCCTCAAGCAGAGCAGTCACATACACTTCTACAGCGCCACATTAATTTTATCCCGAGTCTGGGTGTTTTATATGTCTAATATGTATGCATATATGCATATATATATTTTTTTTGTATTTATATCAGTTGTCTAGTACCCATAATACAAGCTCTGCTTAGTTTGAGACTAGATGTTGTATGTAAGATGTCGGAAATATTTATATATAATAAAAGTGTCATATTATGACACAAGTTATTTTAATTCATTCCGTTTGCACACTCCCAGTATTTTAAGTCACAATCTCACAAGTATTTAAAGAAGCATTTTACAGTGAGAACGAAACATCACAGAACTAAATATTTTTATATCAATTATTCTCATATAAATCTTCACATTAATTAATGCATATCCATTATAACGCGTCATGTATTTTGAAAAGACAATGTTCACAATTATACAAACACAACCCCTCACGAACCAATTAAGTACAATACATCCGATCACCCCTAATATCCGGGGGTTGAGGACACCGTTTATCTTAATAACATGTTAATACAACGTGCGTCGCTATCGGAGGGTTAATTTTTACCTGAATGTGGTTTGTGAACGCTCATTTGTGGTATCTCTATTAGATCTTTACTCGGAAATACGTATGGGAATTGTTTTTTTAATTTGTTTTTTTTTTTACTGAAATATACGTCTTTATGCAATAGATTTACAGCATGTTTTTGCGGCCTATTAATAATTGTTTTAAATCTTTTTAACTTGGTACTAAATTAAACTGGCCGAACAACTTGTTGTTTGGCCAGTTTAATTTAGTAGGGTAAAACTCATCCTTTCTCAAACTCTTCTTTTCGCTTGCTTGTCAGTCTGAATGTGGTAGCATGTCAGTCCACCGCTGTCTACAACAGTACTGACATGTGATCGATATATGATAATAATAAATATTTCGGACATCTTATACACATCGCTATCTAGTCCCAAACTAAGCAGGGCTTGTATTATGGGTACTAGACAATTGATATAAATAATTTTAACAAAAAGGAACCGACTTCAATGAAAAACTATTCCGGGTACCCAAATCGCGACAATTGTGCCTATGATATTTGAGGAGTTCCCTCGATTTCCTTGGGATCCCATCATTAGATCTCGATATGGTGACGATGGGACCACCTGTAAGCTACGCCCATTCCAATGCAAAAATATTTTTTGAAATCGGTTCATAAACGACGAAATTATCGATGAACATACATAAAAAAAAAAAAAAAGATTTCGACGAATTGAGAACCTCCTCCTTTTTTTTGAAGTCGGTTAATACATAAACATACCTACTTTTTTCTTGTAAATACAGAAAACATAGAAAACACCCAAACTCCGAAATAAATATTTGCCTATCACCAGGGGGGTGTCACTCCGCAGTTTAGGTATAGTCAGCCGGCTGCCTGCCGGGTCAGACACGCTGGTCGAACAGACATCGTCAGAACAGTTAAGAGTTACACGATAGAAAGAGACGCAATTGTAGGTAAATATAATCGTAGTGATTCGGCGCCGTGCGAACTGAATTGAACTTAATCTTTTGACACCGAGGGTATCTATAACTTTAATTTACTTTACGGAGTGAGTCTTCTGTACTGGTACTTTTCTGTATTCTGTGCTATCACTCAAACATTTGGTCCGAACCGGGAATCGAACCGGAGACCTCTTGGTCAGTAGCCGCAAACGCTAACTACCACACCAAAAAGGCAGTCTAAAAAAATAAGACTGAAAGATGATTTTTGCTCCCCCGAGCAAAAATTGTCATGCATGATTCCAATAAAAACAAATATTCCAACTTTAAATGCCACGATAACAACAATGACTTATTTAAATCAAATATATTACGATTTAGATACAAATATTGTTTACTTAATAATAATTTATTACAGAAAAAAGATAGTGATCGTCTGATCGCCATGACATGCCAAAGTGACATTAACAACTTTGTCAAACAATATAATGCGGCAACATTAAATATTCATCCCTGGCAACACATTAGTCGTACGTGTTTTAATTGATCTGGCAACACAGTGTTGTTCGGAAAATATTAAACAAGATATTACGTGCTATTTCAATATATTATACAGGAACCATCACTTATCTATCATTAATAATAAATAATAAAAAGACTGTATGCTCACTGTAGTAATTGTCTTTATTATCTTAATCACTGTTAAATGGCGCCAAACATATTGTTATGTAATTTCACGAATGTTCGAGAAAGAAGGAGACAGTTGTGTGTGTAATGTTCTTTTTAGTCTTCATAAAGTAGAATTTACAAACAAACCCAACGAAATAAACAAACCGCAATACGTAACAATACATTATTTTTATTATATTATTCATTTTTATTATTTTAATTATATTATTATTTATTACAAAAAAAAACACTCCCACAACGCAGTCTGTTTGGTCCTAAACTAAACAGACTTTGTACTGCGGTAACGAGACTGATGATGAACACACGGATAATAAACTTTTCTCTTGAAGCAAAATGTGGGCGTTTAATACTTCTGCTTCTACCTTTTCGGCATAATAGGTGTGATAGTGGAGTGGAGGTAATAGAGTCACGCTGATTTCTGGGCCGGCTCGACCGGTGTAGTACTACCCTCACACAGAAGTCTGTGTATGAGACCGGAGGCCCATTCATTCTGCATCATTCTACCGACCACCAGAGGACGGAAGAATGATGCAGAACCATCTGACCAGGCTGCCATGGTATGGGTCACCAAGCTGCATTGCCTACCCTCACAATGAGGATGGGGGCCCCTATTCCTGAATTCGGCTCATGCTTTCCATCAGAGAGAGTGGAGTCACTTTGGTAGGCAAAAAATAAAGTATATGTTAACTCACAAAAAGTGTTCATTTGCTTCTTTACGAACTCTTTCATTAAAACTGAAACGGTATATTTTACTGTACAAAAACGTGACACGATTAGACACATCATCATACCACACCACCACATCACTCTACACCTCATGATATCACACCAAAACAGATCATTGTACCATAACACCATTATGTTATCAAATAATGTAAACAAACCAACCAATAGATCCCAAAACACTAGGAATCCTACTGTGGAGCCATGTATATTTGCTTTAATGAGACATAAAAAAGAATAATAATATAAAAAAAGAAAAGATATTTAAGATTGGGAAAAGTATTAACGGTAAAAATTCCGAAATAGGTATCTCAAACAGTTCCGTTTTGCAAATTTCTACGTAACTCGAATTAGCCATTCATGGAAAGTTCTAACCCTCTAAACATAAATTTTATATCAAATGTAATGTCTTTATTCCAGAATCACATAACATTTAGTATAAGTATTCTTACTTTACGCGTTATATTGTCAAGCAATATCTTCTGATATAAGTCTGTTACTTCTCAAAGCTCCTTATTATCATATTATCTTTTGTTCTATGTAACGATTCAATCACTTACGTCGAAAAATAAAACAATTAATTGAATGAGATATCATTTTACATATTGGTGTTAGATAAAACCAAAACAGTTATCTAATCTGCTTCTGATGTCCACTTTAAGTGACAAGGAAACTGTTTTCGTTATTTGGTATGACAGGGTTTATCTGATGAGATATGTTATTGATAGGTATCCGATATGAGCGGTGAGAGGCGCAACAACATCCTGCCCCGGGGGTGAAACTAGTCACCCCGGGATGTACCTCAGACGTTGAGGTACGGCAGGGGGGACACCAGAAGCTGCTGACGCGATCCTGGTGTTTCTCTCAACTGCCGAGGTAGGCCGCCGCGGGGTTTAGTGGGTTAAGAGTCCCACACACGCCCTTCGTTTACCCCACGAAGGGTATGGTGCGAAAAGCATTCCCCGCGTAAAAAAAAAAAAAAAAAAAAAGGTATCCGATATGAAAAGGACCGAAAAATCTTTTTCATATTGATTAAATAAATAAAAATATTATTATTTTGTCTATCTTTAAGGGTCATAGCCAAGTTGGGCTAAAAAATTACCGAGGGTAGGTAAGCAACGATGACGCAGTCGATGCCTGGATGGGTAACCCTTAGTGGCATGATGCCTTAAGCGTCTCCGTGGTTTGGAGTTGAGGTTAAACTGTCGGTACCGCTTGTTATCATAGGATAACAGTTGTGAAGCTTAGTTGAAGGCCTTCGGGAGACTTTTAACATCACAACATTGCAGCGTTTTCTTGTCTTGTAAACTTTAAAGCCAGGTTTGAATAACTTAAAAGTGTGTTAGCTTTTTATTTGTTTGATAAATAAAATAAAGTCTTCAGTACCATTTTGAGTATCTATTATATATACTACTATAGCGTTAAGAAAAGTGACAAAATCTAAAAAAAAATACCAAAAGTAATAAATCAAAATAATATTTTTGTGTTTTATTCGTTCTCCATTGTTTTAAGTTTAAGCGTTTAGAGCTGTTTTTTAATGTGAACTCTATTTGAACAAAGATAAAAGTCCATAAAAAAAGTAATTTAAAATTGGAATACACTAAAACACTTGGTAATTAGCTCTTCCGCACACAATCGGAGGGCGGATCAAAGGGTAATTTGTAACAATAATGCCACGATTGGTCAAGCGGGTCATGGGACTGAGCACCTGTCAACCGATGTCAAACTATCGCTTCTGTTATCTGTTAAGGCCTTAATCACACGTGTGGAAGTACAGACAGGATACGGGAATCGTTTCAAAATTTAGCTTTTCATTTTGTTTTTTTTTCGTTATGAGTTCACTGTATCCACTTGCCTAAATAACTTACTACAGAAAAAAAAAAGTATGAAATCAAATTTTACGAATTGGATTACTTCGATATTTAGATTTATTACTAATGAAAGGATAAATACTTATATATATTTCTTTATTAAACAAAAAATTCAATAATAGCTAAACTACCTACTCTGAAAATCTAATTGTCTAAAATATGGAGTCTCAGCGTTTTCTTTTTACTTTCTTATTAGTGTTTTATTTTTTAAAGAATACTATGTTTTTTTGATGTGAAACATCTATAGCCGCACGTAAAACAGATTTCTGGCGTGGCGACGCATGCCGTGGCGACGCGTCGCCACGCTATACGATGGTATATATATACAGTCTATATGCAGTAGTGTGTACGGTGTGGCGACGCGTCGCCATGCGCATCGTTATCTTGAAAAAAATCGTAATATTTTATTTTATCATTATGACATATATTATTTAGTTCCTATTACAATATGTTCTTTTCTGCATATTACTTTTACAAAATAATGGCGATGTTTCACATCTGCGGCGTCCCGTGACGGCTCACATTTTTTTTTGCCTTATATAACAATCTGTTTTACCATTTTAAGATTGCTTACGCTTCAACATAATATATCTGATGATATAAATTCAATTCATTCTTCTTTTCTATGATATAAGTGTATTTCCAAGGAAGTAATAACAATGATAGGAAAGAAAGAAGCATAAGAATAAGCATTTCAGGTTTACGCGTTATTTAAAATTCACTAGCATGAGTGTTTTCAAAACCTGTATTTCAAATTAAGTTATTCATTTAAAAGTTATTAAGAATCTACATCACACTCAACCATCATCAATAAAACCTCTTTCTTAACAAATACTAAGTCAATCTCAGATAAATGAAAAAAGAACATCTCTATGTATGGTATTCAAATGTTTAATGTCATAACCAAAGTCTATTGAGAGAAAAATCCAGCGCAATAGCATTGAGTTTGAAAATTATCGTAAAACTCACAACTTTACAGTTATAAATATTATATATTCGCTCTAAAGTCCCTCCTACTCACTGAATAAAGACATCTTACTAATAAATACATGTAGTTTACACAATGTCGGCAATTTCAACCACATGATAAACTGGACATATCAGCTATAATTTCCAATATGTTTTATGAACCAGCTTTACGGTATTAAGAGGCGAGTAATAATATTGACAGGGTAATCCATGGAGCGAACCATAAACTGAATATTATCGCTGCAAATCCTACTTAAGTTGCGAAAATCCGTACGATCTATTCACTACCAATGGATGTGCGAATGTGCGTGTATATGTGTAGCATGTATATAAAAGTATGCGTTTATAAGGGATTGCCAACTCAAAAAATTTAACACAAATTTCGGGTAGGTATTAAAGTAACTATTGTAGAATATTTTTTATCAAACATTCTCATTCAATTGTGAACTGACGGAATGAAAGTCTTGAATAAAAGGTTGATTTACATTTTAATTACATTGATGAAACGAAATAACCTGTTTCATCTATTATTTGCATATTTTTATTCATTTTCCCTGATGACCCTATATAGGGTCCAATTATATTTTTTTAAAGTGATGTTTGAAATTTCACATTTTTTATATTTAGCTTAGAAGCAATGTATTCTTCATTTCTTCATTTGGCAACACCGATTCAGCCCGTAAAAGTGATTTAATGACAACTACTGCACGATTACTTAGATATCATTCGTAATATATCTGATAACAATCCTGAATCAAATCTGGCAACATGATTTTCAGTTTGATAGGAATTTAGATCCCGCAGGAGTTAGATGGTTTGCATATACCAATTCGATTATATTCTTTATGAATAGAATAATTAAATTATCTTAAACTTCTTAATAGGAATTAATGCTGTTCATAACTGTGATTGATTGATGTACCGATCCTAGCCGATTACGAAAACGGCAGAAGTTATTACAGTGAGTACACATAGTGCACAAGTGTGTACACAAACACAGGTGCACTATCTGTTCCCTAATTTTAACAGTCTAATGGAATAGCTATCCGACACGACCGTACAGAGAGCAGGACGGACGGCTTTAGGTGCTCTTCGAGGCATGTTTTTAAGCCGCCCGAAGGTATCTAACCAAGTTTAACGACTGTTATCTAATGAAAACAACCGCGACCGAGTGCTTAACATTTCAGTGACTACCGAATCATGGATGTGCTCAAGCCACTAACAGTTACGCATCCAGGTACTGACCACATGGTAGTTGTTTACCCTCGGCGACTGTTTCTAATTACCTAGGGCAAATTCACTATAAGCACTTCGATGCCCTTCATAAAAAATTGCAAGTAAGTACATTAATGTATCTTCAATGAGTTCAGACTTCGCAGCTATAATCCCTCAAATCACATCAGTTTTAATATGTCGTAAAAAACCTAATTATCAGAGTTCCCTTTAAAAAAAGCAAGGAACATTAAATGGATAATTACAGAACGTTGACTGATGCAATTTGAGCGACCTTGACTGCTTGAAGACAGCTTTAGGGATCACAATAACACTGATAAATGTAAGGTGTTGTTTCGGTGAGACTGGATTTAATTGTTACTTGATTTTTGTTTTCTGTAAGTCTCCATAGAATATTATTTTAGTGATAATTGCAGATGCTTGAGATATAAAAAAAAAAAAAAATCACAGTCGTACAATGTACATAAATATCTACAAAAACACATACACATAACACAACCACACACCTACACAAGTTGATGCATCAAAATTTGTTTTTACAGTAGTTTTTTTTATATGATATGTTTTATTTACTTATTTTTTTTACATATAGCCGCGTTTTTAGGAAAAATAAATAAATACAGGCATTTTTTGCTTGAAAGGAGGGTCCAACAATAATTATACGTTCTTTGTACATTTGTTAACGCAAATAAACTATTTTGAATTTGGAATCTACCTAATTGTATGTATATACTATAGCCTAGGAACAATAACATTTACCTCTGGCGTTATTGGTATCAATACTGTTAGCTGATTAACAACCGGGCTGTAAATAATGCTTAGCTTGGTGATAGTTTTATAGCCATGCCTAATAAATGTAATAATAAATCAGCGTAGAATTTACGTTATACTTGGTTGACAACCTTCAAAGTATTAATAATAAAGAAGGAGTGCAATAAGTACAGAAGAGTAATTACATACTCCTAATTGCCTCGGTAGCGCAGTAGTGGCGTATGTCACTGCTGTGCATTACATTCGGGTTCAATTCCCGGGTCGGCCCAAATGTTTGTGTTATTCGCAAAAACCTTTTTTCGGAGTTTGGGTGTTTTCTATATATATGCATGCATTTACAAAAAAGAAATAATTATGTTTACTTATTTATATCAGTTTTCTAGTACCTATATGTATAATAATACAACGTTCCCTTTTTTCTGAAGTCGGTTAAAAAGTAAGAACTTATAACACTTTGATATAAATTCTGTGCCGTACACGTGTTGAAATGAGTTAAAAGCGGAAACTCTCCACTAGGAATTGCGAGATTTAAATGGGTTCCCACACCGATCGTGGACGGAGTTTTTGTGCTCAGCTCAGCAAAGCATGACACATAGCTTTAGTAGTATGTTAATCAGCTCGTTATAAACATTCTTGACACCTACTGCTTTTGGAATCGATCACCAAGAAAGGATGGCTTTCTTTAAAGGAAATCATCTACTTTATATGTTAGTCTTTTCTTTAATATTGAGGACAAGTGAGCAGGTAGGTCACTGGTCACTCTTTCACATACATAGAAAAGGGCTTTTGGGCACTCAAATCCAGAATCTGTTTTAAAAACAATGAATTTGGGATACCCTGTCAGATCACATACATATTTTGTTTTTTGTTCCAGCTTATTACCATCTCGGTGTCGGGCAGTACGCATCTATCCACATTTTTAAAATAAGCTCTTCATTTAATTTCCACAAAACTCCACTTAACATCTAAAAGTTTTATATGAACCAATATAAAAATAAAAAACATAGGAATTAATTAAAAATTTTGAAGCATAAAAAATAACGCTTCACTGCGTATCACTTCAAACCGGAAATACTGTCATTCCTTTCATCAAAATGGACTGCAGCTTATTGCAAAACCTGTTAATCTCACAATTAATTACATTCGCAACAATATCCTGGCCCATTCATCAAAGGAAAAATACTACCTAATGATTTATAGATTACTTGAACATCACTATCGCAGCTGATAGCTTCTGTCTTTACCTTAATGCAATACCCCCATAATTATCAGAGCTTTAGTTCCTGATAGAATACAAACTTAATGAGTAACGACTGACCCATTTATTACTTGAAAAAAAAAGCTTGTCAACTCCTAGACACCTGGCACATTAAGCGATTATTAACAATCTAGCCTCTTATTAATTTCGAATCAGTGTGCCATTAAAGCAACGGATCTCACGCCCCGGGAAATTATCTTTCACCCGATCAAATGTGGAAAGCCTAATAGAAATCGGTAATAAGAACGACTAATCGTGGTCGGACAGTTACTGGCTCGCGTTGCGGCATCTTGTGCCGGTGTGCAAAAACATTATATTGGATGTGTCAAGGCATGATTGATGTGCGAGAGAGGACAAAAACTGCGTTGAACGGAACACTCCGTGACGGGGCGGAGAATGCGCCAGCGCGGTGCTTCGGTTGCAATGCGTTCGTGATATCATTTGTTCGTGGTTGCGTTTATAACTTGTAAATGATCGAGTATGTCTGTTAATGATGTGTTGGTGTTTTAGGGTGAATGTTTGTGCATATATTTTTGCATTATACATTGTTTGAACTTGTGAGTATAGTCAAACGCATCTTATTTTTGTATTTTGCATTGTGTATTAATATTAATGTACTCCAAGTGGCAAAATGGTAATTTGAATTACTTTTTCGAGTGGGAAGGAATTACGATAGTTTTTAACCATTGAAATAAATAAAATTGAATTGTCTATCTACAAATACTACATCTAATAAATAGTTATAAATTTAATGTATATAAAAGTATAGTATAGTGTATATACCTCGTATATACCTTAAATTTTTTGTCTGTTCTCTCTCTGTCTTATCATCATCATCAACAACCTTCAAGAGTCCACTGCTGGACATAGGCCTCTCCTTAGAAAGTAGATTTTGGCCTACTATACCACGCTGGCCAGACGGGTTGGTATAGGGTTTGTTTCAAATTTTCCTTCTCTTTGCATTGATATTGTCTTGCGTAGTTTATCCTTTAGTCGCATTTTACGACACCCGCGGGATGAATAGGGGTGGTGATACTCTGTATTCTTAATCCTTTACCACACGGATGTGTAACTCTCTCTGTCTGGTCCAGCCAATCTCTCGAACGGCTGGACCGATTTTGACGGGACTTTCACTTGTAGTATGATGACAAAAGGAGTAACCTAAGCACATTCTATTAGACTAGGTTCACTCCGCGACGTTACGTTTGCAACAATAACGCGGGAAACACCGCGGGACTCAGCTTGTGAATTCATAAAAACTGTGTTGTTTCGATATTCATCGTGAAACAAAAACGTATTCGGTGTAAGTGGCTACCTCGAATGCGTCTTTTGTTTTTATCTTTCCGTCACAAATAATTCTTATTGTTGTATTGTTTTATATGCTGTGGTTTACTTCCAAATGGTTTTTGTTAATAATCCTTATTCTGAACAATTTATGAGTGAATGAAAAGGAAATTAGTCATTCCGCATAATTAATCGTCACACGTTATCCGGATATCTGATATCCGGAAAATCAATTACAACAGTACCTAAGGACTACCTGCCCCCTAGAAAAGTTGCAATCGTTTTTCGTTCTGCCATGGCTGACACCTCTATTCTCTTATTTGATTGGCTAATGTCACTCAGTCACGTGATCAAATCAAGATATTAGCCAATCAAACTGCATAACGCTTGTAACTTGGCAAGGGGGACTGCTTTTATACTTGTGTTGTGAACTTATAACTTAGAATTGACTAGATACTTTATGATGCTGGGTAAGAGAAGACTATTGTTCATACTATAACTGCAGCAATCCATACTAAAATCCATACTCTAAATTCGAACTTTATCTGTCTGTTACGCTTTAATGGCTAACTACTGCATTGATTTAAATGAAATTTTGGCATAAAAATACTTTGATTCTTGAAGAAATACATGAGCTATTCATTACCGTGATAACCACATACATAATTCTGCATCATTCAACTGGCCTTAGGAGGCCGAGAATGATGCAAAATTTTCTGACCAGCCCGCCATGGTATGGGTCGCCATGCTGCATTGCCTACACTCACAGTGAGGATGGTGGCCCCTACTCTTGGATTCTACTCATGCTTTCCATCAGGCATAGTAGAGTCACTTTGTTAGGCTTGCATAAAAAAAAGTGGAGCAAGTATTTTTATCATAGCGAAGCTGTTTTGAATTCTGTCAATTTGAAAGTTACATATTAGTCATAGATAAATCACTTTTTTTATATATTTAGCCTACCAAAGTGACTCTACTCTGCTTAATGTAAAGCAGAATCCAAGACTAACCGACTTCAAAAAGGTGGAGGTTCTCAACTTGATTTGTTTTTTTTACACATAAGAAATATTAGCAAGTTTAAAATACACACATACATTAAATTGCGCTTAGTTGTAAAACCAAGTGTATTTTACGCGAAGTTGATCATTAGCGTGTAGCCATTAAATATCACATTTCCTGTTGTAGCTGCAACATTATGGATGTATGAAGGAAGACGTGTGCCTTTTCCTTATATCGTATATCATTTACACTATTAGTTGTGTTTTACTTTTTAGAGTTCCGAACCCAAAGAGTTACAACTGGACCTTGCAAATAAGAATCCGCTGTCCATCTATCTGTCACCAGCAAACGTTTTTCGTTTTCTATTCTATTCTCGATTCTATTTCTCTATTCTCTTATTTCATTGGCTAATATATTGTTTTGATCACGTGACTAATTGACATTAACCAGTGAAAAATAAGAATAGAGTATAGAATAGAAAACAAAAAACATTTGCAACTTACCTATGGGGCTGGCTGTATCTTATGAATATGCCGTGATAGCTAGGCAGTTGAAATTTTCTCTTGTTTCATTGGCTAATATATTGTTTTGATCACGTGACTAATTGACATTAACCAGTGAAAAATAAGAATAGAGTATAGAATAGAAAACAAAAAACATTTGCAACTTGCCTAGGGGGCTTGCTGTATCTTATAAACCGTGATAACATGCAGTTGAAAATATCATGAATGATGTATTTCTGAGGGGCTCTCATTAAACAAATGTGATTTTCTGTGTCATATTTGCTAACTGCAACTCGTAGACCCTTGAAATGCATAGATAATATTACGGAACCGTTCCTGCGCGGGTTCGACTCGCACTTAGCCGATTTTATGCTACAATTTCTTTTTGATTTTGTTAGTTAAGTTCCTCCAAGCCTTATACTCAAAGTAGGTTCAGGTTGTCTTTAAGCAAATTTTTTCCGAAACTATAAGAGCTATACTGTTGAAACTTGGTCAGTAAATGTATTCTGTGAACCGCTTTAATATTTTTACACAAAAATAGAAAAAAAGCAATAAATTTTGGGGGTCCTCATACTTAGAACTGAAACTCAAAAATTTTTTTTTCATCAAAACCATCTATGGATAGGTCTTCAAAAATGATATTGAGGTTTCTAATATCATTTTTTTCTAAACTGAATAGTTTGTTCGAGAGACACTTCCAAAGTGGTAAAATGTTGGTCCCCCCCCCCCTGTAACTTCTAAAATAAGAGAGTGATAAAACTAAAAAAATATGTAATGTACATTACCATGCAAACTTCCAACGAAAATCGGTTTGAACGAGATCTAGTAAGTAGTTTTTTTTTTAATACGTCGTAAATCATAAATCGCAATTTACATTTCTTTCAATCAAAACAGTATTATTAAAACATTTATGAAAGTTACAACGAACTACAAAAACTTTTATATGATGCTACGGAACCCTTCATGAACCCTCAAAGTAGGTTCAGGTTGTCTTTAAGCCCAATACAATACGATTGCTCTTCGAGTGATCATTTTGCCATTATACCTCCGCAACCTAAGTAGCAGGCGATATCGAGCTATTGAGCACGGCAAGCCGTCGGTAATCGAAGTTCTGTAGAAAGAGGTGTTTTTTTTTACAGATTTAACCTATAACCACTACAGATGTTAGTATGGCAACAACATTGCAAAGAGAAGGAAAATTTGAAACAATCCCTATACTGATCCTTCTAGCCATCGTGGTATGGTATGCAATAACCTCCTTTTTTATAAAAAGCGGCCAAGTGCGAGTCGGACTCGCCCATGAAGGGTTCCGTACCAGCAAGTACATCAAATAAAAGTTCTTGTAGTTCGTTGTAACTTTCATCGATGTTTTTATACTAGTGTATTGATTGGATGAAAGGTATATTGCGTGTTACGATTTATGACGTATAAAAAAAAACTACTCACTAGATCTGGTTCAAACCAATTTTCGTTGGTAGTTTACATGGTAATGTACAACATATATTTTTTTTAGTTCTATCACTCTCTTACTTTAGAAGTTAGAGGGGGGGGGACACACATTTTTCCACTTTGGAAGTGTCTCTCGCGCAAACTATTCAGTTTAGAAAAAAATTATATTAGAAACCTCAACATCATTTTTGAAGACCTATCCATAGATACCCCACACGTATAGGTTTGATGAAAAAAAAAATTTTGAGTTTCAGTTCCAAGTATGGGGACCCCCAAAATGTATTGTTTTTTTTATATAAAAATCTTAATGCGGTTCACAGAATACATCGACTGACCAAATTTCAACAGTATAGCTCTTATAGTTTCGGAAATAATTGGCTGTGACATACGGACGGACAGACAGACAGACAGACAGACAGACTTGACGAATCTATAAGGGTTCCGTTTTTTGCCATTTGGCTACGGAACCCTAAAAACGTATATATCCAGGGGCGTAAAAACCTTTGAAGTAAAGCTTTAATTTAAGTCAAGCCTTGTCAAAATATTCGTACTTTTTGAAAGCTGGCAACTTCTTTTTATACTTTTTTATAATAATTGCATCAATTTCCGGAACACCTACATCTGTTGAATCGAATCAATAAGTTCGACAATTATCTAAATTCGGACCAAAATCCATTATACCATAATTCGTGGCTTTTTTTAATGTGACTTCCACGCATGTGGTTTTAAAAAATAATTATAGCACTTTTAAGTAGCCTGTCAAAGTTAATGAGTAAATAGTAGGTTTGAAAGTAGAGGTGTGGCAAAGAGCTTGGTTGAATGCAAGGCGTCAATTTTGGTCGGTAACCGATTATTACGCCATTATAAGCTCAATCGATATTCCTATTGAACGGATGATTTTATGCCGAATGCACATGTGTTTAAACTTTAGGAACACATTTAAATTTTTTTATTACATTAAGGTGTTAAGTCCATTCGGTCTATTACATATTGTGTAAAAATATTTTTTTATCGAATAATTTGTAAAAAACACTAAACCTTTTTATTCACATTTACTATTAGATACTACTAAATGGTACAAAATTCTAATATACAATTTTTTCGTATTTGGGTAAAAAAATTACTTCATTGTACAAAATTCCCTAACTAGGTGAAAGGTATTTCAATGGAAAGGCTGGACCGATTATAACTGAACTTTGGATGTAAGGAGTAATATAAGCTATTTTTTAGATTAGCTTCACCTCGCGATCGTTGGAACACCACGGAACTCAATTACTATCAAACTAATAAAGAACAGCAGAATGAACAGTTCTTACAACTAAATTTTAATTATACTCCTTCTTCTTCCTAGCCGTATTCCCAATATTATTTGGGGTCGGCTACTAGTTCAACGGGTTTTACCCTGAATATCAATTTTTGCACGGAGCGACTAGCATCGGACCTCCGCAACCCAAAATTTTAATTATACATATAATTGAATTTGAAATCTACTAGATTATTGTTATTATATGAGCATTATGTATGAAAGTGAAAGGAAGAAACACAGCAAATATAATGAAAATAATTATTATTCGAAATCTGCTAAAAGCATTTTTTGTAACACCGAATCGCATAGCAAATTATAGGGTAGCTCTATCGTGTGTACGATTAAAAATGACGATCTATAACATGGTTCTGTCATAATATTATGAGTGGTATGTAACTATGATTTTAAATTGTGTGACCTATGGGTAAAAAATCTGTGGTTTGACTTTAGAACTTTTGACTGAAATGAATTCTAGTAAATGCTGTTAATCTATATAAATAAGTAAAATCGAAGTGTCTGTCTGTAATATCAAATGAACAATTTTTGTATGAAATCCATATGAAAGTATATCAAAAACTCAATTTTATAATATACACTGAATATCTAGTGAACGAGTAGAAATTCTCTGTGAATAAATTTTAATGATAACATGAGAAAACTAATTATTTAGTCATTTTAAACAAATATTCTCTAATGTCTGTTTTTAACACATTTGTAACGGAGACAAATGTTAATGGACATAATTAATGCACTGATTAGGTACTTATGTATACAATTCAGATTAATACAGTATAATATAAGTAATTATAACCTTAACAAAAGGATACACAGGCCAAACGCAATCGCCAGCGGCACTAAGAATTCGTCCTTTATATCGCGTAATAGAGTTTCTGAAGGACTCCAATAACTATAAAAAAACAGTGTTCTAAAGACCTTATCACACTTATCGTTCATATACAAACATAACTACCGGACTTTATTAGTGTAGGAATTTTCATTACACCTATATCGACTATTCGACTATCAGCCAAATGAAACTCCGTGAGAACGATCAGCTGTGAACAGTAATGATTCTTAGTACGATGGCTTTGCTCATTAGTCGATAGTTGAGTGTTCGATATATCTGATTCGACTACCGGTAGTCTATCGCGTTTAATCTTTGCACTAGCGTCAAGCGTGAGAGGCCCGCCGTGTTTATTAAACGATGCCTATCTATGTTTTTTGTAATTTTTCCGCTGTTTTTTTATTGAATGTGGTGCTTTGGCGATTACTTCATATACCTATATAGGATTTGTCGTATAATAAAAACGTACAGATTAAGTATGGTGTGGGTAGTAATCCACATACGATAATCTTGAAAGTAGTGCTTGCAATATTTGAAAATACGTACTTGTATAAAATTATATTTATCTACATATTGTTAGGGATTTATAGATACGCCTTAACTATTAGTTTTTGAATAGAATGTAAGTGGACTAAAATATAGTTTATACTACACCTGATCGGAGCAGTAGTCAATATTCCCTGAAAATGAAAAGAGAAAGTTAGTCTTTTCCTTGACCTAAATAAGCGGGAGGAAAAAATTTATGAATTTTCATTTCTTATGTGTTATCTTATCTATGGCGCGCGCCTGCCCAAAGAGTTTTCATATAATTTAAATACGGAATCTCCGTGCCACTGACATCCTTTTGTGTAGAATAAAAAAAAACAAAAGAAGCGCGAAATATTTATAAATATTATGTCAAATTCTAAGCTAAATTGTGTGTTACGTGGTGTCTTACGTTTTGATTTTATTTTATAAATATTTTAAATGTTCCTCACAGGTGTAGTATAAAGCACTGTGTAGCACTCGAGTGAAAGTCCCATTCCTACCTCGGGAGTATTGTGGCCCTAGGCTGCGCCTTCGGGCCACAAACTGCTCCCTCGCTAGTAATCGGTTCCTTTCCTCCCTCGGTGAACAATGTACTATTTTCTATCTAAGAGTCTGCAAAATTAATTCTAATCTGCCTGATGGAAAGCATGAGCCGAATTCAAGGGTCTACTGAATCATTGGGCCTCCGGTCACTCACACTTAACGAAACACAATGCAACAGCACGAATGTTGTCAATTTAGGATAAGGTTCTGTGAGAGGATAACACCGCTCCTGTCAAACCGGTCCGTTCGTACTGAAATCAGCGCAGCTCTACTACCTTAGAAAGTAGTAGTATACTACCTATTAGGCATACCTACAGTATCTAAGATTGAATCTCAAAATCTCTATTTTTTATATTCAGGACAACAAACAATTACGCAATAATAAATTACAGCTTTTTTTATTTAACATGCTATGTTAAGCATGAGTTGAATCCAAAAGTTAGTGAGAATGTAGGCAGTTTATGGCGGCCTAATGAGATGCCTTTTCACGCCCCGCTTAAAGGACACGGGATCATACTAGGAGTTCCAGTTTTTCATAGCTCGATACTAGAAGGAAGATCCGAACCGCTTAGTTCTGGTGCGTATTTGCTTTGTACGCAATGTCTGATTTGTTATATTAATCACGCAACCAGCACCATTATCCACAGATAATATTACACAGTAGGCGCTTAATGTTAATGTACTAGTGAGCTTAAAAAATAATAGAGATAACAAAAATGGTAATAAACAGAGCATCAATAAAAAAAAGAGAGAGAGAAATGTTTTTAAATATTATGTTAAAAAAAAATCGCTCTTATCATTAATGTTTATAAAGTAAAAACATAAAACATTACAATCCTGCCATCGTATAAAAGTCGTTTTGAGGAAAGTAGATGCTGCTTCCAATTTCCAATCCATTTTATTTAAAGCTAGCTTAGTCCCGTTGTTGTGCCTATTCAATAACCGCGAGAAATGCTCCTGCTTTACTCCAAAGCATCAGCTATTTTTATGTGAAAATCCTGTTAAATCGGTCTAACCATTTCAAAGGTCAGTTGGAACAAACAGACAGACAGACAATATTTTTTGTGACCTACCTATGGCATATAATGTCATATGCATTTAATGTAAGGCTGATAAGTAACCCACTTATTTTAAATTAATTTATACAAATATTTGCAACTCTTACACTGTGTTTATATTAGGTACCTATCCTTAATGAAATACAAAGAAAAAACTTTAGTCTAAAACACATTCCGCAACATTCCACAAGTGATTCAGAATTCACTGGAATTCTTTAGCTTTCGATTATGGAATGCTCACTATGGGTGGTCTTTAAGATGGCGCCATTCATCAAAACAATTACATATAGACAAATCTTTCTCAAATAGGTATATAAATATTATTCATACCTAAAATTATAAACTCGAATGTAACTCTGTCTTACTGTTTGTCTGTTAGGTACGTTTTCACGGTTAAACCGCTGCACTAATTTTAAAAAATTGACATGGAAATACTTTGGTTCTTTGAAAAGGACATAGGCTAATGTTTTCCGGCTATAACCGAGATAGATGCAGGGATTTAGTGATCCAAACTGTTAAACCAGAGATCTGGTTTCGATTCCCACCTAGTTCTGAGTTTAATTTATCGCTCACGTGGCTTCACAAAGCTGTATGCTTTGATTATAAACATGTATATAATCAAAGGCTGTATGTTGGTTATTATCGTAAAAAGTAACCTATGTGCTTCCTCACAAATTAAACTGTCTGCGTGCCTGATTTCATTAAAATCGTTTAGCCGTGAATGCTTAACAAATATACAGTTACTTTCAAATTTGTAATATTAGAAGAAGAATAAGTAAATCTCGCGCTGAATTAAAGGCATTCTTGTTGGGGAGGGTAGATAGAAGTAGTAATACTTAGCCGATATATAACTAATGAGCGGCGACTTACTAGTCACCGATAAACCCCTGACGGGTTTTTGTGATTAGGGCTGAGAAGATGCAAATGTAAAAGAAATGTTTTGAATAAATAAATGAAAAAAAAAAAGTAAGGGTATGTGTATTTAGGAATACATCATCATCAATCATCATCAACAGCCTTTAACAGTCCACTGCTGGACATAGGCCTCTCCTTTGAAAGGAGGTTTTGGCCTACTATACCACGCTGGCCAGACGGGTTGGTAAAGGGTTTGTTTCAAGTTTTCCTTCTCTTGGCAGTGATGTTAGCTGCTTATTTTGTTCCTTTAGTCGCCTCTTACGACACCCATGGAATGAATAGGAGTGGTGACACCTTGTATTCTTAATCCGTCACCACACGGACAATTTAATTTAGGAATACATAAGTAGATTATGTTTATATAGAGTTTGGTTATTTATCAGTAGCCTAAGTTACTCCTGATATCATCAGCTATCCGCCACGTCACGATATAATCGGATCAGCCGTTCCAGAGATTAAGTGGAACAAACAGATAGACAGACAAACAAAAAAGTAAAAAATTATATATTTTGCTATAAGTACTGTTTTCCGTGTGGTGACGGATTAAGAATACAAAGTGTCACCACCCCGACTAAAGGAACAAATTAAGCAGCTAACATCACTGCCAAGAGAAGGTAAACTTGAAACAAACCCTTTACCAACCCGTCTGGCCAGCGTGGTATATAGTAGGCCAAAACCTCCATTCAAAGGAGAGGCGTGTTCAATCGAATGTTGTGTATTATGTTGACGACACGCTCGATAGATGGCGGTGTGCCTTTCGGGTGTGTCGCGGTGTTAAGAGACTCCGTTAGTGTATGACTTTCCGAACAAATTTATCAATTTTTGTACTCGCATCAAACGGTTGTTTTATTTAACTTGAGTCAATAGTGCTCGGAAGCTAACAGCCCTAATAAGGCGTATGTCCAGCAGTGCACTGTTAAAGGCTGTTGATGATAAGTACTGTTTATCCTTTCATATACATTTAATGATAAGCTGTTAATTTGACATTACAGACACTTGAAATACTTGAATATTATTTATTTGTATAAATATAGATATATAGATAAGATGTCAGACCTTTGAATAGTCCTCGATTATGAGTATAAATGGTATAAATCGTGGAATATTAAGTTAAAACCTACAAACATATAGTTATAGGTCTCGTTTAATAACCACGGCTGTCGCAAAACATCTGACTTTCACAGTATAAACCTTATAAACGATGGTGTTTCCAAGTAGCGTTGTATTAGCGCGGCTCGATGTTATTACAGCGCCATTATAAACCCCTGCCGCTTCCTACTGTGTTACTTCATAACTGTGCCTCATGTTATATCTTACCGTGATGTCTACATAAATGGAATGATGCTGAGAGTTATAACTTGACTGCCTTGTTGGTCTAGTGGTTAGCGCATGCGGTTCGATTCCCAGGTCGGAAAATATTTGTGTGATCCACAAATATTTGTTTCGGAGTCTGAGTGTTTTCTATGTATAATATGTATGTATTTACAAAACAAAAAGTATATTTATGTATTTATATCAGTTGTTTAGTACCCATAATACAAGCTCTGCTTAGTTTGCGACTACATGTCGTTGTGTGTTCTTACACAATATTCTCCGTTTTACTATAAATATTTCTTTAGAAAAATAACAATATCTCTTCTTTACAGCAAGTTGCAACGCCAACAGTCGTGAAGAAGATCCTTCGTCTAAAACAAGAGAACCCCGGTATGTTCGCGTGGGAGATTCGCGAGCGACTGCTCAGTGCAAGAGTGTGTGAACCTCACTCAATACCCTCCGTGTCTTCAGTTAATAGAATCCTCAGGAACAGTGGATTGGCGTGGAGTGATGATGACACCAGGAACGGCCATGGTACGTATTTCTTATTATACGTATGAATTCTACTCTTTCTTCCCACTGCCAATAGCAATTATGTACCTAAGAGGTATACAACCTTAAGCGGCTAAAGTTAAATTTTACAGGACAGGCAAAAATGCGCATAGTGAAATTTTGAATGTAATTTTGAGAAAGTTAGAGCAGAGTAATTAAATTAGCTGTATTTTTCATAATAAATAGAGGGAAGTATCATGAATTACACATAATTACGATAAATCTATCTATTATCTGACATTATTTGAGATCATAATATATACCCTGGTAATATTTGTATTTCTCTTCTGTAAATATTTGTGTATTGTATATCTTTTTTCATAGGCGACGTAGGGCTTAATGCTTTATACCATTATGTAGAACTGGTTCTTTGGATTTTAATGGTATAATAAAAGTAATTTTGACAAAATGTGGTGGACAAAAAAGCATTAGTCTTCAAACTCAGTTAAATTTTCTGTAAGTACTGGTAAATATCAACAAATAAACATTAAATCAATATTTATATCAAAACCAGTTAACACCTGTTAATGCGATTAAGTTTATCGAGAACCACTACACACGTCGACTTAAATTGTCGTTAGTCAAAACATCAAATTCAAATAAACAACACGAGTTGCCAGCTTCAAAAACAAACTGAATCATTAACTAATTAATGACATATTTAATGGACGGGCGGGCATAAATTGTCGCCACCTACTGCGACAGGTGTCAGGAAAGTAGTGATAAAATATGTTTATTTTTTATTTAATTATACGTAAATAATTGGATATAAGAGTCATTAAATCACAGCTACGTAAGAGAAACAGTGGCAATGTTAGGCGCATTTCATGGTGACATTTGACAGTTTTTGTGCCGTGTAATGAAAATATGTGGTTTCCGTAGACCATAATGTAAAATTAAGTTGTTTTAATTGCTTCACACACGAGTATAAGGTATATGTAGGCTTTTAAGAAATGCAGGCTGTTCCTGTGCCCCTGAATAGCGAAGTACAAATAACTCCCAACTTGTGAATTCCGTAATTTAGGTACAAAAAGTAGAAAATCAGTAAACTTTGTAAAAAGTAGTAATTTTTTTAAGGAAAAGTTGTTACTGTTTCAAAGACCCCCGAAGTTTTATGTAGCATGTAACTATTTAAATTTATTACTAAGTACAGAGTTTGTATGTGTGTTTTATGTAGCTATAGTTTTATTTAATTATGAGTTTAAAATAAAATGATTACAGTCAGTCTTTTCTCATTTATTTTTACCTATGTTCATACGAGTATATTATGATTAGGTAGTTTCTTTGCGGCATATTTCGAGGTTTGAATCGGTAATAACATATGTATATGTATGTTTTTTATGAAACAGTGTAATATATAATATTTTAATTACGTAATTGTTAGGAAAAAAAACCAAATATGAATGTAAAATTTATTATCAATAAGACCTACGCTAATAAAACCCTAAGTAATCGAGAAGGGAATGTTTGCCGTACACGTGTAATTATGGTGGTTACAGATATAGTCTTATTAAAATTTTAGTACCTAAGTTCTAGTTAACATTTTTGCACATAGATCATAGCCATTTCTGTCAATTTTCTGTCTCGAAAGTTTTCCTAGACTTTTTCAATTACACCACTTTACGTAATAACTACGATCTCCTTGTTTCAGAAGCTTACCACCAACAAGATTTACCACCAAACATGATGGATTATATGTCACTGAAGTCATCACTACCCCCAACACCTCTACCACCGCAACAAAGCCCTCCATACTTCGCTCACTCAGCTATCAGGGTCCCACCACCTCAAAATATAGACCACACACAACTCTATGACAGAAGAATTGCAACATCCTGGCTTTTAGCCAACCAAGTTCAAGCACAAGGCCTGCTAAAACCCTACCCAATAAATCCTTGGCAAAGAATAATGATGCCGTATCACGATTCGAAAAACTTTTCTCCTTATGCATTGAATTTACACAATGACCTTCTAAATAGAATAAACTCAGATGAAGTGAAGTCGGAAAATTCAGAACATATTTCAGTTGAAGCCAGTGACGATAGCACTGATCGACCAGATGTAGATGAAGAGCAGAAGACAAGTGATAAAGAAAAGAAAAAGAATCCGTATTCAATAGAGGAGTTATTAAAGAAACCGGATAAAATGGTTAATGTGAATCCTATCGGGTTCCAGAATTTTCTCCGACAGCCAAGTGGAAGCATGATAGAAAGTACTCAGAACCTGAGTAATAGAAGTTCTCCAGCTAGCTTCTGTTCAGTTCAGAGCGGAGTTTCAAATGATTGTTTCTCAGAATCAGCCAGTTCTGAAATTAAAGCGGGAAATTAAATTACTGTCAATATATTTATAGTCTAAAGTATTTTGGTATATCGATAATAATTCAGCAGATGATTTTCAATAATGTTCAATTTCACTGGAGAAATGTGTTTTTTAAAACAGACAATAAAAGAAATTTCATAGATATATACGTTCTATTTTAGTCAAAAAGAATAGACATTCTATTTTCATCTTAGAAACTTCAAATTATGTACGTACTTTAGTTTAAGAAAGTGTATAATATTGTAAATAATGTATATTAACTGATTGCCAGGCTTGTAAACTCTCAGAACATAAACATATATCTGTTTGTCATTAAAGCCATGCCGAGTACGTGAAAAACAGTAAGTGACGTTTGAGGTCGCCATCATAAGATTATAGACAAGATAAATATAAAACGTATTGAATTACTATACTTAGAGTCTATGTTTACTTACTTTTAGTAATTATTATTGTAATAAACGCCATATTTTAACATAATATCATGAGTTCCATGTTCATACTATAAATAGATATAGCAATTAATCTTGTAATAATAAGTAAGTTCTGATTAGCCATGTCGTCTTAAATTATTTTGTTGGTATTACATCTAGTATAAAAATAAGTAGAATTATAATATTTTAGGTAAGAAAAGAGAATTTATACAAAAGTGATTGTTCATTTCGGAACTAGTAGATTCAGAGTCGTTGAAATCAGTCTTTAACAATCCACTACTGGACATACGTATTCTATGAAAGGAGAACATTAAATTATTGATTTGGTAACCAAGTTTGAAAGTAATCTGTCCCCCCCTATTGTATCCACTTAAGGGCGAAATTTTCTAAAGCTTATCTTAGTGGGTGCTTACAATACAACAAGCATATGTGGCCAATATTTAACGTCAGTAAGAGCAAGTTCGAGTTAAATAACTTTTAATAGCCTATTGCTAGATATAGGCCTCTGCTTAGAAAGCATCATACCGTTAGTTTTGGCCTACATACCACGCTGATTAGACGGGGTGGTATTGTTTAAATTTACCATCGCATTGCCGTGATGTTTGCTCCCATAAAGTGCGCGTCCATTGGCCCACGCCGGACGCACCGCACGAACGGCACGCAACGGATTTTATTTTGCTTTGTATGATTTCACATAATGCTGCGTCCTCTATCCGCGCCATCCGCACCGAACGCCGAAAATGCCGTTATGAGCAAGGCAAATCCGTTCAATCCGTTGCGTGCCGTGCGTGCGGTGCGTCCGGCGCCGGCCAAAGGACGCGTACCTTTAGTCAACTCTTATCACACTCATATAATTAAAACGGGTGGTGACGCTACGCGTTCTTAATTCCTCACTACACGGACAACACGTAAAATTTTACACTTGTCTTTAAATGAATTCGATATGAGAATTGATAAATAAAACTCCTGAATTAATGAACAATTATTTTAATATAAAATATTTAAGTTAATAAGATTCTGTGATATTGTAGCATAAATGTGTATAAATGATTAGTGTTAAATACGTTCTTAGAAAAAAATAATCATTCCATATAATATTTTTAATGTTGTAGTTTTATTTTATTGTAGTTATATATAGATGCAACTGTAAATAAGGTAATCACGGTAGTTGTTTATTTATGAAATGGCACAATAAACCAAATGCAAATTTATAAATGTCAATTATTTTATCCCAATTACGCTGATGATAATGATGATGACGCTGATGATGATGATGGTTTTATCCCATAATCTAGGTACCTACAGGTGAATGAATCTCAAAAGAATTGCATTGGAATGATAGAAGTTCAATCTAAATAAATATTTAGAAAGAATAATAGGACTTTTTTTACTGCCTTGTTGGTTCATGCGGCTGCTGATCAAGAGGTCTCGGGTTCGATTCCCGGGTCGGATCAAATATCTGTGTCATCCACAAATATTTATTTCGGAGTCTGGGTGTTTTCTATGTAAAATATGTATGTATTTACAAAAAAAAGTATGTTTATGTATTTGTAATAACTCAAATCCACTGGGCACGTTAGTAGACGTCATATTTCTAATTAACGGTAGACGTGAGTTAGCGGGCGAGGAGAATGTTCTAGTACAATCACTTTATTGTAACTTTCGATCACAAAATATAATTAAGACATTGAATAGCAGCCCATTTAAATAAGAAACTACACCGAACACGTGGTGCTCACACGAGATGATCCACGATAATTATATCCGTCCCACGACCACGTTCCATTTTAAAAGGAACTCACCAACGAATGAACGAACAATAATTATCTAGGGATGGGATAGAATCATTGTCACCCGTGAGCCTTGTCTATGACTTATGATAAGAAAGTAATCTACATAAATCAATCGCGTTATTATTGTTATAAAGTGTCAATGATTTCCATCCCCACGGTCACCGGTCGCACGCGCCAGTGCCCGGTGTTGCGTCAGTGTCTTCAGACACTTAACAGTATTGCCAGCTAAAATAATCGATACTGCGACATATTTATATCAGTTGTTTAGTACAAATAATACAAGCTTTGTTTAATTAGATGATGTTGTGTGTAAGATACCCGAAATATTTTAATGTCCGAAATATTTTTGTACCTATAGGGACTGTTAGAGCCTAACACACAAAATGTATGTTTTAGGTACGTGTACGTAAGTATGCACAAATATAAATATTAAAATTCGTGTGGCAGCACCGATACATGTGGTTTGTCTGCGCATATTAAATTCTATAAAAAAATTATAAACATTGTAAAGTGTTGTAAAATCAAAAAGGACTGTATGTATCTAAGTAAGAACATTACTGTATTTATGTGATATTGTAGGGGACAACTATGGAACTGTGAGATAAGAAAAATAATTAAGTTCCAAATAAATAACGACCCTTGCAAGTGATAAGTGTCTGTATCGCTCGATGTGTGCCTCGAGTTATACATAGCTAAGTTTACAATGCAACTGTGAACAAAGTGATATTGTTTAGCACGATCTAGTTTTTTTAACATTCAATTTTAACATCTAAGATAGACGATAAGAAAAATATTTTAAATTAGCGACACAGTGGCAAGTAGCAGAACTAATCGAAATATATTTATGCCATTGTCTATGGTTGACGGCTTTCGTCGGATAACTTTGACCTTTGATTGCACCGAGAACTGCACTACCATTGCGCTGGCATAACAGAAACAGGATACAGAAAACTGAGAGATAGAAAGAATACATGGCGCTGCATTAAGTGCAAGGCTTCCTCTACAAGAAAGCCTCCACTGTCACCAAGGCTCGAGTTAGACCTGCTGAAAGAGATAAGAGCCATCTCAGTGAAATTAACTCCTCTCGCAAGTCTAAGAGACGAGATAACGGTGTTGCAGACAGAGTTCTCTGACCTAAAATCGTCACTAAGCGACACACATCGAGAGCTAAAAGAATTCAACTCTATGCTAAAAGACATTGGGTGTCGCCTTAGGCAGGCAGAGAACATACAAGAACAGGTAAACTCCTTTCATAATCGTCTTGAGACATTAGAACATGAGTTGCATGTTTGAGACTAGTGGAACAGGATGAACAACGTCGAAATAAAGGGAGTTCCACAAACTAATCATGCGAACTTGTTCGAAGTTGTTGATAAGATTGGTAGCAAAATAAGCTATTCAGTGCCTAAACCCCAGACCAACTTTGTAACCCGAGTACCTACTTGAGAAAAAAACAAATGTAAGCCTATAATATTAAGTTTTTGTAACCGTTATGCAAAAGAAGACTTCATCGCCGCTGCTAGACAAATGAACAAAAACATTTATTAATGACCACCTGACATCGCAAAACAAGCTACTCCTTTCTCGTACAAAAAAACAGCGTTTGAATTGAATTTTCAGTATGTCTGGGTGAAGCATGCAACTATACATGGAACAAAAAACGAAACGTCTCATGTTATTGTGGTGAAGACCGAAACGGACATCGAGAAACTAAAATAAAAATACTACTTGATTTTTTGTTATCTTTAGTGTTGTGATATTTTAATGATATTTGCACTAAGATTTTTTACTATGGCTGATTCAAAGAAAACAATGTTTGAGAATCTTAATCAAAATTGTGCTGATGTCGTATTCCAACTGTATCTGTGTCTGGGCTTGATGCTACCAAGTCAGTTTCTTAAATATTATTACCCAACATTGAACATTTTTTACATTTTTTATTACAAAGTAACCTTATCATTTGTGTCATAGGGTTGAATTTTCAATTTAAATACTTTGTACTTATGACTGTTGGATGTATATCGTCATTATCGATGTCTTTTGTTGTGACTGGTGATGGTTTTCAAAAGCGATTTTTACAATGCTCTGTGCATTGCTGTGCCTATTAGTTTCCTACTGGTTATTGCTGACTACCCACTTTGTACTTCATAATAATTACTTAAACTTACCGTGCAATGACCATTTCTTGTGTTCTTTTACGCATATTATTATAGTTAAAAATGTAATAAGTGACTCTTAAAATCTATTATCAGAACGTTCGCGGTTTACGTACAAAAACTAACAATTCATTCCGTAGTATATGTTTAAGTTCGTATAATGTGATTGTTATTGTCGAGTCCTGGTTGGATGACAGTTTTTATGATAGTGAACTATTTGATAATCGGTTCCTTGTGTGGAGACGCGACCGTGACTATTCGTGGACTTGTAGAGGTGTTTTGATAGCAGTGAAAAAGGAATTAACGGTTGTTCAGAGGAGTAACTGGTGCAGTTCCGCCGAGGATTTGTGGGTGACCGTTGTACTAAGGATTTCAAAGCCCAAGGTAACGTACAACCTACACACTTGTGTTATTTATCTTTGTAAAGAAAATCTGGGTAACTCGTATAAGATGCAATTACATAACTACATGAATAATCTGAATCGATTAATACTTGCACATTAATTAGATAGATTTGTTTTACTCGGTGACTTTAGCTTCGGAGGTGAGGTAGATTGGTTTGCCGACACTAGTGACAGTCCTGAACTGATTCCACAAAATTTAAGTTGTAAATATATCACCGAATTTTTAGATACTTTAGATATTACATGTATTAGATAGTGCAATAACGTAAGGAATGAAACGATAGACTTTTGGACCTCGTTTTTTCTAACGATAACACATTAGTTAGGGAATGTAGTAGCCCTTTGGCTCAACTGATAGATAACCATCATAAGCCTTTAATTATCGAGACCAGCTTCTTAGAAATCCACAAACTACCCGTGAAATTAAACACAAGATGTATATATGCTAGGGGTGATCCCGAAACTATTGCGTTTGAGCTAGACCAAGTTACGTGGACTGAGATACTGTCGAGGGATTTCTATAACAAATTTTATGAATTGAGAAATAAATAAATAAATAAATAAATATTTGGACAACTTACACACAACATCATCTAGTCCCAAAGTAAGCAGAGCTTGTGTTATGGGTACTAAACAACTGATATAAATACATAAACATACTTTTTTTTTGTAAATACATACATATTATACATAGAAAAACACAATGTTCAATGTTTCAATGTTATATTTCAAATATTTGAAACATTTGAAATATAACATTGAAACCAGTCAAGCAGTCATTATATCCACCTTGGTATACTACAGCATTGGTTACAATTTTAAAGGAAAAATACAAATTAGAAATAGAAAAAAGTTGTTTTGATGAATATATGGCTAAAATTGAGACTTCAATTGTAAGTAATCCCAAATAGTTTTGGTCATTACATCATCAACAACCCATAACGTCCCACTGCTGGGCTCAGGTCTCCTCTCAAGAGAGGGTTAAGGCCATACGTCCCCACGCTGGCCGAGTGCGGGTTGGGGACAGGCAAGACACGTTGTGGCTACGTAATCTTGCTGTTGGATGTTTTTAAGCCGCCCGAAGGCCTCCAACTAAGCTTCACGACTGCTATCTTATGATAACAACCGGGACCGACTGCTTAACGTGACCTCCGAATCACGGAAACGCTCATTACATATAATGCCACAAACGGTCACCCATCTAGGTCCGACCGCGCCGTAGTTGCTTACCCTTGGTGATTGTTTCCAATCACCTAAGGCCACTCGGCTATGAGCGCTTCTGGTCATTACATAAAAAGTATAAAATCAGCCGGCACTCTACCAAATATCATGAGCTACCTTGAGAAAATCAGTGATATGGTTGCATCCTTCTTTCAGTGAACTTTTCAACAACCGAATCCTACTGATAGCTTTCAGATATCGGAAAACATTAACACGAACATAGCGAGTATAGGCACTATTGAAATATGTCATCGGCGTGTATTAGGTTTGTTAAAGTCCTTGGATCTCAATAAGGCATGGCCCTGACCACATACCACCTATTTTTATAGTTAAGCTTGCCAATAGTATTTCCGAACCCTTATGTATCCTACACAGAAGATCCATTACAGGAGGAATCGTCCCTCGGATATGGAAATCGGCATTTGTCACTCCAATTTTAAAAAAGGAGATAAGTTAAATGTTGAAAACTACAGACCCATATCAAAATTAAGTCTTTTCTCGAAGGTGCTGGAGAGAGTTGTACAAACACAGGTATATTCGGCCTTAAAAAGTACTATCTGTGATAGTCAGCATGGATTCATAATGGGACGTTCTACTACCACCAATCTAATTATGTCACATGACTTTATATCGCAAGGTATGAAGCAACATGGATAGGTGGACGTGATCTACAGTAAGTGTTTTGACCGTATTGACCACAAAATGCTCTTTCAGAAGTTATCTGCAGGGTGTCATTTACGGTGACTTGTTTCGGTAGTTCGCTTCCTATGTAGAAAATCGTTTGCAGTCAGTGGTGCTTCAGGGGTACTCTTCTGGATGGTATACGGTCCCTTCTGGTGTACCTCAAGGTTCGATCCTCGGACCGTTGCTATTCACGCTATTTATTGCCGATATACAAACATGTTTTCATAACTCATATATCCTACTGTACGCCGATGACATGAAGATTCATAAAAATATTAATGACGAATCTGATAGTGAACGGTTACAGGCTAGAAAGTTACTGCAATAAACATAAACTAGACCTAAATGTTTCGAAATGTTTTATATAACTTACACCCGAAGGCGAACCACCAGTAGACTCAGCGTATACTCTGTTTAACTAACATATTAGTAAAGTTGATACAATAAAAGATCTCGGTGTAATAGTGAATAATAATCTTATGATGAACCAGCATATTGAGACGATCGTGAAAAAGGCTTCGAGGGTACTGGGCTTCATAATACGCCACTCTTCCAATTTTAGATCACTTAAGCCCATCAAAATACTGTACTGTTCTTTTGTGCGAGGACACTTGGAATATGCCTCTCAAATGTGGAATCCACATTATTAATTTTATAAAATTGACATTGTAAATGTTCAGCGAAAGTTTCTTCGATATCTCGACTTTAGAGCGCATCAATATTCGATTGACTATAGCCATCATTGCAGACGGTATCACTTTCTGCCTGTTGAGATCAGACGTCGCATCAATGACAACATTGAACATTGCTAATGGGTCGATGGACAGTCCCGAGCTTGTGACCAAGATAGGTTTGTGTTCAAATCCCACAAGGTTTCGAGAGAGACCATTGCTTGATGTACCGTTTACAGTGGCTAATTATACTTTAGACATCGACTTATTTTGCACCAGCCTTTCTTTGGTAAGACGGCTCATAGGTCAGGGTTACTTTATTCATTTGTCTGACTAGTGGCAATATCAGTATTACTAGATGCAAAACAGAGTATTTATGAATAAAATTATATAGATACTGCCTTTAATGTGTTATTTTGTTTGTATGAGTTTATAATATTTGTATATGTGTGGAGGCTTGTTATAAGCAATTTGTTTGTTTTATATATTTGTGCTAATGTATTTATTAGTCTGTAAGCCTTCTTTAAAAAAAATAAACAAATAAAAAGAAACATCTCATAGAAAGGTCTTATTTTAGTACCCTTACCTACTCAGGTAGGTAGGTAGGAAGTACTTACAAGTATATGCATTCAATAAAATATATAAGAACCGTTGGTGCAGGACGTGTTGCAATTTAAAAATGAAATTTGCCAACAAATAATGAAATAAAGGAGTGGAAAAAAAGGATATTCGCGTATAGTTAAAAAATTTAAGTTTATTTTATTTAGAGTTCTGCTTCGTAAAAATGGATGAACCCAATATCTTCTTTTTTTTTCTAAGAAACAAAATCGCATTAAGTCCGCTAATGCATGTATTTGTGCGTAAAGTAAATAAAATAAAAGCCAGATTGCTGCCACCACTTCAGGCGCGGTAAGGCGCGGGAACCGCCTTACCGCGCGGTGCACCGCTACAAAATCCGCTCAACCGCCCGCGGCGGTGCGCGGTGCCGTGTGTTAATCGCCTAAAATTTAACTTTTAGAGTAATTAATGACATCTGAATACAAGCGTACATACACGAAACGTTTCAAAAGGGGATTTTCATGGATTTATTGAATGTCTTTCGTTCAATTTTCGAATTTAGTTCGCCGTCAGGTCCGATGCCAGTTGCTCCTTATGAAAACTGATATTCTAGTAAAATCGGTTCACCTAGTAACCGGGCCCAAATACTATTTAGAATAATAAAGGCTACGAAGAAGAATGCGTTACCACTGACGCGAAGCTACGCGGACTAGATCTAGAATTGGCTTTTCTTTACCAATTACAATACATATGTGATCTCTTCCAGGGATTGAATATCAGTCAATCAATCAACAACCCATATTGTCCCACTCCTGGGCTCGGATTGAATATGACTGATTGATAAGCTTCTCATTGCAGGTCTGCTTTTCTTAATTGCAATATGCTTTTCACTCCACCCAACTCGGCTCGGAAATGGATCCAAAATCAATAAAAATTGTAGAAAATGATCTAAAATATTACGGAGGAGAAGTGAGAACTGAAATGTTTCATAAGTCTTAAAGTTTTATTTCTTCTTATTTACAAAATTTCACTTTTAGCATAAAACTCTATACACCTAAGGACTTAAAGCCACGTAAAACCCTGAACGGCAGCTTAAGATATTTAGGATTGAATTTAAAAACAAATTAATTCGAATATTAATCTATTTCGACTAATATGGGCAGTGATAAAATACATTTAGGTTTGCGGTCTACTAATGACCAATATAAATACAATGCAAATAAGATATTGAATATTCAAATTCACCACAATTTCAACCGTTAATCCTGACATTTTATCAAACATTAATTATTCAAAATCAGCAAGTAAAGCATGAAATATCGGATCTACGGTGTAATTACAAATTATGGTTCTAAATCTATCATTTTGCCTTTTTGAATCAACTACACTATCTAACAATCAGCTAGTGTAGGTAATTAATATCGACTACATAATAATTACATATATATTGGTAAAATTAGCTCAGATTATTCCATGCGTAATCACCCCTGTGGTATGCAAATCGTGGGTAATAGATGTATTATGGAAATACGAAGCAAGCCGGAAACTTTGTAATTTCATAGATTTTGTTTTGCTTCAGTCGAATTAGTCATATCGTGCGACATTTCTAAGGAATAGAGGGCGATATGAATGTTTTGTAATTGCATTTACCCACCTACATAGGTAATTAGGTCAATTTCAAGTATAAGGTTTTGTAAGACCAACTTATGTACTACGTTTTAATGTAATTTATTATTTATGCAATATTATGACAATAAAAGTATTTCATGTTGGCAGCGACAAGGATTTATAAGAGCACGTTTTTTTGTTTCACCTCAATAATTTAAAGTAGTTGATCAGGGTATGTGACTGCCGATCGAGAGGTGTCTGGTTTCTGGAGGTCTCGATTCCCGGGTAAGGCCAAAAGGTTACTTTTTTAGACAAGTTATCGTGAGTAAGTAAGAAATGTTATGACACCTTCTTTCTTTCTTCGATCTTTTCTCCCAAACTAAGTCAGGGTCGGTTTTAAATCTGCGACGATACGGCTATAATTACTTTTCTTATGTGGTGCGACTGCCATGAGACCTTCACAAGTTAAGTAGGTACTTACTAGGCGAAATTGCTTTTTTAGCATTTGTTGATAGCGAATTTTTTTTTTTCCTAACACATTATTCTTGATTTTGATAATAGCCGTTTACTGTATATACCATTATTGGGAGATAACAGATAACAAATAAATCTTTGCGACATCGACAAACATGTGTTGTTACACAGTCAGTCAGTTGTCAAAATAACTTGCTAGTATATTTTGACTGCACGGTTGGCCTATTGGTTTAAGCGTAAGTCTGAGCGTTCTTTGTGTCCGTTAGCATGTATGTTTGTAAAGTACCCCGCGATGCAGAATGTAGATATATATTCCTAATACGGGAGTTGTCTTTACAAAAAACATTTTTCTGATGCAGATTCGAACAAGATTAGAATCAAAATCGAACAAAGAATTACATTACACTGAATTACACTGCTTCAAATGATCCAAGCAACCAGTCTCCACGTCCTGCCTCTTCAAGCCACCCACCATAATACTGAACACCATGACACCTGGCTTGATCTAATGCTCACCTCATCCCCAAACCTTGTGTCTTCCCACGGTCAACTTCCTGCTCCCGGCTTTTCCCACCACGATCTGATATTCCTTTCCTATACCATGAAGCCTCCCAAAGCAACTCCTAAGGTTCGTCAGATTCGCAGTTTTCGATGCATGAATGTTGACAAATTGCATGCTGATGCTGCTTTGTTGAATTGGGAGAACGTGGCCGCTGCCACCGATGTGGACAGTAAAGTCAGTATTTTTAATGAAACCATCATGAACCTATATAACACTCACGCTCCAATTAAAATACTAAAAATCAAACGTGCCCCGGCGCCGTGGATGACGGAAGAAGTCCGGGCAGCTATGAGACGAAGGGATCAGGCCTTTATTCGTTTTAGGAAGGATCGGTGTGAAAGCAGATGGACCCTTTATAAGACAGCAAGGAATCGGTGTAACCAGGTGATACGGAACGCTAAACGCCGACACATTCTTCAAAACATTGAATCTTGTCCTTCCTCCAGCATATGGAAATTTCTGGCTACATTAGGTATTGGTAAACAAAAACATTTTGAATTCCAAAATAGTATTAGTTTGAATGATATCAACTGTCATTTCTCGTCTCCAACTACTCTTGATCTTCAAACTAAGTATGAAACACTAAATTATATATCCGCACTAAGCAGTCCCAGTATTGACTCATTTGCATTTTCTCCCGTGCCTCCTGAGGACATCAAAAAGATCATCCTATCCATACGCTCTAATGCTGTGGGCTATGATGGAATCAGCCGACGCATGATCGTAACCATCCTGGACCACATCCTCTTAATAATTACCCACATAATCAACTTCTCCCTCGACTCCGGAACCTTTCCCTCCCATTGGCGTAAGGCTTACGTCATTCCTCTCCCAAAAAAAAGTAATCCCTCACTTCCTGAACACTTTCGCCCTATTTCTATTCTCCCCTTCCTGTCTAAAGTGCTAGAGGCCTGTGCATACAAGCAGCTCTCACAATTCATTTATAAACATAACCTTCTTAGTCCACTACAATCTGGCTTCAGGCCCGGCCACAGCACAGTTACCGCCCTCCTCAAAGTGACTGGTGATATTAGGAAAGGCATGGAGGACACTAAAGTCACAGTACTGGTCTTGGTGGACTTTTCTAATGCCTTCGGCACCGTCACTCACGAAATCCTGCTAGCTATCCTCTCACACCTAATGTTCCACTCAGAGGCACTGGAATGGTTCTCGTCCTATCTTCAGGGACGACAGCAGTGTGTTCGTGTTGAAGACTTGTCTTCGAGTTGGTGCGACCTCTACTCTGGCGTCCCTCAAGGCGGCATATTATCTCCTCTCCTCTTCGCAATATTTATTAACCTCATCACACAACATCTTCAGTGTTCGTATCACCTGTATGCTGATGATCTGCAGTTGTATTCACAGGCAAGGGTGGAAGACATAGAGCAAGCCGTTGACAAAGTTAACAAGGACCTGGAATCCATAAATTCCTGGTCGCTTAAATTTGGGCTATCTGTAAATCCCGCTAAATGCCAGGCTATCATTGTAGGAAGCAAACGCATGATTTGTAGGTTGAATACTGCCTCAATTTCACCGATCTTATTCAACGGCTCGGTGATACCTTTTAGCCCTGTAGTCAAGGATCTGGGTCTACACATCGACACAACTCTCGATTGGCGAGCTCAGGTAACTCACGTGAGTCAAAAAGTAACTGGGAATCTGCGAACACTTTATCGCCTCAAGAATTTCCTGCCTCCTAAAACCAAAATAATGCTCATGCAGTCCTTAATCATCCCGTTAATCGACTATGGTGATGTGTGTTATTTCGACCTGAATGCAGACCTCCTCAACAAACTAGACCGCCTTCTTAATAACTGCATTCGGTTCATTTTTAATCTTCGCAAGTATGACCACGTGTCTGCTTTACGTTCCCAACTGAAATGGTTACCCATTCGCCTGCCTCGCAACCAGCGTGCTCTGACCTGTTTATTTTCGATTCTCACCTCCCTATCCTCACCCACTTACCTTGCTCCCTACTTCCGTTTGTTGTCCTCTAATCACGACAGAAATCTTCGATCAGAAAACAATCTGCTTCTCTCATGTGTCTCCCACAGTTCTGACTTCGTGAACTCTTCGTTCTTTGTCCAAGCAGTTCTACTCTGGAATGCGCTCCCTCATGAAATCAGGATGTCCACTAACCGTTTCGTATTTAAAAAGAAGGTACATGAACTTCTTCTCAACGATATGGTAGTGTCGTCGTAACGAGAATACACCAACAAGTTTCCTTATATTCATAGTGTAAATATGTATCTATAATATGTAAATATATATAAATGTTTGTATATATGTATATGTGTGTGTATATGTGTGTATATATGTGTTCATAATATGTATCATATTTGTTTATAAATTAACATACTTTATCTTTTATTTAATAAGGATATTTTATATGTTGAATTGTGTAACCTATGCGCGCCTACCTCACAATATTTCTCCACCACCCAAAGGTCGACTGGTAGAGAATGCCCTGGGCATTAAGTCCGCCGATGTACAAATGTGCATAAAGTTATAAAATAAATAAATAAAATAAATTTGTTGTATGGGAGCCCTCTTAAATATTTAGTTTTTTTTTTTAGTATTTGTTGTAGCATACTACAGTAGGCATCAGAATGTATTCTGTGTTATCAGACTGCCGTGAGTTCGTATGCTATGTATGCTATTTGTATGCTATGCGTTTGTTTGTATATATAAAGGTTTGCTCTTATTTACCTATTGGATACGGACACCAGTCTTCCTCAAAGTAGTTTAAAAAACTAATATTTTTTACATAAGGAACCTTTGTGGAAGAGAAAATAAACGTTATTATTATAATTATTATACGCTAGTGATGTTCTGATGAAAAAACTTTACTGTTAGTGCTTGTGTTGACAAGCATCAAACAGAAACAAAAACGACGCCTCCCTAAAAGAGTATTTCCGATGTTTCAATATCTAGAGAATGTTTCTACGAATTCATTGCTTGAATTCGTTTAAAGTAAAATTCATAAAAAACATATATTTGAATCCTGCATTAATTTTCCACTGATATCTTCTCACGATTTTTTTGTTTCTATGCGATTATTGGGTTGTCGTTTATATAGTTACATATAGCAGGACCTATTTGAATTTTATATATAAATTCCTCTTCGTTTATATCATCCATTTTAAGCAAATAAAAAACATGCAATGCAATTCGTCTTTCACTGCACTATTCAATAGCATTGCAATTGCAATGTTGCAGCGCGTTCGCCGTACCGATGCCGCACTGTAACCGCACCGTCCGTGGACATTACGACAAACACATTGCTTCGGCACTGCTGTGATCTGACACAAAACGTTAAAATGGAAAGCGCCCTTACTTACATCATCTGTAAAAATTTCAACTATCTAAGTATAACGCTTCATGATATACAGCCGGACAGACATACAGCAGTCTTAATTAAAGGGTCCTGTTGTACCCTTTGCGAACGGAACCCTAAAAAACACTGATCTGACATAAATTTTAGACTTTTTATGAAATGCATACATGGAGATCATTTTTTGTTTATTCCGAAGACGGACCCCATTTCATCTCATCTGCATTCTTTTATTATTAAATTCATTACTACAACCACTTGAAGACTAGAAGGCTTTAGAATTGAAGCCTTTAAGTACTTGACATTGACAGAATTGTTGTTGTCATCTCGTCAACAAAAGAAGAAGAAATACAAACACATATATAACCGATCATACAAAATTGTTAATGATGCTATTAAAAAAAAGAAAGAAATAAATATACAAAGTAAAAAACTTGAAGTTTTGTAGCATACTCTAAAGAGAATAGTGCCACAAATTGTGATTAGGCCGAAAACCGAATGTTTGGCATCACTATCGGCTGAACATTCAGCGACCGAATATTTGGCATAAAATGCATGCTATCCGAGCGTGTAGGTAAAGAAGAATAAGACAAGTCGCAACATGTTTGTCATAAGAAGGACCTAGAGAAAAAATCTGATCTGTGGTAAATGAATTGAATTTTATTTTTGAAAATGATATGCCTACATCGAAAGAATGATCCTTACAAGTAGTAGTCATCAAACGAAAAACAATAACCAAACCTCTCAAAATTTGCTTAAAATTTTATTAACTAAAAGATTGTAATTTGGTAATGAATTCATATAATCTTGATTAATATGGAGTGTCTTTTCATGATTTCATAAATTCAGTATTCTCCCGAACAACGCGTACCTATTATTCGACCCAATACCGAATACCAAAATAGTGCCTAAATAGGCCGAATACCGAATAGTAGCCAAATCTACGTAACATCCTTACTCAATACTATAAAATCTAAAGGTTGGCACCCCTGGCCCTGTTGTTAATTTAACTAGTTTTGTACTGGCAATACCAATATGTTTTCGAACATATCAACGTCAAGTCATTGTCAGCAGTCAGTCTCCACCTCAGTTCAGCCTCTGTCGGACGTGGCACTGTGTTGAGATTTAGCGTGTTAACTAAAATCAGTGTATTTTTCTTGTGTATTGTATTTGGTGATTATTGATCGATCGAATTTATCTAAAATGGATACGGATAATTTAACTAAACAGGTAAGAGTTTTGCGGTACATAATTAATTTATTTCTCTGACATGGTGTTTTTCCAAAACACCATGATAGAGAAGTAAATTTTCCAAAAACACCACGTTTAAATATTTTTAATGTTATAGGCCGAGGAAGTGGAAGCCTTGAGCTCCATTTATGGTAGTGACTGGACTACTGAAAGTGAAACCTCTAGATCCTACAGCATAAAAATTGTAGAAAATAAAAATGAATTAAGATTGTGTGTAACATTGCCTGATGAGTATCCAGCTAAGTCGTCACCAAAGTACGAACTATCTGCTCCCTGGATGAGCCGGAAGGCTAAAGAAGACCTCCATAAACAACTCCGAGAAGTTCGTTTGTAAGTACTACATAATCCGTATATTACTTTATTAAATAGGATATCTATTCAATGTTTATTTAAAACGAAAATTCGTCATCGGACCAATTCAAAACGCCTACTATTTTAATACCACGAGACATACTTCATAAAATTTGAATTACTTTATTCAGTGATTAACGTGTCATAAACACCACGAGTCTAAGTTACCAATACTTCACTTGTATTTTATCTTCTTGGCAAAGTGGATTATACATTTTTAACATAAACAACTTAAAGTTTGAAGCTCTAGGGCTCTTTATTGTGTACATTATTTTTGAACTTTAATAAACTAAAATTTAATCTAGTTTAATATTTATGACATAACTGATTATAAAACTTAAATCTTCCAGGGAGTATGTTGGAGAAACGATGATTTTCCAGTGGGTAGAAAAGATAAGGGAAATTTTGCAAGCCATCAAAGCAAAAAAAAAGAAATCATCGACCAAGCCAGAAGCAATGGTAGCATCAGATTTATCTCTTGTAAGTAGTACCAGCTGAGTCCTGCGGTTGTTGTTCTAAATCGCGAGTAAGGCTACGGAGCGAAGCCAGTCTATAAAATATTAGCTTAAGTTACTCCTTAGGTAATCGTTTATTTGCCAGAGAAAGTCCTGTTAAAATCGGCCCATCCGTTCCAAAGGTTAACTGGAACCAACAGACAGATGGACAGTTAACCAACAATTTAAAAAATTACCTTTTTGGTGTTAGTACCGTATATGCCTTAATATGCCTTTAGTAGAAAAACTGTTAATTTGATAATACGTGCAGACACTCCAATTTTATTTATTTGTAAAGATTTAAAATATTTAGCTCTGACTGCACGTGGTATTTATAGCTTCGAAATGGATAATGGTATAGTGAATAATTATTATTGATTTTACTGTGTATACTTGACAAGTGATTTGAATAAATATACTTTTTTTACAAAGAAAACACCCAAACTCTGAAACAAATATGAGCAGATCATATTAACATTTGGTTCGACTTCGACCTGAGAATTGAACCCGATACCCCCAAGCACAGTAGACGCTTAAGCTGTCTACTACTACTACTATACCATAAGACAGTTAATTAAAAAGTTCAAAACATTGATTTTCCTGACTGACTGACTATATACCAAATGTTATTAACATGTAGCTGCCCCACACAGCCCTGTCTGCTTTGTTCCCCCTAAAATTCTCGTAAATATAATTAACTATTTACAAAATTCATTATTTTGCCGTGTGGTGCCGGCGGAGTAGAATGTCACCACCCCGACTCTTCCTGTGGGTGTCGTAGAAGGCGACTAAAGGAATGTGTGTAAAAAAAAAAAAAAAGCTTTGACTCCTTTCGGCTTTTACACCAATATACATAACATCTGTCCGAGTTCCTTCTCCAGTTGTAACGGATACCGTTCCACTGGGTCTGGAAGGGCAAGGATGAGTATGTGCATCTGTGTCTCGCGCGCACACTGCTGCACGTTAATATATCCTGCGCAACTGACCGCTTCCGCATTAAGGACTTCGATCACAGTTTAGTCCTATGGCGATGGGGGGAGGAAAAGAGGCTCGACGTGATGCTCGTAGAGTTTTGTCTGACTCCTGCACGTAGGCGGCTCTGGGGGTGTAATAATACATCGTGGTCGCTTTTGCTCTGCATTGGAGTGACAGAGTGGATTCGGCAGCACCCGGGGCGACAAAGCAGCCCTATTTAGGGAGGCACTGCTTTCCTCGCTCAGCCGGGGAGGGGGCTAGAAAAGGTGCCCTAAACAAATGTTCACTCCAACTCGTAAGGAAGGTAGCAACCGCGGCTGCCCCTGCATCTCAATTTCGCGGTCGACGACACAGGAAAAATAAAAGAACAACAATGTTAATGAAGTTTGGCGCGTGGAATGTGCGAACACTTCTTGACCGCGAGACTAACGCTTGTCCGGAACGAAAAACTGCCATTATAGCTCGAGAACTACATCGCTACTGTATTGATGTTGCTGCACTTAGCGAAACACATCTTCCCGATGAAGGAGAGCTAGTAGAACACCATGGCGGATACACTTTCTTTTGGAAAGGACTTGCTTCTTCGGAGCCGCGAAGGTCGGGCGTGGGTTTTGCTGTCAGGAATAATCTTGCCAAACAGCTACAGGAGTACCCTGTACACATCTCCGACCGCATTACCACATTACGCCTACACATGGAACATGACAACTTCCTTAATATCATCAGCGTTTATGCCCCAACGCTAGACAAGTCTGATGAGATCAAGGACAAATTCTATGAGGAACTAACGAGGTGCATTGAACATATTCGCCCGAGAGAACAGATCCTACTCCTGGGCGACTTTAATGCCAGAGTGGGGCGACAATTCGAGGCGTGGCCAAAAATTCTGGGGAGACACGGCGTTGGCAACATAAATAGCAACGGGCAACTATTGCTTAATCTCTGTGCACAATTAGAGCTTGCAATCACGAACACGATGTTCAGATTGCCTGCCAAACATAAGACGACGTGGATGCACCCCAGATCTAAGCACTGGCACCTTATAGATTACGCTATAGTACGTCAAAGAGACCTTTCCCAGGTCCAGGTTACCCGTGTCATGCGTGGTGCGCACTGCTGGACGGATCACCGGCTTGTCGTCACGAAGTTGCGTTTTCATGTTCGACATTCTCTCAGATCGGAAAGCATAAAACAGAAGCGCCTGAACCTTGAACGACTTTGCGATCTTAGCACAAGAACAAAATATGCGGAGTCCTTGAGCGTCGCCTTGCAGAGCCTCGACCTAAAATCTGGTGAGACCAGTACTGTCTGGGATTCACTTTGTTCCCATGTTTTCAACACCGCTACACTTACCTTGGGCTTGAGAGTCCGAAAGCATGCAGACTGGTTTGATGAGAATGATGAAGTACTGACGGAAGCTATAGCTAAACACCGTCGGCTTCTGAGAGGCGACGTCGGGACAAATCGGGGTGAGGCTGTTGATTGTGTGCGTCGTAGTGACCTGGAGCTGCGTAAACTCACACGGAGGGTGAAGGAGAAATGGTGGCAAGAGAGGGCTCGTCGGATACAGTGGCTTGCTGACACCAACCAACTTGGTGAATTTTATACTGAGATACGAAATCTACTCGGTATACCTTTCGCAACAAGAGTCCCACTAAAGCCGACCACCGGTGAAGGGCTTCTTAAAAGTAGGGAAGAGATACTCGAGCGGTGGGCGGAGTACTTTAACACCTTACTCAACGTTGATCGTTTTGTTAATCTGGACCACATTCACTCTCTACCCCAACAACCTCATGCCCACGAACTTGACGAGCCGTTCTCACTGGACGAAGTTATCCTTGCCATCAAGCAACAACAAAATAAGCGCGCGGTTGGCGTGGATTTGATGCCGGGTGAGTTATTGAGGTACGGCGGTGAGAATCTGTACGCGGCGATGTGGGAGCTTTTCACCGTTATGTGGGAAAAAGAACAAGTTCCTAATACCTTTCAAGTATCACTCATTAGGGCCCTATACAAGGGCAAAGGCGACCGAGCTGAATGTGGTTCTTATCGCGGTATTTCTCTACTCTCAGTGCCTGGCAAGGTGTTCGCTAGAGTGCTCTTAAACCGCCTCAGAGATTTATCGGAGAGAATTTTGCCTGAATCCCAGTTCGGCTTTCGACCTGACCGTGGTACTTGCGAGGCAATATTCTCATTGCGTCAACTACAGGAAAAGTGTAGAGAACAGGGTCGTAACATGTATCTCTGCTTTGTTGACCTTGAGAAGGCATTCGACAGTGTGCCGCGGGAGGCCCTCTGGATAGTGTTGAGGAAGATTGGATGCACGGAGAAGTTTGTGCGAGTTCTGAGACTCCTGCATGACGATATGCAGAGCTGCGTGGTCGTCGGCGCTGAGCAGTCAAGGTTTTTCCCCGGTACCTGTGGGGTAAAGCAGGGGTGTGTTCTTGCCCCCACGCTGTTCGCACTGTACTTCGCAGTCGTAGTCCGGGACGTCTTAGAGACAACCCCTGAAGGTATCCGCATCCGTTTCCGCAATGATGGTAACCTTTTTAACTTAGCCAGACTCAAAGCTCATACGAAGGTGTCCAAATCACTGATAACAGAGATCGCTTATGCTGACGACCTGTGCTTTGTTGCTGACTCCCCTGATGGTCTACAGAAGCTTATGACCACTCTTCATAAATCTTGCCGTAGTTTCGGTCTGAAAATCAATGTCAAGAAGACGGAAGTTATGTCTATGGATATCCACGGTCAAGAAACACTTGCCATTAAACTTGGGGATGACATACTTAAGCAGGTCAGCACATTCCGTTATCTTGGGAGCACATTATCATCTAAGTGCGACCTCGACGCCGAAATCAATAGTCGTATCGGTGCCGCAGCTGCTGTTTTCGGTAAACTGGATCGTAAGATTTTTAGTTCACACGACTTAAAACTGACCACCAAAGTTGATATTTATAAGGCGGTGGTGTTGCCGAATATACTGTACTCTTCCGAGTCATGGACAATTTATCGCCGTCATATAAAAGTATTGGATCGCTTCCACATGAAATGCCTGCGCAAAATCTTAAACATCCGTTGGTCTGATCGTATTCGAAATACCGAAGTGCTGCGGAGAGCCAATATCAGCGGGATTGAGGCCTATCTCATGCAGCGGCAACTCCGTTGGTGTGGACACGTGTCCAGAATGGCAGACAAGCGGATGGCAAAGTGCATCTTTTTCTCAGAACTTGAGGAGGGCAAGCGAAAGCATGGCGGACAACTCCTTAGGTATAAAGATGTACTTAAGCGCCATATGAAGAAGTGCAATATAGAGCCTTCAAAGTGGGAGCAAACGGCGGCTCAGCGATCGGAATGGAGGTCTTTGGTGAGGACTAGAGTCGAGAGCTTTGAGGACAGTCGCTGCGCTGAGTTGGATGCTCGGCGCGATGAGCTGAAAGCACGCCCGCCTAGTGCTTTCTCTTATAACTACGACAATGGTGTGCTCACCTGCCCGCACTGTGCGCGAACATTATCAAATAAGATCGGCTATATTAGCCATATACGAGCACACCAAAGACAGTGTGATCGGAGTTGAAGAGGTCGCCGTGGCCGAAACCGGTCGAGGAAGTTATTATTATTATTATTATTTATGAATTATAATACATCGCAAACCCCCAAACTCCGAAACAAGTATTTCTAGATCACACAAGCATTGGGTCCGATCCGGGATGGGAGCAAAGTTTTGATGTGCTGTATGTATGACAGTACTCTACTTAGTTTGGTATTAAATGTCTTCATATAGATGTGGTACTAAATATATTATTATGTTTTACAGCTGAACATTAACTGCCCAGTTATCACTCACGGAGAAGTGATTGTTGATCGAAAAAGTCGTTTCCAAGGACATGCGGCAGAAGTAAATTGTGCGGAGGATGTACAGTAAGTACAATATGACCACTTAAACAATTTTTTTACGTGTGCAAACCCCTACCGGCCATCATCTCGCCGGGGTTTGCCGCTGCTAGCGGGTCGGAATCGGACCGATTAAAACTTCACGGTGTACTACTCTGCGCCTGAAATAAGGTTCATAAACAGCTGTTATTAAGACACCTGGCCCCTCCTAGAATCAAAATAAAGCACTATACCAACACGTGTGGCAAGCGTCGACGTAGTAGGCCAAAACTCTCTTTCGAAGTAGAGGCTTTGGGGACTTGTGTGAAATAGCAATTATAAATCTGATTTTTTTCATGATTTTTTTAAATTAGGAATGTCAAAACGAAAATATTCTATTTTACTACTAGTTACTATCTTCTGTTCCAGGACTATCCTAACAAAGTTAAAAGAGAATAAGAAAATTTTGAATGCGACTCACAATATGTACGCTTACCGGATAGAGTGCAAAACTTCAAGGGGCTCAACAATATTGCAAGATTGTGATGATGATGGCGAGAGTCACGCTGGAAGTAGGATGATGCATCTACTGCAAATATTGGACCAGAAGAATACACTAGTTGTTGTCTCACGGTGGTAAGTGTCAACATTATTTCAATAATACAAGAGATGTAATCACAAGGCGCTCATAGCCCATTTGTCCATAAGTAACTACGACGCGGTCATTACTTCGATAGGTGACGGACTGTGCAGATTTATCGAACGTAGGAGATTGTCGTTCGGAATCGTTGCAGATTAATCTTTGGTTGCTGATAAGTAGATCTTCGCAAATCGGTCTGCACAAAGTAATGGCAACGATTTGTCGTAGCAGGCATTGGATCTTATTTGTCATAATTATAATTTGAGGTCCCTTACCGCCTTATTATCAAGCAAAATTCAGTTTTGCAATCACTCTACAAAGTTAGGCCAGAGGCACAATTTCAATTTGGATAAAAAACCTAAATCTACATTGTTCCTAGGTATGGCGGTATTCAGCTGGGGCCCCACCGGTTTCGTCATATTAACAATGCGACGAGACAAGTCATAGAAAAAGCGGGTTTGTTGAAGAAATGACCATTAGCTTAAGCTTTATTTTTAGGTGATAAACTAACCATTGGGATTAAACTAGTTTCATGGACTTCACTTTATAACTAGCACGTAGCAATGGCTATCAATTTTCAATGTTAGTCAATTCTTAATGGCGGGAATGTATTCGAATGCTTTTTTCATTCTCTTCATCATCGTACCTACAACTAATAGTGTTCCGATTTTAAATATTTTGTTCCCGCCTTTTTACTTGACATTCTCGAATGTAAAAAAAAGTGAAACTAAAAATTACAAAGCAAAGAGTATTTGTGTAGTCTCGATTAGTGAAACTAGTTTAGTTCTAATTCCTCTATTTTGTATAGAACTTATATTTGTGCTTTTGTAAATAAAAGTATGTAGTTTTATAATTTATACACGTTTTAATTGTAAAATATTGTTATGACTGAAAATGTAGAACTGATTAATTTTAGTATTTTCATTTTAGTTTTATTCATTGAATTTTATGAATTTATTTATTAAACACACTTAAAAGATTTTCAATATCTTTGAGTGTAGTCACGTGAACATCAGAATACCTTTTGATGGTATTGAGAACTTACTATACTGGTATCGTAAATATTGTAATGACTACTGAAATTGTAATGTATGAAATTTAGTGATGTAACTGAATTCAACGAAGAAGTTTTCAGGAAGAGTTTATTTTAATTATAATGTGGCGCAGAATTATTGTGGATACCTCACATGGGACAACACTTTGTGTGATTCACAAATTGCTGTTCTGAGTCTGGGTGTTCTTCGTGTTCGTTATGTTTGTAAATACCCTGTTACACATCCTAATGAAGAAAAAAGAGCGTCACATGTGCAAAAAACCATGTATCTTAATACATTTAACTGTGATTTCTGTTGCTGTATCGTTTTTAATGTGATTTAATAGTAATGATATCTTAATATAAGTTTTTATTTATTTTAATTAAATACTTGTAAAAAATCAAAGAAGTCAATATAACATTTACAATTGTTTTCATGAAAATATTATTACATATTTATTATGTAAAGCAACCCAGTGTGCTGCGTTTGCAAATAGGATTAAAAATCTGGGAGTTATTGTTTTAAGTCCCGTATAATATAATGAGCAAACTGTGTTACTTAAAGATAACGAAACAATAACAGTCCATAAAATATAAAAGTTTTGTGGTCAAATAAATAAATATTATTATTGTACTCTACGTTTGTATGATGTTTTAATTTATTATCCTAACATTTCAGCCAAACGTTCAGAGCTCGACATACGCCTTCCCAAAGCTCTACATAGCAACCGGTCTTGTGTTGCCCACATCTAAAGCTTCATCGTGCAATCTTTAATAGCTCATGGAACCACTATGCTTCTATTTACAAAGTGATGGTCTACTAAATGTTATTACATTAAAACCGTAATGTCACTGGTTAATGGGTTTGTGGCGACATCTACATATAGTGTAACAAAAGTATACTAAATAACTAATACGCCATATAGGTTAAATCCAAATATGAGCCGTTTTCTTATTTACTTTAGATTGTCTTGAGAATGTTTCTACGAATTACTTGAATTCGTTAAAAGTAAAATTCATTTAAAAAATTAAAAGCCTCCATGAAGTTTTCACAAAAGCATTTTTTGTCTCTGTGTGATTACTGTGTTTGTCGTTTATATAGTTAGGTACACATAGCTGGTCCTATTTGAATTTTATTCATAAATTCCTCTTCGTTCATATCATCCATTTTAAGCAAATAAAAAACATGCGATGAAATTTTTTCAATGAAAATAACCGACCGACAATGCAAGCAATACGACAAACGCACCGCTACGGCATGCTATGGTCTGACATGATATGTTTAAATGGAAACTTACTTCATCTGTGAAAATTTGAACTATCTAAGTATAACGCCTCATGTTATACAGCCGGACAGACATACAGCAGAGTCTTAATAAAAGGGTCCTGTTTTACACTTTGCGTACGGAAAAATAAAACACACTGATCTGACATCAATTTTAAACTTTTTATGAAATGCAAACACAAAGATCGTTTTTTGTATTTTCGGAAAACGAACCCCATTTCATCTCATCTACATTCTTTTATCATTAAATTTCTTACTACGACCACTTAAAGACTAGAAGGCTTAAGAAGAATTGAAGCCAGAATACAGAATTGTTAATGTAGATGTTAAAAAAATATATAAAGAAAAAACTTTTATTTTTGTAGCATACTCTAAAGAGAATAGTGCCACAAATTGTGAATGGGCGAATACTAAATATTTGGCAACAATATCTGCTGAACATTCGGCGACCGAATATTCGGCATAATTTGCATTCTTTTCGAGCATGTAGGTAAAGAAGAATAAGAAAGTCGCAACATGTTTGTCATGAGAAGGACCTAGAGAAGAAATCTGTGGCAAATGAGTTGAATTTGTATTTGAAAACAATTTGCCTACATCGGAAGACTGATCCTCACAAGTAGTAGTCATCAAACGAAAAACAATAACCAAACCTCTCAAAATATGCTCAAAATTTTACTAACTAAAAGATTGTACATTACCAATGAATTCATATAATTTTGAGTAAAATGGCGTGTCTTTTCATGATATGATAAATTCAGTATTCTCCCGCACAACGCGTATTATTCGCCCCAATACTGAATACCAAAGTAGTGGCTGAATAGGCCGAATACCGAATAGTAGCCGAATATACGTGACATCCTTACTAAATACTATAAAACCTAAAGGTTGGTACCCCTGGCCCTGTTGTTAATTTAACTAGTTTTGTACTGGCAACACTAATAAAATTTCGTACACATATCAACATCAAGTCAGTGGCAGCACAGCAGTCAGTCTCACTCAGCTTAGCCTCTGTCGGATGTGGCACTGCGATATTTAGATTTAGAGTGTTAACTAAAACCAGTGTATTTTTCTTGTGTAATATATTTGGTGATTATTGATCGATCGAATTTACCTAAAATGCATACGGATAATTTAACTAAACAGGTACGAGTTTTGCTGTACATAATTAATTTATTTCTCTATCATGTAATTTTTTCCAAAAACACCACGTTTAAATATTTTTAATGTTATAGGCCGAGGAAGTGGAAGCCCTGAGCTCTATTTATGGTAGTGACTGGACTAATGAGAGTGAAATCTCTAGATCCTACAGCATAAAAATTGTAGAAAACAAAAATGAATTAAGATTGCTTGTAACATTGCCTGATGAGTATCCAGATAAGTCGCCACCAAAGTACGAACTATCTGCTCCATGGATGAGCCGAAAGGCTAAAGAAGACCTCCATAAACAACTCCGAGAAGTTTATTTGTAAGTAATACATAATCCGTATGGTACTTTATTAAATAGGATATCTATTCAATTTTTATTTGAAACGAAAATTCGTCCTCGGACCATTTCAAAACGCCTACTATTTTGATACCACGAGACATACTTCATAAATTTTGAATTACTTTATTCAGTGATTAACGTGTCAAAAACACCACGAGTCTAAGTTACAAATACTTCACTTACATTTTATCTTGTTGGCAAAGTGGATTATACATTTTTAGCATAAACAACTTAAAGTTTGAAACTCTAGGGCTCTATAATGTGTACATAGTTTTTGAAATTTAATAAACTAAAATTTAATCTAGTTTAATACTTATGGCATAACTGATTGTAAAACTTGAATCTTCCAGGGAGTATTTTGGAGAAACGATGATTTTCCAGTGGGTAGAAAAGATAAGGGAAATTTTGCAAGCCATCAAAACAAAAAAAAAGAAATCATCGACCAAGCCAGAAGCAATGGTAGCATCAGATTTATCTCGTGTAAGCAGTACTAGCTGAGTCCTGCGGTTGTTGTTCTAAATCGCGAGTAAAGCTACGGAGCGAAGCCAGTCTATAAAATATTAGCTTAAGATACTCCTTAGGTAATCGTTTTTTTGCCAGAGAAAGTCCTGTTAAAATCGGCCCATCCGTTCCAAAGGTTAGCTGGAACCAACAGACAGATGGACAGAAAACCAACAATTTAAGGAATTGCCTTTTTGGTGTTAGTACCGTATATGCCTTGATATGCCTTTAGTAGAAATTTTTTATTTATTTGTAAAGATTTAAAATATTTAGCTCTGACTGCACGTGGTATTTATAGCTTCGAAATGGATAATGGTATAGTAAATAATTATTATTGATTGTACTGTGTATACTTGACAAGTGATTTAAATAAATATACTTTTACATAGAAAACACCCAAACTGAAACAAATATGAGCAGATCATATTAGCATTTGGTTCGACTTCGACCTGAGAATTGGACCCGATACCCCCAAGCACAGTAGACGCATATGCTGTCTACTACTACTAAAAAATTCTCGTAAATATAATTAACTAATTACAAAATTCATTATTTATTTATTATAATACATCGCAAACCCCGAAACAAGTATTTCTAGATCACACAAACATTGGGTCCGATCCGGGATGTGAGCAAAGTTTTGATGTGCTGTATGTATGACAGTACTCTACTTAGTTTGGTATTAAATGTCTTCATATAGATGTGGTACTAAATATATTATTATGTTTTACAGCTGAACATTAACTGCCCAGTTATCACTCACGGAGAAGTGATTGTTAATCGAAAAAGTCGTTTCCAAGGACATGCGGCAGAAGTACATTGTGCTGAGGATGTACAGTAAGTACAATATGACCACTTAAACAATTTTTTTACGTGTGCAAACCCCTACCGGCCATCATCTCGCCGGGGTTTGCCGCTGCTAGCGGGTCGGAATCGGACCGATTAAAACTCCACGGTGTACTACTCTGCGCCTGAAATAAGGTTCATAAACAGCTGTTATTAAGCCACCTGGCCCCTCCTAGAATCAAAATCAAGCCCTATACCAACACGTGTGGCAAGCGTCGACGTAGTAGGCCAAAACTCTCTTTCGAAGTAGAGGCTTCGGGGACTTGTGTGAAATAGGAATTATAAATCTGATTTTTTTCATGAATTTTTCAAATTAGGAATGTCAAAACGAAAATATTCTATTTTACTACTATATCTTCTATACTACTATCTTCTGTTACAGGACTATTCTAACAAAGTTAAAAGAGAATAAGAAAATTTTGAATGCGACTCACAATATGTACGCTTACCGGATAGAGTGCAAAAGTTCAAGGGGCTCAACAATATTGCAAGATTGTGATGATGATGGCGAGAGTCACGCTGGAAGTAGGATGATGCATCTACTACAAATATTGGACCAGATGAATACACTAGTTGTTGTCTCACGGTGGTAAGTGTCAACATTATTTCAATAATACAAGAGATGTAATCACAAGGCGCTCATAGCCCATTTGTCCATAAGTAACTACGACGCGGTCATTACTTGGATAGGTGACGGACTGTGCAGATTTATCGAACGTAGGAGATTGTCGTTCGGAATCGTTGCAGATTAATCTTTGGTTGCTGATAAGTAGATCTTCGCAAATCGGTCTTCACAAAGTAATGGCAACGATTTGTCGTAGCAGGCATTGGATCTTATTTGTCTTATTTATAATTTGAATTCCCTTACTGGTTACTGTCTTATTATCAAGCAAAATTCAGTTTTGCAATCACTCTACAAAGTTAGGCCAAAGGCACAATTTCAATTTGGATAAAAAACCTAAATCTACATTGTTCCTAGGTATGGCGGTATTCAGCTGGGGCCCCACCGGTTTCGTCATATTAACAATGCGACGAGACAAGTCATAGAAAAAGCGGGTTTGTTGAAGAAATGACCATTAGCTTAAGTTTTATTTTTAGGTGATAAACTAACCGTTGGGATTAAACTAGTTTCATGGACTTCACTTTATAACTAGCACGTAGCAATGGCTAGCAATTTTCATTGTTAGACAATACATAATGGCGGGAATGTATTCGAATGCTTTTTTCATTTTCTTAATCATCCTACAACTTATAGTGTTCCGATTTTAAATATTTTGTTCCCGCCTTTTTACTTGACGTACTCGAATGTAAAAAAAAAATTAAATCAAATATTACAAATCAAAGAGTATTTGTGTAGTCTTGAATAGTGAAACTAGTTTAGTTCTAATTCCTCTATTTTGTATAGAACTTATATTTGTGCTTTTGTAATTATAAGTATGTAGTTTTATAATTTATACACGTTTTAATTGTAAAATATTGTTATGACTGAAAATGTAGAACTGATTAATTTTAGTATTTTCATTTTAGTTCAATAGAAGTAAAGAAGAAAAAAATAAATTGAATTTTATGAATTAATTTCTTGCACACAAAGGATTTTCAATATATTTATGTGGAGTCACGTGAGCATCAGAATACCTTTTGATGGTATTGAGAACTCACTATACAGGTATCGTAAATATTCTAATGACTACTGAAATTGAAAGTGACATATTATATGACTTTTCTGTCTTTAGTCATGTAGCTGAATCCAACGAAGGAGTTTATTTTAATTATAATGTGGCGCAGAGTTATTGTGGATACCTCACATGGGACAACACTTTGTGTGACCTACAAATTGCTGTTCTGAGTCTGGGTGTTCTTCATGTTCGTTTCATGTATGTTTGTAAATACCCTGTTACACATCCTAATGAAGAAAAAATACAAAGCGTCACATGTGCAAAAAACCATGTATCTTAATATATTTAACTGTGATTTCTGTGGCTGTATCGTTTTAAATGTGATTTAATATTAATAATATATAAATATAAGACTTTATTTATTTTAATTAAATACTTGTAAAAAATCAAAGAAGTCAATATAACATTTACTATTATTTTAAGTCCCGTATAATATAGTGAACTAACTATGTTACTTAAAGATAACGAAACGATAACAGTTTATCAAATATAAAAGTTTAGTGGTTCAATAAATAAATATTATTATTGTATTGTATGCTGTTTTAATATAATATCATAATCATCTCAGCCAAACGTTCAGAGCTCGACATAGGCCTTCCCAAAGCTCTACATAGCAACCGGTCTTGTGTTGCCCACATTTGACTGCCTCGTTGGTCTAGTGGTTAGCGTATGCGGCTGCTGATCAAGAGGTCTCGGGTTCGATTCCCGGGTCGGACCAAATATTTGTGTGATCCACAAATATTCGCTTCGGAGTCTGGGTGTTTTTCTATGTATAACATGTATGTATTTACAAAAAAAAGTATGTTTATGTATTTATATCAGTTGTTAAGTACCCATAACACAAGCTCTGCTTACTTTGGGACTAGATAATGTTGTGTGTAAGATGTCCAAAATATTTATTTATTATTTATTTATTATCTAAATCTTCATCGTGCAATCTTTAATAGCTCTTGGAACCACTATGATTCTATTTACAAAGTGAAGGTCTACTAAATGTTATTACATTAAAACCGTAATGTCACTGGTTAATGGGTTTGTGGCGACATCTACATATAGTGTAACAAAAGTATACTAAATAACTAATACGCCATATAGGTTAAATCCAAATATGAGCCGCTTTCTTATTTACTTTAGATTGTCTTGAGAATGTTTCTACGAATTACTTGAATTCGTTAAAAGTAAAATTCATTTAAAAAATTAAAAGCCTCCATGAAGTTTTCACATAAGCATTTTTTGTCTCTGTGTGATTACTGTGTTTGTCGTTTATATAGTTAGGTACACATAGCTGGACCTATTTGAATTTTATTCATAAATTCCTCTTCGTTCATATCATCCATTTTAAGCAAATAAAAAACATGCGATGAAATTTTTTCAATGAAAATAACCGACCGACAATGCTAGTAATACGACAAACGCACCGCTTCGGCATTGCTATGGTCTGACATGAAACGTTTAAATGGAAATATACTTCATCTGTGAAAACTTCAACTATCTAAGTATAACGCTTCATGATATACAGCCGGACAGACATACAGCAAAGTCTTAATAAAAGGGTCCTGTTTTACACTTTGCGTACGGAACCATAAAACACAGTGATCTGAAATCAATTTTAAACTTTAGAAATGCAAACACGGAGATCGTTTTTTGTATTTTCGGAAAACGGACCCCATTTCATCTCATCTACATTCTTTTATCATTAAATTTCTAACTACGACCACTTAAAGACTAGAAGGCTTTAGAATTGAAGCCGTTAAATACTTGATATCGGCAGAAATAGCTGATATTATTCGACTGGTTGCCATCTCATCAAAAAAAGAAGAGGAAATGCAAACACGAAAAAATTTACACATATCTAACCCGTCACACAGAATTGTTAATGTAGATGTTAAAAAAAACATATATAAAGTAAAAAACTTTTATTTTTGTAGCATACTCTAAAGAGAATAGTGCCACCAATTGTGAATAGGTCGAATACCGAATATTTGGCAACAATATATGCTGAACATTAGGCATAAATTGCATTCTTTCCGAGCATGTAGGTAAAGAAGAATAAGAAAATCGCAACATGTTTGTCATGAGAAGGACCTAGAGAAGAAATCTGTGGCAAATGAGTTGAATTGAAAACAATTTGCCTACATCGGAAGACTGATCCTCACAAGTAGTAGTCATCAAACGAAAAACAATAACCAAACCTCTCAAAATTTGCTCAAAATTTTACTAACTAAAAGATTGTAATTTGGTAATGAATTCATATAATCTTGAGTAATATAGCGTGTCTTTTCATGATTTGATAAATTCAGTATTCGGCTGAACAATACGTATTATCCGCCCCAATACTGAATACCAAAATAGTGGCTGAATAGGCCGAATACCGAATAGTAGCCGAATATACGTCATCCTTCGACATCCTTACTAAATACTCTAAAACCTAAAGGTTGGTACCCCTGGCCCTGTTGTTAATTTAACTAGTTTTGTACTGGCAACACTAATATGTTTTCGTACATATCAACATCAAGTCAGTGGCAGCACAGCAGTCAGTCTCACTCAGTTCAGCCTCTGTCGGATGTGCTACTGTGTTATTTAGATTTAGAGTGTTAACTAAAACCAGTGTATTTTTCTTGTGTAATATATTTGGTGATTATTGATCGATCGAACTTACCTAAAATGGATACGGATAATTTAGCTAAACAGGTACGAGTGTTGCTGTACATAATTAATTTATTTCTCTATCATGTTATTTTTTCCAAAAAACACCACGTTTAAATATTTTTAATGTTATAGGCCGAGGAAGTGGAAGCCCTGAGCTCTATTTATGGTAGTGACTGGACTAATGAGAGTGAAATCTCTAGATCCTATAGCATAAAAATTGTAGAAAACAAAAATGAATTAAGATTGTGTGTAACAATGCCTGATGAGTATCCAGCTAAGTCGCCACCAAAGTACGAACTATCTGCTCCCTGGATGAGCCGAAAGGCTAAAGAAGACCTCCATAAGCAACTCCGAGAAGTTCATTTGTAAGTAATACATAATCCGTATGGTACTATAAATAGGATATCTACTCAATTTTTATTTGAAACGTAAATACGTCCTCGGACCAAATTCAGAACGCCTACTATTTTAATACCACGAGACATACTTCATAAATTTTGAATTAATTTATTCAGTGATTAACGTGTCATAAACACCACGAGTCTAAGTTACAAATACTTCACTTTCATTTTATCTTGTTCTCAAAGTGGATTTTACATTTTTAACTTGAAGTTTGAAACTCTAGGGCTCCTTATTGTGTACATAATTTTTGAACTTTAATAAATTAAAATTTAATCTTGTTTAATATTTATGATATCATCATCATCATCAACAGCCTTTAACAGTCCACTGCTGGACATAGGCCTCTCCTTGAAAAGGAGGTTTTGGCTTAATATACCACGCTGGCCAGACGGATTGGTATAGGGTTGGTTTCAAGTTTTCCTTCTCTTTGCATAATTTATAAAACTTAAATCTTCCAGGGCGTATGTTGGAGAAACGATGATTTTCCAGTGGGTAGAAAAGATAAGGGAAATTTTGCAAGCCATCAAACCAAAAAAAAAGAAATCATCGACCAAGCCAGAAGCAGTGTTAGCATCAGGTTTATCTCTTGTAAGTACATATAGCAGTTTCGAAAACTTTTAATTTCTTATTAACTAGCTGAGTCCTGCGGTTGTTGTTCTAAATCGCGAGTAAAGCTACGGAGCGAAGCTCGTCTATAAAATATTAGCTTAAGTTACTCCTTAGGTAATCGATTTTTTGCCAGAGAAAGTCCTGTTAAAATCGGTCCATCCGTTCCAAAGGTTAGCTGGAACCAACAGACAGATGGACAGATAACCAACAATTTAAAGAATTGCCTTTTTGGTGTTAGTACCGTATATACCTTGATATGCATTTAGTAGCAAAACTTGATAATACATACAGACACTCCAATTTTATTTATTTGTATAGATTTAAAATATTTAGCTCTGACTGCACGTGGTATTTATAGCTTCGAAATGGATAATGGTATAGTAAATAAATATAACCGATACCAGCAAAGCTACATTATTGATTGTACTGTGTATACTTGACAAGTGATATAAAACACACAAACTCGGAATCAAATATGAGCAGATCATATTAACATTTGGTTCGACTTTGACCTGAGAATTGTATAAGAAGATGAAGATGATAAGTATAATTAACTAATTACAAAATTCATTATTAATTAATTACAATACATCGCAAACCCCCAAACTCCGAAACAAGTATTTATAGATCACACAAACATTGGGTCCGATCCGGGATGTGAGCAAATTATTGATGTGCTGTATGTATGGCAGTACTCTACTTAGTTTGGTATTAAATGTCTTCATAAAGATGTGGTACCAAATATATTATTATGTTTTACAGCTGAACATTAACTGCCCAGTTATCACTCACGGAGAAGTGATTGTTGACAGAAAAAGTCGTTTCCAAGGACATGCGGCAGAAGTACATTGCGCTGAGGATGTACAGTAAGTACAATATGACCACTACAACAATTTTTTTACGTGTGCAAACCCCCATCGACCATCATCTCGCAGGGGTTTGCCGCTGCAAAGCCACTGGGGTCGGCGTGTCGGAATCGGACCGATTAAAAGTACACGGTGTACTACTCTGCGCCTGAAATAAGATAGGTTCATAAACAGCTGTTATTAAGCCATCTGGACCCCTCCTAGAATCATAATTAAGCCCTATACCAACACGTGTGGCAAGCGTCGTCGTAGTAGGCCAAAACTTTCTTTCGAAGTAGAGGCTTTTGTGGACTTGTGTGAAATAGGAATTCTAAATCTGATTATTTCATGAATTTAACAAATTAGGAATGTCAAAAAAAAAATATTCGCTATACAAAAAAAATACAAAGGTGGCGGTAATGATATACTATTTTACTACTAGTTACTATCTTCTGTTCCAGGACTATCCTAACAAAGTTAAAAGAGAATAAGAAAATTTTGAATGCGACTCACAATATGTACGCTTACCGGATAGAGTGCAAAACTTCAAGGGGCTCAACAATACTGCAAGATTGTGATGATGATGGCGAGAGTCACGCTGGAAGTAGGATGATGCATCTACTGCAAATATTGGACCAGAAGAATACACTAGTTGTTGTCTCACGGTGGTAAGTGTCAACATTATTTCATTAATACAAGAGATGTAATCACAAGGCGCTCATAGCCCACATGTCCATAAGTAACGACGTCGCGGTCATTACTTGGATAGGTGACGGACTGTGAAGATTTATCGAACGTAGGAGATTGTCGTTTGGAATCGTTGCAGATTAATCTTTGGTTGCTGATAAGTAGATCTTCACAAATCGGTCTGCACAAAGTAATGGCAACGATTTGTCGTAGCAGTAATTGACTCATAATTGTCTTATTTATAATTTGAGGTCCCTTACTGGTTACTGCCTTATTATCAAGCAAAATTCAGTTTTGCAATCACTCTACAAAGTTAGGCCAAAGGCACAATTTCAATTTGGATAAAAAACCTAAATTTACATTGTTCCTAGGTATGGCGGTATTCAACTGGGGCCCCACCGGTTTCGTCATATTAACAATGCGACGAGACAAGTCATAGAAAAAGCGGGTTTGTTGAAGAAATGACCATTAGCTTAAGCTTTATTTTTAGGTGATAAACTAACCATTAGGATTAAACTAGTTTCATGGACTTCGCTTTATAACTAGCACGTAGCAATGACTATCAATTTTCATTGTAAGTCAATTCTTAATGGCGGGAATGTATTCGAATGCTTTTTTTCATTTTCTTCATCATCGTACACAAATAATAGTGTTCCGATTTTAAATATTTTATACACGCCTTTTTACTTGACGTTCTCGAATGTAAAAAAAAATTAAACTAAAAATTACAAAGCAAAGAGTATTTGTGTAGTCTCGAATGATGAAACTAGTTTAGTTCTAATTCCTCTATTTTGTATAGAATTTATATTTGTGCTTTTGTTAATAAAAGTAGTTTTATAATTTGTACACGTTTTAAATGTAAAATATTGTTATGACTGAAAATATAGAACTGATTAATTTTAGTATTTTCAGTTTAGTTTTATTAATTGAATTTTATAAATTTATTTCTTGTACACACAAAAGATTTTCAATATATTTATTTGGAGTCACGTGAGCATCAGAAAACCTTTTGATGGTATTGAGAACTTACTATACTGGTATCGTAAATATTGTAATGACTACTGAAATTGAAAGAGACATATTATATGACTTTTCTTTCTTTAGCCATGTAGCTGAATCCAACGAAGGAGTTTTCAGGAGGAGTTTATTTTAATTATAATGTGGCGCAGAGTTATTGTGGATACCTCAGATGGGACAACACTTTGTGTGACCTACAAATTGCTGTTCTGAGGCTGGGTGTTCTTTGTGTTCGTTTCATGTGTTTGTAAATACCCTGTTACACATCCTAATGAAGAAAAAAGAGCGTCACATGTGCAAAAAACCATGTATCCTAATATATTTAACTGTTATTTCTGTTGGTGTATCGTTTTAAATGTGATTTAATAATATCTAAATATAAGACTTTATTTATTTTAATTAAATACTTCTAAAAAATCAAAGAAGTCAATATAACATTCGTGAAAATATTATTACATATTTATTATGTAAAGCAACCCAGTGTGCTGCGTTTGCAAATAGGATTAAAAATCTGGGAGTTATTGTTTTAAGTCCCGTATAATATAGTGAACAAACTATGTTACTTAAGGATAACGAAACAATAACAGTCTATAAAATATAAAAGTTTTGTGGTCAACTAAATAAATATTGTTATTGTATTCTATGATGTTTTAATTTATTATCCTAACATCTCAACCAAACGTTCAGAGCTCGACATATGCCTTCCCAAAGCTCTACATAGCAACCGGTCTTGTGTTGCCCACATCTAAAGCTTCATCGTGCAATCTTTAATAGCTCAGGGAACCACTATGCTTCTATTTACAAAGTGATGGTCTACTAAATGTTATTACATTAAAACCGTAATGTCACTGGTTAATGGGTTCATGGGACATCTACATGTAGTGTAACAAAAGTATACTAAATAACTAATACGCCATATAGGTTAAATCCAAATATGAGCCGTTTTCTTATTTACTTTAGAATGTCTTGAGAATGTTTCTACGAATTACTTGAATTCGTTAAAATAAAAATAAAATTCATTTAAAAAATTAAAAGCCTCCATGAATTTTTCACAGAAGCATTTTTTGTCTCTGTGTGATTACTGTGTTTGTCGTTTATATAGTTAGGTATACATAGCTGGACCTATTTGAATTTTATTTATAAATTCCTCTTCGTTCATATCATCCATTTTAAGCAAATAAAAAACATGCGATGAAATTTGTTCAATGGAAATAACCGACCGTCCGTGCAACGCAAGCAAAACGACAAACGCACCGCTTCGGCATTGCTATGGTCTGACAGGAAACGTTTAAATGGAAACTTACTCCATCTATGAAAATTTCAACTATCTAAGTATAACGCTTCATGATATACAACCGGACAGACATACAGCAAAGTCTTAATAAAAGGGACCTGTTTTACCCTTTGCATACGGAACTATAAAACATACTGATCTGACATCAATTTTAAACTTTTTATGAAATGCAAACACGGAGATCGTTTTTTGTATTTTCGGAAAACGGACCCCATTTCATCTCATCTACATTCTTTTATCATTAAATTTCTTACTACGACCACTTAAAGACTAGAAGGCTTTAGAATTGAAGCCGTTAAATACTTGACATCGGCAGAAATAGCTGATATTATTCGACTGGTTGCCATCTCATCAAAAAAAGAAGAGGAAATGCAAACACGAAAAAATCTACACATATCTAACCCGTCATACAGAATTGTTAATGTAGATGTTAAAAAAAAAATATATATATATATAAAGTAAAAAACTTTTATTTTTGTAGCATACTCTAAAGCGAATAGTGCCACAAATTGTGAATAGGCCGAATACCGAATATTTGGCAACAATATCTACTTAACATTCGGCATAAATTGCATTCTTTCCGAGCATGTAGGTAAAGAAGAATAAGAAAATCGCAACATGTTTGTCATGAGAAGGACCTAGAGAAGAAATCTGTGGCAAATGAGTTGAATTTGTATTTGAAAACAATTTGCCTACATCGGAAGACTGATCCTCACAAGTAGTAGTCATCAAACGAAAAACAATAACCAAACCTCTTAAAATTTGCTCAAAATTTTTGTAACAAAGATTGTAATTTGGTTATGAATTTATATAATCTTGAGTAATATGGAGTGTCTTTTCATGATTTGATAAATTCAGTATTCGGCTGAACAATACGTATTATCCGCCCCAATACTGAATACCAAAAGAGTGGCTGAATAGACCGAATACCGAATAGTAGCCGAATATACGTGACATCCTTACTAAATACTATAAAACCTAAAGGTTGGTACCCCTGGCCCTGTTGTTAATTTAACTAGTTTTGTACTGGCAACACTAATATGTTTTCGTACATATCAACATCAAGTCAGTGGCAGCACAGCAGTCAGTCTCACTTAGTTCAGCCTCTGTCGGATGTGGTACTGTGTTATTTAGATTTAGAGTGTTAACTAAAACCAGTGTATTTTTCTTGTGTAATATATTTGGTGATTATTGATCGATCGAATTTACCTAAAATGAATACGGATAATTTAGCTAAACAGGTACGAGTTTTGCTGTACATCTTTAGGGCTCCTTATTGTGTACATAATTTTTGAACTTTAATAAATTAAAATTTGGTCTAGTTTAATATTTTGGATATAACTGATTATAAAACTTAAATCTTCCAGGGAGTATGTTGGAGAAACGATAATTTTCCAGTGGGTAGAAAATTTAAGGAAAATTTTGCAAGCCATCAAACCAAAAAAAAAGAAATCATCGACCAAGCCAGAAGCAGTGTTAGCATCAGGTTTATCTCTTGTAAGTACATATAGCAGTTTCGAAAACTTTTAATTTCTTATTAACTAGCAGAGTCCTGCGGTTGTTGTTCTAAATCGCGAGTAAAGCTACGGAGCGAAGCTCGTCTATTAATATTAGCTTAAGTTACTCCTTACGTAATCGATTTTTTGTCAAAGTCCTGTTAAAATCGGTCCATCCGTTCCAAAGGTTAGCTGGAACCAACAGACACATGGACAGATAACCAACAATTTAAAGAATTGCCTTTTTGGTGTTAGTACCGTATATACCTTGATATGCATTTAGTAGCAAAACTTGATAATACATACAGACACTCCAATTTTATTTATTTGTATAGATTTAAAATATTTAGCTCTGACTGCACGTGGTATTTATAGCTTCGAAATGGATAATGGTATAGTAAATAAATATAACCGATGCCAGCAAAGCTACATTATTGATTGTACTGTGTATACTTGACAAGTGATATAAAACACACAAACTCTGAAACAAATATGAGCAGATCATATTAACATTTGGTTCGACTTTGACCTGAGAATTGTATAAGAAGATGAAGATGATAAGTATAATTAACTAATTACAAAATTCATCATTGGAATCACGGATCATGATACAGTAATTTTTGGGGTTCACAAAAACTCGCACAGGACAGCAACTCAGAAATACATCACAAGGATTGAGTATCCTGATCTAATCAATGACATAGAGGATGAGAACTGGGAATGGCTTTACGGGATGAGCGACATTAATAGAGCAGCTCAACTTTTTGTAAATTGCCTCACAGACAAAATTGTTAAACATACCACTAAACGCCGTTGTCGTAGTTCTGAAGTCTTAACTAAGCCCTGGATCACAAAAAATTTACTTAAATGTATTAGACGCAGAGATTCCTTACACTTAAAAGCTAAGAAGGATCGCAGTAATCTCATTATTCAACAAGAGTATAAAACATACCGTAATTATTGTAACAATATTTTAACTAACTTAAAACGTGAACACGAACGTAAGCTTTTAGACAATGCACAGGGAAATAATAAAAGACTTTGGTCAGAAATAAAAACAATCTGCAACATACAAAACAAAACTAAGGTAACTTCTGAACTTCTAACAAATAGCGATAATCCTAAACTAACACTAAATACAGTAAATGACTATTTTGCAACGGTAGGTGAAAATTTGGCTGACAACATACTTAAACAGTTGGGACTGACTGAAGATGAGCTAGCCAGAAACGTTGGAATGCTCAGCGGCTCTAATAAGGACTCCTTTTTTTTCCCTCCTACTGACGAGGCCGAAATAAATAAAATCATCACAAACCTAAAAATGACTTCTTCCTCTGGTAACGATCAGATAAATAATATAATTCTAAAAAGCTGTTCTCGTGTTTTGGGTCAGCCGATCACTTTCTTGTGTAATTTAAGTCTATCAACAAGCACTGTCCCTACCTGTCTTAAAACTGCAAACGTATGTCCGATTTATAAAGATGGTGATCCCCGGACTCCATGTAACTATCGCCCGATATCACTGCTGACAACTCTCTCTAAAGTACTGGAGAAAGTTGTTAACAGAAGACTGTTAAAATACCTAGAAAAGAATAAACTCCTATCTGAAAACCAGTTTGGTTTTCGTGCTGGCAGGTCTACAGAGGACGCAGTAACGAACTTAGTTGATTTCATTTCAGAGAAACTAGATCAAGGAATGAAGTGTACTGCCGTCTTCCTGGACCTTGCCAAAGCCTTCGATACTGTCTCTCGGGGGGTATTAATTAGGAAACTGGAGCATTTGGGGATTCGTGGTGATGCTTTGGCATGGTTTAAATCTTATTTAAGCGACAGGAGCCAAAAAGTGGTCATGGGAGATTGCTGCAGTGAACTAAAATCCATCAACTTTGGAGTTCCTCAGGGGAGTGTCCTCGGCCCGACGCTGTTTGTCATTTACATAAATAGCCTATGTGCTCTGGAGCTAACCCAAGCAAAAATAGTTACCTATGCGGATGACACTGCGGTGGTCTTCTTTGGCAGGACTTGGAATGATATCCAGATCAATGTGGAACTAGGCATGAGAACAGTTGCGAAATGGTTGCAACTTAATCTCCTGACACTAAATATAAGTAAAACTAAGGCTGTAAACTTCTATGTGTCGATGCGATCTTCTCCTAATTTCGCGATGAACTTGAGACTGCACTCGTGCTCGGAGACAAAAACCTGTCAATGTCCTCTGATAGAACAAACAAACACCGTAAAATACCTTGGAATCCATTTAGATAGTCAGTTTACATGGATTACTCACATCGACGCACTTTACACTAGAACTAGGAAGCTTATGCGAATCTTTAAGTGTCTAGGAAAAATTGCAAATGAAAAGACACTGAGGATGGTATATTGTTCTCTCTGTCAATCAATCCTTACCTATTGCATTACGGTATGGGGAGCTGCTAACAAGACACATATGATGAAAGTTGAAAGAGCACAACGTGCACTTCTTAAAACTGCATACGGTCGATCGTACAGGTACCCTACCAACTCACTTTATTCAGAGCTGGGATTGCTCCGAGTACGACAATTGTATGTAATTTCCATCACCATGCGCTTCCACAAAACTGCTCTGAGCAATGTCACACTCAGTCACTCAGGACGTAGGTTGACGTGGAAATCTGTGAGATGTCGTAGGCTGGTTGGAAGGAGAGGTTACAACTTTATGGGCCCCTACTTATACAAAAAAATTAATGCTAAATTAGATATAATTGACCTAACGAAATACCGCTGTAAAGAAAAGATCTACAAATGGCTAGTTGAACTTGACTATGATGGCACTGAGGATCTGTTAAAAATCATACGATAAAAAGCATACAAACAAAAACACACACACACACACACACACACAACACACACACACACACACACACACACACACACACACACACACACACACACACACACACACACACACACACACACGCGCGCGCGCACACAACACACTTTCTTTTTTATGTCATTTTGTTTTTTTTTTTTTTTCATGTTTTTGTTTACATGAATTTATTGTATTTGCTTTCCTTGTATAACTCTTTTTTCTTTTTTGTATTGCTTTATTGTTTACATGGTGAAGTTGTAATTATTTGATGTACCGCCCATCGGACTGAAGGAGACTAGATCCCACGACACAGGGAATCCTAGTGTGGGATCTAGGGATCAAACCCTGTATCTATGTACGTTTTAAACAATAAAGTTATTATTATTATTATTATTATTATTAATTAATTACAATACATCGCAAACCCCCAAACTCCGAAACAAGTATTTATAGATCACACAAACATTGGGTCCGATCCGGGATGTGAGCAAATTATTGATGTGCTGTATGTATGGCAGTACTCTACTTAGTTTGGTATTAAATGTCTTCATAAAGATGTGGTACTAAATATATTATTATGTTTTACAGCTGAACATTAACTGCCCAATTATCACTCACGGAGAAGTGATTGTTGACAGAAAAAGTCGTTTCCAAGGACATGCGGCAGAAGTACATTGTGCTGAGGATGTACAGTAAGTACAATATGACCACTTAAACAAAATTTTTTTACGTGTGCCAACCTCCACTGGCCATCATCTCGCCGGGGTTTGCCGCTGCAAGCGGGTCAACGTGTCGGAATCGGACCGATTAAAAGTACACGGTGTACTACTCTGCGCCTGAAATAGGATAGATTCATAAACAGCTGTTATTACGCCATCTGGACCCCTCCTAGAATCAAAATTAAGCCCTATACCATCACGTGTGGCAAGCGTCGTCGTATTAGGCCAAAACTCTCTATCGAAGTAGAGGCTTTTGTGGACTTGTGTGAAATATTGATTATAAATCTGATTTTTTCATGAATTTTTCAAATTAGGAATGTCAAAACGAAAGTATATAAAAAAAAATAGTGGCGGTGATGACATACTATTTTACTACTAGTTACTATCTTCTGTTCCAGGACTATCCTAACAAAGTTAAAAGAGAATAAGAAAATTTTGAATGCGACTCACAATATGTACGCTTACCGGATAGAGTGCAAAACTTCAAGGGGCTCAACAATATTGCAAGATTGTGATGATGATGGCGAGAGTCACGCTGGAAGTAGGATGCTGCATCTACTGCAAATATTGGACCAGAAGAATACACTAGTTGTTGTCTCACGGTGGTAAGTGTCAACATTATTTCAATAATACAAGAGATGCAATCACAAGGCGCTCATAGCCCATTTGTCCATAAGTAACGACGACGCGGTCATTACTTGGATAGGTGACGGACTGTGCAGATTTATCGAACGTAGGAGATTGTCGTTCGGAATCGTTGCAGATTAATCTTTGGTTGCTGATAAGTAGATCTTCGCAAATCGGTCTTCACAAAGTAATGGCAACGATTTGTCGTAGCAGTAATTGACTCATAATTGTCTTATTTATAATTTGAACTCCCTTACTGGTTACTGCCTTATTATCAACAAAATTCAGTTTTGCAATCACTCTACAAAGTTAGGCCAAAGGCACAATTTCAATTTGGATAAAAAACCTAAATTTACATTGTTCCTAGGTATGGCGGTATTCAACTGGGGCCCCACAGGTTTCGTCATATTAACAATGCGACGAGACAAGTCATAGAAAAAGCGGGTTTGTTGAAGAAATGACCATTAGCTTAAGCTTTATTTTTAGGTGATAAACTAACCATTGGGATTAAACTTGTTTCATGGATTTCACTTTATAACTAGCACGTAGCAATGGCTATCAATTTTCAATGTTAGTCAATTCATAATGGCGGGAATGTATTCGAATGCTTTTTTCATTTTCTTCATCATCGTACCCTAATAGTGTTCCGATTTTAAATATTTTGTTCCCGCCTTTTTACTTGACATTCTCGAATGTAAAAAAAAGTTAAACTAAAAATTACAAAGCAAAGAGTATTTGTGTAGTCTCGAATAGTGTAACTAGTTTAGTTCTAATTCCTCTATTTTGTATAGAACTTATATTTGTGCTTTTGTAAATAAAAGTAGTTTTATAATTTGTACACGTTTTAAATGTAAAATATTGTTATGACTGAAAATATAGAACTGATTAATTTTAGTATTTTCAGTTTAGTTTTATTAATTGAATTTTATAAATTTATTTCTTGTACACACAAAGGATTTTCAATATATTTATTTGGAGTCACGTGAGCATCAGAAAACCTTTTGATGGTATTGAGAACTTACTATACTGGTATCGTAAATATTGTAATGACTACTGAAATTGAAAGAGACATATTATATGACTTTTCTTTCTTTAGCCATGTAGCTGAATCCAACGAAGGAGTTTTCAGGAGGAGTTTATTTTAATTATAATGTGGCGCAGAGTTATTGTGGATACCTCAGATGGGACAACACTTTGTGTGACCTACAAATTGCTGTTCTGAGGCTGGGTGTTCTTTGTGTTCGTTTCATGTGTTTGTAAATACCCTGTTACACATCCTAATGAAGAAAAAAGAGCGTCACATGTGCAAAAAACCATGTATCCTAATATATAACGAAATAAAATATAAGATAACGAAACAATAACAGTTTATAAAATATAAAAGTTTTGTGGTGAACTAAATACTGGTCTTGTGTTGCCCACATCAAATGCTTCATCGTGCAATATTTAATAGCTCTTGGAACCACTATGCTTCTATTTACAAAGTGAAGGTCTACTAAATGTTATTATTTATTTAAACATTAACCGTAATGTCATAGGTTAATGGGTTTGCGACGTCTACATATAGTGTAACAAAAGTATACTAAATAACTAATACGCCATCTATCTATATAGGTAAAAACCAAATAAGAGCCGTTTTTTTATTTACTTTAGAATGTCTTGAGAATGTTTCTACGAATTACTTGAATTCGTTAAAAGTTAAATTCATTTAAAAAATTAAAGGCCTCCATGAATTTTTCACAGAAATCTTCCCAAGCATTTTTTGTCTCTGTGCGATTACTGTGTTTGTCGTTTATATATTATAGTTAGGTACACATAGCTGGACCTATTTAAATTTTATTTATAAATTCCTCTTCGTTTAAATCATTTATTTTAAGCAAATTAAAAACATGCGATGACATTTGTTTAATGAAAATAACCGACCGTCAATGCAAGCAATACGACAAACGCACCGCTTCGGCATTGCTATGGTCTGACATGATATGTTTAAATGGAAACTTACTTCATCTGTGAAAATTTCAACTATCTAAGTATAACGCCTCATGTTATACAGCCGGACAGACATACAGCAGAGTCTTAATATAAGGGTCCTGTTTTATCTTTTGCGTACGGAACCCTAAAAAACACTGATCTGACATCAATTTTAGACTTTTTATGAAATGCAAACACGGAGATATATTTTTTTTATTCGGAATGTAGATGCGATGAAATGTGGTCCCCATTACATCTAATCTACATTCTTTTAGCATTAAATTCATTGCTACGACCACTTGAAGACTAGAAGGCTTTAGAATTGAAGCCGTTAAATACTTGACATTGACAGAAATAGCTGATATTATTTGACTGGTTGCCATCTCGTTGACAAAAGAATAAGAAATACAAACACACATATAACCTGTCATACAGAATTGTTAATGATGTTGTTAAAAAAAAAAGAAATAAATAAATATACAAAGTAAAAAACTTTAATTTTTGTAGCATACTCTAAAGAGAATAGAGCCACAAATTGTGATTAGGCCGAATACCGAATTTTTGGCATCACTATCGGCTGAACATTCAGCGACCGAATATTCGGCATAAAATGCATGCTATCCGAGCGTGTAGGTAAAGAAGAATAAGACAAGTCGCAACATGTTTGTCATGAGAAGGACCTAGAGAAGAAATCTGATCTGTGGCAAATGAATTGAATTTTTATTTGAAAACAATTTACCTACATCGGAAGACTGATCCTTACTTGACTACTACTTGAGTCATCAAACGAAAAACAATAACCAAACCTCTCAAAATTTGCCTAAAATTGATTGTAATTTGGTAATGAATTCATATAACTGTCTTTTCATGAATTGATAAATTCAGTATTCTCCCGAACAACGCGTATTATTCGCCCCAAGACCGAATACCAAAATAGTGGCTGAAAAGACCGAATACCGAATAGTAGCCGAATATACGTGTCATCCTTACTAAATACTATGAAATCTTAAGGTTGGCACCCCTGGCCCTGTTGTTAATTTAACTAGTTTTGTACTGGCAATACTAATATGTTTTCGTACATATCAACGTCAAGTCAGTGTCAGCAGTCAGTCTCAGTTCAGCCTCTGTCGGAGGATGGCATGGACATTCTTAAAGTCAAAACTTGTCAGCGTATCGAAGAAATGTGCCGGAATGCTTTTGTGCATTGATATGTACGACATTGAAATGCCGAGAAACAGCGGATAAGTAATTCGAGAGTGTATCTGCTAACGAAGGAACACCGTCGAAGCTAACATCATCACTGGATGCTGAGTAATATTAATCAACATCACTATCGGTAACAGAAGTCATCATCTAAATGAAATATATTTTATATAAATATTTTAAAGCCTTATATGTGTCACTAAGACTATTATAGTTCAATTGATCCGGCTGCTGGTTTTGTGTTGTCATTTTAGTGAATTTAATATTAAAGTTTCTGTAATATTGTAAAACACAACAAAGATGCCAATACTACCAAAAAAAAGTGTAGCACTCGGGAACTGCCGCGGTAAAGCTATTGCATAGCATTTTTATTTTCAAGTTATTCAAATATAACTAATATTTATTTTTTATTTATGCAGTATTTTTATTTTATTTGATATTTATTCAAGTTTACAAAACAATGTACTCTGTCTTTTTACCAACATAATATATAATTATGTTCCAACAATATTATTGCCAAACAGTATAATCATCTTAATAACCGAAAGACAATGACAACTTAACAGAGAACATAATAGTAATATGAGCATATTTATGGAATAAAAAAAAGAAATAAAAAAAAGGAGAAGAATCTAGAATGACTGTGTTATCAAGGCAACGGATAACGGCAAGTGGCGGTAGCACGCATGCGCAGATTATGCCTATAGAGCACGGATCCGCCACATCCTTGTCGCACTGCAGTTACAATCATATTCTCTATCCTTTTTTAGGGTGTTATGTTTTTTCGTTACGGAATTTCTTGATTCGGTTGCCGCGCTCAAAGCCCGCGATAAAAGCTATACAATAGCTTAAAAAAACAATAATAATGAAAAGTAGTTAGTTTTTAATTAGCAATTTGGCATTAAATTAAAAATAGTATAAATAAAGCCAATAGACTGATATCCTGACATGTAAATTCTAAGCAGTTACGCTGTCAAATGTGACAGCTGACATTGATTATCTTGTCAATATAATATTGTCATTTCATTCATTGAAAGATTTGATACAACAAGTTTTTCATTACTCCACTAAATTAATTAAAAATAGGGTAATCAGCCAGCGTATTATTCAGATGTAGGTACAGCAAGTATACAATGCGCAGTCAAGGCACATGAAAAGCAAAGTGCCCATTATGCGACTACAAACTAGAAAACATACAAAGGCATCTTAAAAACACAGTATTGAGTGACAGAGGCAATATTGTAGAATTATTTTTTAACAGCCTACATGCATGCAGCAAGGTCTTATTCACTGGGGCTTTAGTGACGGCTACCGGCTTCACTACATTGTCACCAATAGCGTCTAGCTCACCAAGTGTCGTTATATGATACTTTGTCACCTGGTCCCGTAACGTGGACAATACCTTCCCGAGTCCAGCATCTGGCTATACCAAACCTTTGCAGTCATGAAGATATCCTGCCTTGATTTCGTTAGAAATTCTGAAAAACGTGACCCCGGTGCCTTTCAACTTTGCTTTGGCAAACCATATAGACGCTATGGTTTAGATTTCAGGGACTCTATATTATAGATAGTAGTGGTAGTGACATCTAGTAATGACATCTTGAAATTTCAAAAGAATGGGCCTAGGCTTACCAGATGATGTGAGCCGACCCATCCTTTGACTCCTCTTTAAATTATGTGTATTGAAAGTGCTCACCTTGCATTGTTCGCTAAAGATTTTAGTGGCCACTAGTGCAACCTCTTCATTATGTTCCTCGGTATCCCATGTAGCATCAGCATCTTCCATCTGCTATGTGTCTCCGTGTTGTCTGCATACTGAGCCAATATTTACTTGAGGTTGGAGGACAAACTTTTTTAAGGCTCCGAACTCTGCTTGCTCTGCTATAGATTTTAGACTACCCACAAAGAAACAAAAAAAATAATAATTAAAATCTTACATATTTGGCTTATTTATTATTTGAAGTCCCTTACTGCCTTATTATCAGGCAAAATTCAGTTTTGCAATCACTACAAAGATAGGCCAAAGGCACAATTTCAATTTGGATAAAAAATAAATTTACATTGTTCCTAGGTATGGCGGTATTCAGCTGGTGCCCCACTGGTTTCGTCATATTAACAATGTCACGAGACAAGTCAGAAAAAGCTGGCTTGTTGAAGAAATGACTATTAGCTTAAGCTTTATTTTTAGATGATAAACTAACCATAGGGATTAAACTAGTTTCATGGACTTCACTTTATAACTAGCACGTAGCAATGGCTATCAATTTTCATTAGTAGTAAATACTTAATGGCAGGAATGCATTCAAATGCTTTTTATATTATTTATCATCGAACCTACAAATAACAGTGTTCCAATTTCAAATTAATTGTACCCGCCTTTTTACTTGACGTTCTCGAATGTAAAAAAAAAGCGGCCAAGTGCGAGTCGGACTCGACCATGAAGGTTAGTAAACGTCATATAAAAGTTCTTGTAGTTCGTTGTAACTTAGATCGATGTTTTATTAATATTGTACTGATTGAATAAAAGGCAATTTCGGTTTACGATTTATGACGTATTAAATAAAAACTACTTACTAGATCTCGTTCAAACCAATTTCCGTTTGAAGGTTTCTTATTAATGTACCTACATCATATATTTTTTTTAGTTTTATGATTCTGTTATTTTAGAAGTTACAGGGGCGGGCACACATTTTACCACTTTGAAAGTGTCTCTCGCAAACCATTCAGTTTAGGAAAAAATGATACTAGAAACTTCAATATCTTTTTTGAAGACCTATCTATAGATATTCCACACGTGTGGTTTTGATGACAAAAAAAAAATATTTTCAGTTCTAAGTATGGGGACAAAATTTATTGTCTTTTTTTCTATTTTTGTGTAAAAATATTAATGACCAAGTTTCAAGAGTATAGCTCTAATAGTTTCGGAAAAAAGTGACTGTGACATATGAACAGAAAGACAGACATGACGAATCTATAAGGGTTCCGTTTTGTGCCATTCGGCTACAGAACCCTAAAAAAGGTAATTGCTGTTCTGAGTCTGTGTGTTCTTTGTTTTCGTTTCATGTATGTTTGTAAATACCCTATTACACATCTTAATGAAGAAAAAGGAAGATATTTTTAAACTGTGATTTCTGTTGGTGTATCGTTTTAGATGTGATTTAATATTAATAATATCTAAATGTGTTTTTATTTAATTTTAATTAAATACATGTTCAAAATCAAAGAAGTCAATATAAAATTAACAATTGTTTTCGTGAAAATATATTAAATAATTATTTTGTGTAGCAACCCCATAGGGTTGCTGCGTTTGCAAATAGGGCTAAAAATCTGGGAGTTATTGTTTTAAGTCCCGTATAATATAATGAACAAACTGTGTTACTCAAAGATAACGAAACAATAACAGTTTATAAAATGTAAAAGTTTAGTGGTTGAATAAATAAATATTATTATTGTCTTGTGTGCTGTTATTAAAATATCATAACCATCTCAGCCGAACGTTTAGAGCTCGACATAGGCATTCCCAAAGCTCTACATAGCAACTGTTTTTATGCTGCCCACATATATAGCTTCATCATGCAATCTTTAATAGCTCTTGGAACCATCATGTTTCTATTTACAAGGTTAAGGCCTACTAACTACACCGTATTGTCACTGGTTAATGGGTTTGTGGCGACATCTACATAAAGTGTAACAAAAGTATACTACATAACCTATACGCCATCTATCTATATGGGTTAAAACCAAATATAATCATTTTTTTTTCTACTTTATAATGTTTCTACGAATTACTTGAATTCGTTAAAAATAAAATTCATATAAAACATTTAAATTCTCCATTAATTTTTCACAGAAATCTTCCGAAGCATTTTTTCTTTCTGTGCGATAACTGTGTTTGTCGTTTATATAGTAAGTTACATTTAGCAGGACCTATTACAATTTTATTTATAAATTTCTCTTCGTTACATTATATCATCAATTTTAAGCAAATAAAAAACATGCGATGAAATTCGTCACTCACTGCACTATTCAATAGCATTGCAATTGGAATGTTGTAGCGCGTTCGCCGTACAGACGCCGCACTGTAGCCGCACCGCGCGTTTTCTATGAAAATCAACGACCGTCCGTGAGCAATACAACAAACGCACCGCTTCGGCTGTGGTCTGTCACGAAACGTTTATAAAAGGGTCCTGCTTTACCCTTTGCGTACGGAACCCTGAAAAACATTGAGCTGATATCGATTTTAACTTTTCATGAAATGCAAACACGGAGATAGTTTTTTGTTTTTTCGGAAGACGGATCTCATTTCATCTCATCTACATTATTTTATCATTAAATTCATTACGACGACTTTTTGAAGACTTAAATACTTGACATTGGCAGAAACAGCTGATATTAATCGACTGGTTACTATCTCATCAAAAGAAGAAGAAGAAATGCAACATATCTAACCCATCATACAGAATTGTTAATGTTGCTATTAAAAAAATCGGCCAAGTGCGTGTCAGGCCACGCATAGAATAGGGTTCCGTAGTCACCCACAATGCCATGTGGATTTCGAATCATGCCTATTAGGCGATTGTTATATTAACTTATTACCTAGTTATTATTTTTTGTACGAAGTTTTCCAAGTGAGTGCATTTCACAAGTTATAACTCCCCCTATAACTATAACTAACCCTATAACTATAACTCCTGAAAAAAGTTATCAAAGCCTTAGAGAGGTTTACCTAAAATCAGAAAAAAATGGTAGTGTATATTATTTGTAACTTGAAAGTTTTATAATATGGACTACTATAATGGTTTTTTTTTTCAGATTTTTAGAGACAGTCGTTTGGCTTTTAGAGGGGGGGAAGCCCTGTTTTTGCAAAAAATGGCGCTTTAAAGTTGAATAACTCGCAAATGGATACCTTAAATCGAAAAATAGTGTTAACAACCTCACAATGTTTTAAAAAGGTCTATCTTATGATACACGACAAGGGTAGACGTGAGAGAAAAAATCATTCCTACTTTCCGTGTAGGTGATGTCTGTTTTTCGCTATGTACCTATAGGTAATGAATTCATTTAGTCTTGAATAATATGACGTGTCTTTTTTCATGATTTGATAAATTCGATATTCGGACGAAAAATACGTATTATTCGACCCAATACCGAATACCAAAACAGGGGCTGAATAGGCCGAACACCGAATAGTAACAGAATATTCGTGACATCCTTACTAAATACTATACAACAAGGCTGGCAGCCCTGGCCATGTTTTTAATTTAACTAGTTTCGTACTGGCAACACTAATATTTTGGTTTTGGTATATAATGTCAATGTCAAGTCAGTCAGTGTCAGCACAGCACTTCAGCAGCAGTCAGTTCAGTTTCAGTCAGTCAGCCTTTGTCGGATTTGGTACTGTGTATTTAGGTTTATTGTGTTATCAATTGATCGATCGAATTGACCTACAATGGATACGGATAATTTAACTAAACAGGTACGAGTTTCATTGTACATAATTAATGTATTTCTTATTATCTTGTAATAACATGTTATTTTTTCCTAAAACACCACGTTTAAATATTTTTAATGTTATAGGCCGAGGAAGTGGAAGCCCTGAGCTCTATTTATGGTAGTGACTGGACTACTGAGAGTGAAATTTCAAGATCATACAGCATAAAAATAGTAGAAAATAAAAACGAAGTAAGATTGTGTGTAACATTGCCTGATGATTATCCAGCTAAGTCGCCACCAAAGTATGAACTATCTGCTCCCTGGATGAGCAGGAAGGCTAAAGAAGACCTCCATAAACAACTCGGAGAAGTTTATTTGTAAGTTTTCTTATTAATACATAATCCATATGGTACTATAAATAAGATGTCTATAAAATTTTCATTTGAAACAAAAATTCGTCCTCGGACCAGTTCAGAACGCCTTCTATTTTAATACCACGACATACCTAACTATATAACTATATTGTTGGTCTATTGGTTAGCGTATGCGGCTGCTGATCAAGTGGTCTCGGGTTGATTCCCAGGCAGACAGAATGTTTGTGTGATCTGGAAATATTTGCTTGGAGTTTGGGTGTTTTCTACGTATAATATGTATGTATTTACAAAAAAAAAATTATGTTTATGTATTTATATCAGTTGCCTAACCCATAATACAAGCTCTGCTTAGTATAGAATGTGATGGCGTTGTGTGTAATAATGTCTGAAATATTTATTTATTATAATTATACCTCATAAATTTTGAATGACTTCATTATCAACATATTGTAGGCCACTGCTGGATATAGGACTCTCTGACTGAATGCTACCAAAAAAAGTAATTTTAGGCATCTCACATCCAGCTATAGCCAGCAAATCATTAAGTGATTAACTTGTCATAAACACCATGAGTCTAAGTTACCAATATTTCACCTTGTTGGTAAAGTGGATTATATATTTTAACTTAACCCGTTCTTGACCGCTGTGCCAATTTGGGAACACTTAATAAAAGAGGGTAGATCAAAAAAGTTTTGACAATAGTTAATATTGTGTTACTTTGCTGTGCAGTCGAAGGTGTGTTCAATAGGTAAAAACATCGGATTATACAAATTTGTTCAAAATTCTTTCGTTTTGGATACATTAAATTTCGTTATCCGGAGGACACTACAGGTAAGTGTAAGTTTGTTCTTATTTTTCATTACAGATGATGAATATCATCATTATTGTTGATATTTTCGTAAAATAAGTACCTAATTTAACCTCTAAAGTTATTTTATTGCAGTTATTTTACATGTATATAAAAACATAGTGACATAAATATTGGTGTGCCAATTTGGGTACAACGGCTACAAGTGTACTAAAAATGACCATTTTATTTACAGAATCAATATGAATCGCAAGCAATATTTTAGTGGTGCTAATGACTTCAGAGGCTTAGAAGAAGCTATCAGAACAATAGCTGAGGATGGTGACGACGGCTTGGAGTATGATTTAGCGATCATTCCACCAGAGTCAAGCGTTGTGACTGACGAAGAAGAAGGAGATGATGATGTGGCACCTAGTGGCACAAACGATGTCCCAGTAATATTGAGGTATTTGTTCGTAACGTGAGTACTGTGGAATCCGAGGATGGTGAACTTTTGGCTGCTAAAAGGTCACGACATTCCTTTAGATCGGCCTAACCAGAACAGCCCGCTGTCTCTGCGTGCCGACAGTCATCCAGTCTTCAGCTTTGGCGAAAGTGTTCACCTAATTACTCGATAACCTTCTAACAAACTGACGATATACAAGCTCTCCAAAATCGTGTCAAACAGAAACTACAAGGCAAACCTTCGACGAGTTTGAGTTTCGACAGGTGTCAAAACATCCGTGGCAATATTTGAGAAGCTTTTTGACGACGAAGTTTTTACAATGATTGCTGAGTTTAGCATGTAATGCCAATCAAAATAATCGGCACAACTTCATTATCACTGCTATAAAGCTGATTTTTTTTTTGGAAATACTGATTTTATCGGGCTATCACAAACTACTCTGTGAACTAATGCACTGGTCATTTGATGCGGATATAGGCGTTGCAGCGGTGTCAAAATCTATGCCCAGAAACGAATTCAGAGAAATAAAACGCAATTTGCATCTTTCAGATAAAAATGATGCACTAAATACACTAGCACTAGACAAGATGTTCAAAGTTGGAAAACTCAGTGACAGTTTGATAAACAATTCAATCAATTGATCCATGAAATATTACGGCTATCTTCTGGCGAAATGGTTCATTCTGGGTAAACCTGTACGATTTGGTTACGAGAATTGAGTTGCACTAAGCTCAAGCGGATACTGCTATACCTTCAATATATATTGTGGAAAGTCGACTACCTCTAACAAGGAGCCATTAGGTACTAGAGTTGTAAAAAGCGTGCTCAACAAATTAGTCACAAATCCTGCAAACCACAAGGTATTCTTTTACTAGCTACTGAAAAGCTTCCCAAACGAGTGCTATGTGCTGTGCGCTATATCAGAGATCACTGGGGTTGCAAGAAGTGCAAGAAAACCCTGTGTATTGAAAAATCATGTTTCGCAAATTTTCACTCATAAGGAGCCGTTGTGCCAATTTGGGAACACCACTGAAAATTCATGAAAATGATTTCATTTGTTTTTTTTTGTGATACAAATTTCTCTTGTAGCTCCTGAATTTTAATTAATAAAAGAATTTTAAAAATCCGGTCTGTAGTTTTGATTTGGCCACTAATGGGTTAAGCAACTTAAAGTTTGAAACTCTAAGGCTCTTTATTGTTTATATAATTTTTGAACTTTAATAAACTAAAATTTAATCTAGTTTAATGTTTATGACATAACTGATTATAAAACTTTCATATTGTAGGGAGTATGTTGGAGAAACGGTGATTTTCCAGTGGGTGGAAAAGATAAGGGAAGTTTTACAAGCTATCAAACCAGAAAAACAGAAATCACCGACCAAGCCAGAAGCAATTGTAGCATTAGATATGGCTCTTGTAAGTACATATAGCAGTTTCTAAAACTGTTCATTTATTATTTCTATCATTTAGTATAATTTTTTATTAACTATTATAACTGCAGTTGGTGTTCTAAATAGCGAGAAACACCACAGACCTAAGGTAGTCTATAAAACTGACTTAAGTTACTCCTTAGGTCATCATCATTCTACAAGAGTCTTGTTTAAATTGGTGCAGCTTTTCCAGAGATTTGTTTGAACTAACAGACAGACAGACATTTTTTTTAAATATTGCCTTTTTGATGTTAGTATGTACTATTATCAGGGGGGTGTCACTCCGCAGTTTAGGTATAATCGGCCGGCTCCCTGCCGGGTCAGACACGCCGGTCGAACAGACATCGTCAGAACAGTTCAGAGTTACACGATAGAAAGAGACGCAATTGTAGGTAAATATAATCGTAGTGATTCGGCGCTTTGCGATATGAATTGAACTTAATCTTTTGACACCGAGGGTATCTATAACTTTAATTTACTTTTCGGAGTGAGTCTTCTGTACTGGTACTAATAAGTATTCTGTGCTATTATATACTTTGATATGCATTCTGAAAAAAAAACTGTTAGTTTGCTATTATTTGCAAACACTTCAATTTTATTTATTTGTGTAGATTTCAAATATTTAGCTCTGACTGCACATTGTATTTACACTTCTTGTCCTGTAATACATATTTTACATACACCCACACTTTGAAACAAATATTATTGGATCATACAAACATTTGATTCAACCTGAGAATCGTACCTGAGATCCCAAGCACAGTAGATGCATATGCTGTCACTACACCACAAGGCAGTTAAATAAATAGTCCTAACATTGGTTTTCCTGACTTGATAGAAAAAAGATGTGAATTAATTATTTTCCTAAATACCAAATGTTATTAGTATAAGTCTCCAACTCGAACTTGGCCAGCGTGGGGATGTATGGCCTTAACCCTTTCCTGTGAGGAGACTGGAGCTCAGCAGTGGAACGTTATGGGTTGTTCCCTGTTGTTGTTGTTCTGCCATCTTCTAATGCCTGTCGCATAATGTTATACCACAGAAATAAATTTGTTTTCCATAAAAAAGCTTATTGTGAGCTGTTGCAAGCATTTTTCAGAGCAACAATTCCTTCATTCATTATTTTCACGGATCTTTAACCATTTATGCAGCCTATGCAACGGAAGCTCTCAATAGAAAGAACTTTACCCTGTTTTTTTTACATTTTCATTGATAATCCTCTCCTAATTGGTCTAAGCGTGATTATAGCCATCCGCGATAAAGAAATAAGTAACCGCGAAATAATTTTTCAAATTGGACCAGTACTTCCAGAGATTAACACATACAAAGTCTATAACATTATAATATTATTATAGATTTCAAAATCAATATTACTGTCTTAATAGTTTTGATTGAAATACTTTTAATTTTATTGCATTAAATATTAGGTAAATTAGTAATGTCATAAATAATTAGATAATTACTTTTATGTCAGGTTGTAATGTTCATTGTAGTGCTTTTTAAATAGGTAATTAATATTTTACTCATTGGTTGATAGACTTCAAAAAAAATTACTCTCTAATTCTCATAACTATGATTAACTAATTATAAAACTTTTTAGTAATTAATTATAATTACTTTTTACTTACTACTACTTTGAGAAAGCAGTTGTTTTTGTGCCCTTACCCACTTTTACTTGTTTGTACTTAATATGTTTATTTATTTATTTTATTTGCAGAACTGTAGCTTTACAGAGATCTTAATAATGTTTAATATGACCCATTTACATTTCATATGTGCTGTATGCATGATAGTACCTACTTAGTTTGGTATAAAATGTCATGTGGATATGGTATTAAATATATTATTATGTTTTACAGCTGAACATTAACTGCCCAGAAATCACTCACGGAGAAGTGATTGTTGACAGGAAAAGTCGTTTCCAAGGTCATGCGGCAGAAGTACATTGTGCTGAAGATGTACAGTAAGTACAATATAACCACTTATAGCGTGTTTCGTTTAAATATCAAATGGTATTATATTGGATAATCATAATTAAGTACTCTATTGTATGTGTGGAAACCCCTACCGGCCGTCAACCCACCGGGGTTTGCGGCGGGTTGGTTCGTCGGAATCGGACCGACTAAAACTACACAGTCTGCCACTCTGTGCCTAAAATAGCAGGGTTCCAGCTGTTGCCAATCCGTGAGACAAGCGCTGCCGTAGTAGGCCAAAACTTTTGTGTGAAATAGGGATGTCAGAGATAATGTATCAAATTATTATTTTTTATGAATTTTCCAAACTAGGGTTGTCAGAACAAAAATAAACATTTATAGGTGGCGTATTTTTTCTACTCTTTTCTAAAAATTCTTACACTACAATCTATTATTTTCTGTTCCAGGAATGTCCTAACAAAGTTAAAGCAGAATAAGAAGATTTTAAATGCGACTCATAACATGTACGCTTATCGGATAGAGCGCAAAACGTCGAGGGGCACAACAATGTTACAAGATTGTGATGATGATGGCGAGACTCACGCTGGAAGTAGGATGCTGCATCTACTACAAATTTTAGACCAGAAGAGTACACTAGTTGTTGTCTCACGGTGGTAAGTGTCAACATTATTTCAATAATACAAGAGATGCAATCACAAGGCGCTCATAGCCCATTTGTCCATAAGTAACGACGACACCGTCATTACTTGGATAGGTGACGGACTGTGCAGACTGATTTATGCAGATTTATCGTACGTGGGAGATTTCCTGATTAGGAAATCGTTGCAGATTATCCTTGCTTGCTGATAAGTCGATCTTCGCAAATCGGTCTGCACAGAGTAATAGCAACGATTTGTCGTAGCAGGCACTGGCTCTTATTAACGTTTCATTTCAATTTGAGGTCCCGAACTGCTTTATTATCAACAGAGATCGGAATTGGGTGTCTGAAAATACCTAAAGTTTGCAGCGGGACATAATATGGAGCTGTTACAACCACTTAAGTTAAACCGGGTTTGAATTTTACCGGTTTAGTTTTGTTTTTTTTACATGTTCCTTTGTTACCTTTGAAACACCGAACTAAAAACATTTACAAGCTGCTAATACAGTTCTAAATAAATTTTCGTTTTGTACTTTTCCGGTTAAAATTCGGTCTTTTAGTCCCAATTTTTCTTTGTCGGTCAAACACAGAATTTTATAAATCTGCAAAATGCTAATGCGGTTTTAATTTCTTTTTTTGATCTGTATCTTAAGTTAAAAAGTTTTGCTATAGGTTGATGCAAGGAAAACGAACATTTTCGCGTATTTACATAGTTTTGAAGTCGGCTTTTTTTTTAATTATTAAACCTGCACTGCATAAAAAAATAAATTAAAAACATTTATTTCAATTGCAAGAACAGTGGTTGTAACAGCTCCATGTTATTATTGCAAACTTACTGCAAACTTTAGGTATTTTCACACACCCAATTCCGATCTCTGATTATCAAGCAAAGTTTAGTTTTGCAATCACTCTACAAAGTTAGGCCATAGGCACAATTTCAATTTGGATAAAAAACTTAAATTCACATTGTTCCTAGGTACGGCGGTATCCAGCTGGGGCCTGACCGGTTTCGTCATATTAATAATGCGACGAGACAAGTCATCGAACAAGCGGGCTTGTTGAAGAAATGACCTAATGACATAAGCTTTATTTTTAGGTGTTAATTAGTTTTAGATTAGTTAGTTAGGGATTAAACTAGTTTCATGGACTTCACTAGCAATGGCTATTAATTTTCATTATTAGTCCATTCTTAATAGCTTGAATGCATTTGAATATTTTTTATTTTATTCATCGAACCTACAAGGCTACAATTAATAGTGTTCCGATTTCAAATATTTTGTTCCCGCCTTTTTTCTTGACGTTCTCGAATGTAAAAAAAAAATAAACTGAAAATTACAAGCAAAGAGTATTTGTGTAGTCTCGATTAGTGAAACTAGTTCTGATTCCTCTATTTTGTATAGAACTTATATTTGTACTTTTATAAATAAAAGTAGTTTAAAACTTTGTACACGTTTTAAATGTAAAATATTGTTATGACTGAAAATGTAGAACTGATTAATTTTATTATTTTCATTTTAGTTTTATTAATAGAATTTTATGAATTTATTTCTTGTAAACACAAAGGATTTTTAATATCTTTATGTGGAGTCGCGTGAGCATCAGAATACCTTTTGATGGTATTGAGAACTTACTATACAGGTATCGTAAATATTCTTATGAGTTTATGACTACTGAAATTGAAAGTGACATATTATATGACTTTTCTTTCTTTAGGGGGCGTCCATTAATTACGTGAGGTGTTCTAGGGGGGGAGGGGATCAAGCTTAATCTTTCCAAATCTCACTTAGGGGTGAGGGGGGGGGGGGGGGGGGTTGGCAAATATCACGTAATTATTTTTCTCACAGAAAACGGTGTAAAACTGTGAAAAAATATTCCTGGAGTAAAATATGGCCAAGTCTGAGACAATATTGTTTGAGGTATTCGTCCGAACTTCGCAGCAGCGATCGGAAAATCCATTCATAACGGTTGCCTTTATAAACGGTTACCGAATCACTCTGTAACCGTTTCAAAGGGTTTAATAAAACAGTTTGTGTGTTTGCTTTTTTTTGTCAATAATCCAACACGTTTACAGCCCAAATAGAAGTCTTGAATAATCTCACGTAAAATTAGGGGAGTGGGGAGGGAGTTGAGGAAAATCTTACGATATCTCACCAACATTGATATATAAAAACTCTAGATGCACAGTCTCAAACAAAAGCAGCATACGAAACTATCCTTCGTAGTCATTGTTTATTGAAATATCAATGTGGGTAGTTTTAGTTATGCTATAAACATATCTTTTGCAAATTCAACCTTACGCGCATTGGTTAAAGTTTTTATTACAAAGCAGTGTACAATGACCAATCAAATTTTACTACCGAAGTTTTGAATAAGAACAGGGTCGTTTGGATTATGCGACTAAAATAAAAGGTTGTGTTATAGTCGTTCTCACACTGAAAAAGCGGCCATTGAAATTTCTCGTATTATATTTGGACCGTTGAGTAAAGTTTTTAGACAAATTAAATCAAAATCACATGTTGCTTCCGATATTTAGTCATAAAAACAACAAAAACAAATTAACAAACTCTTTTACTTACCGAAAATACGATATCTCATCCTTTTTTAACGTTCTTGACGTAATATTTTTACAATTCCTCACGGACACTTCGGTATTTTTAACGTGCGCACAGAGACGCGAGCGACGCGAGACTATTTGAAATAGGAGCACAATTTTAAATTGTGCTCATATTTTATGAGGACGGTTTTGAGACGCTGAGTGTGTATGTTGGGTTTTTTAATACATCAATGCTCACCAAGGGGGGATGGAGGGTCGAAAATTCTCAAAAATGCCTCACGTAATTAATGGATTGGATTGAATCATGTAACTGAATCCAACGAAGGAGTTTATTTTAATTATAATGTGGCTTAGAGTTATTGTGGATACCTCACATGGGACAACACTTTGTGTGATCCACAAATTGCTGTTCTGAGTCTGGGTGTTCTTCGTGTTCGTTTCATGTATATTTGTAAATACCCTGTTACAAATCCTAATGAAAAAAAAAATAGTTTTAAAAAACTAAACAAACGGTTTTAAACTAAAAAGTAGAAAATAATTTTAATGTAAAAAGCGTGGGGCGACATTGTTGAAATATTTTCAGAAAGCACCCCACTTCTGTTTTAATTTTTTTTTTCAAATTAGTGTATTGTCATCGGTCCTCAATAAATCTACAAAGTTTGAACGAAATCTGGCCGTTTAAAGTGGGTCAAAATCGCACCCAAAAAAGTTGGCTACAAACATACAAACAAACATACAGGTGAAGCTAATAAAAAGCGTGCAAAAAGGAGCGTCACATGTGAAAAAAACAATGTATCTTAACAAGTTTAACTGTGATTTCTGTTGCTGTATCGTTTTTAATTAATGTGATTTAATATTAATAATATCTAAATATAAGTTTTTATTTTATTTTAATTAAATGCTTGTATAAATCAATGAAGTCAATTTAAAATTAGAATTGTTTTCGTGAAAATATTATGATATTATTATTATGATAGAAGCCTTTTAAAATAATAAAAGTGAAAATTAATTATAGTAGGATGAAACCCATTGGAAAAGAAGGAGAATATTATAAAAAAGAAAGGATAAATAATTTACGGGCGATCTGAGGGAAAGGGGGGGGGGGAAGGTTTAAGGTTAAAAAACAGTTTATCTCGATTTCCGGCAAAACTACAAGTTCTATGGAAAAAAAGTTAAATGTCAAAGTTGTTGGTAATAAAGAGATCTACAACTTTCGCATTTACTCTTTTTTCACATAACCTCAATTTTATGTGAAAAATTAAAAAAAAACAAGTTCTTGGTTTTTTATTTTTATCTTTTACAAATAAAATTATTTTTTAACGAAATTTAGTGAAAACTTACCATTTTATGTCACGATTACACTGTAATTTATTTGATTTGAAATATTTATTTTTTCATCTTATTTTGACTTCATATCGAAAAAGTAACCTAAATTTCAATCGAAAATTCACCCGTCAAAGTATTAATTGTTTTTAAAAAATTGGGGTGCTTTCTGTTCTACTATGTAGAAGATTTATTATGGTAATATATTTATATTTACACCATGGGAAGGTCCATGGAACAGAGCACCCCAATTTTTGCACCCCATTAATACATTCATCATCATCATCAACAGCCTTTAACAGTCCACTGCTGGACATAGGCCTCTCCTTGCAAAGGAGGTATTGGCCTACTATACCACGTTGGCCAGACGGGTTGGTATAGGGTTGGTTTCAAGTTTTCCTTCTCTCATTAATACATTGACGGGTGAATTTTCGATTGAAATATAGGTTATTTTTTCGATATTAAGTCTAAATAATCTTAATATTCTCCTCCTTTTCCAATCGGTTTCATCTTACTATAATTTATTTTGTTTTCAAAAATTATCGACCCTGGTCTAGTAAATAAACCCAGCGTGCAGCATTTGCAAATAGGGTTGAAAATCTGGGAGTTATTGTCCCATTAATTTAATGAACAGACTGTGTTACTTATAGATAATAAAAAAAAACAATAACAATTTGTAAAATGTAACAATTTTGTGGTCAAATAAATAACTATTATTATTGTATTGTATGCTGTTTAATATTATAACCTTCCCAAAGCTCTACATAACAACCGGTCTTGTGTTGCCCACATCTAACGCTTCATGCAATCTTTAATAGCTCTTGGAACCACTCTGTTCCTACAAGGTGAACGCCTACTCACTGATATTACATTAACCAGCCAAGGTTTGTAGCGACATCCACATACATAATAGTGTAACAAAAATATTCTAAAGCGCCTTCTATCGGAGACACAGTGAACTACGAATTAGCCACTAATTCAGCCGATTTGCATATAGGCGATTTCCCTTCACCACTCGTTGGGCTGCGGGCCGCCTAGGTACGATCGTGTGGCCTGGTCGGAGAATCCTCGCTTCGTTTTGAAGGACCATGATACCCATTTCTCCATAGTAAATGATAACTGTGACTTGATAAAATTATTCAACGACAGGTATCTTAATTTACACTAAATATTAATATCAGGGTATTTACATAAAAATAACCTGTAATAATTTTTCTTATAAAAAACAAAGCATTAAGAATATAACATTTTATTTCAATATTTACAATACTGTGATTCTACTATATTTTATTTCTAGCGTTGTTGTCTGCGGTTTTAACTGTTATGCATCGTTTGTCTAAGAATCTTAATAGCTCCTGTAACAAAAAAAGATTAAAATTAAAACCTTTTGTAAAATCGCATCGTTTGGTTCGTTAAACACAAATTTTAGCACTTTGTAAAATATTCGGTTTCATTTGAACCGATATATCTGGGGTTTCCAAATTCAAATTTGGTTTGTGTATTTAATGTTTAGTTGGTTCACATTCGTCCGTCACTAAACATTTATATTTATTCATTTTTCTGATCACAAAATGGATGAAAAAAAATTCATTTAAAACTTTTTATATGATAATTTCTTGAAACCTGATTGGGATGTACTTATTCTTTGTGTGACTATTCCGTACAAACTTCAGGAATAACTCAATCCGTGCAGAATTTTAACGCTTATAGATGTATTTCGTGAACTTACCTTCGGATCATATCGATGGCCATACGATACTAAGTCCTTATGTATTATATCAATGTTTACGGGTTCATATTTGAGAACAGCTTCTCTAAGACTTCGTCGACTTGAAACGTAGTTGTGGAATGCTATATGTAGTGGTACTCGACATGAGTGGACCTGCAACATATATGGGATCAGATACGAAATAATGCGTATTTCTAACGTGTGGAAGCCTCTTCGGACCTTCACTCCAGCGGGGTATGCGGTGGTGTATTTCGATCGGACTGACTAAAACCACACACGCTGACTCTTTCCGCCTGAAATACAAGGATTCCGAGAACACCTGTTATTACGACATCCAGACTGGGATTTACAAAGAGACTAGCTATTTGCTCGCAACTGTCAAGTTGAAGCTCGATAATCAGTCAGAATCATTATTAACAACCCTTAACATCCTACTGTGACGCGAGCCCAGCAGTGGGACGTTATGGGTTGAAAAGGGATAATGATACTCAGGAGAGGGTTGAACCATACATCCCCCCGCTGGCCGAGTGCGGGTTGGGGAATGGCAAAACACGTTATGACTACATTTGTCGTTGAGTGTTTTTAAGATTTAGGCCTCCAACTGAGCTTCACGACTGTTATGACAATAACCGGGACCGACTGTTTAACGTGACCTTCGAATCACGGAAACGTTCATAACATGCCACAAACAGTCACCCAATATAGGTACTAACAGCGCCGTCCTGCTTACCGCTATGACCGCGTCACCTATCATCGTATAGGATACAATGAATGTAATCTATAATTTAAGTTCCATTTACAAACTTAAACTCCTTGATACCCAACTGCATCTAATGGAAGGTAATGTATTAGGGTAGCTTAAACTTTTAATAAACAGTTAACTACTGTGTCTGTAAATAAAAAAAAAAAGAAGCTCACCTTAGCTTTCTCTCTTTTCTGAAATACCCAATCCTCAGGATCACAGTCTACACTCTTAATATTGGGCAAATCACTTGTTACTTCATAAGTATTCAGATTTTCTTTACCGCAGTTCAGTCTCTTCTTCGGTGAATTCATATTTTTATCATCTTCACTGATAGTCCTAGGAGATTTTGATTTACGTGTAGTCCCTTGTTTTCGTGGTGACTTTGCATTTGGATTAACTCTTTCAGCCTTTCTAGGTGATTGTATTGGTAGAATAGATGGTGCAGCTTCTAGAGGTACGGATGAATCTTGTTTACGCTTCTTCGAAGGAGATGGTTGTTCAGTATCTAAATATGTTTCAATCACTGGATGTGTTTGATTATACAAGTGAGTGAGGATTTGTATAGCTGAAAAATGCAATTTTAGGAACTTAAAAACCATAACGTAAAAAAAAATATTGGTGTGTTCTAATTTTTGGGACTTTTGTTTTTATTTGTAGTTATTATGACTGTATTTATTGAAATAGCTTTTCGATGGTATGTCACCCTTTTTAGTGATAGTGTGTGATTATTTAATATTGTTGGATGTTTTAACCTTTTGACCGCCAGGGTCACATATATGTGACAAGCGAAAACTGTCCCTGTACGCCAACGTCACAAATATGTGACAAAAAAGCGGTGCACCGAAATACGAAATAAAGCCTCTAAACATTACTTTTATGCCTTTAAATTTATATAAGTACCTTAAGAAGAAGCTCTAACTGTTATCTATTGCCATAAAACTACTTAAATTGCTTTATGATATTAAGAAATTTTACTCTAAAAAGAAAGAAATAATCTCTTAAAAAAGAATGTCCCCACACGCCAGAGTCACAAATATGTGACCACTAGTGATGTAGGCATGTTAGATGGTATCGTAAGTTTCTATTAAAATTTCGTTAGCCTGTTTTATTTTTGTTGTTAAGTTTTGTTATTATACTTATTCTGTTAAAATGAGTAAGAAAGTAATTAACAGCCGTGCTCGTGAAATGATAATTAAAGCAGACAATTATTTTGTAAAGAAGATAGAGGACTCTTAGTTATTGATACAAAATATAAGCAGTGCCCTAAAAAATGCTTCGTACACTACTGAGGTTTAAATGAAATAAATAAAAGTTTTAAAATGTCCATCAAAAGTTGCTTAGCTTTTTTTTCAAAACTCTACTTGTTACTTTTTATGCCAGGTTTATAGAAGCTAGTATTTAAAGGCTATAAACGTACATACTGTTTTACATTTTGTAAATTTTTGTATAGTTGATTATATACTTAACCTATTTGAATCGTGTATTTTTTTTAAATATCTCCTTCAACGGAATTATAGAAATCTAATTTAAAATACGTGTTTTAATTATTATTAGTTAATATTATACTCGATAAGCGAGATGGTACGTTGCTACATCCTTATTTGAGAAGCGCAATATTCATAAAAATGACGTACCGTCCACGCCAGGGTCACAATATCAAGACAACAGATCAAGAATAATGTTGTACCTATAGTTATTATATTTAATTATATTGTCGTCTCAATTCTGTTATTACGGTATTAAACAACTCTGTAAATAGTGTTTATCTATTACTAGAGTAGGAAGAAGTGTAATGTTGAAATAAATTCAGTGTTATAAGGACATATATTTTGAAACTGTAAATGAAAATAAAAATACAATTCATGTTATCGATAAAGTTTTGGAATGCTTATTTTTTTCGTAGGTATTTGCGCTAAATTTTTGGTCTGGCGTTGAGGGCAAGTTGATGAGTTTTTGCTCTGGCGTTCAAAAGGTTAAAGACGCCCAAAGGCCTACAACTAAACTCCACGACTGCTATCTTATGATAACAACCGGGACGGACTGCTTAACGTGACATCTGAATCACCGAAACATGTCAGGCCACATACGGGCACCCATCCAGGCCTGACCGCGCCGTCGTTGCTTACCCTCGGTGATTCATTCACTTAAGGCCACTCGGCTATGAGCGATTCAGCGTTTAAATGGTAACTGTAGACTAATGCTAGTTTTTACTTGACCGGCCTGGTGCTTAAGGTCTCCTGGTTGCTAATTTAATCGCGGGTTCGGTTCCAACCCAGGACAAATCACTATGTAATGATTACACTGAATGTGATTCATATCTAACATAATAAATGTATTTAGATGTGAGCAGATATTTTGTGTTTTCAATCAACTGAAATATACAAAATAAACTTATACCCTACTTTTATTATAAACTTTGAAATTGTTTTTAATTATTACTATTGTATGATAGTTACCTCTTTTCCTTTTGAAAGGTTTTAATCCATATTTATCCAGCTCCTTATTACGTTGAGGTGTTGTCATTGAGGCATAATCTAACATTGGAGTAACATTATCAGTTTTGATTATATATTCACTGTTTTTAGGTGTCATAACAGAAACTGTGCTACTATTACTATTTGTATTATGTTCTTTGTTGGATGAACAAGCTTCTATTTTATCTTCATTTTCTATACTTTTAGTAGCCTGTTTTAAGTTTATTTCAGGTAAATAACTTTCTTCGAAAGTACAATTTTTATGTGAATAGGATGCACAATTTTCATTTTCGTTGTTATAGTTTATAACAGATATACCTTCAAATTCATAGTCAACATTTGCTATTGGAAGATCCAGTTTAGATTTATGAAGAGAATAGTCAAGCTCTTTATCTGTCAAATCAAACACTTCCGAAGTTTGACTAGCATTTGATATTAAATCATTGTTACTATCCACAATTTCTACATCATTATCTTCTTGCGGTTGCACATTTGAACTATCGTGATCAAAATCAACAGAGTTGTCTTTAAGATTTATATCATAACCTCCCTCATCATAAATTTCATCATAATCTATTGAAATTTCATCTCTTTTTCCAAGACTACTATTGTTTGGTATATTTTTAAAAACGATTGGTATTTTAGAATCATTACTTTTGGTAGAGCTATCTGACGTTTCCATTTTGTCTATATCTAAATTCTGCCTGCTTACATTATTAGTACTATTATTATAATTACTATATTCAACATTGGCAATATTTTCTTGGTCATCTGAATGATCATGTATAAAGTCTTCATAGAAGCTTTGACTAATTGGTTTTGAGCTGCTTTCATTAAGAAAATTATCACCTTTTATAGATTCTTCTTCTGCTTGAGTCAAGTCAAATATTTGCTCTCCTTCTGTGTTTAATGGTTTTTTTACTTTCCCATTTATACTTAAATACTCCTCCTCTTTCAAAATTATTGTCTCGTCTAAGTCTGTCTGACGTTTTTGTGTACTACCTAGATTAATTTCAGGTAAACCATCACACTCGACACTAGATTCTGATGATTGAGTTAGATCGATAGGTTCATTCTTTTCACTTGATGTATCTCTATCTTGTATAACTGTTGCTATTATGTAATTTTCTGTTATATTCTGTTCTTTTTTGTTAGAACTTTGCGTTAGATCAATTTCATCACTTGGTTCAGTTATTTCAACAATTTTCCTGTTACTAATAGGAAAATGCATAGTAAGGTCTACACACTCTATGGAACTTTTGTCAACAATTGACTTATTGTCCACTTCAGTGTCACTTAATGCATTATTAGTCTCATCAATATTTCTTTGACTGAAACTATTACCTGGACTTGCAACAATAAAATTTAGAGCATCATAATTAATTTCTATTATAGAATTTTCATCGGGGCGCTGTGTCAAATTTATTTCTTTATCACATCCTTTTATACCCTGTGATGCACTTATAGCACATTCAGTCATCTCCATAAAATCATCATGTACAATTTTAGTTGCATTTATAGTTATCGGTTCAGTTTTTTCAAAATGAATATCAGCACATTCAGTCAAATCCATACTGTATCCATTATCGGTAAAAAGTTTAGTTTTGTGTCCTTGTGATAAAATTTGTTTACTTGAATCCATTATGCAAGACACTTCATCATCAAATAAATCTGGAGAACAGCTCCTGTACTGCTCACAAACTGTGAGAGTATCATTGGATGCTGTAGCTGTAATATTTTCGTAATCTGGTGATTTTAAAGCAATGACTTCATTAACATTAACTTCTTCATCAATATTAATTGTAACATGATCAAATTTGTTTTCATTATCACCCATTTCTTTAACTTTGTTACTTCCTTCACTTTCTAGTTCATCTCTTGGTAAATTAGTATTTATATTCGTTGCTTTATCTGTATCATTGTTGATTGCTTTCGTTGCTTTATCTAATGTTTTAGATGCAATAATTCGATGTGCGCTTTTTATAGGTCCACTTAGTATGACATCTAACTCATCTTGTGAGCATGCTATTTCACTGAAATCCATTGTACTTTCCTCAAAAAGCTGAGGACTTATAGGTCTTCCAGGTATTTCAGCCCAATTTTTTAACAAAGAACCAATACTTGTAGAAGTTTCTATCAAATGAGCTAAACTATTAACACAAAAAATGTTATTATTTCTCATAAATTCATATTCTAAATTAGTAGCTATATTATAAATTGGCGAACATGATTCATATGATGATATCTTACAAAATTTATAATCTAATGTTTCAATTAATATTTGAGAAAACTTGTTTCTTATTTTCTGATGTTTTTCTTCTTCAGTTATATTCAGCAGTTTATACTGTTTTCTATGATTTTTAATCCTACTTTTTGTAGAAATTTTAATATCTGGTACTTTAAAACCATATTCTTGTAATGTAGTTCTTATCTTTGCAATTCTACCTTGGGTCCTCAGTGGTTTTGATGTCGAAACATCATCAACAACCTCAGTTTGGAGTGACTTTGACAAAGCTATAGCAATCTGTAGATGTTCACAATCCACATCAATACCAGACTTTTTACACACATTTTCAAAATCTTTACTATATGATATTAATTCATTTTTCTTGCCTTTTAAAGCTGTTCTGATATCTTTTTGACCTTTAATGGGCTTTGTGACTTTTGTAGCTTTTGTTTTAGTCACTTTTTGTGTAGTTTTAGGACCCTTACAGCTATGTTTAGTCTCCTGAAAGTCAGAGAGACTCCCATCCATAGCAGTCTCGCTGACGAAGTATTTACTCCTAACGCTTTGGCTGAAATGCAGAAAAAATAAAACAAATTATAAATTGAACTTTTTTTATTAACTACACAATTTAAAGATAAAAATTACCTAAGGTTTCTACTCATAACATTATTTATGTGGCAAATCAGGTCTCTCACTTTCTTCAATAATTTTTCTCATTGTTTCACTCGACCTGGTAGGTAGCCCACTGGCAATCAATTGTCTTCTTTCGACCTCTTCTATAGGGTCTTCATACAAAACATAAACGGCTTTGCGTAAATTTTCCGTAATTGAAGTAAAACTTAAAAGATAAAAAATATATTATATTAATCTATGTTTAAGCAGTTTAGCAATGATACAGATGCACTAATAATCATCTTATCAATTGGTAAATATTTGTTTATTTTTTTAATAGATATTAAATATTCATTAAAAAATGATTACCAATTTTTGTCTTTAATCTGGCTCAGTAGTCATTATTCAAAGATAGATATATGTATGTTCTTTGGATGTTATTTAAAATAATTAATATTACAGGATAAGGATGCCATTATAATTAATAACATAGGCATGTATATAAGTAAATCAAATGTATATAATCTACATCATTCTGCATCTCCTGTTATTTGATTTTGTAAATAATTAGATATTATACTTAATAACAATTAGCGAGGCATATGTCCAGCAGCGGACTACGATGGACTGATGATGATAAAACTTATTAACATTCGTTATTATTGATTGTTTTCTTTTACCTTTTCTGTTATTTAGTGTAGTGTCAAAACTTACAAGCTACTAGTTCCTTCTATTATGTGATAAATCTAATTGACAGTATTATTTTAAATGGTCAAATCGAGTAGTTTGTATGGAAAATGCTACAATTATTTAAAAAAGTCTCATTGATATGGTTAACAATTCAAAAATACAAAGGCATTTGACATAAGAAAAGATACTAAAATAAATACATGTTTACCTATAATGAAGTATGAGATATGGTATTAAATTCGTTGTTTTAAAGTTAAGTTTATTATAAAACTTTTTTTATTATCCATAAAGCCTAAGGTAGCGGCTGACTTAATTATTAATTTTGTCTACTGTTAGTAAATCTTAACCTCAAAATTTGCTTCACACCTATTAAGGTAAATAATACTTACTGAAAAAATACTCCACATGCTAATCCTATAGTTAGCACACCGGCTCCTAAATAGTTTCGGAATGTCGCGGCTGGAGTTCCTTTTATTTTTCTAGGTTTCCATTTTGATGTATCAACCCCGATGGCCATTTTGAATTTCTGATCCAATTCTTGCATCACAATTATTTTCACGACTAGAGGTAATTAAAAACCATGTTGTTTCTCCCTCCCCTCTTTTAGTTGAAACGCAATACAACTTTTTTTATAAATTATAAATTTTGTTTTTTGTTAAGAAAAGCCAACGACAACGGGAGCCAAAACAACTTTCTGCAAAAATAGTAAAATTGTCTTTCTAGTTTGTAAAGGAACGTAATCGTGAAAAAGAAAACTGTCAACAAAAGGTCACTCAAACGTCAGCTCAAATCAGCTGACGCTGAGCTGTCTGTAGAGCTGATATAATTTTGTTTACATGATATTATATTTAATTATAATTGAGATCAAACTGATATTTGACAAAATTAATGAAAGTTTAGGCATAAATTCCGAATATTTTAATAAATACTACTAACGTTCATTACGCAGAGCAGTTTGCCGCAAAATGTCTTTACTTCAAAATTTAACTTATAGAGATTATCAAAAAGCTTTAGAAATGAGTCAACGACAGTGTGATATAATAGCAAAATTAGCTGATTTAAAGTATGTATTTACAACAAGTGTATTGAATAATTTGTTGTTAATGATTTCATGAAATACTATTTTATTTCAGAATAACATTTTCGGACACCAAAAAACCAGGAGAACAGCTGATAAAGTTGATGGACCGGTCTGGTGTCTCTGCAGAAGAGTATCAGAAATTGCTCGTCACATCATTAAATGTGAAAACAATCACTACATATTACAAACCTCAGTCAAAAGTAGCTATATTAGTTGCTAATGATAAATATTTACATTTATCTAAGTTGGTTACTCCTTCTGTAGACTGTGACTCATTAGCGGTGCACTTACAGAATTTAGGATTTATTGTTGTACTTATAACGAATACTACAAGTGCAGAATTGATTAGTATTTTGAAAAATATATTTGACATTTTGCAGGAAGATTCTTATTGTAAGTTTAATTATATTAGTTATATACTAGAAACTCACTGACATAACATTTAAACTTGTTCTTTATTTACTAATATTATGAATGCGAAAATAACTCTGTCTGTCTGTAGAACTTTAACACCAAAATTATTGAACTGATTTAAAAAGAATTTGGTACACCGATAGCCTAGAGCTTGAGAAAGCACATAGTCTACTTTTACCATGATAACATACACCTTGGATGAACTTTCTCTCCGTTGCAAAAACACATGTTCATAATAATATAGGATGTCATGATTCACTGTCGTCCGTGACTTTATTTTGATAGTGATACTAATTCTCAAGTTAATGGGAACTGCTAGCACAACAACTTATAGGGAGAAGAGCCATGCCGGATCTGAATTCAGCAAGAAAGGGCCGGTGCAACCGGGGAGGTACTACCTTCACACAGTAGACCAACCAAAAGATGACATCCTAATTCTTGGATTTTACTCATGCTTTCCAGCAGGCAGAGAAGAGTCACATTGGTAGACCTTATTAAAAAAATAGGAAAAACCAGTCATAAAATGATGTAATATCAGATCACAATTAATCATTATGGCAAATGTTATGTCAGTGTTGCGATTTTTCATAAAATAATTTATTACTTATGTCATTAAAATTTTATCTTCAAAACTAGTGCTACATAGTGCTTGCTAACTGATACAACAGTTGATATAAATAAATTAATGACCATGACATAGTGGGAATGTGCCCTAAAACAATATTGTTATACAACATAATAAATACTAGTACAATCCCATGGTGTTACCTTCAGTAGTTGTAGTAGTGTAGTTTTTCCTTGTAATATGATCTGCCAGTGAAAGTCAAAACTTGTAAAAATTTTCGTCTATCTGTTTGTTTTAGCTAATCTCTGGAAAGGCTCCAGAGATTAGCTAAAACAAACAGACAGACGAAAATTTTAAAAATCGGTATTTTGTTGTAGGTATTGTATATACTTTCGTAATTGTGAATTAAGTAAATAACTGTTACCTAGTTTAAAATTATAATCACAAATATAATTTTTTTTAGATTATGCGGTGTTTATAGATTTGCAACTGAGTGCTAAGTCTGTTACTGTTTTTTGTCACTATAATACCACTATAGTATCTGGGCAACCGAGCATTACTCGGTTACTGTTTTTAAACTTTCGCGACTTTTACACATACTCATGTTTTTACTGTAAACGGGACTTATTCGCGATAATACTATAAAGGTTACGATACCTTCTATTTTTGCATGCTACTAAAAAAGTACGCCATAAAAACTGTGTACAGTCCGCACTCCAAGGTAGTAAAGTGCTTAAGGACACCCAAAGATGTCATACCGCTGCAGACACCCGGAGTGTACAAGGTGCGTTGCAGTTATGGTAGTTCCTACATCGGTCAGACGAAGCGCACAATAGCGGAACGAACGAAGGAACATATCGCAGCTGTAAAAAACCGCCAAATAAACAAGTCTGCCATCGCAGAGCACCTGCTGGAATCAGGACCGAACCACTGGATTGAACTACACGACCCGCAGGTCCTCTCCACAGATCGGAACTACTTTCGCCGAATAGTACGTGAAGCGGTTGAAATCAAAAAACACAAAAATTTCAACCGGGAAGACGGATACCGACTATCAACATCGTGGAATCCAGTCATCAGCGGGTGTAGCCACCATCGGAAAGATGAAATAAGGCGTGCGGATGTCATAAGTGTGGTGTGTAGGGGTACCGACACTACAATATATCAACGCGATCAAGTGCGGGTAGACACAACCTGCACATCACGAAGGCGGCGCTAAGCTCACATCAGTCTACCCGTGACTACGAGCGGTATAACCCGTTCGAAACGTCGGAAAATAGAAGGTATCGTAACCTTTATAGTATTATCGCGAATAAGTCCCGTTTACAGTAAAAACATGAGTATTACTCGGTTACTACTATTTATTGTTTAATGACATAATCTATTATCTCAAATAGCTGTAGTGTTGCTGTTTTGGAGTATCAACCAGTGCTAAGAGTAATGTGAAATGAAAACCGAAAAAAACAAAAGAAATCACTTTAAGTCACAAGGAACTTATCAATGATTTATTTCAGGCTTCTTCTTCTATGGTGGACATGGTTGCCAGATAGGCAACACAAAATGCATGCTAGGCATTGACAGTCCCACGGAAAACATTACGTTAGAACACTGTGTCACTGAAAACTTTGTGTTGAAAGAACTGGAGAAAACCAAACAAGATCTTTGTATACTTATTATGGACATGTGCAGGATATATTTAGACAGGTAAGTCTATCCAGTAGAAAAAATTGAGATTCTATGTTTCTTTGTTATTATAGGCACATGTTATATATGATAAACTAGCTTTAGCCTGCGGCTTCGCTCGCGTGTATAAGTTAAAAGTATCTTGTTCTTACCTACACACAACAACGTTTTTTCTCGTCACATTATTACTTAAAACATATGTATTTTGTTTATAGTGCAAAAAATTTGATAAATTATTTTATCAGTCATTACCTATGGCTGTCATAGTACAAGCTCTGCTTAGATTGAAGCCAGATAGTGTTGTGTTTCAGATGTCTGATATATTTCTTATTAATTTTGACTGCCTCGGTGGCGCAGTGGGAGCGTGTTCGACTGCTGTGCTTAAGGCCTCGGGTTCGATTCCGGAGTCGGACATAGTGTTTGTGTGATCCGCAAATATTTGTTTCGGAGTTTGGGCGGACAAAGAAAAGTATGTAAACATACTTTACTATTTAAATCAGTTGTCTAGTACTCATAATACAAGCTCTGCGTAGTTTGGGACTAGATGGCGCTGTGTGTAAGAAGTCCGAAACATTCATTTATTTACATAAAGCTCACCCACGCCATCTCGTCTGCATTTTCTCTTGCCCGTTCCATGAACAAATTTACCATGAAACACGTTATAGCCAGCCAACCTTAACAGAGTGGGGACCACGTTCCCACAGACGCATCGTTGGCTGGCGATAGTCGCGGTATGCCGGCAGCAGACGACCGGTTGTTATGGAGAAATTTGGGGGAGGCCTATGTTCAGCAGTGGACGTCTTATTGCTGAGATGATGATGATGATGACCATGACCTTAATAGATAGACATAGGTATGCGGTTGCGGATTTTTTTAGAACTTTTGAGTATTATACAGATTCGGCATTTCACTCAATAACAATAATTGTGGATAGGTAGGTACTAATCAAATGACCTGTTATCGAAATTACGTACCTACGTAGGTACATATTGAGCTAATCGAGTTTTGAATACATTAAATGAGTTTATATATTTGATGATTGTATAACTGTGCCTCATATCAACATTTGTGTACCATAATTTGTTCCAAGTTTAGATAAAACTAAGAAACTAACCTGGCGAGTAACACGTAGTACCTAAATGATACCTACACTAGATTGAACAGTTTTGAATTATAAACTAGGGGAGGTCCAAAAGTTCGTGGAATAGAGGGAATGGAGTGAGCATAGGGGCACTAGCTTAATGTCATACCATACCACTTGGGGTCTCATCATTAGTATATAAATATATAAATAGAATTTCAGCCCTGTGGCTAGTATTCGTTCACGAATACTAGCCTGCTAAACAAGTCAATCCGGAAGAAAACAGGAGAAAATTGAACACCGTGCCGTGCTCTGGACGACCAGTTGAGGCCACACATCAGATATCATCAAAAAAGTGTAAAAAAATTGTACTGGAGGACGCCCGTTTGAAAAAAAACGGTTATCTGCATTTGTTGGAGTATCAGATACCTCCATTATGCGGATCCTACATGACCATCTGGGTATCACAAAAGTTAGTGCAAGATGGGTACCGAATGCTCACACCGCTTCAGAAACAGCAGCGCGTCGTCTTCTTCAGCAATTTCTTTAAGCAATTTTTACACAAAGATCGATTCTAAACCTTTCTGTATTTACAATATAAATATAAATCCATTTTATGAAAAACAAAATTATTCATTAAACAATCTGTGGGATCTCTTATCAGTAAAATCATCGATTTTTTAGTTCAAGGAATTCGATTATAACAATTGTTTTTATTACCATATCAAATTAATACATTCAGCTAATTGTAACTATTGTAAATATTTTTTATACCAACACAAAAAATCGACAGTCGATTTTTAAGGGTAAAAATGGATTCTGTGAATCGATTCAGTACAAAATTAAGTTTTTTGGGCCGAAACATTGATTCTTCGATTATTGTGTTGTTCTCAAAATTAAATAACATCTGGTAATCTTTCAACCAGTTTTCACTTGAACAAATTATATCATATTTCATTTTCTCTAAAACAATTTAAGCTCTAGTAATTTCGAAGAAAAACCTTGAATATTTTATTAGAACAACTTCAAGGCATACTGCTTAGACCCTTTATGATAATGTGGTGATTAAACGCTAGGAGACACTTTTGTTTTGATTACAATGCTATTTCAAACAGAATCCCCTGTTGTCTGAAAATATAAATAAAAAGTTAGTCCTTTCCGCTTTCCGCTTTTGGCTTAGGGCACGGGCAGAAACTGTTTTGTCACCCGTGCGCGCGCTTCTATCAAAATCAAGCGGCGCGCTGACAGTTTTGTCACAGCCTTGTTCGCAGGCCCAAAACAGTTTTGTCATCCGATTGTCACGTCGCAACGTGCGCGCATCTCCATATAATTCTACAGACATAATGAAAGTGACAAAACAGTCACAGTGACAAAAGTTTCCCGTGCGCGCAGGGCCTTATCCTCTAATTTGTAATAAGCTTGCTTACATAGTGTGCGCTTTACAACATTTTTTAATCGTTTCTCTGTTAAATGTAGTATGTTTTGAGATATTTTATTAAAAAATTTAATACAGTACCCCATAAAAGATGTATGAACTTTTAAGAGTCTAAAACGTGGTTGAATTAATTTATCTTTATTCCTAGTATTATACCCATGTCTATCACATCTTTGATTGAAGAGATGTTAATTTTTTCGAACATACATTATGTTTTCATAAATGTACTGACAATTGTAAAAGTTGCAACAGTTAAGCCTCTACAAATCCTGAACCAACAAAGTTATCTGATCCATTATAGTTTTCCTTTAAAGTTCATTATATGGACCACTATCACGAATTTTCCTAGAATTTTTGAGCCAGCCGTTTAGCTTTTAGAGGGGGGGGGGGGACGCCCTGTTTTTACAAAAAAGTGGCTTTTAAAGTGAAATTTCTCGCAAACGGATACCTAAATCAAAAAATCGTCTTAGAAACCCTATATTGTTTTTAAAAGACCTATCTAATGATACCCCACATAATAGGGTAGCCGTAAGAAAAAAAAAACATCCCCACGTTACGTGTAGGGGAGGTACCCCAAATAAAAATATTTTTCATAATTTTATTGTAGCACTTTGTCGGCGTAATTACAATACATATTCATGCAAAGTTTCATCTCTCTAGCACTTACCGTTTGGACGGTAAGTCGAGGACGGACGGACGGACGGACATGACGAATCTATAAGGGTTCGAAGTGATGAACTTCGGAACCCTAAAAAGGGCACACCACCCTGGCTGGAAAGTTGTTGGCAACTGTTTTTTGGGATTGTGAGGGGATAATACTGGCTGAGGGGATAAATTGGCTAAGGGTGTGTTGCTCTTGCAAGAAAACGCATCAGTTCACAAGAGCAGAGTTGCAGTGGCTGCTCTGCACACGCATGGCTTCGAATTACTAGTCCACCCACCTTACAGTCCAGACATGGCCCCTAGTGATTTTCATTTGTTCCCCAATTTAAAAAAAGACTTAAGTGGAAGTAAATTTTCGACAATGATGTAAAGGAGGCAATTTTGGCCCATTTTGAGGCGAAAGACAAAAAAATATTATTTCGGCGGTTTAGAAAGATTAATTCATAGATCCAATAAATGTATTCAGCTTGAGGGTGATTAAATTGAAAAGAAAAATAGATTTATTGTTTGATTTAATTTAAAACCCTTTCATTCCAACGTACTTTTGGAACTCCCCTCATATGTAAACGGGCAACGGGCTGATGATGTTGATACGTATACTTACGTACACGTAACTGTACCAATAATATAAATTCGTTTATATCTCTGCCTGTTAGTATCACCAAAAAGGTATGAATAAACCTTAGGGTAATTCGTCTATGTATTTTTTATAGCAATATTATTACTACCCATATTGTCAAAGGTTTTTTTCTAAAAATGTAATTCATCTATTAATATTATATTTGACCAATTTTCAGCGTAATGTAGGTGTTTTAAGGCACACGCACAACATGCCTTTTTGTTGTGTTTCATATAGCAACGTCTTTTTTCTGTCATTACACTCTTTAAGTTTAGCTTTCTGTGAAAGTTCTAGATAAAAATTATTTTTTAATACTCAGCAGCGGTTTCAAAAGACTTTTTTATAGACTCATCATCAGCATCATCATCAGCCTATCGCAGTCCACTGCTGGACATAGGCCTCTCCCATTGCACACCACTGTGATCGATTTTGGGCTTCTCGCATCCAGCTCACTCACTTTATAGACTCACTAGATTCTAATCATCACGGCCACTAGAAATTTGACTCATTTCTTGACCTGTTGCTATGAGAACCGAGCTGATCAATACCATGTTCTAGATATTTCAATGTGTTATGAATATCTATTTTAGGAAATCAAACCCTCAAATATATTCATCAATTCACACGGTAGACGATGAATACGCGATACACAAGAACCTTTTAATCGCCTACACAACACAAACATCTCAGGGCGCTTACGAAGTCTTACAGATCGAATGTTCTAAAACAATTGCCTCTGACGTCACGTACGAGTTACAAACTGGCGATACTGATAAGATAGTCCCTGGAGCGAGTCAGTATGTGAATGTCTTATGTACCAGGATAACGGAAGATTTGGATGTTAGCAGGATGTTTGATAAGGTTCATGAAGGTTTGTATTTTTTTTCTTGAACAGTTACTTTGTGAAAGTTTTAAAATAATATAGATATAGAATATCAGGAAATGAATTGAATTGTAAAAAATAATACTAAGTAATTAATTACAGATATAGAACACGCGTTAAAAAAGCAAAGACCCATAAAAGTACAATGCGGTATGGCGAAAAGATCTCTATATGATCCTAGTACAGGTGGGTGCTTATGATTGGTGTTTTAATAGTCGTACTTTAAAATGTACCTGCCTACACGCGTATATTTTAAGTTTTAGAACATATTATTTGAAGAATCAGTTCGGATTGGCGGTACCAAATTCAAGTAATACATTGTCGCACAGAACAATGTACCTTACTCAATTCTTTGTAAGGTCGAATATGATGGATGGAATAATTGATCATTTCTCAGAAGCGTTATGTTCGAAAAGTTTTATTGCTGTTACGTCGTCTTCAGAAGTATCTGGAACATACTTGTACTTGTCGCGTCTAATATAAAAAGGCGTTTTTTTCGACAGCAGCTAGGTTCAATTTGAGCTAAATCGATGTTTATCAAAGTGACAAAAAAGTGATTAACCCAGCAATTTAAGGGACCATTCGGGACGATTATTCTGCGGTTTTATGAGTGTCTAACCGACCTCGGTTGCCATATAATCATCTTTGGCAATCGTAACACCAGTCACAGCAGTCTTTCTATTGAACATAGATATTGCTTAGTAAATGGAATGCGGAGATCTGATGGCATAATAAAAATCGAAGTTCAGCCTATCGTAGTAAATTTAAAGCCATTAACCTAGTTTGGAAAAAGGGTTCGGAGAAAGAAAAGAGCGAACGAACACACGAATTAACGTTTAGGTTCAGACGGCCGTATGTGAGAGGTGTGATATTATTATTACTAAGAAATAATGCTATGCCTATATCCTATATTTAAAAGCCTAAATCAAAATTTCATTTACAGGTGATACAGCCGCCCTACTGAAATCGTTAGGAGAGAAAACGAAGGATTACAGTGACAACTGTAGTATTTTATGTCAATTAAGTTATTAAGTTAGTATTCCCCATAGATTTTTATTGTGTGCCAAGTGTTAATTGAAAGAGTGAATAAAGAAACTGATGAAAATATCTGTAATGTGCAAGGTGGGTTAAGAAACGGAATAGAATGTACGGAAGCCTTACTCTTGATTGTTACAGTTCCGATGGATCGATTTTGGAATAATGAGGTTTCGTACTCATGAATTCAGTTTTACGGAAGTATTTTTGTCGCATTTTGAAATTAGAATTAGATTCGTTTATTACATCGATTAGATTGAAATTGGGATTGAATTCAAGTGAAGCGAGAAGACCTGCCTTAGATAAGGCAGGTCTTCTCGCTTCACTCTTGAAAGATTCTGAATTGGAATTGTGAATGGGTGCGTTACCAATCAAACGCCTTCTCTATGTCGATGACCAAGTAATACTTGTAAATAGCATGACTGATTTGTAAATTATGATTGCAGTTATGAGAGTACAGCAAGTGAAGGATTTTGTGTATTTAGGATCTATGTTTACAAGGAATAGACATGAAAATGATGTAGAAACACTATTTTGTTGCCAACAAAAACATATCTGTAAAGGCGCATTTAGCTGTGCTTAATGATAAATGGTAGCAATCCCGTAGATTTCTGTTTTAACGTTACTGACCATGAAAGTTTAAAACAATATAGTGCTTATATAATGATGTTCTGGTTTCAACCCTTATGTATGACATCAAATCTTGAGTGTAGCAGAACAGGCACCAAAGTAGAATTTATGCTGTAGGAAGTATTTGTGGTGTGAATGTTAGTGGCAGAATCAGGAATGTAGTGATAAGGGGATATTGCGGACTGAAGGAAAATGTAATGACAAGTATTGAAAAGAGCATGCTTCGATGGTTTGGCCATGAGAGAGGATGAATGATAAATACTTTTGAAAATAATTTATAGAGTAAATGCGCGTGGAAGTTTCGGAAGAGGTAGTCCACGGTGGTCCTTTACCGACAAAATTCGTGATGTTCTGAAGAAGAGCCCTAAGGGACCATAAGGGAGACCGTAGTAAGTGAAGATCAATTGCGTCTGCTTACGTTATACATACTTACATGTATGTACAGTACATTAATAATATATTATCATGTGGTGCTAATAAGAAATATTTTAATAATCTATGAACAATTTGTATAATAAATTGAACATAACGTGCGTAAACCTAGTGAAAACAATTCTGTCAGAGAAGAGGGTATAAAGATTTGTAGAACTCGAGTTTGGTTGTAACATTATTTTAAAGTAGTCTTTCAATTTTCGCCTTATCTTTATAGTTTGTACTACCTTCAGTTTTTAGAACACGCATAAAGAAATAATTGTATTTTTGTTTAAATGTCATTTATGATACATGATGTTGATACAAAGAATCCCACATACTATTTTCAATAGAGGTTTTTTATAAATATTAAAGCTCAGCACAACCGACCCTCTACTGATGTATATTTCAAATTCAATTCAAATGGAATTCAATTTATTTTATATAATAATACATTTCGTTCCATCATCGAACTAAGTGGCGTGCAATTGGAGACGCCTATGTCCAGCAGTGGACTGCGATAGGCTGATGATGATGATGTTCAATCATGTTTTATTTCTCTTCGGTACACACGGCAAACGAAATGCCTAGTCATAATAACACTGAAGTGATTTTGTTCCTAAAGGAACAGAGTTACTTCAGCATATTTTCCAGCAAGAATTATTAGTTTCAATTTCTCCAGGTACTTGGAACTATTGGCCAGGTGTTTTGGTTGCGGTGTGTACACTACATATACATGTGTTGTATACTTTTATACATTTAAGAGATTTTTATTATATACTGTTATACCCTTAAGGGTTTATTGTATATTATATTGTCAATAAAATATTTTTATACTTTTACAATATACATAATGAACAATTGAACTGTATTTATATTCTTGACTGAAACATTAATCATATATACATATATTAACAAAAACACTTTCTAATGCAACTTCTTTAATGTCTAGGTAAAATCTCTGATGAATCTCGAGTTCAGTATAAATATTTTTTCTTGATACTCTGACTGTTCACTGAAAGTAAAAAATATTTACCCGGTTGAACAGTGTGGTGTCGGATCAAGAATATGAACTGACACTACCCCTGTTCATTCCGTGGGTGTCGTAGGAGCCGACTAAGGGAGCAAACTACGCAGGGTAACCGCACTGTAATCCACTCCTTAAAACGGAGACTTATATGTATTATTCCATACTAGCCAGATGAATTAGGACAGGGTTTGTTTGAAACCATGACATCATTAGGTATAAATCATGTCGAATTCAGGAAGTAAACAAATCTTCGCTAGGTGCCCTAGCTGATGATATTTAAGCATAGGTAAGGTAGGAAGGCTGACCGATTGAGAAAGACACAAAAACTCACAAAATCCTCTTGTAATATTTTATATTTTGCTTACCTTATACATTTATTTATCATAAACAAATTTAAGTGAATTTCTAAATGACAGATCAGATATGTAGGTACCTATTGATTATGAGCTGTATAAAAATTATAGGTCTTTGTATTTCTTTTATAAAAAGTAAATAGCAACGTGAAAAAAACATAGTTTGTCAAAAATAGTTTGTCTTTCCAGTTTGTGAAGGAACGAAATCGTAATTACGTGAAACGTCACGTTATCTATCGCTATATAAGGGCAGTCGTTACGCATTAAATTCCACTTAAGTTTAGATTCAGAGAGGAAACTGTATCTGAAGTCAGTGGTCTTGCTAGTGGATATAATTGTGTTTAAATCTTTAAATAAACAATATCGACCCGATCTTGTCAAAATAAATTAGTTTCAGGACTGTGCATAGCGTGCATTAGCAAAAAAATACAACGTCTACAATAGAGCAAATTGCCGCAAAATGTCTTTACTTAAGACTTTAACGTATAGAGAGTATCAAAAAGGTTTAGAAATGCGTCAAAGACAGTGTGATATGATAGCAAAATTAGCTGATTTAAAGTATGTATTTACAACAAGTTTACTAAATAATTAAGTAGGTATTATTGATTTATTGATAAACTAATATGTATTCCAGCATAACATTTACGGACGCTAAAAAACCCGGAGAACTACTGATAAACTTGTTGGACCGATCTGGTTGCACTGTAGAAGAATATCGGAAATTCGTCGAAGCATCACATGTGGCGACGATCACCACATATCACCAACCGCGGTCAAAAGTAGCTATATTAGTTGCTAATGATAAATATTTACATTTATCTAAGTTGTTTACTCCGTCCATAGACTGTGACTCATTAGCGGTGCACTTACAGAATTTAGGATTTATTGTTGTGCTTCTAAAAAATACTACAGCTACAAAATTAATTAGTATTTTAAAAGTTATTTTTAAGACTTTGGAGAAAAAATCTTATTGTAAGTACCTACCTATATTTTATTATTTAATAGTAAAAACCGCACTGGCATGTATTGTGTACTTATTGGGATTAAAGTTGTTTAATCTAAAGTAGGTTAAAATATTGCCTAAAATTATTTTTATAATTTTCATTTTTATTAATTTTTCTCAATCAACTTAAAAAAAATTTTTTCTTTGTCTGACTAATTTAAGTAGGTAGGCAGTCATTAAATACTAAAAGCAGTGTGCAGTGAAAATTTTTTTTTCGAAATACCCTGCATTATTCTTTTTATTTAAAGTTTTTCTGTTTATAGTTTAACATTCCTTTATTAAAACTATAATATTATGGGGCGTTAAAGTGATTTCTTTGATGATAAAGTTTTCCTTGAAAACTGTAAAAAAATCACAATAAAATTAATTAAGGATTTTTTCAGGCTTCTTCTTCTATGGTGGACACGGTTGTCAGATCGGCAACACAAAATGCATGCTAGGCATTGACTGTCCCACGGAAAACATTATGCTAGAACACGTTGTCACTGAAAACTTTGTCTTGCAAAATCTAAAAAAAACCAATCAAGATCTTTGTATACTTATCATGGACATGTGCACCATGATTTTAGACAGGTAAGTATTTCTGCTAAAGAATGTTAAGAGATCACTAAATTCCTGCTTTTTTTTTAATTTTAGCCTACCGAAGTGACTACTCTGCCTGATGTTTTATATTATTGTTTATCGCTTATCACGGTAAAGAGTAAACTATATCCTATCTCAAGAATGAAAGCAACTCCATGCCAAATTTAATTGAAATCGGTACAGCGGTTTAGTCACGAAAGCGTAACAGGCAGACACACAGACAATTCCTATCGAATTTATAGTTAGTACCAGCATTTACCCGCGTCTCCGCCCGTGTGTTATTGCTTAAAAACAAGCCTCCATTCTTCTGTAAAGCCTAATTTAAATCTCTGACGAAATTCATCCAAGTCTGACACGACGTACTTTGGAATTTATAATACATATTAGTATGGACATGTGGTATAGGAAGGGCGAATGAGAGAGATTCTTAAATTACATCCTGCACTAGACTTTTGGTGTAGAATTATTCAGATAAAATGCAGATAGGTACAAACCTACATAAATAATTATATTAGGTTCGTAGTTTCGTTTCGTTATATTGGTAACGGGTGAAGATGATACTTACTAATATTGTAAATGCGAAAGTAACTCTGTCTGTTTGTTTATTATTCTGTCTGTATGAATTGATTTCAATGAAATTTGGTACACATAGTCTAGAGTCTGAGAAAGGACATAGGATACTTTATTACGATAACCGACATACACGCGAGGGGAGCCGTGGGCTAAAGCTAGTTAAAATAAAAATAATTTTACGAGTTTATTTTACGTAACTTGTACTTAGTTTATCTTTAGTTTTGACTGTATTTCCTAAAAAGCATTATATTCTATTTGCTTGGAATGCATTTAAGTAAGAAGTGATTCCAGTAAGAACGAATGGTAGATGAGTTATTAGATCATTTTTATGGTTCCGTAGCCAAATGGCAAAAAACGGAACCCTTATAGATTCGTCAAGTCTGTCTGTCTGACTGTCCGTCCGTATGTCACAGCCAATTATTTCCGAAACTATAAGAGCTATAGTGTTGAAATTTGGTCAGTCGATGTATTCTGTGAACCGCATTAATATTTTTACATAAAATAAGAAAAAAAACAACACATTATGGGGGTCCCCATACTTGAAATTGAAACTCAAAAAATTTTTTTTCATCAAACCTCTACGTGTGGGGATATCTATGGATAGGTGTTCAAAAATGATGTTGAGGTTTCTAACATCATTTTCTAAACTGAATAGTTTGCGCGAGAGACACTTCCAAAGTGGAAAAATGTGTGTCCCCCCCCCCTCTAATTTCTAAAATAAGAGAGTGATAAAACTAAAAAAAAATATGTTGTACATTACCATGCAAACTACCAACGAAAATTGGTTTGAACGAGATCTAGTGAGTAGTTTTTTTTTAATACGTCATAAATCGTAACATGCAATTTACCTTTCATCCAATCAATACACTAGTATAAAAACATCGATGAAAGTTACAACGACCTACAAGAACTTTTATATGATGTTACTTGCTGATACGGAACCTTTCATGGGCGAGTCCGACTCGCACTTGGCCGCTTTTTTGTTGTTTTTCCCTTGTTTATTTAGTTTAATTTTGATTGAAAGATAATGTAGATAACATTTCTATGGCAAATTAATAGATCGTGGGCTATTTATGTCGTGTGAATATGTAGGCATAAAATGTTTAACTCATCATTGCGATCAATAATATCAATAAAAATTCAAATATTTAATATCTATTTTAGAAAATCAAACCCTGAAATATATTCAACAATTAACACGGTAATAGACGATTCATACATAATACACAACAATGTTATAATCGCCTACCCAACAAATGGCGCTTACGAAGTTTTACAAATCGAATGTTCTAAAACAATTGCCTCTGACGTCACGTACGAGTTACAAACTGGCGATACTGATAAGATAGTCCCTGGAGCGAGTCAGTATGTGAACGTCTTGTGTACCAGGATAACGGAAGATTTGCATATTAGCAAAATGTTGGATAAAGTACATAAGGGTTTGTATGATTTTTTTTAAACCTTACATTTCAAAAAGAAGTTGTAGAACTCTTATTTATTTTCTGATCAGAATTGTTATAAAGATTTTAGTAAATTTACTACTAATTCTTCTTTAAATATTGTATAAAATTCAGTAATTTTGTCAAGCCATATCGAATTTGAAAAATACTAGATTATTCTCAATTTAAGGCCGCTGCATACGTAACGAGATATTACCTCGGACGGGACGTGGACGTGGTTGCCTCGTTATAAACGGGGACGTGATGTAAATGCATACGCACCGTGACTGTGACTCGGATCTAACGTGCTAGTGTTGTGAACAAGGAAAGATGGATTTTTCATTTCAAGAATTGGCTTTAATTGCTATTGACGTGCTAAACATCGCCGGCGACGATATTTAGCTCGTCCCGTGCGTGCCACGTTCCCGTCCCGTCGGTGTCTCCCTATACATTTTGTATGAAACGATGTTTGCAAAACTTCCCGTCCCGTCACGTCCGTGTAAAATCCCGTCACGTATGCAGCGTCCTTTAATATGTCACTACCCTTTACTGCTGTAAATAATATTTTTGTCATTACTATTGGAAAATTAATGAATTGTCAGAATTAATACGTAATTCATTACAGATATAGAAGAGGCGACGTTAAAAAAGCAAAGGCCCATAAAAATACAACGAGGCGCGGCGAAAAAGTCTCTATATGATCCTACAACAGGTGGGTAGTTTAGGTTGATTTTGCTCTGTATTTAAATGTACTTACATTTTTGTGTACATTGTAAAGTATGCAGAACATTTTATTATTTATAAACAGTTGGAAGCTAACCTCGCATACTTTAGCTTTCGATCGGCCGAAAGTTGGTTGATTTCTTAATCAGTGTGTAGATTTATTGGAGTGAGACGTTATAAAGATTCGGTATTAGCTAATAAAATAGTTTTATGGGCTACACGATTGACTTCAAAGTGAACCATCATCAAGCCATCAGCCGCCTGTTTAATCAATACAGCGCTTTCTATGCTCTCAGACCACCGATTATTTAGTCGCCCAGATTTAGGACATTTCACTCTCGTCCGAAGCCAAACTAAATACAAATCATTCGTGACCTATTGTTCTGGCCGTCTGTTGCGTATTATGCGCACGTATCACAGACTCGAGCAAAAGCTCGAGTCTGTGATTAAAAAATTCAAACAAGCCTAAAGCTGAAGACACATTATCGGACGCGGCTGATAGCCGTGATCTAAAGTATCAACATACACTGAGCTGTGCAAACCATCGGACGTAAGTCGTGGACAGACAGACCTTGAGCGTTCGGACGTCCGACAGAAATCTGGTTGGTGGAAACAAGACCGACTGACGAGACTGTGCACACTTATCAGTTGCGGCTGTCAACCGCGTCCGTCAGCCGCGTTCGATAATGTTTCCACCTTAACTCGACCAAACTATCAGCCGAATCAAAATCTGCAGTTTGTAGGGTCCCCAAAGGGCAAACCTCGTCCTATTTTAAAAGCCCGTGTTTTAAAAGACCTCTCAGTCGTGAAGTTTTAAAACTGATTGTAAGTATCCAGATATTTTATTACTGAATATCACCTAAAACGAGATACATTACTCAAGTAAGTGATAGCTTATTACAGAACAAAATATTTATTACATGCTTATTTATTAATAAATATTTTAGAAATGTACCGTAAGGTAGAGATTTGATAGATGTGATCAGGATCTATGTTTAAATGTGTTTTTGTGAGACAATGTAAAGCTAGTCACAAGCGGTGATTTCTAATGTTTTTTTAAGTGAAAATAACATGTTTTACCATCATTTGTTTCTGATTAGTAACAAAAGATTTACTTTGCCTTATTTTATTTACGATAAGAATTATTTATCATACAAATTTCAATTCAATTACCCTTAATTGATATTTAATTCACTTACATACACATTCAGCTAGATATTTGTTTATTTCAAAAATCAAAAAGTCATAAGTGCAATGTTAAAACCACTATAAATACTGCACTAAACGTTCCGTTCAAAGTACCTAATGTCTAGTCATTTTTAGAGTACGTATTCTATAATAAGAATGACGTTAAAATTTAAAAAGCGGCCAAGTGCGAGTCGGACTCGCACATGAAGGGTTCCGTATCAGCAAGTAACATCATATAAAAGTTCTTGTAGTTCGTTGTAACTTTGATCGATGTTTTTATACTAGTGTATTGATTGGATGAAAGGTAAATTGCGTGTTACGATTTAAGACGTATTAAAAAAAAACTACTCACTAGATCTCGTTCAAACCAATTTTCGTTGGTAGTTTGCATGGTAATGTACAACATATATTTTTTTTAGTTTTATCACTCTCTTATTTTAGAAGTTAGAGGGGTTGGACACACATTTTTCCACTTTGGAAGTGTCTCTCGCGCAAACTATTCAGTTAAGAAAAAAACGATATTAGAAACCTCAACATCATTTTTGAACACCTATCCATAGATACCCCACACGGATAGGTTTGATGAAAAAAAAATTTTAGAGTTTCAGTTTCATGTATGGGGACCCCCAAAATGTATTGTTTTTTTTCTATTTTTATGTAAAAATCTTAATGCGGTTCACAGAATACATCGACTGACAAGATTTCAACCGTATAGCTCTTATAGTTTCGGAAATAATTGGCTGTGACATACAGACGGACAGACAGACAGACTTGACGAATCTATAAGGGTTCCGTTTTTTGCAATTTGGCTACGGAACCCTAAAAATCAACTTCGAACTAATTTTAGGTAAACAGAGTTTAACGGATACTTGGGAAGTCTTTTAAAATATGAGCCTTATAGGCTACCTCCAACTATGGGAAAAAGGCCCAGAGAAAGAAAGGGCGAGGCGCACCTGCATGTATACCCGTAAGTGCATACATGCGGGTGTTTAAGCCAGAGGTTGTAGGTTCGGTTCCCATTCTGAATAAATCTTTGTGTGTTAAACACGACTATTTATTCTGTGTCTGGGTCCTGGGTGTAATTTATCTGTAACTAGCTGGGTCCTACGGTGTTGTTTACCGTTATAGATGTGAGTCGCGAGTAACGCCGCGGAGCAAAACTATTCTAAAAATCCTAAATTACTCCTTATGTCATCAGCTATAACTTTAACATCTTACAGCTTTGACTGCCTTGTTGGTCTAGTGGTTAACGTACGTGGCTGCTGATCAAGAGGTCTCGGGTTCGATTCCCGGGTCGGACTAAACGGTTGTGTGATCCACAAATATTTTTTATTTCCGAGGCTGGGTGTTTTCCATGTATAATATGTATGTATTTACAAAAAAAAAGTATGTTTATGTATTTATATCAGTTGTTTAGTACCCATAATACAAGCTCTGCTTAGTTTGGGACCAGATGACGTTGTGTGTAAAATGACCGATATATTTATTTATTTATCTGCCAGTGAGTCACGTAAAAATCGGCCCAGAGGATCGAGATTAACCGGAACAAACGGACAAACAGGCAAAAAATATATAAATTGCTTACCTATTTGATGTAGGTACCGTGTAGTAGATATGATACTATAGACAATTCAATAAATTATATGTTTATCAGCAGTCTGTTTTTAATACAGGATTTATCTAGTTATCTAGAAAAAGTGCTTAGGCTTATTAAAAAATTGGTTTACAGGTGATTTAGCCGCCCTAGTGAAATCGTTGCAAGAGAAAACGAAGGATTACAGTGAGTACTGTACCGTTTTATATCAAGTTAGTGTTTACAACAGTTTTCTATTGCGTTAATATAATATTCTATAGTGATAATGATCAATCATAATAAATGTCACCAAATATTACATAATGATTAAACTTAATTTTAAAATGTTTTAGTTAATGTTATTAGATAATTAATTAATTATTTAATTATGACCTTATAATAACAGAATGAACTGATATCTAGGACTCGAAACTTAGTTATAATTGTAAGTTTAAATTTTCGTCTTAAAATACTAATTTGTACTATTTATGGTTTTTAAAACGCGGATAAAGAATAAATTATTTTTTGTTTAAATGACACATGATACATGATGACTATACAAAGAATCAGACAGACTATTTTAAACAGAGGTTTTGTATTCATAAATATTAAACTCAGCAGATATGGAATCCGCTACTCTGATGTATGTATATTAAAAATTCAATTCAAATGGAATTCAATTTATTTTGTGTAATACAATTTGTGAAGAGTTCAATCATGTTTGATTTCGAAACTCTTCTATACACACGGCAATCCAAATGCCTAATCAGGTAAATGTGCAGAAGTGACTTTGTTCCTTGAGGAACAAAGTCACTTCTACATGTTTTTCAGCAAGCAATTAAAATATTTTTCTTCGCTTCTTATATATATAAACTTATTTTTTCATTTGTAAATTATTTATTATCATCTTTCCTTGACTTATTAGTTTCAATTTCTCACAAGTCTACCAGGTAGGTATTTGTTTTGCGGTGTGTACAACTATGAGAGATTTTGTTGTACATTTTTAAACTTAAGAGACTGTTGTATAGTCTTATACCCGAGATTTTATTGTATGTTATATTATACCTAAAAGAGATTTTATACTTTTATAATAAAAAAGAATGAACAATTGAACTGCATTTATTATTTTTGACTGAAACATTAACCATATATATTAACAGAAACACTTTCTACTGCAACTTCTTGAATGTATGGGGCTGGAAGTGGTTGACTATGTTGACTATCCAACTGTCTTCGACGCCTTTAGTAAACTCTCTGATGAATCTATAGTTCAGTATAAATATCTTGTCTTGGTACTCAGGCTGGACACTGAAACAGAAAATATATTATATATAATATTATATATAATAATATATAAAATAATATATAATCATCTTCCGAGCCTTTATTCCCAAGTTTATATGGGGTCGGCTACTAGTTCAACCGGTTTTACCTGAATTTTAGTTTTTCCACGGAGCGACTGACATCGGACCTCCGCAACCCTAAGGGAGAACTAAAATTCGAAGATTGAACTAGTTGTCAGTATATTTAAGGGCACTGACTTCCCAATAACGATTACCATAGATGTTCATGACAACCGGGACCGACGGCTTTACGTGCTCTCCGAGGCACGGGCGTGAATCACCGCCTAACTTTCAAACTCCGGGCTGCTATTAGGAATATCCTAAGAAACTCCCAAAAACACTTTTTGGCCCGACCCGGGATTTGAACCCGAGACCTCTTGATTAGCAGTCGCATACGCTAACCACTAGACCAACGGTTTTTTTTTAAATATTATATAATAATATAATTATAATATTTAAAAAAACTACATTAAATAAGGATGAGTATCTATCTGACATATAATATATATTGGAACTATGGAACAGTACTTAATAAGGGTTCAATTAGTGCCCGTGTTAGAAAGGAAGATATAACTCGTGCGAGCTAAGATGGCATTGACTCAAATGACAGTTGTTTTAAGTACCGAGTGCAAAATTTTATTTAACTTCATTGTAGTGTTTTTTTTAATTTTAATCATTTATTTTTAGTTTTTTATAACATACTACTTTACCTTAAGTACTTTACTACCTGAGTTAAGAAAATACACATGCATACCAATAGGAAGCAGGCTTCATTCATTATTTACACCAATGCACTCACTGCAATGATAGAATGATATCAGGTAATACCTAATATAATTTTAAATGATATTAGCTACCGAAATATTGTTATTAAATACCGTTTTAAATCATTATAATAAGCCTTTTGATTGTAGTCTTAAAATATCATATGTGTATATTTTTTAATTTAAACCATTACGTCTGACAATAGTCATGCCGGTTTTTGTTTCGAGTCATCTTTCTAAAAATAATTATTTTACCCAGACGAATTTAATGATATATTAATTATATAAATTTGTGCACTGATTTAAATGATACTAGGCAATACCTCATAAACTATAATTAATATGGAAATATTCGTGCAACGGTAATTGTGATGCTAACGCTACTCGCAAGACGACAGACAGACGGGGAACGGCACCAGGTTTCGTTTTGAGCCAGGTGCCATCTTAGCTCGCACGAGTTATACCATATTTAAGTTTTTATTTTTCAAAATTGTCCAACACTTTAGAAAGATACATTTCTCCCAACGTTTCGGAAATTTTTACAACCCCTCCAAAAAATTGGATTTTTCGAATTCTCCAAAATACTCCTCTGCATCGGTGATTATATTCTCGTTTGTACTAATTTTTTCCCCGTTCCTTCCCCATTTCTTCATCTTAAGGAACAAGAAGTCGCAGGGAGTCAGATCGGGTGAATAAAGCGGTTGCAGCAGCGATTCATAACGCAATTTGCAGTTTGGCGGAGACAGATAAATGTGCTGGTGCGTTATCGTGATTAAACAACACCTTTTGTTTCGCCAAATGTGGCCATGTCGCCTTCAATTTTTTTTCGAAACCGTCCGATAACTCACTGTAGTAGTCCAGTTATCGTTCTTCCTTTTTCTAAAAACTCCATGAGGAGGATGAAGCCCTTCGCATCCCAAAAAATCGTCACCGTGACCTTTCCGGCCCAGGGGACTGTTCTCGTTTTCTTTGGAGCAGATTCATCGAGAGAAATCCATTGTTATGATTGTTGGTTTGATTGGGCTTCAGACAACGAAGTTTTAAACCCTATTTCTTTATTATTTTTCCCATCCAAAAACAAAAAGCGAATGATTCTGCTCTTTTTCCATCTATGCGAAAATCACGAAACTCTTCTTACTCGAACGGCTGCCATATTCAATCACCTATTAATCAGTCTGAAATTGGTTTTATTTAAAATAGGTTAATAGGGCGTCGTTTGATAGATGGCAGCACACGATGATAACTCCAACTTCCCTCAGGAACGGCCTTTGTTTCAAAACACGAGTACTTATTGAACCGCCCCGGTATTAAGCTTTCACATGTTAGGAATATAAATATTTCTTAGGCTAGAATATTAGAAAGCCTAAACAGCTAAAATGGGTAATCATCAAATCTTCACTTGGTGCCATAGATGTTGACACATATTAAAACTTTAACAGCTTAGATAACTTCTTTAGTTCAGGAGTTATGAGGAAAATTTTGTACGTATATACGTGCGTACGTACGTAGATACGCACGCACGCACGCACGCATGCACGCCCGCACGCACTCATTCACTTGGCCAATGTTTTTTTTATCCTAACATTTATCGTGTTATTTTTTTCGTCAGAGACAGAGTAAAGATTTTCGTATATTATGATCACTTTTAATTTTTTTGGAAGTTTGTTTTTTGTTGTTGATTCACTACATTATTATTTACATTTTTGCTATGTAGTAAGACATCATAGGGTATCATAGTTAAACAAATTATCTAAATTTGGACTTTCAGTAAAAAAATATTGTTTTTTTATAAATAAAGGTGAATTACTCAATACTCACCCTAACGATATAGGAGGTAGATCACCAGACTCCTTCATATTTTTAAGACCCCTCAGCACATGGTAGCACATTGTTATTTCCACCCACCTCTTGTCTGAATCATCAAAAATTATTCCTACCTAGAACAAAACAGTAGAATTTAAAGTTGATCTATTTATCTGTTTAGATATATTTTATTTTATTTTATTCAGGACAACAAACAATTGCGCAATAATATATTACAAAATATGTTGTATTTATAAGTGGTTCTCTTAAATTAATTACGCAAACAGCATGTTATCCACAAAATAATATTATACAGTAGGTACTAAATGGTAATATGGTAACGTAATAACAAAAATGGCAAGATACAGAGCAACAGCAGAAAAGAAGAAAGGGAGAAAGCAGAGATTAAATAACATGTTGGTAATGTTTTCAGATACAATTTTTAAACTTTGAGTTAAACAAATGATATATATCTATATGTTAGTGAAATTATCATTATAACCTTTACAACAGCAGCAGGTAACGCCACAGGGCGACACTAGTCTAATAATATAGTAGTCTATGTTTTTCTGTATATCTTTTATTTATCTGCCAGTGAAAGTCCTGTTATGCATTTAAGTTTGATCATGGATTATGTGTGAACGGCTATAATAACTCATTTATTGAGAAACACAAGCTATAATGCTATTGACATCTCCCTAGGACCAATAGCAGCCAACGTCGGGATGGTTTTAGAATCAATGAGCTGAGCATGAATATAAAATTTTGCTGTTATAAATTACAAAGTAACTCAGTTTTATGGCTTAAGTATTCTACCAATTTCATTGAAATTTGACATGGAGATACAAATAAGGACACTAACGCGTTGGATTGATAGGTATTAGACTAGATCATAGTATTTTTTTACACCGACTCCCCATATTATTAATAATTTTGAGGACAGAACAATGTTTGATGATTGACTAGTTTCTTTAATAAAAACTTGTCACATCATAGGTGTTACAGGCACTGCATACAAAGTCAACAAAGTTAGTCTGACCACAGCACCACCGAGGCAGAGAATACAAAAAAAATGATAAATACATTTCATCATATGTTTTGTTTTAACACTTACTTGATAAGGGAAGGCATAAAATATATCATCTTTTTGAATAGCTAGCAACTGCCGCTGTGATACTGAGAGCTTAGAGACTGCAGCCTTCAAAGCAGATATGGCATCCTTCTCAACTATATCTTCTAAAGCTTTAAAATCGCTTCTTTGTAAGGCATCTGAAACAACCTAACAATCTGCATTAAAGGAATGTTTCCGAAAACAACATAATAATTATATAATGAGTATTGAAAGTTCTAGTTTCCGACCCCAAATAATTCAGGCTAGGAAGATGAATTAATGAAAATAAATGCAATAAAGTGAAAATAGTGGAGATATCTTTATTATGTAAAATTTCTTCAATTATAATATTATAAACTGCTAAAATATACATTGATTAGTAGAAAAATAAATATGTAAGGTTTTTTTCCAATTGGAAATGATATTTTTTTAGTTTACCTACTAACTTAAATGCAAGATTTTTTTTTAAAACAATATAAATACCTGAACAGCATGTTTAGAAGCCTCAATAAACTCGTGTAGGTTGAATTCTTGCTCAAAATAAGGTCTGATAATGAAATTAGCAAACATCCAATTCTTTATAAATTTCACGAAAGAGGGCCACACAATAGGCGGGAACTCCATTAGCTGCGGTAATATTTTGGTATCTACTTTCTCTTCGCAATAATTCCGAAATTGTATAACAGGACATGTTGAGGTTATTTGTATTTGTTTGGGTAAATTTCTGTGAGTAAATCTATCACATAATCTGAACGTCTGCGACCTCAAGACTTGCCTTAAAGCTAAATTCATATTTAATAATCTTTCTTGAACAAATTATGTTATTTACTAAATGAAAAAAAACAAAGTTAAACATTAAAATATTACTGCAAATAACAAAACAATAGGTTGTCCGGGTCCCATCTACATTTTCAGGATGACATTTTCCAGCTGTCAGTTTCCGTCTCCGTCATTGGTTGTAAAAAGTTACTTGAAATTCTATGATTGGTTTATGTATTTACTAAATCAATATTTTGAAAAATGACCAGGCAAGGCAAGGACAGCAAGATTTCATTTGGAAAAATTATATAATTCATAAAAAACTACCTCATTGACCTTGGTCAATTTGGGTGATGATTAGTTTTTTATTCTGGGGACATATCAGACTGATTTATCGCTGACGTTCCATAACTATAATATAAATAGCTGATCAGTACTTCAACTGATCGCGTACTATTTTTTCTTCTTCACTGCCTCGTTGGTCTTACGGTTAGCGTTTGAGACTGTGAATGGAGTATTTCTGATTATATGAATACATAACAGCGCAGAGCTTGGAAGTTTAGGGTTTTAATCACTGTTTGTGTGGTGATGGATTAAGAATAAGAAAATCCGAATTAGAATGCTGTCATTTGGCCTTCTGAACAGCCAGATACATACATTACAATCACCACCCCTATTCATGCCGTGGTTGTCGTAAGAGGCGACTAAAGGTACGCGTCCATTGCGGTCCACGGCACGCAACGGATTGAACGGATTTGCCGATGGCATGCGTCCACTGTATCCGGATTTTTTATTTAGTTTCGAGTGTTTTCTTGTCGTAAGTTGACATATTCGGTCACGGAGATTGATGAAGATATCATTGTTATTAGTTGGTTGTTGGAAGATGAAGAAGAACTTAAAACTAAACGTAGAATGTGGGTTCAAGAAATAAATTTGAAGTGTCAATTTTTTGAGAGTATCATTCATCCTATCTCCTCCCAACCATTGTCTCTTCTTTGGACATTAAACTAATGTGTATGTTTTAAATTGTTTAATTCTTTATATCTTTCTACTAATATAATTAAAAGTGCGTCATCCATTTCATTTTTATGTCGTTCGCTCCTTATTTAAATAAGACAAACAGGACGTGCGGCAGTGGGCGATGCCAGCCGGCCAGCGGCGAACTGATTTGTGTGACGTCACCGGCACGCAACGCATTTCTTGCTCATAAATGCCGGCGTTCGGTGCGAGCAGCGCGGATAGTGGACGCAGCTCTATGTAAAATCATACAAAGCAAAATAAAATCCGTTGCGTGCCGTGCGTGCGTGCGGGCCAATGGACGCGTACCCTAAGGGACAAACTACGCATATTAACTTCACTGTAAAGATGTGGAAAACTTAACTGTAACAAACCCTATACTGTGTAGCGTGGTATAGTATAAAAACTTTCTAAGGCGAGGCCTATGTCCAGCGGTGGACTGTTTAGGGCGGTTGATGATGATGATTTTGCCTCGGAGAGCACGTTAAGCCGTCGGTCTTGCTCCTGACCTCTCTCTTGTCGTATCAGGTAGCCGTCTCATCGGATTGTGAGGGAACAGAGAGTGCACTTGTATTTGAGCATAAACTTGTGTAACATAATACCTATCTCATACACAGCAGCTACGCTATAGAGACAGCTACTTTCAAATTTATAATGTTAGTATGGGTTTTTTGTTTAGCGACAGGACTTACATAATATTCTTTAAAATAAATTAAAAGTTTAAATGATTTGTCTTTTTAGTCTCGTCCAAATTTTCTACTCTGCTTGCATACACATTCTTTTTACATGTTTTACATAAAAAAATCTACTGGTTAATCTTAAGCAAAATCGATCGGAGTGGTGTGCAATGGGACAGACCCATGTCCAGCAGTGGACTGAGAGAGGCTGATGATAATGATGAATCTTATCTTTTAAGTCTTTTAACTATATCAATGATTCCAAAAAAAAAACTCATACTTAGATTTATTTAGGTTTTAAATCAGCCTTTGAAATTCATGTAGAGCTAGAGAAGTGCTTATTGTGCAAAGTGCAGTACGTTGAAAAAATTGGGTACCTACAATATTTACGATTTAAAGATGGTTACACAGGTTACACTTCTATTTTTAACCGACTTCAAAAAAAAGGAGGAGGTTCTCAATTCGTCGGAATCTTTTTTTTTTTTTTTTTTTTTTTATGTATGTTCAGCGATAATTTCGTCGTTTATGAACCGATTCTTTTTGCATTGGAATGGGCGTAGCTTACAGGTGGTCCCATTGTCACTATATCGAGATCTGGTGATGGGATCCCAAGGAAATTAAGGGAACTCCTCAAATATCACAGGTACAATGTCGCGAATTGGATACTCGGAATAGTTATTCATTGAAGTCGGTTCTTTTTTGTTAGAATTATAAGCTACGTCAACTGCCAATTGTCTGCGAAATGCTTTGACTAATTTGAAACCTTAGATTAAAGAGTATATTCTTTAATCAAAGCTGAAACCACTGAAGTAGGTCTATGGCTGAAACTAACACCTGTCGGCCGTCGGCTGTCATTAAAAACTGACATCTGACAACTTCAATTTTCAATGAATAAATGGTACAATAGTTTGTATAGTTAATGAAAAGTATAGCGGGAAATGTTTGTAGTATTTTCTTTGAATAACTAACTTTATTATCACAAATTATGGATGACCAGGCTTGTCCGCGTTGTAAAACGACGAAGTACAGAAATCCGTCGCTCAAGTTGATGGTAAACGTATGTGGCCATGCCTTATGCGAAAGTTGTGTAGATTTATTGTTTTTGAAAGGTAAGAATATTTTATAGTATTTTTATAAGTAATCAGTAATTTATTTCAATATGTAGTGTCCTGTAGAACATGTTTTTAATTTAAAATTATTGTATTTATTATGTGAATGACGGCAAGTTAGAATTACCCGAAAACAGCGGTAGAGTTGTCGGAAAGGTTATAATCCTATTTAGGGAAGCAGTCCTGGATATGTCAATAGACCGTGTAGACCGCAGCCTAGAGATAGCATCGTCCTAATTTCAGAGGACGGCGGAAATATGCAGAGGACATTCACTTGATTTCAGAGGATAAAAGTCAAACAAGTTCACTATTTTTTAATGGTTTTTAATACTAATACTTACGTAAATCTTAAGAAACAGATTCTTATCGAAAATTATTAATCTTAGGTGCCTACTTTATTGTATCTTTTTTATCTTTTCATAAACAATCAAAAACAGTGTATTGTTTTAGTTGAATCAATTTCAACACACTACTCAGCTGTAAACCAAGGCAGGATAAAGTCTCAAAGATGTTATACACTAATAAACACATAAAAAAGATATTGAATTGCAGGGGTTCATAGACACAGCAAAAATTCAATAGCCAAAAATATTTTAATCCGCCACTGGAGAGAAGTTTTATAGACTGATTTTGAACTAGCAAAAAAAAACTTCAAGTTTTTTACTGTAAACGGGAGCAATTCACAATAAAATTAAAAAGGTTACGATACCTTCTACTTTTTACAGTAAAAAACATAAGTATGTGTATAAGTCTAAAAACAGTTAAAACTTTCAAGGTTCCAAAGAAACATTGTGACTAGTCATGTAGTAGGTAATGTACGTTATTTGTTTACTGAAACGTTTCAACCAAATTAGCAATACTGAGAGTCTATTCACAACCACAATAACTAAAATTCAATCATAACATTTATATTCAAGTTATATAAACTTAAAAAGTTAGTCTTTAATTTCTAGGGTCTGGTTCATGTCCGGATTGCAATGTACCACTTCGTCGTAACAACTTCAGAGTACAACTATTTGAAGATGCTATGGTAGAAAAAGAAATTGATATAAGAAAGAGAGTGTTAAAAGATTATAACAAAAAAGAGGAGGATTTTGCAACGTTAAGAGAATACAATGATTATTTAGAAGAGATAGAAACAATTGTTTATAATTTAACAAACAATATAGATGTTGTTGGAACTAATAAAAGGATAGAACAGTATAAAAAAGAAAATAAAGAGATTATTTCAAAGAATAAGGCAAAAATAGGTAAGTAACTTAGGTTACACCGAAACTAAACTGAAAACCCTAACCTTAAAATTGTAAAAATCTTTTAGTTCTTAAAAAGTTATTAATACTGTATACAAAAACATATTGCTAAGCTATACATACTAATATTATTAATACGAAAGTAAGTGTCTATAATAACACGTCTGTCTGTCTGTTATGCAATCACAGAGATGGACGAGAGCCATGGATAAAAACTAATTCTAACATATTTTAATATATTTAATATTAAACTAAAGAAACGAATTTATATATTCTATACCAAAAATCCATATGCAAAACTGATTTTGCATGGTAGTTGAGTTTTAACAGCACTTCTTCCAACGGTGATCAAAGTAAATTATTTGTTCATCTCCGATTAAAATTTCAGGAAGAGAAGAAGTAGAGCTAGAAGAAATATTAGAAATAGAGAAGCAAATGGAAGATTTACGTAGAGCGGAAATAATTCGAATGGAACAGGAAGCCAAGAAACAAAAGATTAGAGAAAAGGAGGCTCTAATTGATGAGCTCATGTTTGCTGAGGGTGATGCCAAAGAAATTCTGAATACATTTGCTCAAACTAAAGCTAATAAACCTGAGTTGCTACCTCCAGTGCCTAAGGTATGTTGTATTTAAACAAAACAACCAAAAAAGATCATTTTTTAACTAAGTCCAGCAGTGGACTGTGATAGGCTGATGATGATGATGATGATGAAAACAAATGTGAGTAACTGTCTGCCTAATGAAAGGATCATGTAATCCTTACATTTGGAAGGATAGAGACATAAAATTTTCATGAAATCACATTACGTTGATAAACATATCAACCTCTTAAATATTTTTATTAGACAAGAAGTATAACTTCAAGCTTAATTAATTTAAAATATGTACCTAATTTTTTTACAGGTAACACAGTTTTCTACGGGAATAAAATTCAACCGTGGTTCCACACAACCAACTATTCCAATCATAGAAGAAGGTCCACTGTACAAATATGAGCCTCCAATACAGCCAGATCGCTGTGGTCCTGATCCACCCTCTATTGAGAATATTGTTAGTGGTGGTTACTTAAAGCATATCAGGTAAGAACTGTTCTGTAATCCATACATCTATACATATAAGTAATATTGGAGTGTCTCTTTGTAATATCAACAGAACAGGTTTTCACTAAATGCATTTAAGAGTATATACAGTACTTATATCAAAAAGGAAAATGTTTATTTGTCTGTCTGTTTGTTGTGTTTAATCTCTGGAACGGATGGACCGATTTTGATGGGACTTTCACTGGCAATTAGCTCATCAGCTAATTAGGAAGGAGGACATAAGGAAGAGAAGGAAAACTTGAAACAAACCCTTTACCAACCCGTCTGGCCAGTGTGGTATAGTAGGCCAAAACCTCCTTTCAAAGGAGAGGCCTATGTCTAGCAGTGGACTGTTAAAGGCTGTTGATGGACAAAAGGAGTAAATCAGGCTATTTTTTTAGACTAGCTTCGCAAAGCATTATTCGTGATTAACAATAATAACTGCAGGACTCAGCTAGCTTATACTAAAATTTTAAAGCGGTGAAGTTTGTGAGGTTGTAGTTAGGTAACCTCAGAATGAGTCCAGAAGGACATCTCACCCTGGACTCCTCCTCCTCTTAAAAGAGGGCACACCGTGTGGTTTTTAGTCGGTTCGAGTCCGACACAGCGCCCCGCCGAATTGAGAACCTCGGCGGGGTGACGTTCCGTGAGGATTTACGAAAAAGAAAAAAGGTAACTTCAGAATCTAAAAGCCACATTAATGGTTAGTGTAATAGGCTATTATAAATTAATCTGAAAAATGATTACCCTTGAAATCCGCCATACAAGCGCGCGGAGCTGTCCGCAAAAGCTAGTCAGTAATACAATTAGTAACATTATAATAAGATTTAGAAAAGTATACCATTTATATACAGTGAATTGTGCACTGCAGTTCAGTTCAGAATAAAAAAACGATTTTTCTTTTTCTAATCTACAGATCAGAGAACGAAACAGAGAAGGCTGGTGGCTACAAATCTACATTGCCCTGCTTGCGAGCGTTACAAGACGCCCTCACTGGCCTGTACCATTCAAGTTGACCTTTCTATACCAGCGATACTGTGATTCAGTTAGTTTGAGGAGATAGATGGCGGTAGTGTAGCGTGAGGTCATCCAACAAATACTCTGAGTCTTTGATATGTTAGAGGCTAATTGATTAAAACTAATGAAAACATTCATACTAAATTCTATTCACTTTAGAAAATAGTAATTTATCTTTGTCCCCTGTTCAAGTACCGCTTTTTTTAAAAGAACACCTATTTTGAGGTAGATAAGCTTCAAAGCCGCCTTTATGGTAAGTAACTATTTCCATAAAACGAATATAGTATAGTAATAATTTTTTATGTACTTTTCTTTCAAATTTTTCTTCTTTTTTTATTTTTTATTTTCTTACTGTGAACTTGAGAACAGTTAAGTTATAATAATAATAATATTGTCTACGTATACCGCATTAGATTCTACATATCTGTAATGGTAGACGTAAGTGTGTTATAAAATGAATAAATAAATAAATAATTTATATTTACATACTATAATCCTATTTAACTATTATTCTTAAGAGCTGACTTGTATCAGCTTTTAATGGCCTCCCGTTATGCTACCGTTGCTACTCATCTATTGAGAAAATGTGATTGTATGTTTGAACAACAGCTTTAACAAGATAGTATCGCTAAAGCAGACGTGTAATATAGACTTGGCAGTACAATGCATGTAGATGCGAAGAAGGATGGTTCAGACAATATGTAACTCATAACACTATTCAGCAAAGACAGAAGTCTGAAGGTGTCCAATTCTTATAATAATAGTTCAGCAAAATTTAATTTTGATCAACTCTCGATGTCTACTGTACTAGATTACTAAGATTGACTGCACGGTTGGCCTAGTGGCTTAAGTGGTCGCCACGCCGCTTCCTACTACGCCAAGTGTCGTGGGTTCAAATCCCACGTAGGACAACACTTTGTGTTATTCACAATTTGTTGTTCTGAGTCTGGGTGTTCTTTGTGTCCGTTTCATGTATGTTTGTAAAGTCCCCCGCGACACAGGAATTTATATTCCTAATGCGGGAGTTGTCTTTAAAAAAAAAAAAAAAAAATTAGTAGATTACCGATTCAATCTACCGTTACAATATATAAAGCAACAGCCCGCGGACTGGAGGGGAGTAGCCTGTTACAAAATAGTCTGTCATTTCTTGTAGGGGGGAGTCTTCACACATACAATTTAGACAAACATACAAAAACAATCGCCTGTCACTATGAACTCACACATAACAATTAATTAAAAATTCACACAAACACATTGTGTCATATCATAACCCATATATATGCCCATTTGGGCTTATGCTTTGACAGAAGGGACGCCTGCGTGTTGCTACTATATTGTGTTTTTTTAGGGTTAGAATACGGTCTACGGATAATTGAAGGGATCGTCTTGGCGCTTCCTACTGCATCTAAGTGTTTTAGGTCCGATTCCCTCCACGGGACAAAACTATTTGTGATCCACAAATTATTGTGCCGTTTCTGGGTGTTTATTGTGGCCGTTTCATGTATTTTTGTAAAGACCTCCAAAGGAAAATAAGAGCTCCCAATTGTGGGAGTTTTTATTTTGAAAAATTGGAAGAATCGTAGGTAGGTTTTCATTTGTTTTGGGAAAGAAGTAAAACATGTTCTTTATTTCTAGAAGTAACTTTTTCTCAAGAGACAGAGGTTGCTTGTCTGTTTTAGCATAAAAAGAAGGACTAATGTAAATAAATATTGGTGGGAAAATTGTTCTTAATTTAAGTATTAATTTAAATACATTGTTTGTAATGTTTAGCTTGAATGGGAAAATAAAACAAGTATCTTCGAATTTTTAGGAAAAATGGTTTTGGGAATTGTTTTGTTTTCTCATTCAAGCCATTGGGCTGTTGTTATTTGCTGTTGTTTTGTGATAATACGATTAAAATGAGAGAATGGATTTTGTGTTATGATTTTTATGATTTTCCCTATTCCTGTTACCCTTGCCTTAAAATTTTAAAATTATTTTAAGTCGTAATGACTTTCAGGTAATCTCTATTAATATTTAATGCAGAAGTTTATTTGTTATGCTAATTTCAGGAAGTACTTTACAGATTTTAAAAATTATATAAGTGTTAGATAGCCTATTTATCGAGGAAGGTTATATATCATAATACTATTTCCAATAGGAGCGGAATATTAATGAAAAATGTTGCAAAACGGAGTAAAATTATACCTTTTGAGAGCTTCTGTGTGCGGTTCGTAAACGGTACAAGAATAATTGTTCCCCTTTAAAAATTATAGAAAAAAATTGCGCGTCTGCATATGTCTATCTTTTAACGTTGACTCTCAATAGCCTGTTTTATGGTTAACAAACTTATTTCTGCTGTACGACAACATCTCGCTACGGACAAGAGAAGACGCATACGGAATTGCGTGGCTCAGCTAGTTTTAACACACGTATTTATGTTATATTTATGTAATAATATGAACGGGACTGGACTGGTCCACAAGTTTTATGTAACTCAGCGTGCGATTGACCGTGCGATGCTCGGTGTTCCACTATCCCACAAAATTCGTAATTCGAAAGAGAACTGTAGTATTCGATATCGCACGAACAATCAGTACCCTGAAGTGGAAGTTGACCGGTCATGTCTCCAGACGAATCGATAGTCGTTGAAACCGAAATGTCCTAAAGCGGAGATCGTGATTATCTAAGCAAACGTAGTGTATGGCGCCATGCGGCATGATGGATCGACGATTTGAAGAAAGTGGCTGGCGGTGGGTGGATGCGTATTGCTCAAGACCGGGATAGTTGGCGCTTCTTGGGGAAGACCTTCGTTCGGCAGTGGACGGTGATAGCTTGCTTTGAAATAATGTACATTACGCTTTTTGATCCCAAGCTAGGCTGAGCCTCTACTAAGGTTACCAGACTACTGCTGAAAAACTTATATATTTCTAAATACATATAAATTACACAGAGACGAAGCGAATGTTAGAGCTCATCACTTGTCCTGTGCGAGAATCGAACCCATAACTTCTGCTTATCAGTCAGGATTACTAACCACTAGACCATCAGGCACTTTATAATAATTTAATTTTGTACTGAGGCTAGTATGTTATTTTAAATTGAAAATCCTTCGTGCCTTACATATAAAAGAATAAACAGTAATGTAGATTTACTCTAAATTTTATTGCAGGCGCTTGTACGCAGCGAAACGTAACAACTAAAGAACCATTTTTGTAACCAAATGTATGTTACATCCAACTAACTTAACTACTCTTTTAAACAACAGCCTAACCTTTTTACTATATACTATATACGCGGTTCAACTAGGCGAGGTGATTGTGCCTGGTGGGCTACTGCAATACAGTTGATGTTGGGTTGTTGTATATATACTAATCGACGCGAGAATTGCTCTATCGCGATTCAGGATTAGCAGTTACACCCTATAGTTCATTACGTGTTTCATCGTGGTTCAATATTTGTTCGGTAGATGGCGCAGTTGTGTGTTTTCATCTCGCTGTATGTGGAAGTCGCCACATGACTCCGCTTCAAGACCGGAGATCGATATGATTAGTCAGCTGCCTGTGCTCTAAGCTTGCCAGTGCCAGGGTGAGCAGTTCCAGTGAGACGGAGCTGACTGCCGCTAGTTCCAGTGAGTCGGAACAGTATGCCGCTAGTCCCAGTGAGTTGGGGCTGAAGTCCGCTGATCCCCGTGAGTCGGAATCGCATGCGGTGCGCGGTGATGCGGCGAGTCCCCAGTGAGTCGCGGTGGTTGCTGCGTAGTGGCTGGCTGCTGTGTAGATAAGGGAGAGAGATTCTCTGCTTAAGTGTACCGTAGGTGCAGTGTACTGTGCCTAGACGCTGATGAGGCCGTAGGGGTAACCAGGCTGGAGCGGTCGCGTCCTGCGTGTGGTATCCCTGTTGAGGCCGAGGTTGCTGGCTAGCTGAGACTAGAAAGACGATCATCGCTGCAAGAGTCCAACATACTTTCGCTCCTTTACCCGAAATAAAAGTCTTGATGCTGGTGTATATTGTATAATTACTCTTATAACAACAGAGATATGAAATACACGCCACAGGTCGTTATATTGAGAATTGAGATGGCATGCTAATGATTTGTAGTTGTTTTTTCCAGCTGTACAGTGATAAAGTAGCCGGTTTACTTGCTAGTAAATGGTATATATATATATACAAATACTGTTCTGGTAAAATTTATTTTTAAATTGCGTAGCTTCTTTAATTGAGAATAAAAAAACTTACTCGAATAGTAGATACCTAGATACCTAGTAGATTTTAAAAGTACCTAGTAGTACAAGTCTATTCAGGTATTTATTTATGGGATTGTCCAGAGGGTTTTGAAACCTTTTTAGTGTTCTATAGTTCAGGACTGGGAACTCTTACAGTTTCGTCATGTTCGTGTGTCCGTCCGTTCGTCCGGCCGCCTTCAACTTACAGTCCAAACGGTTAGTGCTAGAAAGATGAAACTTTGCATGGATATTTGTTTTTATCACGTCGAAAAATTGCTAAAATAAAATCATTTTTATTTGGGGTACCTCCCCTAGGTACATGTAAAGTGGGGATGATTTTTTTTATCGCTTCTACCCCATTGTGTGGGGTATTATTAGATAGGTCTTGTATAACATTGCTTGCCAAAACGATGTTTGGATGGACGATCAATTTACGTTGCATTAAAAAAGTAACAGTAATAGAATGTTTCTAATAACCACCACATATTCAAGTAATTACACATACCAAATCTGTAATCCAGGAACGGGTGGTCCAAGTCCATGACCCCAGCGATCGTTTAACTGCCCTCCTATCCACTGTTACGTCTGGAAAAGGGACAAAGATTTGGTTTACACCACTAAATGTTTGCTGCTGAGTGACGTGAGGTAGCAGACGACCCTGCTTACCTCCCATTTTCGTATCTTCAACAAACAACTTGGATATATCGGAGTCGAACCAGGTACAAATTAACAAAGAAGTCCCTGGTACTACCCATCTAGGGTATGAGCCCTCTATAAGCGTCTTTAAAGATGATCCCATATGTGTGGGGATCACGGTGTTCACTTCCCAAGGTGTTGCTTGCAGTCTTATCAATCTTATTCTAGGGTTAAAGATAGTGCCCGTTACCCTCAAGCTTTTCTAGGCTAATCCTTTACACTTTACACAGACTTCAATAGGAACGTGTATCATTTAACGTCCTCTAAAACCATAGTGAGCGATCCCAAAAAATGTATATGCCTAGGTATGTATTTTATTTATACCTCCAACACATAATAGTTATAATAACAACCATAAATTAAAGCTGTTAGTTGTCAAGCCACGTGCATCAACTTGTGTTAACTCTTAAAAGCGATAACCGCATATAACTAACACCGTGAGTACTTTAACGTACCTTACTTATACTTAAAAGTACACGGTATAATCGAAAGCTCGGCGCGTTGTGTGAACTGAGGGCGAATAAGCAAATATTGTCGTAAAGATAAAATGTAAAAGTGCCGACCGAGGCACTAAACTATGACAAATATAAAGAAATGCATTTTCGAGTAAAAATGAATGTGTATTATGGGTTTAGGTGTTATCTGCACCAAACACATTTCTGTCAATCCAGTTTTGAGCAGTCAATACACTTAAACCTTTTATTACATTTATATTGTGCTTTTTTTTATAGGAGAACGTACTATTACAATATTATCGATTACATAAATACTTATAAGTAAAGAGTTTTTAGTGAACGCGTTATCCTATCTCAGAAACTACTATCTACATAGCTTGAATTTAAAAATGTTTTACTGTTGGATAGCTCATTTATTGAAGAAGAACACAGGGTATATACAATCACGCTATTACCAACAGGAGTTACACATCTATGATAAATGTTGCAATAACGGGGAAAGTTATTTATACGGAGATATGCAGAAGCTTTTTAGTTTACTGTAAGGTCGTGGCATCAAGCTTCAAACTAAACAGAGCTTGCACTATGAAAGCTAGATTTACTTCATTTTTGTAAAACATAGACATTATACATCGAAAACACCCAAACTCCGGAACAAATATCTTTAGATCATACAAAAAAAAATTCCGATCCAGGATTTTAACCCAAGATCTCAAGAACAGCCGCCGTATACGTTGTATATACGACGACTGTGCTGAGCCACCAAGGCAATCGAAGTCGTGATAGCGAAAAGTGCAAAATAAAAGTATAAAGAACTGTAATAATTGTGCTATAACGACTACCAAGTCTCTGCAATTACATTCTTGTCCTGTAGGTAATATTTTGTAATTTGACACGACATTTGTAGGTATATCTAATATCTTTAAGCGAGCAATTCTTGTGTATTTATATAGGTATATACTTATATTTTTTATGACGTTGGAAACGGCTTTAACAATTTCATTGAAATTTAATATTTGTGGAATGTCGGGGGAAAAAATCGATGAAGATTAGTCTTATGTTTGGGAAAACGCGAGTTTTCGACTTTTATATATATATACTCTTAGCATTGCTTGCGACATCTATACTGCTCTTTCAGTAACACTTAGTTGATCCGTGGTTGGTACTTCAACACAGCAATACTAAAGCTACTTGAGAGAATAGATGGGGTTATGAAACAATAAATAGCATTAACCGAGCCAAGCTCGGTCTCCTAGATACTCACGACTATTTCACCTATATTAATAATAATATAGGTGAAATAGAAAACGTTTTTCGTTTTAACATTGAATTGAAAAAGAACCGTCTAAACAGACCCCATTTCGTTTGGAATCAAACTATCTTGACTAAGATTTATAAAATATTAACTGACACCCGCGGCTTCGCTCGCGTCCAAGGGGTATAAAAATAAAAATAGATGTTGGCCGATTCTCAGACCTACCCGATATGCACACAAAATTTCATACAAATCGGTCCAGCCGTTTCGGAGGAGTACACGAGAATTTTATATAAAAGATAGTTACAATCATATCAACAGAACGTGCCAATTAAAAGCATAAAATACGTTTTGTGTCACAAGAAATTTCCAAAACGTGTTCATAATTTCTATATAAACAAATAATAGCCCGCAAATTTCGCAATATACCTGTAACGAGTAAACAGCCTGTGTCGGTACTGCAGGCAGCCGGGGTATGATACAATTAGCATGTGAAAACAGTGGCGCCGCGGGCCCGGTCTAATTGGCCCTGTGTAAACTTGCCCTGTTATCGGGGAGCCTCGAGCTCACCACTGGCTGCACCAGTGTGGAGTCAGATTTTTAATAAAAATAATGATAACTTTATTTACATATTAAGTATGGAATAAGTAGGTAAAAAATAACAAATTGAACATAGATATATCTATGGATATGTAGTATAAAATAAAGTCGCTTTTCATTTATTTATTTGGTTTACCAACATCTGTTTACACACTCTTACATGAACAATAAATAGTTGTACAAAAATTAATTCAAGTGTAACAAATACATATCTAAAAGGAAATATGGGTATATTGCATTTACAAAAGCGACTGAAATTAAGTTATTTACTAGGTAATCACAAAAGAAAATAAAGAGGTACACACAAAAGCAATACAATTTTTTTTTTTCTTGTACGATTGTATGCTTTCAAAGCACGCAGTGAATTTTAATACGGTTTTCATCTATAGAAAAGTAATTCAAAAGGATGGTTTCTAATAATTTTTAATTAGACAAGCAACTTGTGGAGAGTCAAGAGTTTAAGCTAAGCTTTGTTCTGTGTTTTATAGTTCCAGGTTTAATAAAGTTTTAAATTCAATATTTTTCAGCTTAGTTGTCCTCTCCAAAAACTTATTTTATTCTGTCTCTTATTTTGACTTTATTATTCTGCATTAAACAGAACTCTTGACGTTAAAAATCTATGCACCTGAAATATTCTTCCTAGGCATTTTAAATCTGGTCTTTGCTTCCTACTGTGTGATAATAACCTAACTAATCCCTACTTCTTATCCAAAAAAAAAATATTTATGTCATATAAATATTTAAATAAATATTTGGACATCTGACACACAACATCATCTAGTCCCAAGCTAAGCAGAGCTTGTGTTATGGGTACTAGACAACTGATATAAATACATATACATACTTTTTTTTTGTAAATACATACATACTATACATAGAAAACACCCAGACTCCGAAACAAATATTTTTGAATCACACAAATAATATTTGGTCCGACCCGGGAATCGAACCCGAGACCTCTTGATCAGCAGCCGCATACGCTAACCACTAGACCAACGAGGCAATCGCTGGTCTAGTGGTTGGTAGTTGGTCATATACAAATTACAGAAGAATCGTCTCCATACTTAGAGCTTTAAAATCCGCCCGCCCAACTAATATTGACTTCTTATTACGGCGGTCACGCGGATATCGCACCGGTGCCGCGCGGATAATGTCCGCTCGTGTCCAACGATAGGGACGTCCCAGACAATAATCTGCGTATTTTAGTGGCGTGCTTTGGCAGTTTAAGCGATCGGGACGGACTTTTAGGTTGGAAGTCGAAAGTACTCTTAAATACAGTCGACAAGCAAATTTGCTTTAGAATAAAAACCTACACAAATAAATAAAAAAATAAGTGTCTGTATGTAATATCAAATGAACAGTTTTTTGTCTGTTTGTACCGTGTAATCTCTGGAATAGCTGAACCGATTTCGACGGGACTTTCACTGGCAGATGGCTGATGACATAAGGAGTAAGTTAGGATAATTTATTTAACTAGTTCCGCGGCGTTACTCGCGATTTATCATAATAACACGGCGAGATTTAGCTAGTGTAGTATAATGCTGTACAATGCTTTGCTTAAACAGTAGACACAGGTATACTATGTGCTTTAATTCCTAACACCTATTTGTAGGAATAATGAATCTCGAAGTCGTATTTAGTTTCGTTGACTATGTTTTGTATGTTTGATCAAGAGCCTTTAACAGTCCACAGCTGGACATAGTCATAAACAACCCAATGTTGGGCTCGGGAGAGGGCTCTTGAGAGGAGAGGGAGAGGTTAAGCCCATACGTCCCTACGCTGGCCGAGTGCGGGTTGGGGACTGGCAAGTCACGTTGTGGCTACGTAATCTTGACGTTGAATGTTTTTAAGCCCCCCGAAGGCCTCCATTTTAGCTTCACGACTGTTATCTTAAGATAAGAACCGGGAACGACTGCTTATGGTGACCTTCACTTCACCTTCAATCACGGAAACGGTCACCAATCTAGGTACTGACCGCGCCGTCTTTGCTTACCCTCGGTGATTGTTTCCAGTCGCCTAAGGCCACCTGGCTATAAGTGCTTCGCTGGATAACCCTCTCCTTAAAAGAAGGCTTTGACCTTCTTTACCAGACTGACAGGATGACAGGATAACTTGGATCAATACTGTTCTGATTAGTTTGATGTTCTTTTTTTATATATTAAGCCTACCAATGTGACTCTACTTTGCTTGATGGAAAGCATGAGTAGAATCCAGGAGTCAGGGGGTCACCATTATCATTGTAAGGGTAGGCAATGCTGCATGGTGATGGTGATCCGTACCATGGCGGTCAAATAATTCTGCATCACTGGAGAATGATGTAGAATGATTGGGCCTGGCAAGAATGCTGTCATTATTAGGATGGTTTTTTGTGTCGGATGTTGTCAGTTGTTCTGAAGGTATTTATTGCTTTCTTATTCACCCCTTACGACACCCATTGGATGAAGAGGCGATATTCTATATTCTTCCACATGAACGTCCGTCGACGAAATCCGTCACCGTATATTTTGGATAAGACTTTGTTTACTTACAGCATTTTTGCTTGCTGACCTTACCTAAAACATGTAAATTTCACTAACGTCTCCCCGCCACAGGACCTTTAGTTTTGGTTCTGTAGACATATTCAAAGTTGTGTTCGTTTGTATAATGATAATGATATAAGATATTATCAAAATTATAGCAAACACTAGTTTTGTTCGCTCGGCTTTGCTTCTCTGTATTATTTGTCTTTATTTCGCCGGAGTTCTAGATCCTTTTTTCATCATTAACTTTTTTTATAGGCACTCTATCTAGTGAGATTGAACTGACTGTATGTTTCGGAGATTTTCCAGTGAGATCTACCTAACCGTCAGACACTTTTTGAAGTACAAACTAGATAGGGGAAAGGCTGGCCTCTTGTCCCCAGCCCTACTTCTAAGTGGGTAGGACCTAGCAATTGTTTAGAGTGTGGGTGTGGGTGGGAGTGAGGATCCACCGACCAAGCGAGGTGGCCATGCCGGGCCACTGCCCGCCGGTTGATGATGAGTGGTTGTTTATATGCTAATCAACGCGAGAATTTCTTTATCGCGATTCAGGATTAGTTCAGCGTTTCTTAGTTAGATGTCGCTATTGTATAGTTTCGTTTGCGCTGCATGTGGACGTTGCTTCAAGAGTTCAAGAGTTTTATTGCTAAAATAGTAGAAAGGTGCTGTATTTTTAAATACTTATGCCATAACATATTGAAGAGTTTTATCTGAAGGAGGCAAAGGGAACACAAACGGCATGATTGAATTCACATGTATATTGTCCAACCGAAATTTTAAAATCAAAATTTGCATACTAATTTTAAAAAAATCGGCCAAGTGCGTGTCAGGCCACGCACAGGAAAGGGTTCCTCAGTCACCCATAATGGTACGTGGATTTAAAATTGTATCCAATAGATAATTGTTATATTTACGAATTAGTGCGTTAGTTTTGTATGACGTTTTCCAAGTGAGCGCAGTTTAGCAGTTAAGCCTCTATAACTCCTGAACTAACAAAGCCATCTAATTCCTTATAGTTTTCCTTCAAAGTTCATTATATGGAACACCATCACGAATTTTTTCAGATTTTTTGAGCCCGCCGTTTAGCTTTTAGAGGGGGGGGGGGGACAAAAGTGCCCTTTAAAGTGGAATATCCCGCGAACAGATACTTAAATCAAAAAATCGTCTTAGAAACCCTTTATTGTTTTCAAAAGATCTATCTAATGATACCCCACACGATGGGGTAGCCGCGAGAAAAAAAATTTATCCCCACACACAAAAATATTTTTCATAATTTTATTGTAGTTTGTCGGCGTAATTACAACACATATTCATGCAAAGTTTCGTCTTACTAGCATTTACCGTTTGGACGGTAAGTCGAGGACGGACGGACGGACATGACGAATCTATAAGGGTTCCGAGTCATTAACTTCGGAACCCTAAAAACGTCATTTCACTAATTGGTTAATGTACCTACATATCTTATGGCATACATTTAGCTGGAGCTGCAAGTAAAACACGTAAGTTATGACTAAAATTATATTATTATTTATCGTATGTATATTTTGTTATTAAGTTGACTTCGAATTCAGTTCGGCCTCAGGGTTGCCAAGGTCTGGTGACAGTTGTTCCGTGGAAAACCTGTCATTTACGTAAAAGCGGTTGAACTAGCAGGTGACCCCAAATAATATTGGGAATAATAAAGTCTAGGTAGAAAAATATAATTGAAGATGAGTTGTTTTTAAAAAAATCTCTCGTATATTTTTTTGACCTCGTTGGATGTTTCTTTTATGACTGCCTTATATTAAGCACAAAGCATGCTTAATAATTAACAATCCATAGTAATATTACAAATTTAAAAGTTACTCTATCGGTCTGTCTATCTGTAATGCTTTCACGGTTAAACCACTGCACTGATTTCAATGAGATTTAGCATGAAGATATTTTGATTCCTGAAGAAGGACGTAGACTACTTTTTAACTCGATAAGCAATATATATAAAGGACAAACTTCGTATGAAATAAATAAGTACGGTGTTTCTTCCAAAAGATTGAATTTACTTACATTACTAACACACATATTCGGAAAACAATACGTAGAAAGCGGCACAATTCAGCCAGCGTGTGTGGTCTACAAATGGGCCATCAAATTAGTGCAATACATATCTCCTTACCTCTATTGAGTGGAAACTCGATGTGCTTTGTTCTCATGCAACCCGATCCAAGATGGCGTCGAAACGTCATCGAAGCAACATGGCCGACTGAGCCGTTATTGTTTGAACGTTGAGTGGTATTTAAATAGGTATTGAGGGGTGATTCAAGCAGGGCGTAGATAAAGTGTAATGTTAATTGTATTTCGTTTTAGCAAACTTAAATTATTGCTTGCAATGAGAAGTATTTTATGTTTTGTAACTAAAACATAGATAGACATACAGTACAGATAGCGTTGTAATCTACTAATGTAGTTTTTTCGTTGTTTTTTCTTTAGTCACTAAAACCTTTAATCGGACCACATCTGGATTTAATCCATCGAGAAGTTGTCTCCACCCTACAATGTTTATTGATGTAATTGTAAACATCAGAATTTGTTTTACCGTAATTTATTACAACGAAATACATGACACCTCATCAATGCCACATCATTTATCAATATTTGACATTGTCAAATGTTATGAGTCTAAAAAAATGTTACTTGTTTAATTTTTTTATTTTAATTTTTCCGTAGATATTAAATTTTTATTTTTTAGTAGATATTAATTTTTTTAAATAATACTTGTTGTACATCATACTTCTTTGCACAATGGTAGATATGCATTTTTTAATCATTTGAATTCATTGCTCTTATTGGTGCTCTAAAAACCTACAACAGAGGTGGCTAAACCTACTGGGCTACCGGGCAGGACCAATCAGAAACACAACTTTTTAAAATTGTGGCAACGGTCTAAATTACTCGTATATAATATCTAGGAACTACACTACTACACAGAAATTAATTTACAAAAATCAATGTTGAGCAAGTACGTAAGTGATTGTTTAGACAAATTATTCATCTCAAACGCTCCTCCTACATTGTTTAGTCTATTTCTTGAATTTTTTTATTGGAATGAAATGATGGACTTTAAGATCAGAATGTAATGTATACGGTACTTACTCAAGTAGCTAATAATAACTGTATATATTTATAATCAGTACTTCTTTATTGGAGTAGAAGAACAAGAAAATTTCCCAGCCGCGGACATTTATCATTTTAAATTAGTGAGAATAAATCACCTCGAAATTTACTTTGCTCTTTTAGAATTTTATTTCAATATCTATGTATGAAATATGATTTTAGTTATAAGCTATTATTTGAAATTACAGACAGACTCCAATTTTATTACTTTGTGTAGATTTATAGTATCGTTATATCGATGGGGAGATCTGACTAGTTGACTACTCTTAGCTAAGACGTACTCCTTGCCGTTTTCTGTTACGGCAGCCAGTCTCAACGAAGACCAGCTACGCAAGAGATACTATAGTGCAAAAGTGTGTGCGCAACCACAGGTGTACTCTCTATTCCTTCACTCACAATCACAATCCAATGGTCCGGTTATTCGACCTTCCCGCGAAAAAGTCTGCCGCGGTACCGACGGCTTTACGTGCTCTCCAAGGCAAGGGGGTTAAGATCCCTAATTCCAAACTCCGGGTTGTCATTAAGTATTTTTTTACGCATGAAAACTTTTCGGCTCTATCAGAGAATTGAACCCGAGACCTCTTAATCGGCAGTGGCATATATTAACCGCTAGACTAATGAGGTAGTTGCAAACCACTCTCAGTCATATAAATTAGATACAGTACTCATATTAGGAAGAAACCTAAACAAAACTGTCAAAAAATTATCAGCCGTTTTATGCAGGGATGTATTTAAATCTTGTTATTGTGCTTTTTTTTTAATATTTAAGCCCATCAGAGTGACTCTATTCTATCTGATGGAAAGCATGAGTAGAATCCACGAGTAGGGGTCATCAACCTCACTGTGAGTACGGACAATGTGGCATGGTGTCCCACACTATGGCGGCTTAGTGAGATGCTTCTGTATCAATGGGCCATCGGTCTCACACTCACTAACGAAGTACGACAACGATGTACGAATGTTGTCATTTGCAGGTTGATCTTCGAAGTGATCGACCTGTCGAACCGGTCAATTCATGAAATATTCTATTGAACATCATCATCATCAACGGCCTTTAACAGTCCACTGCTGGACATAGGCCTCTCCTTCGAAAGGAGGTTTTGGCCTACTATACCACGCTGGCCAGACGGGTTGGTTAAGGGTTTGTTTCAAGTTTTCCTTCTCTTGGCAGTGATGTAAGCTGCTTATTTTGTTCCTTTAGCCGCCTCTTACGACACCCATGGTGGTGACACCTTGTATTCTTAATCCGTCACCACACGGACAATTGAACATAATAAGAAAAATTAAGTACTATTTTTGGATTCTATTCGAATGACGAAATGTAACTGGAGTCAAAAAATCCACATAGCCACTGATTTTTATTTTCATTAAATAGTTTTGATAGCAGAACCAACGAGATGATTCATGATTTTACGGCAAACTAACTAACTCGCGCAAATACCCCACGAAAACAGGTAATGACGTATAAAATGTAAGCAAAAGTACTAATAAGGCCATCCTAATCACCGTGAAAATAAACGAAGTTAAAAATTCCGCAGAACAAATTCACGACGACTTTTATTATAGCCGTAAATTACCTTGGTTTTATAGCATAAACATATTAAATAGACGCACAATATACATTTAAGTTTACCCCAGTGTTTTATAAAGACGGATGAGTCTGGCTTCGCTTGTTGATTGATAGGAAAACATTGCGATGATTGACCACTGATAGAAGCCAGCATTTTGATAAATAAATAGACAGTAGTGAAAGGCATGGGTAGATGTTTCATTTTATCGATATCGAAGATTTTTCTTTTTTTCATCTTTCAAATGATTCGTGTTTTTTCTTTTACTTGTTAACACAAGAACGTGTTTATCGTGTGATTAAGAATATGTTTTGTTAATGTACAAACTGGCTTTAAATCAGGTATTTACCTGATTTAAAGCCAGTTAATCTTAATCTGAAATTATTTAGCTTAAATAAGCTAAATAATTTCAGATTAAGATTATCGTGAAATACCTTGTAGTAGCACTATCATTGTGTTATTTGAATTCTCTTCTCTTTTAAAATTCCAATTTTCTATACAACTTGGATGGACCATGAACCAGTTTAAATGGAGACCATCAACTACATAGTACTGTCTGTTTCCCCACTCTCATAATATGTTGGGACGGATCTCTGATACGACTGGGGAGAAATCAGGAGAAACCAACAGATTTAGGTGCACCCCGAGACGTGTTAAGACCCTAAGTTTTAAACTACGGGCTGCTATCAAGCATTTCTGTAATCAGAAAAACTCAATATTGGCCCAATCCGGAATTCGAGCTGACCTATAGATTGGTAGTTGCATACGCTAACCATTAATAAATATAAGTACATTATCGTGATAGATGACAGTAATTTTCAAAAAGATTAAGCAGAATAACAAATATCAGTATTCGATATCGATATCGAATAGTTCCCATCCCTAGCGTAAAAATCAGTGTTAGTGTAAACTCCCTCGTTTACCTGAGGCATGTTATTATTCGGGCCATACGTACCAATCGAGCAGGCCACCGTAAAACTTGTATTCGTAAAGATTGTGGAACATCAAACTTTAGTTACTTTGCGTGCACTCAGACACGATTCATGCATGTGGTATTCATTTCGACGAGGTTCAGTTCTTTTTGATGGCGGGAATTTTTCGTAATATTTAAATTAAAAAAAAAAGAATAGACTTAGAAAGAAGCCAGATACATCACTATGAGTCTAATAATAAATTCTTGAAGCGGCAGATGAGCTACGTCTGGCGCTTAAATTTTTAAATAGTTTGCTCTTTTTATTGTAAACTTCGTTTAGTACTTCATTTTACTGAATGATGTAATATTTAATTCAATGAAAAATGTAGCAAACTGACCCAGACCGGCTTCGCATGGTAGTCTTTGAAATTCTCAGCTTTGTTCTATAGGTTTGTATTACACGCATAGAACAAACCTGTATCTATCTATATAAGCTTTTTGATGGCGGGATAAAAATACTATTCTTTTATAAATAAATGTATGAATTGAATTAATTATTTAAATTATTATTGTGTAGGACGCCCACAGACCAGTTAGAATGACGACTTGCGCAGGATGGATGGCAGGAGCTGAATGCGAGAAGCTTAAAATCGATCAGAGTGGTGTGCAATGGGTGAGGCCTATGTCCAGCCGTGGACTGCGACAGGCTGATGATGGTGATGTTAATAAAAATCTTGTACTGCGATATCAAGCTTCTTTACGTTTTGATTTTCTCTAATGTTTAAAGTGTTAATGATAGTTATTATTCGTCAACTTTTATCCTGTTGTGGAATCGTCTTCTAAGTATCGAAATGGTCAAGTCTTTTCAAGAATACACTCTATAAGACGTTGTAATGAAAAACATTTTAGGAATTTAATTTCGATATCAGCAACCTTTAGCAGTTGATTGTTGGACATAGGCCTCTCCAAAGTAGGAGGTTTTGGCGTACCCACTGTACCACACTTAAGATGGGTTGATTTATGGTTTCACCATGGGTCACCAACCTCATAGTGAGTGAAGGTAATGCAACAATATAACTCAGAATATGACCACCTAGTGCGATACTACTGTATCATTGGGCCGCGGCTAGTCTCACACTCACCGACGAAATACGACAGCACGAATGCTGACATTTTAGGTTGGTTCTATGTGAGGGTAATACCACCTCGGTCAATAGTTGCTTCTGACGACACACACGGAATGAATGTGGTGACACTCCGTATTAATTTGTCACCACACGTTCAATAATGGTTCCGTTGCCAAATGGCAAAAAACTGAACCCTTATAGATTCGTCATGTCTGTCTGTCTGTCCGTCCGTATGTCACAGCCACTTTTTTCCGAAACTCTAAGAGCTATATTGTTGAAACTTGGTCAGTAGATGTATTCTGTAAACCGCATTAATATTTAAACACAAAACATAGAAAAAACCAAATAAATTTTGGGGGTCCCCATACTTAAAATTGAAACTCCAAAATTTTTTTTTTTAATCCTAACCATGTATGGATAGGTCTTCAAAAATGATATTGAGGTTTCTAATATCATTTTTTTTCTAAACTGAATAGTTTGCGCGAGAGACACTTCCAAAGTGGTAAAATGTGTCTCCCCCCCCCCTGTAACTTCTAAAATTTATTTTTATTAATTGTATTCTGCAATCCGTGAATTCACTTTTAGCAAATGTGCTGTATGCTTTCGCATTCTGAGTGTGTCCCCCAGCGAGAACATCTACTCATAACTAATTTTCCACGCTATAGGATCTCTTTTCTTATAAGCCCTTTTACATAGCTGGTTAGCTGTCGAGCAAGGGTATTGAGATGGGCCTCTAATTTCTAAAATATGAAAATGATAAAAATAAAAAAAATATATGATGTACATTACCATGCAAACTTCCAACGAAAATTGGTTTGAACGAGATCTAGTAGGTAAGTAGTTTTTTTTTAAAACGTCATAAATTATAACCCGCTATTTACATTTCTCTCAATCCAAACACTATTATTAAAAGATCGATGAAAGTTACAACGAACTACAAAAACTTTTATATGATGCTACGGAACCCTTCATGGGCGAGTCCGACTCGCACTTAGCCGCATTTTTTTATTTGATGCCTACCAAAGTGACTCTACTCTGCCTGATGCGAAGCATGAGTATAATCCTGGAGTGGAGGCCATTTGAAAAATGAAAAAAATATTCTAAGATTAGATAACAACCGCCAACAGCTTCATATATTATGTTCAATTTCAGAAATATACGAAAATACGGCTGGTAATTTGCAATCTCTTTATAAATAGCTTTGTCTATTTTTAAAACACAGTCTTAGGGATTCATCATGATACAAATTGCACCACAATACACTTCTCTACAAAGGAATTCCCTTCCGCCGTCTATTCACTATATCTTTTAAAACTACTCAACGGATTTTAATCAGATTTTCAGCAATAGATAGAGTGTTATATATTTGAGCCCGTCAAATTGACTCTACATTTCTTGTTAAAAAGTATGGGTGGAATCCTAGAGTCGCCATCCTCTTGGATGGCGCCTTACACTATGGCAGCCCATGCATAATTGGGTCCCCGGTCTCACGCTTCCCAACGAAATACGATAGCTCAAATATTGTCATTTTAGGTTAGTCTTCTATGCGACGGTAGTACCACCCAGGAGTAGCTCACAAGGAAGTAGGAAACCCCTAATACCCTGAAGAAAGACTTCCCACAAAGGCCGCCATAATATGCACTCTTGTATCTAAATTTTCCATGTATTAGTAAATAAAATTTCCTGTTGAACTTCATTTATGTTAGAAGCCGAGTCCCGCAGTGGAAACCGCGGTTATTATTGTAAATTACAAGTAACGACGCGGTAAGAAGCTAGTCTAAAAAAATTAGCCAAAGTCACTCTTCATGTCTACAACTACCTTCAGTATAAGTCTCGTTAATATCAATATAGCCGTTCCAGAGATTAACCGGAACAAACTGACAAGACAGACGAAATTAATTAAAAACCTTTTTTGATGTAAATAAGTACCGTCTTTACTGACTATTGACTGCCTCGTTGGTCTAGTGGTTAGCGTATGCGACTGCTGATCAAGAGGTTCGATTCCCAGGTCGGACCAAATGTTTGTGTGATCCGCAAATATTTGTTTCGGAGTTTGGGTGTTTTCTAAGTTTAATATGTATGTATTTACAAAAAAAAGTATGTTTTGTTTATGTATTTATATCAGTTGTCTAGTTACCCATAATATAGGCTCTGCTTAGTTTGGGGACTAGATGGCGCTGTGTGTAAAATGTCCAAAATATTTATTTATTTATATACTTAAACTAGTTGACCCAGCGAACTTCGTACCGCCCAACTTTAAAATTGCAGAACTTGATCGCAGCGCCACCTACCGGGTCCAATTGCGAATCTAAACCATTCCCAGATCCCCTTGAACACACACAAAAAATTTCATCAAAATCGGTCCAGTCGTTTGAGAGAAGTTCAGTGACATACACACTCACAGAAGAATTATATATATAAAGATGCAATTGGTAAAAAACTGTACATTTGATCTTACAAACAGACACTTTATATGTACTAATTTGTATAGATTATGTATCATAAATTAAATATTAATCATCTAAAATATAAACATGGAGGTATTAAAACTTTTATATAATACAAGAATAAACCGAAGCAGATATGAAAACAGTCATGTTTGTTTGCCTTGTTATCAGTATACAAAGTTTTACTGTTCTGCGAAAACCTTTAAACCTAGATTTTGTTATTATCCGTTCTTAGAATCAGGTAAAAGCGTACTAATACCTATTTAACATTTGTTTTACTTGTAATAAACGTATATTTGCAATAAATTAAGGGTTCTGAATACTGCTAAACAGGAGTTAACTTATTCATAAGGATTATTTAGGCAGAGAATTCGTTATAATAAAATCAACTTTGACAAAAACCGCAAAATATAACAGAGCAACCTTCTGCCTGAGTCTTTGCTGAAGAATCGAAGTATGTCCAATATGTTCATGCCAAATTTAGTTGAAATCGGTGTAGCGGTCTAGCGTAACAGACAGACAGACAGACAGAATTACTTTTCAATTTATAATTTAGTATGGACATGACAGTATGGACATGACATACATGGGTTTTGGAATTCTACCTAAGGGGATAGGCTTTATTCGTAATGGTGATTTAGGTAAAGAATTCGCTTAAAAGAGTCAAGTGTGACAAAAATTGAAAAATATATTTAAACTTGACCTTGTTATGTATTTCATGTAATAACAATATAATATTTTGTTACCATGGATGAAGAAGATATTGGTGATGAATGGCGATAATGAATTTTATCGAAAAGGTCCCGTTTAGTCTTTCTGTTTGTTCCGGCTTATCTCTGGGACAGCTTGATCGAATTTGACGAAACTATCTCCGGCAGATGGCTGATGAAATAAGGAGTAAATTAGGCTATTTTAAAGACTAACTTTCCCCGCGGCGTTAGTTTTTTGTAGCTGGAAAGGTACAACAACAACTGCGAGTCTCAGCTAGATATGAATTAAGGAAATGTATCTCAATATTTTATTAACCATGCTATTGAATAATTCATCGTTTATACGTTTATGGAAGATAGTTTTTATCCGAAAACACAAGGTAGGTACTATCGACCTTCAATTCGCTTACGAAGCTGCAAAAAAAACAAAAACAGACATATTACATCTAAACGTAGACTCACGAACGTTCGAAGTAAACAAAAGAATAAAGGAATAAAGAGACAATCCCTATGAATAAAATAAAAATAGTAGGAGATGATATCGTACAAACTGGCTGAGTATGGAATATGCCGACTTATTATTCGTCTAATAACTGGAACGTATTAACTTCAGTGCATAGAGTTAGCTACGAATAGAGTAGACGGGAAAATATAAGGCATTACACATACGAAAAGAACACAGTAGAAAATAAATTCAGTAAAAATCAACACCAAACAATTTGGTGAGCAAGTGCTTGTTTAACATATATTAGCAATAGCATTATATTGTGCGTCAATTCCAAAATAAACTTAAAATGATCATATTTATATGCTTCATGATCTAGGAAAATTAACTGCAATTTTAGCGCTATAAAAATGATTCAATTACGTCAGGCATCTATGTATTAGGTACTAAGTGAAGCAAAAACTTTGTAACCTTTTTTATGAAAATTATGCGAACGGAGGAATATGAATGAATGCTTTAACTATACCAAAGTTAAAGTTTATACAGAAGAGAAGTGTAGAAAGCTAAAATAAATAACAAAATATTTAATGTCGAATTTCAACCATCAAGGTAACATAGTTTAAATAAAAAAAATATGGAAAAGATTTATTGTATTGTGAATGCATGAGAATTAAGAGTGTCATTCATTACCCCACCATAGTAGAGTGTTTTCCATTATAAGGCTCTTACCACACCTATATGTTGAATAGGGGTGATGATAGTTCGTATTCTTCATCTTGATTCATGACCACACGGTCAAAATTTTGAGTGTAAGACATCATTAAATAATATTAATGTTCTTTATAAATATTTTCATTTCTTCTCTAGATATTCTTAATACTTATAGTCAATGTCTTAAAGGCATTTATAGATTATTCATTTGTATCTCCCAATGTCGATTCTTTTATGTTATTGTTTTGCTGTAGTTTTGTCTCCTACACAGATATCAAACGTAATTGGCAGTTTACCGTATGACAAACTTTCGTATGCTGTCATATTCACCCCTATTCACAATAGTTTACTAGTAGACTTTGAGTTTACAAGTGCATATAGATTTGGCATATGTTTTCCTCTAACGATTTTAATGTATTAAGTTTTATTTGAATTTATTAGACTGGGGTACTTTATTGAACTTCGAAGAATTGGAATTGTCTAAAATTGTAAATCTAAATTTGAAATAAATATCAAATGGATAGCTGCGATAATAAACATGCATTTTATATAAATTATGAATGTCTTTTTTATGTATGACCTTACCAAAGTGACTGTATTCAGCTTGATTGAAAGCATGAGTAGAATCCAAGGGTATTTGATCACCATAGGTACTCATTGTGAATGCAGAAATGATTGTGTGCTATGGTGTGACGGCGGCCTAATGAGATGGCTCTGCATCTTTGGGCCTCTGGTGTCACGCTCAGCAACGAAATACGATACCACGAATACGGTAATTTAAGGTTGGTCTTTTGTGAGAGGGTAGTACCGCCCTTGTCGAGTCGATCCGTTTGTGCTGAAATGAGCGTGGCGATACTACCTTGAATTACTAATGAAAAACCCTGCTTTAAAACTTTAGCTTGTAAAAAAAAATTAAAATAATTTTACGATACTTAATATTAGGTCTGTCATCTGTATAAGTGTGTAAGAAGGTAGAGCTTGTGTTACGCTATAATTATGGTCTGTCTACCATCACGGTCATGGACAGTTACTCTATTCTGTAGGGAGGGGTTCATTCAGCAGAGGTCGGTGCAGTGTACACCATATTAATAAATCATCATCATCAACAACCCATAACGTCCCACTGCTGGGCTCAGATCTCCTCTCAAGAGAGGGTTAAGGCCATACGTCCCCACGCTGGCCGAGTGCGGTTGGCGACTGGCAAGACACGTTGTGGCTACGTAAATCTTACCGTTGGATGTTTTTTAAGCCGCCCGATGTAATGATTGAAACATAGAAAGAAATACCACTGGACTGATTTATATAATATTCTGATTGAAGTATTTAATGAATTGCAACTGAGATGAGTCGTTTTGTATATGTATAAATTCCAGTCTACCCGAAGGAGTAGAATAGATTCTGTAGCGAGCTACTGTGGGACAACCATGCTTACCATAAATGGGCCGTTTCAATGACTTCCAGAAAACCGACATTAAGCAATTCTTCACCTCTTCGCTCTTCACCGGATCAATGAGATAGATATAAGTTAGACCAAAATGATGTATTTTTATTTTAAACTGTACCGAGTATAATAGTGTTCCGTAGAAGGCAAATTGGGAGACAATTGAGTAAGATACAGATTAGATACGTGATTATTGAGAGGTACAATTGTAAATTAAGTCAAGAATGTGAAAATGCCAAATAACTCAGATATTAGCCACGACTGTAAATCGTGATTGTTCAAACAAAGACTCGAAGATTCATATTTCTACTAGTAGTTAGTTCTCTTCAATTAAATAATAGCTCGTGAAGATTATAAGTGTTTCACTCTGCACGAATGGGCCGGCTTGATCGGGGCATAACTACCCTTACAAACCAACCTAAAAAGGACGCATTGAAACTGTTGTATTTCGTTTGTAAGTGTGAGACCGGAGGCCCATTGACGCAGTTGCATCTCACTAGGCCGCAATAGTGTGGGTCACCATGCTGCATTATCCGTATTTAAAATAAGAATAGTGACATCTACCCCTGGATTCTACTCATGCTTTCCATCAGGCAATGTAGTGTCACTTAGGTCTAAATATAAAAAAAAACCGTCCAATTCCCAACCAACTGAGCTGGATACAAAAGCCTAATACGTGAACATTTCTGAGAAGCACAATTGCAAATTTACTCACGACTCTAAAGATTTCAGATACCGCGGATAAGCCACAACTAAGTATAAATCAATTACACAAGATTGCTCAAACAAAGACTTGAAGACACATTATCTCAACTAATAGTTAGGTCTTTAATGAAATAACAACGAGAATCAATTCGTTTATCTTTTAACGCAGATTGGCAAGGATGGATACAATTTGTACGAGTGAATATTTCGCTCAATTGTATCCATTCTGCTAAAACCTTGGATAGTGCAACAGCTTATTAATGTCAGAGGAAATAGGTGTTAAGATCAGACGGGAATCATCTAGTGGCCTGAATGTATCAATGTTCTTTGTTTAGTTCTAATAGAATCTGTTTTACTAGAATATGTTGTGCGTTTATTTTCACATATTTGCAGTTTACACGTATATGTAAAATAAGTTATTGTTAGAATGTATTATTGCGTTGTCTGTGTTTAGTAGTTACATATAATTAAGATATTGTTTTTCCTGCTATTGCCTGCCTGCTGTAGTGATTTATTTGTTAAAAAGATGTCCGTGTTAATACCACTTAAATAACTAGGCGGGTAGACCAAACGTACCAAATAAAACAAAATAATAAAATAAATGAACTTTTTCTTAAATATTTTGGTTATTCTTAACAAAATTCTTTAAATTTCACTTATTCACAGTACGTCAATTTAATACAATAGAAGATTTTTAATTAGTTTTAGTCGATATATTAGAATATATCAGACATTTCTGCAAAATTTAACAATACTTTCTTGTAGGACATTGTTCGCAGGTGGTCCCATTAGCGTCTACCCTAGATCTGACGAAGAAATTCAGAAGAAATTGGTGATTGTGTTTAAAAATCAGAAGCACACATAACCATCAAGGTTTGTATTTTGTTGTATTGCACTCGTAAAGTAGCATTTGGCAAAAGTAGCTGATAAATAAAATAAATATTTTTTTAAATAAATATTTCGGACATCTTACACACAACACCATCTAGTTCCAAACTAAGCAGAGCTTGTACTATGGGTACTAGACAAATGATATAAATACATAAACATACTTTTTTTTGTAAATACATATATATCATAGAAAACACCCAAACTCCGAAACAAATATTTGTTGATCATACAAACATATGGTCCAACCCGGGAATCGGACCCGAGACCTGAATCAGCAGCCACATACGCTTACCACTAGACCAACAAGGCAGTCTGGCAGGCAAAATAAAAGTGACTTATTTAGTATCGCTAGATAGACTTAAGAGAAGTATTCTTACTAGCTGATACCTGCCGCTTTGCCCACAAACTCCTCAATAAAAAAAGAAAAATCCAAATAGGCCTTACCTTTTTTACCTTTAGGGGTGGAAATTGTAATCAAATGTAGCTAAATTTTAGCTCCCTGCGTCCAGTTGTGTCGGCTGTGCGTTGTCTGTCAGTCAGTCAGTAACGTAACTGTTTTATATTTATTTTGATTGACTGCCTCGCGATGGCGCAGCGATAGTGTATGCGATTGCTGAACTTGAAGTCTCCGGTTTGATGCCCGATGCTTGCATGATCTGCAAATATTTGCATGCATAAGAAAATGTAAATATAAATTTGTATCAGTGTAACAGCTCCGCTTACTGAAATACGTTATGTGTCAGATGACGGAAATATTATTATCCTTACTAATATTATTAACGCGAAAGTTTGTGAGTATGTATGTTGCTCTTCCACGCAAAAACTACAGAACGGATTTGGATGAAACTTTATAAATATAGCTTATATATGGGAATAACACATAGGCTACTTTTTACTGCAATAATCGAGTTAAACGCGGGCGGAGCCACGGGCAAAAGCTAGTTAATAATAATTAAGAACCACCTCAACAATGAGTCCCGCGGTGTTCCCCGCGTTATTATTGTAAATCGCAAGTAACGCCGCGACGCGAAGCTAGTCTATAATTATTAGCCTAAGTTACAATATTTGTAAAGATAGTTTCGATTAACTTTCGATTTCAATCCGAAAAAATATCTCAATCTCTATAGAACAATGTGAAATATTTTTTTTTATCAAACCTTACCCTTATTAAAAAACATATAATATTGCTCCGAAAGAACATTGGGAATAAGAACCAGTAGTGTAAGGTATATAAGGTTAACCTTTTTTTTCAACATTCCGCTACACCAGCAACTGTAAACTTTAAATAAATAAATATTTCGGATATCTGACACACAACATCATGTATTATGGGTACTAGACAACTGATTTAAATACATTTGAACTTTTTTTTTTTTAATTACATACAGATTACACATAAAAAACACCCATACTTTTGATTTGAAATCATAAAGAAATTTGGTCCAACCCGGCAATCTAACCCGAGACCTCTTGATCAGCAGCCGCATACGCTAACCAGCAGCCCAAGAAAACTGTCAAAAATGTCCAGATTAAAAAAATATCAAGGTGCGATACAAATAATTTCAAATGGAATTTTAAAGTAAATAATTTACCTCACCCTGTATATACCAATATCCTGTAAAAAGTAAAAGAATGAACAGTAAAAGTGTGTGACGATGTTACCCTACAAACAGTTATTTATTCCCAATCGCTTCTCGTACTTCCAACTTAAATGATGTCTTTAAATACTTCAAATTGCTAAGTAAATCGAAAGAAATTCCATCCAACTGTACAATCATTGCCGTTTAAATTTCAACTTTCTCACTTCCACATTACAATTGAAGTTACAAAAAAATTAAGTCAATCTAAATACGAATTGACATCTTTGCGATTAACTGCAAAAATCAAGACGTTTCTGTTATTCTGAAATAATCTTTCTCGCGATTAATTTAGAGTTGAAATTCGTGAAACAAAACTTAACTGCATCAAAAACCTTTTAAACATCATTCGTTTCATAAACACTTTTGTTATCTTTATTTTCATTACATTTAGTTTCAATTCGGTCTACCTCAGAAATATCTACAGCAAATGTGTTTGTTGGATTACTCTTTACAGTCAAGTCTACCGTTCGGGTCGTTTGATCGCCTGCAATTACAGTTTTAGTGGGATCGTAAACACGGAGAACAAAATGGCAGCCAGGTAAACCCTATTGTCATAGTTTTTACCCTCCATGGTTTTTATACATCGACTCTCTAAAATTAGTTATGGATATTCCGAAATTGTTACTGAAGACATCTGCTAAAAGCTTTTGGTAAAAAGTGTGTGAAGATGGAAGCTAATGAATGCAGGGCGAACTTGTGAAATGCATACTCTTATTTATACCTATAATAAATCTCGAGATATTGTTTTTTTTTGCGGATAATCCGGTTTGTCTTTGGAACTAAGCACTACAGTAGCATGTGAAAAAATGTTCTTTTGTTTTGTAACTTAAGTTTCTAGGAAGGTTTTAGGATGTTCGATCAACAACCCATAATCACCCACTGCTGGGGTCGGAAGTCCTCTCAGGAGTGGGTTAAGACCATACGCCGTTTAGGCTGTTCAATTGTTTTATATTTGAAAATAATAAATTATATTTGTGTATTTATATCTTCTAAAAACTAAAAAACATCAATTGAGTTCAAATTTTGACACTAAATCTAATCTGCCCTAAAGGTTGTCCTTGTCTATCTTTCACATCAAGTATGTTTCTAATTTCCTCATTCATTCATCATTGAGACAGCGAAGCATAGGAGTGATAATACCACCCTTTTAATAAACCTCTCCTGGAAGAAGACCTGGGCCTAGCAGTAGGACATTATAGTATGTTGGTAATGATTGATGATGAAGTATAGGAATATAAAGCTAATTAGGTAAATTTACTAATCCGTGATACAAAGTATCGTCCTCGAAAGCCTCAATAAACAAAGAAAGTATTTTCAAAGCGTTTGTAATTCTTAAATTGCATGAGATGTCGTCGCTTAACAGCAGGTAACCCATCTGCTAACAAATAACATTACACCAGGGTTGTTAAGCGCGAAGCAGTGATGGCATGAATGTGACTGAAATTGTGAGGAACGGCTATTGAGTCGCTCGTTGTGATTTTAGCGCACGTCATTTATTAGTATTCAATTTCGTTTGTTTACGTTTAAAATGTTAGTATTGGCTGTTACAGTAATTGGATTTTCGTCCTATTACATATGGGTTCGAATATATATTAATATAAGTACGAATCGTACGTAATATAAGTCGAATATAATTAAAACATTGCACTGTAGAATTCTTACATAATAAAGATGATAGAAATAATGAACTTGAGTCAAAATGTCATAGGTTAAGTTACGGTAAATCTAAGATTGTTATAATTAAAATTGTGGAACTCCTTTCCAGAGTGAGAGCACGCCTGTAGTGAACTGGTAAAGGTGGTTGATGATAGGGTTATATTTGGCTACATATGGACCTGCTGCAACAGTTGCTAAGCAATTCTTTTCATTGCATATCAATGAGAAAATGATGTCACTGTAGTGGGAAGGAACATAATTGTGTCTGTTGAGTTGCAGGTACTCCTGAGTGTCAGTAGTTAGGTACCAAGTGACATGTCTGCTATTTTGTCCCCTCAACCTTTTTTATATATTAGCCTGCCAAGGTGACTCTACTCTGCCTGATGGAAAGCATGAGTAGAATCCATGGTCACCATCCTCATTGTGAGTGCACAGAATGTAGTATGGTGACCCACATTATGGCGGCCTAGTAAGATGATTGGGCTTCCGATCTCGTACTCACCAACGAAATACGAAAATATATTTTTAGGTTGGTCTTCTTTGAGAGGGCTCCGCACCGGTTGAGCTGGCCCATTCGTGCTGAAATCAGTGTGGTCCTACTACATTGATAAGTGTTTAATTGTCTTGCTTACTCATATAATAAAACTATTTCAATTTCACGAATATGTAAATACTAACAAACAAGATGTTAGGTTAAAGTACATAATAAACTTTATGTGATTTAAGGGCGGTGAAGATAAAGACCTTTACTGCCAATCAAATCAAAGATTCTGCCCTCAATTATAATTTCTTATTATTTTTATTTTAATATTATCAAATATTACCAATAATATAAATCCATTTAAAGATAATCTAGGACAATCGAAGCATTACACATAAATATTTGCAAGGCTTAACTATAATAAATGTAGATTTAAACTGGCAAAGGTCTCGTGGATAATTTCCGTAATAAATACAAATTGTTTGACATTTACGTCCTTTAATCCTATCTTCGATCAGCAAATCAATTTAAAAATGATAATAACTCAAGGTATTAAACTCATGAGTTGAGGATAAGCTCATAACTGATGGTCACACACATTTTTCTTCAACACAATAGTTCCTACTAAAAGTTTTCGCAACTTTATTCAGCTCGATGATGGTTTGCGTAAAACCTACTTTGACATTTCGCGCGACATCAACATTCCGATCTGTTAAGTTTATGCGGTTCGTAGTAAGGGCTTGGTAGGATGAATTCGTGCAGCGGTGTACTGCATCTACACGCCCTCCGATTCGACCCTTCCCCTTACTGAGAATCCTATGGAATACTTACAAACGGCTTAAAGCAAGCCAGTCTGGTTTTGTGTTTCAATGCGCGCGGGTCGTAAGCGCTTCGCGTCTAAACGTAAGCGACTGCACACAAAATCTTTTTTCGATTTTTCGACAAGTTCGAACTTTAAAATACGCTCTACGGCATTTTTGATTGGCAGTTTTGATTTTTTTAATAGAGTACTGGCGTAGTAAACTTTTACAAAAGTTTGTTTTAAAAAGTTATTCTATTTTTTTTAATATATTTTGGTGATTATTCTATTATTTTAAGTTTGTGGTTATTGTTTAAGTGGTTTTGTTTTTATTTTCAAAAGGGTTTTTAGTTTGTTCCAATTTTTCGGTGTTAATGTGAAGTGCGTTGGGAGCGAAACTTTTGTACGAGTGGTTTACGAAATAGGATGTTTGTGTGACTGAATAGTTATTTGGCAGCATGAAGTTCCTATGGAAAGTTTTGTGTTATCTTTTGCTTCTTGTGCAAGCTGTTTTGGGAAACTGGTGGTAAGTGGATAAGTTAAGATTTTTTTATTTTTTTTATTTGGTAAGTTTTCAGATTACTTGTTAAGTTAATTTACTTTTTAAATTAATTTCTAATCCCATAAGAGTAATGTACTCTTATAAATATTATAGACACACGACGAAATTAAATTAGATAATAATAATTAGCTAACCTATGTGATAATACTTATAATACCTATGTATTTAACTACAAACGATTTCTGAATACAACGTAATGTGATCTGAAAACCGTAGACACCTAAGTAAAAAGTACCTACATTAAGTCTTTCAACTTTTATTCAGTTGCGAGTGTTAACTTCTTCTTTCAAATTTTTTTAATTCATCTCTTCAGTGGAAGTAAAAACCCACATCTTTTATATCTACAAAATATAGCAAGCTTGCAACTTGTACTTAGACGAAATTCACATAACCGCATAACCGTGCTTTTTAATAGTACATTGCCATCCTCCACTAAAACTACTCGGGATAAATTAGTTCTTCAATAGTTATAATGAAAAGAAAACAGAAACGTACGTATGTAGAAAAAAGAATATCAAATAACTAAAAAAAATAATCAAGGTGAAATAATTTTTAATTTACAAAGAGAATTACCGTTAGCATTTTTCCTGTTCAAATTATTTAAGTTTTTAATTGATACCAGAAAATCATCTACTTTGATCCAACTCAAATTAAAGATTGATATAATTCGTTAAATCACTTGACTTATAAATTATAATATCAATGCACTTCAATCATCATCATTAAAAAGATTAGATGAGAGATATGTTTGATAATGATCCTCATCGATGTCAGGCTCCCGACGCGGACCGTCTTTCTAACGAATTATTTCATACCTATCTTGAAATGGAAGGATATAAGATGTGATGTTTTTTTTAAATTTTTATTTTATTTTTATAGACAATGCGTCTATCTTATCTATAATTACAGGTGTAAGTTATAAAGATGAGTGTCATCCACTCTGTTTTATAAAATTACTTATAGCCGACTATACCAGCGTCCCATAAATTTAAGGGGCTATTTAGAAAGGATAAGGTAACCCTTAGTTAGTAACTTAATTTAGGGACACCTAAGTGTTTAGATGTTCCATAAAACTTAGTAGCTGCCTGCCTGGGACTCCTAGGAAGGAGACGGTTTACGGAGAAAGTATACAGAGTATATTGAGGTTTCGTGAAAAAGGGCAACTAATGCGCTTTATGTTGTAATTTTTTTTGTTAATTTTATTCCCGAGAGAGTGAAATAAGGGATGACCAACTCTGATAAACTCTGATAAACAAAAAATCATTAACATGAGATTCTTTAATCTTAATCCAATTTCAATAAATTATAAATATTATCTTAATCTGAGATTGTTATGATCAATACGATACTGATAATCCTAAACATAAAAATGAAGATGATTAATATAAATGATCAGAATGCCCATATTCTATTAAGATGAGATATCAAAAATTTCAAATATGAAACACACCTCTCTCCGGGTAATACGCGTGAACACATGAAGAAGAATTAACGACATCAAAATTATGATATCAATACAGTAGATAAAATAATTCGAAAACTCCATTCGTGAATAGAAGATATTAAACTTCGAAAATCAAAATGATGTGATGCATACTTAGTAAGTAAATAAATAAGAACAAAGTAAAATGGAAGCGATATCTTGAGAGACTCATTCTTGCACATAAATGGGTTCTCTGGATCGATATTTCTCCAAAGTCTCCACTTTGTCGGCTGGAAAGTGATTAGTAGATTTTGAGAGTAGTGGTAACCATCGTCATTGTGAGTGCAGACAATGCACCATGTTGACCCACATAATGGGGCCTGGTGAGGTGCTTTTGCATCATTCGGCTTTCGGCCTAAAAAAGAGGCCACCACGCTAGGCAAACAGGTTGATTCAAGTTTTCCTTCTCTTTATATTGATATTTTCCTGCATTGTTTGATTGCTTAGTCGCCTCTTAAGACATCCATGGGATGATTAGCGGTGGTGGCACTTCGTATTCTTAATCCGTCACTATACGGACATTTTTATTGACGTTTTAAATTACCAAATTACTAATAGGAGCATCGCTCGCCGGCTTATGTATGAGGATTATCTCAGAGTATATCAATGCTACCTAATTAAAAATATATAGATACGAAGCTTTAATTACTATAATATTACATTGATTAGAAACGTATTTGAAAGTGTAATCCTATCTAAAGTGTCGTCAATGAAGTGTTAACAAGATAAAATATTTTTAATTAAGTGCCGTGTAATTCGACAGCTAGTTCTGGTTTCATCTTGATTATTTCTTTATATCCTATGTATATGAGTCTGCCAAAATAACTACTCTGCCTGATAAAGCATAAATAGAATCTAAAAGTAATAGTCAACACCAACAACAACCCATGACTATGACATGACTACTCGACACGGGTCTTCTCGCAGAAGAGGGTTAAGGCATTGGCCGTCCCCACGCTGGTCGAGTGCATATTGAAGACTGGCAACGACTGACATGTTGTGACTACGTAGGCACAATACTCATTGCAAATACAGACAATGCCATGTGGTGATCCACGCTATGGTGGCCTATGCCGATGCTTATCCACCATTGCGCCTCCACCTCCAAAGAAACATGATGCTGTTTTGATTTTATCTTAGTCTTCTGTGAGAGGGCAGTACCATCTCTGTTGAGCAGACGCGTTCGTGCTGTAATCAACATGGTTACCTTGAAATTTCATTCTCAATAACACAAAACTTATTACGTATTCACTCATTACAAGCGATTCTGTTCTTGTTTTTAAGTAGTTTTCTATATTATAGTATTGTTTATAGTCGTCCTCTGTTTGACTTCGAATTGTCTATAACACTGTCTCATTTTCATGTTATGAATTTTATTATCATCTGTGTTTGACGGGTCTGTACTCAAGCCCATTTCAAAATAGCAGGTAAGTATTTTTAAAATCTTAGAGTATAATATGTAAATTATATGACCTGGTGGCTGATATTAATTTTTTACACCGCTGTTTTGTGTGTTTTTATTATATTTTCAATACGTTCTTCTGTAAATCCCTTTTGTAAGTGTGTTTTTCATTTTTTTAGATGTATTTATAATTTATTTCGTGTTGTTTCTGCTTTGATAAAGTTGTGATGTATTAAAAATACGGAGTATCCTCACCTCTATTTATACTTATTATATACTAACCGCCCGCCCCGGCTCCGCACGGAGACTTATAGGTATTTATCAAAAATAAAATAAAAAAATGTAACACACTCTTGGCACAAACATTCTTAAAACAGACTTTCCAAGCTTAGAATAGTCGACTTTTTTTACAGTTTTTTTTTACACCTTTTGTTACAATAACGAAGTTTTCATACGAATCTCTAACTATTTTGAAAACATTCTATATAGCCTATGCCTGTTAGGGATAATTGATGATTCTAATAGTAAAAGAATTTTCTAATCATTCTAGTAGTGTTGGAGTTTATTCATTTCAAACAAACAAATAAATCATCAAATCTTTCCTCTTTTATAATATTTGTATCGATATAACTTATCTCTAGTCTAGTTACAGCTTCAGATAGTCTTACTATTATTAGATTTGGTTTTAAAAAAAATAACAAATAGTCTCTTCTGTTTTAAATAATTTGTCTTCGGTTTTAACTTAAAGGAAAACAGTAATCTTAAAATATATTTATCCACAGTGATGTGGCTGGTATCATCATTATCTAACAGCTGGACACAGAGCTATCCTTAGATGCCGTGATGCTGTGATTGTTGTATTGTTTTCTTCAGATAATTTTACCTAATATAGAGCATTTAGAACATTTTAGTTGCCAAAATATTTTATTATTAACAAGTCCGCAGTTATTTGTGACTAGTTTTAGTATATTTACAAACATAAACACACAACTAAAACGTGGTACCGAAAATAGCACATCCCTTCTAGCCCCAGCACAAAATATGCTTGTTTACGTTTCTCGAGGCATTGTTTGACATTTCGTCAAAAAGAGGATGGATGTTGCTAAACGTGTGGACGATTTATGATAAAGTCTAATAATATACGCATTAATTCTTCTATTATATTAATAACATAATTGTTGGAAAACTGTATACGTTTTCAAGAAATAATTATTATTGTTTTTTATTGTATACGGGACTTTTTGCAATAAAATTAAAAAGGTTACGATACCTTCTACTTACCGACGTTTCGAACGGGTTATACCGCTCGTGGTGACGGGAAGACAGTCGAATAAGTCCCATTAACAGTGAAAAACATGAGTATGTGTAAAAATCCTACAAACAGTATAATATATTATTATTGTTTTATTTAATTTTTATCAATTATTCATCAAATGAAAAGTCTTTTAGGACTTAAAACTATGTAAGTGAATAATTTTAATATCTTACATAATACAATGTGATAGTTTAGTAATTAAGTATAATATCCCATTTTATGTAAGTAAAGTAGAGTAGAAATAACAATGTGTTCCATCTTTGTGAATGTAAGCAAACGAATGTTTAATTTGGCAAAAAAAACTTGATCTAAAAAATAGATCAAATTAAGAAAGAAAATAATCAAAAGTTGGTGTTTTTTTTTATCTGTATTATTATTACTACATATACTAACACTAGGTTAAGTCACTCAATATGGATTCAAGGTCCGAATTAAATAAATAATTTGAATTTGAATTTGAAAAATTACATCTTTGTTAAAAGTTTAAAAGTAAAATTGACATACTTGTATTACTTATTTAGAGCCCATAATTTCGGTGTACAAAATAGTTAAACAGAATTGAGTGAAGTTGTTTTCTTTAGTGTAGATTTAACTGTAGTGTTGTACGTGGTGCACATAAAAGTATTAATGTGCGTGACATCAAAGAGACCCTGTTAGTACACCATATGTTTTAACACTTGGGTGTCGGGTGTTATAAAGTTTGCAAGTTTTGATTTAGAATTAAATGGAGTATTTCAAGGGGTTTATTTCATATGGATCCCTCTTATCTCATCCTTTTTTTTTCTAAAGACCATTCAAAGCTATCGCATTCTCAAAGCTATTTGAATGGTCTTTGAAGTGTTATATTTTCACACATTAAGTTCAATTAACGTAGTGTAGGACGTCCACAGGCCAGGTGATGATTTGCGTAAGACAGCTGGCAGGAGCTGGATGCGAGAAGCCGAGGATCGAACTAAGTGGCATGCAATTGGAGAGGATATGTCCAGCAGTGGACTACGATAGGCCGATGATGAAAGTTGAATGTATTAACGAAGTCTCATTTCCTTAATTATAAACATGAACTTTATCATCATCATCAATCATCAAACAGCCTTTAACAGTCCTCTGCTGGACATAGGCCTCTCCTTGAAAAGGAGGTATTGGCCTACTATCCCACGCTGGCCAGACGGGTTGGTATAGGGATGGTTTCAAGTTTTCCTTCTCTTTGCATTTATGTTGTCTTACGTAGTTTATCCCTTAGTCGCCTTTAACGACACCCGCGTGGGATGAATAGGGGTGGTGACACTCTGTATTCTTAATCCGTCACCACACGGACATGAACTTTATATGAGATGATAATTTAAAAAAAAATGCGATACGTCAGATACCAGAGCTATCACGCTTTAATGACATCTGTCATATTTATTTTGTTATACAGTTGTATCTTGTCAGATTTAATCAACAATGGTCTATTTTAACTTGTCAAAGTTGTAGAGGTACTATTAGTTGATTTAAGTGACGTGATTTTTTTATTGAGTTGTTCGACCGTGTTAGAGCAGAATATGCTTTGTTGTACACTAAGAATAGAATACTATAGTTGAATATTAAAAGAAGAAATGAAATGAAATGCGACCAGGAAATACTTTCTTCTTCTTTTGATGAGATGGCAACCACCCGAGTAATTAGTAGTATTTAACATCTTCAATTCCAAAGTCTTCTAGTCTTCAAGACGACGTCCTAATTAATTTAGAATAAAAAAATTAAGATGAGATGAAATGGGGACCGTCTTCCGATCAGGAAATACTTTGATTCTTGAGTAGGCACGTAGACGTAGGCTATTCTTTACCGCGATAACTGACATATCAATAACTGACAGAAAGGTGGAGGTAATAAAATGTAATTGTTTGACTGCCTCGTTGGTCTAGTGGTTAGCGTTTGCGGTGCTGATCAAAGAGGTCTCGGGTTCGATTCCCGGGTCGGACCAAATATTATTTGTGTGATTCACAAATATTTGTTTCGGAGTCTGGGTGTTTTCTATGTATAATATGTATGTATTTACAAAAAAAAAGTATGTTTATGTATTTATATCAGTTGTCTAGTACCCATAACACAAGCTCTGCTTAGCTTGGGACTAGATGATGTTGTGTGTCAGATGTCCAAAATATTTATTATTATTATTTATTTTATTATTTATAGGCGTAATTATCTCTACGAGATTTCTACAATACCCAAAAGTTGAAGAATCGTTAAAGAATGTTAAAATGAAATCATGGATCAGAGTGATACCTTTATCAGTGTGAATACCTGGCAGTATTATTTTTATGACTTTACGCTATGAATACTAGTATTTGTTTCAAATCTTCAAGTACTTTCATTATCAGTGGCTTCTTGTTCGCTAATGAGGCACCTGGAACTTTCTTATCCTTTATTATTTCTTATCGCTTTGTTCACTCAGTTTCTAATCTACTTGAACATAGTTAAACAAATAATCAGCATGATACATACAAGATAATGTTTTGCTCTTTCATTAACAACCCATAACGTCCCACTGCTGGGCTCGGGTCTCCTCTCAGGAGAGGGTTAAGGTCATTTATCCACACGCTTGAGAAGGAAAACTTGAAACCAACCCTATACCAACCCGTCTGGCCAGCGTGGTATAGTAGGCCAAAACCTCCTTTCTAAGGAGAGGCCCATGTCCAGCAGTGGACTGTTAAAGGTTGATGATGATCCACACGCTAGTTGAGTGCGGGTTCGGCACTGGCAAGACAATGTTGTGGCAACGTAAGCTTGGCGATGGATGTTTTTAAGCTGCCCAAAAGCGAAACTAAATTTCACGACTGCTTAACGTGACCTCCGAATCACGAAAACGCTTATGGTATAGCCAGAAATGGAGCAGAATTTCTTCAATTCAGTGCCTTTCCTCTACAGCTCCCAAGCTCTTTGTCTCTTAATGACATTTAAATCTTCATTTGCGACGCTCAATTAATTTGCTTTTCTTATTTAATAGTGCAGCAATATCACCACTGTCAGATAGAACATAAAACAAACATTACAACTTCAGTAAAGACAACTCATTCAATTATTGTACGAAACGATGACTGTAACAATTAATTGATTAAAATGTTTACGATTTTGCCTCTACAGAGAACATCTGATAAGTAAATTGAAGGTTGTAAAGGAATGCCCGTTAGCTTAAGACTTTATTATGCCTACTTTATTGTTTGTAGTCAACTTTTAGTCTTTTGTAGATATATAACTTACAGTAAAACGTATAAAGTTTTCCTTAATGCCTTCACTATACGAAAAAGTAATAACAATTACAAGGTTTTGTTTAGTATTTAGCAAGAAAAAACAAATGAGCCCGTGTTATTTTTGTTTGCTTAGGAAGACGCTCATGTATACCAAAGGGGCCAATCAGTAAATGTATATAGTATACCTAAGCTAATTTCTTAGAAGAGACCTATGTCCAGCAGTGGACTATTAAACAATGTTGATGATGAAGTGAATTGTACTCATATACAAAAAAAACATTGACCGTAGCATCATCACTGCAGAATATAACGTAAGTTTCGGTATACCTTTCATTATCCAATTTAGATTTTAGTAAATGTTTCCCCTTAATTTAAATCCTATGAATTGAAGTTTTGTGGCCAATTAATATTTTTTTAGTTTATCTCTGTTAAAATTAAAGGTTTTTGACAAACCTCTTGAAAAGTTGTATTATACAAATAAATAACACCGAAATATTTTCAAATAGTATATTATATTCGATAAGTAGAGCCTCGCTGATTTGAGCACGAATGAGCCGGCTCTACCCTCGCATAGAAGATCAACCAATAACGATGATGACCACCACTCTTGGTTTCACTGTCTCGTTGGTCGACTACTAATACGACTACTAATCAAGAGGTAGTGGATAGCGATCCACTAGACCAACGAGGCATCATCATCATCAACAGCCTTTAACAGTCCACTGCTGGACATAGGTCTCTCCTTAGGAAGGAGGCATATTTATTATAAAAACATACACTAGTCATTTGGAGAAGACACAAATAAACCTCCAATTTAACCGTCTTGAATAATTATTTATCTCATATAATTTACCTTTTATGGAACAATACCCTAATTTTCATACGCCTTCGCAATGACCAAATCAGTATTCTATGTAATTGTACAAACTCAGTCCAATCAACAAATTGAGCTTATTGGGGTATAAACCATGCTTCAATGGCCTTATGCTCTTTTTAGCTTTAATTCAAAGAAAATAAGGTCTGGAAACTTCTTTTTTTTCAACTTGACATTGGTTAAATTGACATGATGTTCTAATTTGATACGGGTTTGATACTTTTTGGAATAAGAGAATATATATGCTTATGTCTTTTGTCGTCAAATGGGTAGACAGAGTCGTAAAAAATGCTAACGTTTTGCGACTGTAAAGTTTCTTCCTTATCCAAACCAATATTATATAAATTTAAAAGTAACTCGGTCTGTCCTTAAATCTCGGAACAGAATTTAATAATTTTTCGTAGGTCTTGTGCTTTTACATAGTTTAATTGGAATGAAATCACTTACTTCGGGCTAGTGATAATGTTCAGAAGCAGTCCATCGCCTAATTATTTAAAACATACAATATTCGTATTAAAACACTAGCCAAACCAAGCAGTTCCGTTTGCGTCCTGTATTTGTTCGTAGCGGAAAACTAGTAATTGTGAGCCAACCTTAAAAGATATACATATATATGCTGGAACGAATGGTTTCGAACTTTTCAAGAGAAACAGTTCCCTTATACATTCTTTTCTTATTTCTCAACCAATGTAAGCTCTCAAAAGAAATAATGTTCCCCCGTTTTTGAAACATTTTTAATTGATACACCACCTTATTACCGTAGCGTATTATATAGCCTATAATATAGTTCCTCAATAACTGGGCTTTTTAAAATTGGAATATTTTTCCAATTAGACCGGTAGTTCAATTCCTAGCAGGTTTGCAATGAGATTTATTATATAGAATCTTATTTTTAATAAATGGTTACTTTAAAAAAATATATCAAAATATTTATTACAGCAATGAGAATATAAACAAAGTTTCCAAGAAGTTGCCTCATTCTGTGATTTTCATAAATAGTTTGTGAATTGTGCATAGAAATCAAACAATCCCATGAATGCTCCTATACATTTGGAGAATTCAAAATGTTGGGAAATCTGGACAATGCATATGTGACGACAATGTGACAAACATTGTTGAGAATTTTCAACGGTTACATAACGACTATTTGTGAATATATTTATATATCATAAGAACAACCTATTTCAATAGCCTTTCAATAGTAAAACCTTCTGTTCAGACATTCAGTTATGGCTAATTTACACCTTACCAAGGTAAAATTTCTTTTAGTATAGAATAAGAAATGAATGTATAATGTATGAATGTCCGTGTAGTGCCGGATCGCGAAGATGAAATGTCGAAACCCTTATTCATCTCGTTGGTGTTGTAAGAAGCGATTAAAGGACAAACAAGACATTACAACAAAGATAATGAAAATTGAAACGAACCTCGTCTGGCCAGCGTGGAATCATCATCATCATCATCCTCAGCATATTTGCATCCACTGCTGGATGTATGCCTCTTGCATGGTTCTCCATTCGCTTCTGGATGCGACGTGTCTAGTCCAGGTCGGCCCTGCCGTCTTTTTTATATCGTCCGACCACCTGGCAGCTGGTCTACCAACACTTCGACTTCCTGTTCGGGGTCGCCAGAATAAAATTTTATGGCTCCATCTATCGTCGTTTCTTCGGCAGACATGTCCAGCCCATTGCCATTTCAGTTGCGCAATTCTTCCAGCTATGTCGAAGACTTTCGTGCGTTGGCGAATGTCCTCGTTTCTGACCCTATCTCGCAAAGAGATACCGAGCATTGATCTCTCCATCGCTCTTTGCGCGACTTTCAGACGATGTATTAGCCCTACAGTGAGTGTCCATGTTTCGCAAGAATATGTCATAACTGGAAGAACACATTGGTTGAAGACCCTTGTCTTTAGTGTTTGTGGGATTGTCGACTTGAACACGTCCTTGAGTTTGCCGAAAGCACCCCAGCCCAGCTGTATTCGCCTGTCTATTTCGGCATCCAGAGAACCTTTCTCGATGCTAATTTTGTGTCCTAGGTAGATGTATTCCTTTACATTTTCTATCGTTGTGCCATCTATAGTAATCAGTGTGGCATTAGTCGAACCCATCCACTTTGTCTTATCCGGGTTCATTTTTAGGCCAACTCTCAGTGAAGCCCGACTTAGTTCTGTAAGCATTTTCCGTAAGTCTTCGGGTGTCTCTGCGAGTAGAACGATGTCGTCTGCAAAGCGTAGGTGACTCAAGTACTTTCCATCGATCCTTAAACCCGTCCTATCCCAGCACACAGTCTTAAAGATGTCTTCCAGTGCGCATGTAAATAATTTTGGTGAAATGACGTCACCCTGGCGTACACCTCTTCTGATTGGAATAGTTGTTGAGTTGTCTTGTACCTGAATAGATATGGTCGCATTTCGGTAGAGGTTCTTCAGCAACTGGATATACCTATAATCGATTCGACAGCGTTGCAGTGAGCTAAAGACTGCCCAGTGTTCCACAGAATCGAAGGCCTTTTCATAGCGTGGAATAGTAAGCTAAAATCTCCATTCCGCCGCTGACTGAAAAATGCCGCTGATAATGTTGGTGATATTTTTTTACTTCAAATATTTACATCTAATATTCTGATTTTAAACTAAACTGAGTCACCATTACAGACTGCTAAAATTTTTTATTTATGTTAGGAATCGCACACACAACTTCAAGCTTAGCAGCTACGACGACGCCAAAACAAACATACAGCAGACTCCTCCTCGAGGACCTTTAGCTAAGGTTATATTTGTTTCACGTTAATTCTCTTTCTACAATAACTAATGTCTATATTCTTTTGTCGTAGCTTAATTTTTATGACCGATTGACTTAGCTGTGGAATGACGTCATACACTTGTTAATTATCTAATAACTATGACGTTTGTAGAATGTTAACGTGGTTAGGCGAGCAGGTGAGAAGAATCACATTTTACCTTAATTCCAGTTTTTTTACTGATTTGAGTGCACGGTGTAATGCGGCGCAGTGACTGTTGTGCGTGAGGTCTTGGGTTCGATTTCCGGGTCGGATCAAATATTTATATGATCTCCAAATATTTGTTTCGGAGTCTGGGTCTTTTCTATGTACAATTATGTATTTAAAAATATATATATATAAGTGTTTATATCAGTTGTATATAGTAAGTACAAGCTTTGCTTAGTTTGGAACTAGATGACGTTGTGTGTCACATGTCCAAAATTTTTGTTATTTCACAAATTATACAACAAGTAACAGCAACTCTAAATTCCCAATATCTTCTTAGTTGCTTATTATTTCTATAATAATATTATCCTCTCTTTTTCATGTCGTTATTAACATAAAGGACTGCGATAGCATCCTGTTCGGTCTAATAATAGTTCAAATAGTCATATTTAAGTATAGAGGACAAATGCACACACATGGTGTATCGCAACATTAACTTCAAACGGACCGCGACCAACATTTTACTAAGAATTTAACTTTTTTTGTCTTTACTATTTGTGTTTATTAGTACGAGTACATTAGGGTAAATGGCATTTTAAGTAATGTTTTCGGATGACTATTTATCTATACCTCTATATATCTATAAAAAAATATAGTTTTAAAAAACTAAACAAACACGCTTTTAAACTAAAAAGTAGAAAATAATTTTAATGTAACAAAGCGTGGGGCGACGTTATTGAAATATTTTCAGAAAGCACCCCACGCTTTGTTACATTAAAATTATTTTCTACTTTTTAGTTTAAAAGCGTGTTAGTTTAGTTTTTTAAAACTATATATTTTTTCTAGACTAAAATTTTTTTAAACTTTTTTGTTTGTTTTTTTTTCTCGAATTATTGTATTGTCATCGGTCCTCGATAAATCTACAAAGTTTGAACGAAATCTGGCCGTTTAAAGTGGGTCAAAATCGCCCCCAAAGGAGTCGCTTACAAACATACAAACAAACATACAAACATACAGGTGAAGCTAATATAAAGCGTGTAAAAATAAAAATAAATCAAATTGGAGTGTCTGTATGTAACATCAAATGAACAATTTTGCACTAAATGTATAACAAAGTACTGCAGTACTAACATCAAAAAAGCTATTTTTTTAATTTTTGTGTGTCTGTTACGGCTAGACCTTTTGACAGGTTTCATACTGGTAGAAAGCTGATGATTTAAGGAAAGTTAAGCTAATTTTGTATAGATTAACCTCGCCCTGTGGCGTTAGTCGCGATTTACAACTACAACCGCGGGGAACATCGCGGGTCTCAGCTCGTCTTTTACATTTATGTAGTTATGTACTCCGACAGTTGTTGCTCATATAATTTTGGATATTACGAGGTACATTTTAGGTGTAATTTTTTTTTCATTCATCTGAGTGATACAAATTTTATATAAATAAATACAGTACTTTTTTATATTAATTTAAGCCTACGAAAGTGACTCTACTCTCTCTGATGGAAAGCATGAGTAGAATACAACATAGTGACCCATAACATGCGGCCTGGTCAGATGTTTCTGCATCTTTCTCCCATCCTTCCTCTTTCTCATTTCACCTTGGAAGTATTTCACCTAGCTGTTGTCACTCAGGTGAAATGATTCGGTTTAATCGGTATCTCTCATTCTCCTTGGATTTTTTTTCCCCAGAACTTAATAGTAATCTGTGACCCATGTAAATAATAGTGATTTTAAAAATGTCTCATTTATGTCGTGTAATCTTATCATACATATTTAAGCCTGTCAAAGTGACTATACTCTGCCTGATGGAAAACATGAATGGAATCCAAAAAGACTAGTCACCATGCTTATAACGAATGCAGACAATTTATCAGGGTGACCCACCATTACAGGACAGTACATGATTATAAATTAAGTAGATAATGATGTGATCTACCTAAAAAAAAAACTAGAAAAACAGATTAAATAGATTCATATCTAACTTAACTCCAGATGTATTCAAACGATCTTCATTCACGTTGATTGAGAAATTCCTAAATTTAATGTATGCCATAGTTATAGAAAGGGAAGGCAATCTTGTAAAATTATTAACTCGTACTTTACGTTAAAACAGCACCACTTCAGAGGACAACGAACTCACAGTGAATCCTCCAGGTTTCGCAGCCTCATACAAATTTATGAAAGGCAGTGGTTCGCAAGTACCGATTACTTACACACAATACTGGACAAGGAATTGCCGTCTCTGCTTGCGTCCCTGTCGTTTGGTCGTGATAACTTTGGCTGATTGTCTGATAAATAATTTTAATATTGTATTAATTTTAAGACAATAGACAAACTGTATGGATAATCGTAATACCAGCTTCGAAGGGTTACCTCGTCAAACTATGTCGATGGTTATGGATTTGGTATAAAATACGATAGAAATAAAAGTATGTATTTGGGAATCCTTTAAATTTAGATTACAAAATCTCCTTTCTATAGAAAAGTCTATGCCCAGTTGTGGACTGTTAAACGCTGACGATATTAAGGAATCCAAGAGTTTTGGCAATATTTTGTTTTTATTCTAATGATACGTGTATCTAGTATTAATATTTTTACTCGTACATGGTACATTTTAGCTGTCGAGAAATGAATATTGAACTTATCATTCTGTATATATTGATGACATTATCAATTATATTAAGCGTGTATAATAAGTACTAACAATGTAGTTTGGTACTGAGTACACTAAATCTGAAAACTAGTTGAAATACACGGTTTATTTTTCACCTTTTTGGAATTTTTAGCGTTGTCAATTCTTATGTGGCATCTAATAAAGCTTAAGTTCGAAACTGATTGAAGATTAATTTTTATTAATAGATATTATCTATATAAATATGTCTAGGTATAATTTTCTTAAAATAAACACAGTAAAAAAGCATAATTTTTCAGATTTTTTATAGTTATTTTCTTACTTTTCTTCAATTTTCTTTTTGTTTCGAAAGAAAATAGTGTACTATAAACATTGGCAAAAGAAAAAAGAAAAAATAAACTTTCCTGTTTATTTCATTCTAGCAACAAAAAAGCTAAGCTTCTTTAGTTACTCTTGATAACTTTATCGCAAAACGCACAAACGATGCCATGTTGCTATAATGGCCCGCGGCCATAATTAATGTACCTGTTTTATATCGTGGGCAGCAATCTTGAAAATTATATTGACATTACAGTAGTCATCGTTAGGCGCTTATCGTGGTATAATAATAGACAAGGGATAAATAAGAAATAAATGTTTATAATATGATAGTAAAATAGTAAAAAAACCGGAGGCACAATGATGCACAAATATCTTCTTAGATCACCATAGTGTGGGTCACTTTGATGCATTGATGAAGATGAGTAGAACTCGAAAGTCACAATGAAGACTGTAACTGCAACTTCTGAATTCTACTCATGGTTTCTATCAGCCAGAGAAGGGTCTTCTTTGAAGGCTAAAATATGAAAAAAAAAAAAGATTTGAATTTGAGGGCATTGTTTACTTTTTCTTCATCACAGTGGTATTAGTATTATTTTAAAAATTTTGAAACAAGAGAAGGAATTGTTTCCTAAAAGATTATGGCAGATTATGGTAGTTAGTGTATAAATATATATAGATTAAGTATCTTCTTCTTCTTCCTAGCCTTTATCATTCCTAAGACTATTTGAGGTACCTAGGCTACTTTATTGTCAACAAATGTTGACAATTGCTGCTAGATTATTTTATCAGAAGCCTAGACTGAAAACGACTGCTAAATCTGGTGCATGATAGAATCATAATAGTATTAAGAGCATCTATTTATAATAAAAAGCTGGCTACCGTTCAGTGTCATAAATACTAAAACAGAAAAAGGTAGTTAGAGTCACGTTGATTTCAGCATGAAAGGTGAAAAGGGCAGTACTATCACATCAGCGTCATCAGTCTATCGCAGTCCACTCTGATCGATTTTGAGCTTATCGCGTCGAGCTCCTGCCAGCCATCTTTCCAGGTCGTCACTGCACCTCGTACTATCACATACAGAACACCAACTTAAAAATGACAGCATTTGTACTGTCATATTTCGTTGGTGAGTGTGAGTCATAGAATGATGCAGAAACATCTCAGTAAGCCGCCGTGGTGTAGGTCACCATTCTGCATTATCACTCACAATAAGAATGGTCTATAATACCTACAAGAATATGTGTTCAAAGTTTCATGATGATCGGTTAAATAGTTTTCGCGTGGAAGCGTAACTAACAAAATTACATTCACATTTATAATATTAGTAGAGATACTCAAAAGCATGTCAGCTTTGAACATAAAAAATCAAACGAACGTACTATATTTAAAATTACACACATTTACAAATTACACTTTCTTAATATACTTAGAAATCCAAAGTTAAATGTCTGCCAACTATCGAATGTATAGTTTAAAACTCCAAATCATTTTACCATCACGTTTCTGAACAATCATTAGCTTTCCTGCACCCGGTATTGAAATATACGACTGGTGTACCAAAACCATTATTTGCATTGCCACCGCACTGGTTTCTCCCCTAATAATAAACAAACCTATGACGTAGTATTGCAAGGGTTGTAAAGTGACTAATTATTTACTTACGGACTCCCTTATTCAGCAACATTTAATAGTAATTAGAGTGTTTTATCCTGTTCTGTTTTACTTGGTTTGCGATTGGCGGAAAGGAAACAACTGCTTTCATTAATATAAGTCCATAGAGAAGCAAGTGCATTCTTTATTTTAAAATAGAGTGTTCAATGCGTGACCGTTGCCAGTTAATTTGAATTTGAAAGTAGAATTCGGGTCTTGATTTTTTATGTTTGTGACATATTACATCATAGTCGATATCTTAATCACTATTTAGAATGCATTAAAATTGTTTTTGTTATTCAGTGACATTTCTAAAGTTGACGATTACGACATCTGCTAGAACATCCTAGTATATTGGATTAGGGAGGTGCTTCTAGGACGATTTTGAGCATCAGGAATGGGCGTTGTTGCGAATGAGAATATTTATTGTTGAAAGTATACAGCTAAATAGCTGATCTCTACGCATCACGTGTCCATACCTGTTGCTCTTTAACTTTTATATACCCGATGCTTTTAAATTTCCTCTAATGTAGTCACTCCTCAAGTTGTACATTTTGGCCACACCAGACATCTATGTTCATATTTCAGCTGCATTCCTAGCTTGAGTCAAATTAATCTCAAATATTACACAACCTCCACAAAGTAGATTGGGGAAAAAATCCTATAACGTTAAGTCCGCTCTTTATGCAATTTCCATTACAATTATATATAACATTGTAAGTTAAGGGTAAAACGAAATAAAAATGAAGCGGTGTTATAAGTTCGTCGTGTCTCTGTGTGTGTCTGTCTGATGCATCCGTTGCATGCGAATAACTCGGGCGTGTTCTTAGCTATATTTGATCACAAAAGGTTCAGCCATTTAAAAGACATGAGGACTAGAAATGAAAATAAGAAACGAATAGCCTCGAATGTGATATCAAATAAAAGATTTTCCGTTTACTTGTTTTCGGGAGCTTTTTAAACTTTTAATATCTATTTGTTTCTAAACACAAGGAGCCCTATGTTACTTCTGTAGCCCTTACAACTCGTCTGAAAAATTTTTTTAACATATCGCGTCTATAATTCAAATATTGAAGATTTACATGATGATGTCACTAAAAAGTACCCCCGATGTTATGCGCAAGCACTGCGTGTGTTGCAAATTTAGAAGATAATAAGTTGTAATGTAACACGGAGCTTACAGCATATTATACCAAGAGGGTTGTTCCCGAATTATTGCGAGGGTTACAAAAGCCGTACAAATTGTTTATCTGAAGGGCTTTAGTTGTTATTAAAAGTCTTGAATTCGAAGTAAACTAATACTTTAAAATACGTTGATATTATGTAACGTTGAATAATATTTTTGGTTCCTAGTATTCATATAATAGCTGGGTCTCGAACTCGTGGTTATTGTTATAAATGAATGTTACTCAGGCCAATAACATATCCAATCAAAAATATCAAGTGCCTCAAATATCACATATCACTCCCTCGAAACGTTTCGACTGTAATTTGACATAAGCCACGTGTAGACATAATACAATGACGGCCAACATTGTAACATGCGATAACAGTGTAAGCTGTCACCGTTGACAAAGAGTCGTATTGTATGAATGTGGCGCCAATGTTTGATCAAATAGCTTTAATGGGGAGACGGACTTGCGGCATTTTTTTGTATATATATAAGCCTACCAATTGAGCATTATGAGATATTACATAAAAATCGGTAAAATCATGTCTCTTAACACACATAAATAAAAAGATAAATATATTTCGGACATCTTAAACACAACGCCATCTAGTCCCAAACTAAGCAAAACTTGTATTATGGGTACTAGATAACTGATATAAATACATAAACATACTGTTTTTTTTATAAATACATACATAGAAAACATCCAGATTCCGAAACAAATATTTGCGGATCACACAAACATTTGAACCGACCTAGGAATCGAACCCGAGACCTCTTGATCAGCAGCCGCATACGCTAACCACTAGTTCAACAAGGCAGTTAATGGTATGATACATTTTAATAACAAAACTGTAATAATAATAATAATAATATATAATAATATATGATTTATTTCTCACCAAAAACCGAAAATACATAAAATACATTACATGAAATATTAAAATTTGACAATCTCGGTTATGGATCGCTGGTGCCTGAGATAGGTATGAAAACCTGTGTTACAGGACACCAGGTCCCCACTCGGACCATGTATTCTTAATTCAATGTGTGATACAAATAGGTGAAATGGTATAATTCTTACATAAGGTAATACAATAATAAAAATGAAGAAAAGAAAAAAAAAAAAATACAAAAAAGAATAATGCGCGTGATTGTGTTTGTGTGTGAGAGTGTGTGTGTGTGTGTTTGTTAAAATCTGTATGTGAGCGTTGTAGTTGCTGTGGTGATTAAACTAGAACTGGGGCGAATGTGCCACTGTGTCACTGTAAGACCATGAGAAGGTCCTCCGTTTCCCCATACGACTTCTTCAAGAGCCAGTCTGAGATTATGGTTTTACATTGATGCCTATTTAGACTATAAAAAGACAGGATCTTGTGCAGTTTATTATACAGGTAGGGCTCAAGAAATGCAAAGAATCTACGACTAAATGAAGTTTTAACTTGCATTGAAGCGATCACAAGATGATTACGACGAGTCAATTCAGTAGTGTAACTGGTTTGGGAGTGCTGTCTGAGCACAGTAGCTTTAACAAAGAGTTGTCGAACAGTGAGGACTTGACAAAATTCATAAAGAGCTTTACTGGGATATAGTCGAGGCTTGAAACAGCAGATCTTTAACACAGCTCTTTGCGCGCGCTCAATCTGTAAGGTGTGAGATTTAGCTGCGCCACCCCAAGTGGTAATGCAATAATTGAGAATGGATTGACACAGACTCGTATAAACCAATTTTAATACGTGAGCATCGGCCGAGTGTCGAAGATCTTTAAAAATGTAAATAAGTTTGCGTATTCTACTCGATATGTATTCAATGTGATTTTTAAAGGTTAGGTTATTATTAACAATGACACCTAAATATCGAATAGAACTAACTTTTTCTATAAAATAGGGCTCACAACCAGGCACGTTAGCAATTATCTGTAAAGAATTGTCCACTAGATTTAAGGAGCGGATAGAGAAGTCAACCACCTTGGTCTTGGTAATGTTTAGTGTGAGTAGATTATCTCTTAGCCACCCGTTAATCACATCGAAACCTCGTTGAGCGAAACGGTAAGTATCCCTCCAATTATCAGATTAGAAAACCAGTGCAGTATCATCCGCGTATGAGAAAATTGCTCCATGGTTAAGTTCAGTGTTACACAGATCATTTATATAAACCAGGAACAAACTAGGGCCTAAAATACTTCCTTGGGGCACGCCGTAGGTTATAGGTGTTTCACAACTAGTATGAGTGCCGACTTTGACCAATTGGGATCTACCCGTCAGATAACTGCGAAACAAAGATAGCTGTATCCCCCTCACACCCAGAGACTCGAGCTTATTCACAAGCAAGGCCGTGGAGACCGTATCGAAAGCTTTTGCGAGATCTAAGAACAATGCTACGCATTTCTGACCATCGTCAAGTTTTCTGACTATAGAATCCACCAGATTGTGTACAGTATCTTCAGAAGATAGATTCTTTCTGAAACCAAATTGATTAACAGATAGTAGATTACGATTTTCAAGATAATTAATAAGCCTGGAGTTGATTATTTTTTCTAAAATTTTTGACATAGCTGGTAGTATCGATATAGGTCTATAGTTCTCGACACGGTCTCGGTCACCCGACTTGTGAACTGGATAAAGAAGCGCTTTTTTAAACAGCGTAGGAAATTTGCCCGTTACAATGCTCAGATTACAAATATATGTGAGGGGGGGTACGACAATAGTTCTATAACTCTTAAGAAATCCGGATGATATACCATCCCATCCAGTTGTAGAGTTACTTTTTAGAGACATAATCAACCGTTCCACCTCACCCTCATCAGTTTCCAGTAGAACAAAAGATTCCATAGACTTTTGTTGGTCATCACTGGTAACACAGGCAGAAGACCTATGTATATTCTCTGCAAGTTGCCTACCTATACCTGCAAAATACGTGTTTATATTATCTACGGATTGTTGATGATCTTCACTAGGGTGAAGTAAGTCCATCGCACTCGATTTAGGTTTGCTCCTATTAGTGACTGATTCAATTACCTGCCATATCTGCTTAGAGTTGTTGCCAGCTTTCTGAAATTCTAACCTTTCGTAATCCCTTTTACATTTTCTTAACATATTTGTACAATAGTTACGGTATCGCTTATAACTAATTGACAACGTTTCATTCGTAGGATGTTTTTTGTGTTTTTTATATAAGTCATCCCTATGTCGAATGCATTTGAGAAGCCCCTGGGTAATCCATGGTTTAATAGGGCGTCGTCTACGAGACAGTTTTATATTTTTTGAATTTTTCGTTATAGCAGAGAGTAGAGGATCAATAAAAAGTTTTAATGCTATGTCAGGATCTTTAGCTTCGTAGACCGGTGCAAAGTTTATATTAAGAAGGTCAGCGGAAAGAGTACATTCGTCGATCCTAGTGAGAGTAGAACATATTTTATTTTTAGGCATTTTTAGGGACATCGTAAGAAGTACTGCAAAGTGATCTGTGACAGTGGTTTCCAATACAAATATCTTACAAGGTAGGGTGGTTTTCAAGTTTATATGGTCCAGGCATGTAGACCCGTGTGTTGGCAGGTCATGTCCCATGAACATACCATGTTGAGCAAGCGTGTCAAGATATTCAATTGTGCAAGAAGATATGTAACCCTGGGCGATATCGATATTAATGTCTCCTAGAAGAATAATATTTTTATAATGTTTTATACTGCTGAGAAGATAGTCTAGGGATTGTAAAAATATTGAAGGGTCCTTAAAGGCGTAAGGTCGATAAACTGCAATTATAGCCAATTCTGAACCCACAGTGACCAACAAACAGCTCGCGTCAGACAGACCTGGTTCCTCTACCCTAATATTAGACAACGTTGACCTTATGTAAACAATGACTCCATCATTTTTATTATGTGTTAATAAAGTTTTGTGCGCGTCATATCCATCAAGCTGAGGAATGTCCGAGTTGCAGGAAAGCCAGCACTCAGACAGCACTACGAGATCAACGGATCTATCTAGTCTCGTTAATAATATCAATAGATCCAAGTAATTTGCACCTATGCTACGTATATTTTGCGATAATATATTAAGACATGGTAAGAATGCAGGTAAAGAGCTTCTACAAGTATCCAGGTTACACGTGAAGGAATCACAGAACGAAACATTATCTAAGTTATTTAATAAATTGATTGCTGCGAATTTTTAATTAAAATTACTATAAAGTGATAGGCACGGGTAAGTAAATTCATTAAAGGATTACCAGTAACGACCCGAAAATCATTAGGTGATAAGAAAATCCCACTTCGGTGACTAAAAATAGTATTTAACGCATTATCTAACAAGTAATGCGACTTACCTGCTACAGCTAAATCACAACAGTTCCAACACACTCGATACATGACATTTATCAAGCCGAACACCTCACCTCCTAGAAGTTTACGAAACAGTTTATCTGAACAAATCTCACTCACTTGAACACTTAATATATAAGAAGATGTTTTGTCAGACTTCAACAGAATATGAGCAACTAAATTATCTAATACAACTAGTAGGTAAATACACAAATAACAATAGTTTATACGGATCATCACTAGCATTTGTACTAATGTTATTAGTTTAGCGTAGTGAATGTGAGTATGTCGGTTAGTTTTTTGTATATGTGAAGTGAAAAAGTATATTTTTGTGTAATCACACACATATAAAGCAAATATAAAAGTATAAAAATAAAAAGTGGGTAGGTATACAAACGGTCTCAACACACTAGAGATAAGCGGTCCTACTACTGTTAACAATATAAGGCCGGTGGTACACTCGAATCCGTAATGTGTCAATGTATGCAGATATAATAATAACATTTCACTTAGTCATTTTTTCCCTAGTAAGGTCAAATCACTTTCATTTCTAATCACCAATCGAGCATCACCATCCTTCTTCCTCATGTAGATATTACCATTTTTATTCCAGCAATATTTGAATTCCAGGGTTTTAGCCGCTTCACGAGCCATGGAATATAATTTTCTATTTTTGTTTGTGAGACTCTCTACGACATAGATTGGTTCTGCGGGACCTTGGAGTCCGATAGTTAGTGAAGAGAGTTTATTCTTAGGGTGTGTCTTGTTAAAACCCTTCACACCGCTTAATATCTTGTTTTTAATCAAGACTGAGATCAGATCAGTAACAACTATAGAGGTACCCAACTTAGTAGTAAGTCTATATATGTCCTTTATCTCGGACGTCTGGATAGGAGTATTCACTGAAGAGCAAGTTTTCTGTACAAGTTCACAGAGGTCTTGTTGTGTCTCAACCTTTACCTGTTGAGGTAAGTTACGGAACTCGATAGCTGTAGACTTGAGCTTTTTTTGCATATCTTCTACGGTGTTCACAATATAGGCCAAATTTTTCTGACGTTCACGTTCCATTTCGAGAAGTTTGCCTCTAATGTCTTCGTATTGTGAGGACATAAACTTAATAGACTTTTCTAGTTCATCACTAGTAGACTGAATATTACAATTTTGTTGTTTTAATTCGGCCATGTCTGCACACAATCTGCTCAGAGTGGCATCCTGATCTTTTTTCCAGCCCGTCAGCATTGCAAACAACTCCTCCTTCAATGTTGAATCCTCAGATTTATCTTCTTTTCTAGGTCTTTTTGGTCTCCGTCCTGCAAATTTTATGGGACTTGCAGAACCGAGGTTTACTACCTCATTCTCTGATGATACACTCTGTGAATTGCTTTGTTTACCTGGAGGTGTTGTCAACGGTGCCATGTTTCCTTTTTATATTTAAAGAGAAAAAGGGTCACAGATTACAGTAGATGCACAAAATTGATTCACAATATATTACCACTCGCGTTCTTTCTGTTCAATAGCGATTATATGCGTGAGTAAATACTGCGGTTTACTAATTAATTAAAAATGTTTTATTGAGGGTAACTAAGTGCATATGACCTATCAATACCGCGGTCCGGGTGGTAATGAAAGATATTGAAATTCATTCACGAAAGTTAAATTAATAAGAGTATATGCGTAATCAAAAACAAAAAATGTATGCTTTTAGAAGTGGAATAAAACTGCATATATATATTTTGATTTAAAATCACAACAATCTTTATGTTCAATCACATTACATTAACAAAAACCAATTTGCACATCTCATAGTGCCGAACTATTTTAAAAACTCAAACTGCAAATTGCACTTTCAAAATTAAATTCAACTCACTCACACTCATTCTAATCGACTATTTAGATTTTAATCGAGTGCATCATAAATCCTAAACATAATACACAGGGGATTTAAAGAGCCCATGTGTGTCGTACAGAAACGTACAGATTGCGTCCGATTCAATTTGCCAACGTAATATATCAACAAAACACGCCAGATAAAATCATTTGTAAAGGCGTCACAAAACATTTACATGTTGGTCGCAATCTTAGGGCTGTCACCATCACTTAAAATTATATTTGATGAGTGAATTTGTAGTGTCTTGACTGTGTGGAATGGTAATGTGTTGTGAAAACTTTATTACATGAACTAGCTGGGTACCACGGGTTTTGATTCTTTTGAATTACACATTACTCAGTATTTCATTGGTATTATTTGCTTCTACGATATATTCTTTGACGTTTTTTCTCAATTAAAAGTAACCTAAGTAAGCGATTGTAAAGGTACAAAAACAACCACTGCGAGTAATACAGTCATCTATATGATCTAAGGCTTTGTAGCAGACTTTCTTACAATTTAATTTATTTTTAACAGCACGAATGCTGTCATGTTAGGTTGGTCTTCTGCATATGAGAGTAGTACTGCCCCGGTCGAGCGGGCCCATTGTAAATACTTATAGAGTGTTAATTTTACAAAAACTATATAAAACATATAAATGAAACTTCCAATTAAGTATTATTCTGATAATTCGTTCAATTTCTCGAAGTTACAAGACATTGACATACTGATTTCTAGTGTAAGCACGAACATCTGATGAACTCTCATATCTTCAAAATTTTGAGAATTTAAGTCTACATCTATTATTTTATATAAACTAGTATGTAAAACATTTAGCTTCAAAGCAACCACACGCATTTGTTGTCAAAATGGAACATAAGCTACAGTTCAACGCCGCGGAGCAAAGCTCATCTACCAAAAGTAGCCAGTGTTTCAGAGCAAATCAGTACAAACAGACACTTAAATTTAATTTACATGGTATACATGATAATTAGATGGCGATAACATGTTTGTAAGAGAAAAACAGACCCTTAAAAATTCCTAATTTGAGTGAGTAACAAAATTATTATTTAAATTGTATTTTGTAACAGCCCTAGCATAGCCGAAGGGGTAGTGAACATCACTTGGCTAATTTGGTGATGTTATACAAGTCGCTTCACTCTTTAGCCTGCATATTACAATATTAGACAATATTAGTGATGTTACCTACTAGATGTACATTATCGATGGAATAGAACAATACTTATAAGATTTTCGTAAATTACGTTACTATATATTTTTACCTCGTTATAAATTATTCTAATTTCTTGCGAAATTTAAATGTTAAAAATTAAAATGTGTACTTCAATCTTTCTCTGGTTAGGTTTGTAACTATTAAATATACTGAACGTAGAAAACAACTGATTATATTTAAATAGTTTTAAATCAAATATGTTTACATATACATATATCCTACCTATATATATTATATCCCTTATGAGTGCGTATTTTTACCGGTGAAAATTAAAATAAATATTTAATATCAAAATGTGATTAAAGAAATTTAATGAAATTAATATGTTCCACACTTATCAATGAAATACTACTGCACGAATGCTGTGATTTTTGGTTGATCATCAAGGTGAGGGTGGGCCGACTGTTTCGGCCGAGTTGGTCCATTCGTACTTAAAACACTTTGGCTTTATACTACTCTGAATACGATATCTGAGAGTATCATGCAAATCAAGCGCATGCGTATTTTTATAATAACAAACCAAATTTAAAAGTATGTATATTAAAATGTTTTAGACAAGGATAATAAAGGAGGCCATCGATAAATACCATGAGCTCGGTACGTCACATCGTATATGAATATTTAATTTCACCCCTTTCTGTTTATTTATTGGTCGTATATTTCATGCCCCGGGGGTTGAATCTGCATGCGTTACCGTGTTAGTGTTCGCTGTCCAAATTATGTGGGGTCGGCCTTCTGTTGCAATGAATACGTAGATAACGGTGACGTATTAGAGCTGCTGGATATGACATGAACATTTATTTTGTAAACAATTTTAAAACATAATAGACATTAAACCTACATCATGTGGGTCATATGAAAAATAGCAAGTTCAGTAGATTAAATAAAATCCTAACAGTAAACAGTAAAAAATAAATAGGATATGGTCTAAACTAAGATAAAATAAAAGTGCCTGTTTTCTAGAAGCGTGGGCAGAAAAAATTAATCTCCATTTACTATGGCCCTAACAAACCTCTTTTGCTTTATCGATATCTATCAATCGCTGCATACGAGCTCGCTGGTTCTTATTGCTCTCCACACTATACTAAAAATATAAGTGTGTACAAGAAAATAGCTTGCAATATCAAGAATTAAAAAGAAATCCATTTTACACATATACTAATATTTTAGATATATTACTTATATAGTACATTAGAGTCTAGACAAATTATTTGGCTTTAGATCCGTACCACATTGAGATTCATATTAGATCCCCACTAATAAAACACCGATAAGTCTTATCTAGGAATACTAATTAATCTAACAATAGTAATCGAGAAGTCGAACATCGATATTATTCTTATCGATGTTTTGAGTTCGACATCCCTATTTTTGTTTTTGTAAGGCAATTTGTACATTATGTCGATTGTTATCATATTCACTGCATGATTTCGATAAACAATTATTGTTTAATTTTGAAACATTTCAGTACCTACACGCAATTTATGTTTAAACATGAATTATTTATTAGCTTGCTAGCAAAATGTTCGGGTATACATTCGATTAAATTGGTAGTCGTACTACAATAGGCAGATGATTGAACTTTAGTTCTAAATCTAAACTGAAATAAAAATAAAAGTACTTAACGTACAATTTGAAATTTGAATATTTCTAATCCTTTAAAGTAATGCTGAAACTATAAATTCTCTGTAGAATATACCTAACTCTCTCTGGTTTCTGTTGTTGTTCTGGTTCTCTTTCTAGGCTGTCCCGATTTAGATTAAATTTGAAATGGAGATACTTAAATATATAAAAAAGGACATAGGTTACTCTTTACATACACGTGGGTTGAGCTAGTAACACCTAAAAATATATTTTTAATAAATTTGCTGCAAAAACTGAAAACTTTAATTTAAAAAATCTATGTATTATATATTATGACAACCAACATAGTCGTGTAAATAATGATGTTATCAAGACCTTCAAGAAATCCTACACAAACTAAAACTTTTAAATTAGCTGGGTTATAAATAACAGACAGACGCCGGCATTTAGCAAAGCTCATTTAAAATCTATTTACTAACGAAACTCAAACTTAACCGATCTAAAAATATTAGTCTACCAAAAGTTCCGTTTTACGTTTCCATTCTAACTTTTCATATAACTTGTGGTGTTTGCACGACTTTGTTTGACTTTTAAACCGAAATGAAACGGAACGTTTTCAATATGGCTGCCATAATAAAGAATAACAATAAGTTTTAAACTTAAATAGGTAGTCGGATAAGATTTTCCGAATCAGTGATCTCGTTCATTGAAAAATAAATTGTACATTTAATGACTTTCTTTGCTAGGGGAAAATAAAATTTAAAGTTCTATGTTCGGATAGTGTTTTGTCGAACAGACGTTGAAAATTGGCATTGTCGATAAAGCGTCGTTTATACCACAGATAATATCTATAAAAATATTATCTAAACATTTATACTTTTATACATACATTTAGAGAAAAGCTGTGACTTTGAAATTATAAAGAGACATTTTAATTTTATCTACTTGCATGTATAGTGTAGATTCGTAGGTTTAATTAAATATAAATTCAATTTTTATGATTATCCTCTTGACTCAATTACCCAGGATGGGAACTGAATTCCGACTTGGAAAAATATAATTCCACTGACTAGTGACTACTCAGTTGCACTGTGTTCATGGGAATAAGTAGAGACACGTTGTGGCTACGTAATCATGCCTATGGATGTTTGGAAGGCCTCCAACTAACTCTAACATCGTTCACGACTGTAATCTTGAGATGACAACCGGGACCGACAGCTTAACATGACCTCCGAATCGTGGAAAGACTCTTAACATGCCACAAACGGTCACCCATCTAGGTCTGACCGCGCTGTCTTTGCTTATCCTTAGTGATTGATTCAAATCACTATGAGATATGAGCGTTTCGTTCTTTTACCACAAACAGATGATCTCTTACCAATTTTGTAAAGTTGAAAGTTTATATGGATTTTTGTTACGGTTGATCAAATATGGATGAAATTTAGCACCAAGATAGATATCATAGATGGTCTGGAATAGCATATAGGATTGGTCTAGTGGCTTAAGCGGTCGCCACGCCGCTTCCTACTACGCCAAGTGTCGTGGGTTCAAATCTCCACGTAGGACAACACTTTGTGTGATTCACAATTTGTTGTTCTGAGTCTTTGTGTCCGTTTCATGTATGTTTGTAAAGTCCCCCGCGACACAGGACTTAATATTCCTAATGCGGGAGTTGTCTTTTTAAAAGAAGAAGAAGAAGTCTTCTAGAGGGGTGAACGAGGTACAAGAACAACGAACTGCGGATACCACCGCGGGCCGGTAATTACTTACTCCTCAACTGTCTCCGGCGCCAATCAGTCGCGGTTTTAATCGCTAGTTTAAGATTATGTCATGCCTCGGAGTATTACTCCCGATGTGGTCTAACTTACGCAATAACAATCAAAGGGCAGATGAAGATATATTGTAGTAGATAATGTTGCAGTTGCATGCATTGCGTAATTATCAATGAGTGTATCACATGGCTATTGTTTTTTTTGCAGCTGCGTTAGCGTACCAAGAATGCTTGACATAACTTTAAGTTGTACTAGCTGACTAGTAAACCTTTAAAGATAGTCATTTTTTTTAATTTATGCCTACCAAAGTGATTCTCGTGATTCCAAATTACTCCGCGTGTTGGAAAGCATTTTTATATACATATATTTCAGCTTACCAAAGTGACTGCCCTGCCCGATGGAAGGCATGAGTAGAATCTAGGAGGTGCCACCACCCTCATTGTGAGTTCATACAATGCATGCATGCATGGTGACCCTACGGCGACTTAGTGACATGTTTCTGTATCATTCTCCAATGATGCCTCCGGTCTCACACTCATCAACGAAAGATTTCTGTCTGTATGTCTGTCTATTCCGGCTTATCTCTGAAACAGCTGTACCAATTTTGAAGAAACTTTAACTGGGAGAAAGCTGATGAGTAGCTTAGACTAATTTCTTTTAGACTAGCTTATCACCGCTTCGTTACTCGCGATTTATCACAATAAACGCGGGTAACACCGCCCGAAACAGCTAAGTATTTAATAATATTATCATACAAACTACACCATACATACATGTTTTACATGGAAAACAAATATTAGCAGATCATTTGGCTCGTCCCGGGCATCAAACCCGAGACCACAAGTATGGCAGCCGCATATGCTACCACGCCTACCACTGCGCCAACGATAAAATGTCCACTTTGTCCACTTTGTCTGATTTATTTTAGGACTCACGTACACAAACATAATTAGACCTTTGTCGAACCTAGTAATTAGTGCCTCCTTTCAAGAAATTTTCAACAGACATTTCCCTTAAGGTACCAATAAACATATTTCCACAGTCGACTTGTTTAAAATCTATACTAATAATGTCTTCAGGAAGTGCTGGTCAATGCAATACAATGAAAAATGTTGCAAAAATGTTTTTTTTTTTTTATTTTTTTTATTTTTTAGGATCGCCAACAAATGATATACACATCATATTATGAATCTAAAGAAAATAAAATACATGCCCTGTGCTCATTCAGTTGTAGGTAATCACACAACAAAGGGTATCATTATAAAATAAAAAATAAAAGTTAAAAAAAATGAATAAAAGAAAAGGTTTAAGTTTAATTAAAACATAAAATACAAAAAAATGATCGTCTCAAAAGATCTAAAGAAAAATACGCGAGAACATTTTTCTATCTTTGTAAGTAAGTTGTAAGTAATATTAGTAAATCATTATATTAGTTGTCAGTCAGTTGTAAGTAACATTAGTCTCGTTGTAGTTAAAATAGTCGATAATTTTCACTCGAGTATTGCATTTGCTTGGAGAACAATAGCAACACTACTAACTGGTATATTTATGATCGCCACACACGTCGCGAAACGGAAGCGAACGGAAATCGGTACGAAAATAAATTCACATAGAAAATCTGTTATAAACGTTTGATGATTACTGTTTAGAAGAGTTGGGGGTAAAAATTCTCTAGTTTTAACTAAAGATAACTTATTTATTATTTTTAACTAGCTGAGTCCCGCAGTGCTACCCGCGGTTATTGTTGTCAATCTCAAGTAATGGATGGATTTTGGATGTCAGTACCGTAAAAAAAACTGTTTTGGATGTCAGTACGGCACAGGCACGCCGTTATTGCAGCGGTAAGATCCCTTAAGGAGGATAGGCTTCAGAGGCAGCACGGCAGCCTCTCATACCGGTTGATACAGATGATCACTAGAAAAGGTTGCTTTGGAGATCACCTGTCTCTGATCCAAAGCCTTCGTGCCACCACTGCGATGGCCGGACCGTGGACACGGCGCTGCACACGCTGGAAGAATGTCCAGCGTGTAATCATATTGTAAAAATTTATACAAATATGCAAACTATCCTCCGTTTTAATTAGAGATAGGTTATTGAAAGTATAAATAGAGAGACAGAAAGATAGATATAATACAACCTTTTCCAGGCAACTTTTATCTTGTCCTTTGGTAATTTCCATCCGGGTTTTATCCTTTTTTTTACGGGGTGAAAAATCGCTTCAGATCTCTGCTTCCTAAGAGACGTAGGAGCTAGGAGCATTAGTGGTGTTTCAACTAGACAATACCCTCATGGCCGGTCTTTCGTGGCCTATTTTAGTGTCAGTTTGTAATTTCAAATTAATAGCTTGTTACTAAATGCATACAAAATTCGGTGCTTACAACAAAAATGAATGTTTAAATTTCTGTCTTTTTATTCCGGCTAATCTCCGTAACGGCTCTACTGACTTTGACTGAACTAAACAATATTATAATATAGTTCCATCAAAATCGGTACATAAGTACTATATATAGCTGATGGTACCAGTAATTTGCTTTGTTAGACTGGCTTTGCGGCGCGGCGTTATTTAAGGGTACAACTACAAGCGCGGGTAACAACGCGGGGCTCAACTTGTTCAGTATAAAGAAAATTGTTTGGATATATCTTAATACCTTCTATTTCATCCGTCATAATATTATCGATATATACAAGTAACCACATAAAAAAAACTGGAAGTTGCTCTACATAAACTTTTTCATTAACGCATGAATAAATTAATATCACAAGAACCGTTCAAGTACGTAATGAGTTTTTTCTGTTCGGTACATTCAATTCCGTCACTCTTTTGATGTCAGGAGAATACCTGACTGTCATAGACTTGTATTAAACATCATAATGTTTATTATTATTGGAGCTAGTTCGTAGTAAGTGTTGTAATAGTGAAGAGACTACAGGTATGAACAGTGTAAAACTAAGGAGGATTTTGTAATTTAAGTCTTAACCGGTAGTAATTAAGTTTTAAACATCATCAGCCCGTTGCAGTCCATAGGCTGCTGGACATAGGCCTCGCCCAAGGAAGACCACAGAGACCGCAGTCCTCGCCCCGCCATCTGGCCATAGGGCGTTTATGGCCAAGTTTAATGAAAATGTAATAAATATATCCAATGTACAATTATGTGTACGAGAATTAACGAGCTAACATAATGCTTTATGTGCTTTTAAATTGCTTGACGGGTTTAGAACAGGTTACGGGGTCTGTGATATGTGATTGTTTGTCTTAATTTTATTCTCGTGAACACAATTGTATGCAATAAATTGAATAACTATTCTTCATTAAAGAATAAAGAATGGTAATTTATTTTTACACCCTCAGGGGTAGTATATTTCTTGAAACAAGAATGGGATCAAATATATCTTATCTTTAAAAAGAAAGAGATGATAGTGCCCGATTGGTTTGAAGTGGCACAGAATAGAAAAGAATGGCGCATTCTACTGTCGGAGGCCAAGACACACTTTGGGTGGCTGAGCCAGCGAAGTAAGTAATTAATCTTTAAACAGACAACTCCTACATTAAGAATATAGTCCTGTGTCGCGGGGGACTTTACAATCATACACGAAACGGATACAAAGAACACCCAGACTCAGAAAAACAATTTGTGGATTAGGCGCTGCGGTGGAATTTCAGTGGTTTAGGCGCTACGGTGGAACATAAAAACATACATGTGTACTGCCAACACTCGCCGTACTTAGACAAACGTTTTTACGGGGACTTACAACTTTAAGGTAGGTGGGTTATATACATATATTATATGTAAATACATAGGTAATCTATAACACTAGTACGTAAAATAAATTAATCGTGTTGGTGTAACTTACTGATCTGCTGACCCCAAAACGCCAAAAGGTCTCATGAGATAATTATGGATTTCGATTATAAAGTTTCACAAATAGCTAATTTAATGGCATCCAATATCAGATCCCGTTATTTTTTTTAATCAATTATTATTATTAGACTTTCTTAAGTATGTGGGAGGTATGAAAGAAATACTCACACTTAAATGTAGAGAAACTAATGAATACGAGTATATTGAATCAAATCATAAGGTAATGAGTTCACCATATCGTCATTCTATCTAGAGAGTCATTTCATATTTTGAATCGACTTCATCCTACTAATATTATAAACGTGAAAGTTTGTGAGTATGTATGTATGTTTGCAGGGCCGGATTTAAAGGTGCGGAGGCCTCGGGGCAACAAAGGAGTGGACTGACTCCACTCCACTCTCCACTCCACTCCTTTGTTGTCCCAAATTATATTTCAAATAAAATGTTTTTTTTTTTTTTTTAATTTAGTTTTCCAATTAATAATTTATTGTGAAACCAAGTATAGACTATTTTACAACTCCCGCATTAGGAATATACATCCTGTGTCGCGCGGAACTTTACAAACTTACATGAAAAGGACACAAAGAACACCCAGACTAGAAGAAGACAGAAGAATAACAAATGTAGAGATAGTGTGTGTAGGGTTCTAGGGTTAATTGTGTCTTTCTCAAGAGATTGTTATTACTATTGTGCTGTACGTTAGATTTCCTTTGAATAGAAATTTCATAGAAACCCACCGGCGCAGAGCGAACGCGGCACATTCGACGTCTAACGCTCCTCGTTCTCACGTCATATTCTTAGAACTAAGAATTAAAAAAGTTATAAATATTATTGTACATGAATAATGAACATAGCCGAGTGTCCTTATGTGATTGGAAACAATCACTGAGGGTAAGCAACGCGCAGCGACAGCGCGGTCAGACCTAGATGGGTGACCGTATGTGGCATGATATGTTATGAGCATTTCCATGATTCGGAGGTCACGTTAAGCAGTCGGTCCCGGTTGTTATAATAAGATGACACTTAGTGAAACTTGGAGGACTTCGAGCTGCTTAAAAACATCCAACGGCAAGATTACGTATAGTAGCCACAACGTGTCTTGCCAGTCTCCAACCCGAACTCGGCGAGCGTGGGGACTTATGGCCTTAACCCTCTCGGACTATTACGAGTTGTTGATGAATGAACATAATTGTTTGGTTTAGAAAATAATCCTCAATAATATCACAAAAGCGAAAGTAACTTTGTCTGTCTGTCACGATTTCACGTCAAAATTACTGAACCGAATCAAATGAAATTTAATATACAGATAGCTTATAACCCGCCAGCATCAAATTCCCGAGATTACCTGGAACAAACAGACGGACAGACAGACAAAAACATTAATAAAAATAGCATTTTTGGTGTAACGTACACATACTTTCATGTGCAGTTAATCAAAAACCATTTATTTGATATTACATGCAAACATTTTAGGTTTATTTATTTGCATAGATATAAATTAACTCAGAACAACTAAACGTTATAAGATAAACCCAATCAGATTATTCAAATTGTATGGAAAGTTCATAAAACAGTGCGGTGTGGTCTCCCATAAATCAATTGAACGTATAACAAAATTGTTTAGCATGATATTGTTTAGATGTTGGGCCATTATTGCCGACCGCGACCGCCAACTCTTTGGATAACCACATATATTATGTTTATTTATAGAATATCAGATTATATAGATACCTGTTATTATCTAGGTATACATTTACACAAATAAAATACAAGTGTTTATTGGTAATTTGAACCGTTTTTAGGGTTCCGTAGCCAAATGGCAAAAAACGGAACCCTTATAGATTCGTCAAGTCTGTCTGTATGTCTGTCTGTCCGTCCGTATGTCACAGCCAATTATTTCCGAAACTATAAGACCTATACTGTTGAAATTTGGTCAGTCGATGTATTCTGTGAACCGCATTAAGATTTCCCCATACTTGGAACTGAAACTCAAAAATTTTTTTTTCATCAAACCTATTCGTGTGGGGTATCTGTTGATAGGTGTTCAAAAATGATGTTGAGGTTTCTAATATCATTTTTTTCTAAACTGAATAGTTTGCGCGAGAGACACTTCCAAAGTGGAAAAATGTGTGTCCCCCCCTCCCCCCCCCTCTAACTTCTAAAATAAGAGAGTGATAAAACTAAAAAAAATATATGTTGTATATTACTATGAAAACTACCAACGAAAATTGGTTTGAACGAGATCTAGTGAGTAGTTTTATTTGAATACGTCATAAATCGTAAATCGCAATTTACCTTTCATTTTATCAACGAACTACAAGAACTTTTATATAATGTTACTTGTTGATACGGAACCCTTCATGGGCGAGTCCGACTCGCACTTGGCCGATTTTTTACTATATACTGAAGAAAGTATAGGATCTACGAATTGGAACAGACAATTAGCTTCACGACTGACTACTGACTGACTACTTGACGTTTCAAAAGTTGTATTGGTTTATTTGAAATAAAAATTATTTGATTTAAACTTACATCAATATTTTTTTTTTTGTCTACCTCTTTTTTCCGGAAAATCTCTAGAACTGTTGAAACGATTTTGACGGGACTCCTAGTAGCAGATAACTAATGGCATTGATGAAATTTTTCAAACTAGTTTTTCTAAGTGGTAGTTTTTACACCACGGCACTTAGCCAGACTATATGTAATTAATCGCGATCGAACGTAGGAAGTCGCTAAAACGCGATGCAGCATCGATGCAGTCGCAAAATCGCCGATGGCCGATGCTAAAAGTAGCTAGTGTGCTGTGGCCCTAAATTGTAAGAGGTCGATGTCTTTACATTAATGATAATGAAGAAATCCTAATGAAGGGGACTTACCCTTAGTGACAGAACTGAAAATAGGTTTTTCATTTGTTTATTTTTATTATGTTTTTAAGCACTTAACTCCGAAGTAACATAAGCAATTTCGATGCAGTTTTCTTTTACCTATTGTGGTAAACTTCACTTTACATTTAGTTACTCGCGGCTATACGACAACCGCGGGGTAGCAAGTAATTAATATAGCTTTGATTGTTGTTTTAATAAATGATTAATTACACAAAATAATTAAAAATATTTTAAAAGGATACGTCCTCAGGTAGCCCCTACGAGATAAAGTTCTCATAACATTCCTTAGATGAATCATGAGCATATATCACACTGTTTGGTATTTTAATTGTGTGACAAAAGTTTAGGTTTACTAAATTGCCTGTGGGCATGATTTACGAAGATTTATTTAAAACGCCCAACCCAGAGGCAATGGGAGAGGCCTATGTCCAGCAGAGGACTGAGATAGGCTGATGATGATGATGATTTAAAACGAGCAGAAGCCTGTGGTGTTAGGAGCGGTTATTGTTGTAAATAGCGAGTAATGCCGCGGAGTAAAGTTAGTCTAAAAAAAATTTGCCTAAGTTTTTCCTTATGCTATGTGCTTCCTGCTAGTGAAAATCCCTTCAAATTCGGTCAAGTCTTTCCAGAGATTAGCTTAAAAAAATAGACTTGATTATTAAAAACCTTTTTTGATGTTAATACCGTATTTTGAAGTGCTTAAAGCCGATTGGCCTTAGGTGATAGGAAATAATCACTGAAGGTAAGCAACGACGGTGCGGACCTAGATGTGATATGAGCGTTTCCATGATTCGGAGGTCACGTTAAGCAGTCGGTCCCGGTTGTTATCATAGGATAGCAGTCGTGAAGCTTAGTTGGAGGCCTTCGGGCGGCTTAAAAACGTCCAATGACAAGATTACGTAGCCACTACGTGTCTTGCCAGTCCCCAACCCGCACTCGGCCAGCGTGGGGATGGCCTTAACCCTCTCCTGAGAGGAGACCCGATCCCAGGTGTGGGACGTAATGGGTTCTTGATTTATGACCGTATAAGCTTTGATATACATTTAGTAAAAAAACTTTTCAAGGAGAGGCCTATGTCCAGCAGCGGACTGTTAAAGGCTGTTGATGATGATGAAAAAAACTATATATAATAACCCATTTTATTTATTTGTATGTATAGATAATATAATAAGTGTGTATAATTAAACGGCTGTCAGTTCAACGATACTACAAGCTAGCAAATTGAATCAGGATTGTGATTAGTGAGCTGATAATAAATTTCATAGAATTTACATAAATTGGTAATAGCTTATGTTTTAAGTGTACAGATTGTTTTTGAGTTTAGTGGGTATCGCAAATAGCTGAACTATTATATATATAAAAATAAATAAATTTGAACTGTCTGTTTATAATGTTAAGGGAACAGTTTTTTACTAAATGCATTTCAAAGAATGTACGGTACTGACATCACAAATTAAATTTTGAAAAATATTGTCTGTCTGTTTGTTTGTTCCGGGTAATCTCTGGAACGTGTGGATGTGGACCGATTTTGACGGAACCAAAGAAAAAAAAATGTAAGTGTTAGTAATATCAAATGAAGTTTTATCAAACGCATATGAAAGTATATACGGTACTTTATTTAAAAAGCAATTTTGAAAATGTTTGTCTGTCTGTCTGTTTTGTGGCGGCTAATCTTTGTAACAGCTAGACTGATTTTGATGGACTTTCACTGGAAGATATTGGATGACATGAGAAATCATCAAAAATTTTTAGACAAGTGTAGTTTCTGGGCGTTACCCGCGATTTATTAAAGTAACACCGAAGTATCTAGCTAGTAGTATACTAAATTGGAATCCAAGAAGTGTCCTACTAGATAATGTGTACCGTTTTTTGTCGCTAAATGGTCGATGCTGTATCAATTCGTCAATTAATATGTTTCTATTATAGAGTGTTGACAATCAAAGTTTTTGTTCAGATCCAGAACTTATAAAACCTGTATTTTTTTTTGTAAATGTGTAAAAGGTAGACCACCCCTGACTCTGGTAGCCGAGTAACTTACGACGGCCATTAATTTTAAATGATGTCAGAGCTTGTCAACAGTTGGGGCCGATATCTTTTTTGTTGATAATAATTTTATACGATTTATGTGTTTTGATTGTGTTCTTTGAGTTGTATTATTTTTCCAATGATTCGTTATTAGTTTTTATTACTTTTATGGCTTTTGGCTGCCCACTTAACTTGTTATGTTTTTTGTCCCATATAATTTAATTTTTCATTATATGACATAGCGTTTATAATTTTTTGGTATGTTAAGCCTTGAGGTCTGGTCGCTAATTAAAGGGTTTCTTTTTTATCCTTCATCATATTTATCTTGATAATCAAGTGATTGGGGTCAATGTTTTTTAATTACGTAAATATGTACCCTAAAAAGTATGATCGATTGGTTTCGAGAATCGATTTATTCTATAAATAAATAAAAAGTTTTGTACAATTAAAAATAATAGTGTTTTTTTTTACATATTTTATTTAAACTACTAGCTGAGTCCCGAAGTGTTACCCACGGTTTTGGTTGTTAACCGAGAGTAACGCCGAGGAGCAAATCTAGTGTAAAAAGGTGTAAAAATTTTTTAGGTCATCAGCTTTCTGCTAGTCCCAACAAAATCGGTCCATCGGTCCATCGTTCCAGAGATTAGCCAAAAAAACAGACAAAAAAAATTGCTGTTTTGATGTTAGTATCAGTGACATGTATTTAGAAAAAAAAATGTTCATTTGATATTACCTACAGGCACTTCAATTAAATTTACTTGTATAGATGTCGTGTAGTCAGAGAACCTTACCCTTTCAGTAGAAATGAAGAGGAACAAAAGTTATTTATACTAGCCATACGTAAATGTCATCTTCCTAGCCTTTATTCCCAAGTTTATTTGGGGTCGGCTACTAGTTCAACCGGCTTTACCTGAATTCCAGTTTTCCCACTAAGCGACTGGCATCGGACCTCCGCAACCCTAAGGGAGAAATGAACTAGTTGTCAGTATATTTGAGGGCACTGACTTCCCAATAACGATTGCCATAGATGTTCATGACAACCGGGACCGACGGCTTTACGTGCTCTCGTGCGAGACACGGGTGTGAATCACCGCTAAACTTCCAAACTCCGGGCTGCTATTAGGAATTTCATAAGAAAACCCTAAAACACTTTGGCCTGACCCGGGATTTGAACCCGAAACTTCCTGATTAGCAGTCGCATACGCTAACCACTAGACCAACGAGACAGTTATGATAAATGTAAATGTTAATGTATCATACTTTGAATGAAAATCCGTATGGATACATAGGTACAACTGAGTTTCATTCTATGATACGTGGTTGCTCACATCTTCTAATACATATTAGGATTATAATTTACCACAAATATAAATATTACAAATATTAAATAACTATCATTACTAGTTGTTAGACAATAAAAGTTGATCTAAAATTGTAAAATAGATTTAAAACATGCAGATTCATTGATGTTAATATTACTTCTTTAATTAACAATGTATTGTAATTAAAAAAAATGTCTCCATGAAATATTAAACTCACTTTAAGTGTGAAGCATCCCAGAGCGTCAACAAATAGTTTCCAAATATTTATCGCTAATAAACAACCAGAAAAAAATGTCTCAAAACCCATTAACACTTTACAAAGTTGAATAATGTTCTCGACCCATCTCTTAATGCCCACGAATTCCTTCTTCATCATGTAATGTATCGTTTCTGAAGCTACCAAAGAAGTGATTAAAATGATAACATCGGGGTCCACAATTTACTTGCACCTCTATTAGCAACCGTCTCGTGAATTTAAATACTTAATTTAGCCAGCTTCGGTGGGTGGTGTAAGTGTAAGCTGGTCGCGGAGAGCTCATTTAACTTTTTTTTAACTAGTCCTGGGTGGTCGCGGGTAAGAATAGACAATTTCATCACTCAAAGTGCCGGGAGTGGTAATAAAGATAGGGTTTATAGCGAGCGGAGGGACGGTAGCATCAAGTTGATGCTTCAAAAGATATCTTACTTAGATAAACAATAGGTTTGTTAACAAGTCATGATTAGATATATGTAAGTATATGCTTAGTCTGGATATAATCAGTGTGTCTAGTAAGTTGTTTTGTAGCTTTGCGTCTGTTATACAAGTTCGTTTTACTATATTTTCGTTATAATTGTGAGACAATTCCAAATCAGCAGTTGTATAACAATAACTGAACTCCATAAGTAGTTCTTAGCAAATAATTTTGACAATTTATTTTTTTCTCGTTCATACTAGCCTGCAATTTTTTTAAGTCTTATTGCTTTAATTATGTTTTGCACTAAAGTTGCTTAATATGTCATTTCAGCAATTTTTTTATAAATATATTTAATCCTGCCAAAGTTATTCTACTCTGCCTGATGGAAATTCTGCAATTTTTCGACATGTTAATGTTGTGCAAAGAAAAGTTTTTATAGTTGATATACATATCCGTTTCAACTTATCAGAGTTTGAGGATTAAAGGAATACATTAACATGAAGAAGGTAAACGCTTTGATTATTTTTATATTTCTGATTGAGTTGATACCCGCGGTTTTACCCGCAGTTATTATTGTTAATCACGAGGAACACCGCGGAACAAAGCTCGTCTAAAAAATTGCCGGAGTTACTCTTACCTACAAGTGGTGGTCCCGTCAAAATCGGTCCAACCCTAGCAGAGATTACCCGCAACAAATGGACAGACAGACTGACAAAAATTCTAAAATCTCCTTTTTTGTTGTAAGTACCGTATATACTTTGATATGCATTTAGTAAAAACACTATTCTTTTGACATTACAAACAGACACATCAATTTCATTAATTTATATAGATGTCGGTAATGCTTGTAAATTACGCCACTTGGTTAAATTCGTCTCGTCGATTGTATCGAACAAATTAATAATCTACATGAAACATCTAGATTTTAATTAGTAAGAAACATAATATGATAAACTAAACAACATAACTGCGGTTTAACGGTTGTTATTCATTAAAATATGATGTATATAGACGACTAAAGAAGAAATTAGCAGTTTACTAGATAATATCTATTGTTTAACGAACCAACTTTTCTTTATCTGTACTTATATATTTATCACCAATCTAAAAATATTTTGAACTTAGGGCTGTTTTAGCAACGTTCCCTAAATTTAAGGGGTCATTGAGAGAGTTATGTTACTCTTAGTGCATAGTGTTTTTTTCGTTTTCACTAACTTTAGGGGACACATTTAAGAACTTTTGATGTCTATTAAAATTTAGGGGCTACCTACGTTAGCAGGAGCCTAGTAAGGAGACAGTTTAAGAATAGTTGGTCATAATGATTATTAGTTCAATAAATCATTCATCATTTTCATCTTCCTAGCCTTTATTCTCAAGATTATTTTGCTCGGCTACTAATTCAACCAGTTTTACCTTATTATAAGTTTTTCACGGAGGCATCGGACCTCCGCAACCCTGAGGGAAAACTGAAATTCGAAGATTGTACTAGTTGTCAGTATGTTTAAGGACATCATTTGACAGGACAAAAATAAATCTTAATTTTATTTAAATTAAATTTTAGTGAATTTATAGACTTTTCGAACAACAGAATGGATAAGTCGTTGTACACATAAATATAAGTCTCCAGCCTTTAGTAAGGTAACAAATGTATTAGTGTTTTTATCAGAGCTTTTAGTGCGATCGATCGGACATTCTATCAAAAAGCATGTTCGTGATATGAAAGCAAAAACATTAATTGCTTTAATAGCAGTATAAAGATTATGTTTGAAGTGGAGTATTGTGTGAAACAACTTTACTACGTCTGAATACATTCTTAGGAAGAGAATCGTTTTAAACATTGTGATGGAATAATGCAAAGATATCTATCTATCTACCTAAGCTCGTTAAACAGATTAAACGACTTATAACAGGTAAGTCAATATGTAAATACGTCTGTATATACAATCAATAAAATTTAAGTATTTGTACGTAGAAACCTATTAGTAATCTGTGGTATTTGTTTGTAATGTCAAATGAACGGTTTTTTTTACTAAATCCTTAAGAAAGTATATAATCTGTTATTTACATCAAAAATGGATTTTTGTCTATCTTTCTGTCTGTTCCAAATAATTCCAAATAAAAAAAAAAAAATTTCTACCACAATATCTTAAGTATTTACATATATTATACCTAATAAGTAAAACAAATGCTCTATACAACCACGGGACTCAGATAAATATCGCAATGCTTCTGAAATAATTAAAAAAATAAAAATAGAGTACTACCAATGGAATATGTCGAGAAAAACAGAGAAAATGTGAAAAAGTCATCATATTTAAGGTGAATTGTATAACAAGATGTCTTCAGCATACTTGTAAGTATGTACGTTTTCCGTTGCTTTAATGGCCGATTTCATAAATTTGCGATTATACATTTGCATTAATTTCATATCCACATGTATACACTGGCATACCTTAATAAATATGAATATTCATTTGATTAGGATGAAATTCTTTCTCCTAACAGTTTTGTAGTTCTCTATGCTATCATACTTTGTGTGATCAACACAATTTTATTCGGTTCAGTCAAATCTTTGTAATTTCATTTTAAGTTTAAAAGTTTTTTACCCAAGACTAACGGCTAATAATTTAAGGTTCGAGCTCTTAACATATTTTCAAGTCCTTATTTTAAAGGGTTTTTTCAAAGGTTTCATTAGTGTGATTTCTACAATATATAAGTAATATATTATTATGTTACTACTACTGACAGTACTACTAGTTTTTGCTCGCGGCTCCGCCTACGTGTATGTCAATTATCGCGGTATACGCTGGCCTATGTCCTTTCTAAAAAATTAAAGTATCTTGTGACGTCTTTGTGTTTTCATTGAAATCGATAATCGATATATAAAATATATATTGAGTATGGATTTTAATGATTTTTAATTGACAACATTTGGCCGAATTACAGTAGAATCATTCATTATGCACAATATAATTGTATTTGTACCTTTAACATTCAAAAGACATGCACTAAATTACTTGTTAAATATACAAGCCGAGTCATAAAACCTTCAGCAAGACCACATCTCAGGGCTTAGGTGGTCCCTCCAGTATCCTTTAATATGGTACTTATTAGCTAGGTATATTTTGTAATTGCTTTTAAATATCAGGCCTGTCCAGTGTGATTCCATTGCTTGAATTTTATTGTTGGTTTATGCCACATATATTTGACTTTATATCTACCAGATTGTGGAGGTCTTAAAATATTTCAGTGTGTTGTCATTCAGATGTAGTTTCTGCGATTACAAGTCGATAAAAAAACCACACTGCATTTCCTACCATCATAACATCTAATAAAAATAAGTATCACACAAATATAAAATTAATTCAAAAGAATTCATCGATATTCATCTTATCGATATCTAGTAGTCGAACCCTATGTTCACATATAACGTCACATTAAGCAAATATGTGCATGACATTCTAAGCGACCAGTCTTGATACTTAAATTGAAGCTTTATGGTACTGCAACCTGTTTTCTAAAAGGAGTTTTAGACTTGTTGTTTAATCTTTGCCGGTCTGTTGCCTTTTTTTCTGAAGCTACTGTGTCTAGATTCTTTTGGTTTGGGTGGGCTAAAGTTATCAATGTAATTGGCATTTCTTTTTCCTTTTTTTCCAAATGTCGTAAAATGTGGTTGTTTATTTTCCGATGATAAAGATATAAATTTTTGCATAATGTTATCATATAATTGACTTTAATTTAACGAGACGGTTCTTTTACAAATGTTACTGAGCAGCCATTCATAAAAAAGCAGTTTTAATATTTCGTTTTTAGTATTAAAACTTTATTAAAGATATTTGAACTGAGAATTGGCAATGATATTTATAAGATTCGATACATTATACTTGAGTGAACTTTCGAATGAAAAGTTAATTATACATCTAAAACACAAATTCATTGTATAAAAGCCTATTTCATTAAATTAGTATTACGACCATGTAAGATAGGTATCTACTTCAAAATGAGAAACTTTATATTTTGTTTCGTAGTAATCGTATTTATTTTTAATTCCTAGAGCGTTCCTAGAGAGCATATGCAAAGATTATGTTAGCTTTCTGTTGTAACCTATAATGTAATTTGTGTATATGCAAAAAAAAAACATGTGCAACATTGAGTCATATAATGGAGCATGGTAATAAACACTATGGCAGCTTAGTGAGATGTTTCCGGAGGACGGGAGAATGATGCAAAATGGTTGTATCTCCGGTTTCACACTCACCAACGAAAGACGAGAGCACGAATGCTGTCATTTTAGTTTGGTCTTATGTGTGTACTACCCCGTTCGAGCCAGCCCATTCTTGCTGAAATCGGCGTGGGTATACTACTTAATATTCAATTAAATTTGCTCTCACTCCAATAAAATAATTAAATGCGTTAGCGCTATATCGGATAGTGTAAACTCAATTTTAATTATTACCTCGATTTTAATTATTATCATCGTAAACAACTGAGAAAATATTTATTCATTATTTGATGATTCGTTGTTTTTTTTCTTTCATTTGAGTAGGTACAATCGTAGGTGTACAACATTATTTTAATATTCTTTTTTAATTTAAAACCTTCCAAGGTGACTCTCCACTGCTTGGTGGAAAGCATGAGTTTTAACTGAATGGAAATGTGAAGCGTTTGAAATGTTACTAGTTTGTAAGCTTATGTGATTTAATAAATACTTGCTTTTTAACTAGCCTCTCTTCTCTGAGTGCGCGTAGACACATTCGCTGTTTACCTATCCGTGACGTCAGACCCTACGCCATGACACTACACGCTGTATTGGCGCTCTATATAAACAGTAATAATTCGTTAAACTTTAGTTTATTACCTAAGTAAAGGTTTTTTCGTAAATAATAAACCTGTTAACACATTATGGAATAGGATTTCAAAATCTTGCGTCATGCGCATTATCCGTAGTATGGTGTTCAGAAGTCCCAGTCATATTTTGGAGTAGGTATGTTGCGCCTCTAAAAACTTAAAGTAACATAATTTGCTTCTTACATCATCAGCCTGAGGGTTCGTATCAGGAATGAAGTTATCCGTCAGAGAACTAAAGTCATCGACATAGCCCACCGGAGTAGCAAGCTGAAGTGGCAGTGGGCTGGCCATATTAGCCGCAGAACTGATGACCTACTGTTGGGGTGGAAGAGTTCTGGAGTGCAGACCGCGTCTCGGCAAACGTAGAGTAGGACGCCCACAGGCCAGGTGGAGTGACGATTTTCGCAAGATGGCTGGCAGGAGCTGGTTGCGAGAAGCCCAAAATCGACCAAAGTGGTGTGCAATGGGAGAGGCCTATGTCCAGCAGTGGACTGAGATAGGCTGATGATGATCATCAGCCATCTACCAGTAAATCCCGGCAAGATTGACCCAGTCCTCTAAGGGATTAGCCGTAACAACAGACATACAATCAAAAATTTAAATAAATTAAGTAAAATTAAATTAGTGAAAAACTCATCATAATTTAACATTACAACGCGGGGCTAAAGCTAAAACGTGAGCTGAACTGATATTTAGAAGCTTACTAAAATATCAGAAAGTTTATATTTGTTTATTCCGAAGTACTTCTTGAATCTTCTTAACATAAATATTGAGAGGTAATATTGCACAAAACGTTGAATTCGTGACAATAGTGAATAAATTCTGTGGACACAAAGAAACAGTTATTGAGGCGCGTGGTGGCTTTAATGTTGTTAGAAAACAGGGTTGGCACGTTTTACTTTTAGCACGCTTTAAAGGTAGTAGAGCTAAGTTGATTTTGAGTACGAATAGGCCGGTTCGACTCGGATTCGGTATTATATTCACACAGAAGAATAAAAATGTCAGCATTCTTGCTGTCGTATTTCGTTGGTGAGTGTGAGACTAGGCGCAATGATGCAGCAACATCTGATTAGGCTGCCATAGTGTGGGTCACCATGCTGCATTGTCTGCATTCACAATGAAGATGGTGACCCCTACTCCTGGATTCTACACATACTTTTCATCAGGTACAGTAGAGTCAATTTGGTAGGCCTAAATATATAAAAACTTAATATTTATTTTAAACGAATAGACTGAAATAGTAATCTGAATATTCTTGGTTTCAATATCTTTCTTGTAAGTGATCATTACCTTTCCGCATGGACAAATCTTTTATATTGTTCTTACTGTTTTGTCTGCCTTGTTGATCTAATGGTTGGCGTATGCGGCTGCTGATCAAGAGGTCTCGGGTTTGATTCCCGGGTCGGACCAAATATCTGTATGATCTTTAAATATTTCTTTCAGAGTTTGGGTATTTTCTATGCATAATATGTATATATTTATATCAGTTGTATAGTATCCACAGTATAAGCTCTGCTTAGTTTGGGACTATAATATGATGTTGTGTGTACGATGTCCGAAATATTTATTTATATTATATTTATATATTATATTTTTCTATGCATAATATGTATGTATTTACAAAAAAGAAAAAGTATCTTTATGTATTTATATCAGTTGTTTAGTACCCATAACCCAAGTTCTGCTTACTTTGGGACTAGATGATGTTGTGTGTAAGATTATACTAACTTACTCTTTTTTGGTCCGAAGACTAACATACGTTAGGAGAGATCCATGTTCAGCAATAGCTGCTACGTGTAGAATGATTTACTTACCTAGCCAGTAGGACGACTAGCTGTGAGAGAATATGTCATGCTTTACTATGCCTTATGTTACTAGGTACTTATATAGATGATTCCAAAACGGGCACAGTATTTATTATAAATTAAGTAAAATACATTCCTTATTTGGCGAGCTTTAAAGAGTTTATAGAGTAACTTTACTGCAATACTGCATTTTTTATTGCAAACCTAAATCTTAATTCGTAGATGCTGAAAATTACCAAATTGTAAATGTATTACCTTAATTTAAATATTTTTTATAAAAACATTATTGTGTTGTTAATTTGTGTGGAAATTTGTTCCTATAAGTGGTAACCCTAGCTATAAGAATAGTGCATTTGAGCCGCGGCAGACGGCGGGTTATCTTGTGTTAACACTCTCGCGATGCGCAAGCTAAGTTAATTGCAAATTTAAAATGTTCAGCATTTCGATAGATATTTAAATTAGGTTGTATATTAATAGAAAATTTTAATAGGACAACATTTTCATACAACATTGGTTTCCTGTTTCCTCTGCGTCAAGTGTTGTGGGTTCAAATCCCACGTGGAACAACACTTAGTGTGGCTCACACTAAATTGTAGTTCTGAGTTGGGGTTGTCCTTGTGTCTGGCTCGCGGACGTTTGTAATGGAGGATTTACACCAAGTACAATTGCTGTTTGTTTTAAAAAAGAGTTTTTAGCACATATAGACGGGAAGAATTGCTTTGAAGTTTCGAGACCTGATATAATCGATTTTCATACCTACCTAAAAAAAATTTCAACCGAGTGTTGTGATAACTCATTGAATAACCGAATCAAATCGAATTATAGATAACCAAGTCAAAGTGATGTTGCAATCGAATATAGTATCATTGCTACTATAACTGTTGACATTCCTAACAACATTATAATTCTGTAATTCGTCTTAATCTTTTTTAAATAAGCAAAAGCTCGTCCTGTCTATACTTTCTTAATCCTTAATAAAATAGAAACACGACCAAACAAAATCCTTTATTTATTGTGCAACAATCTCGAAACAACCCACAGACTTATAAACGGCCAGATAAGACGACGAGTTGACTACTTCGAGTAATCTCTTTAATGCCGGTTATATTTAACCTATAATTAAACAAGGACTGGTGAGATTCGATATTACTCTCTTTTGTTGTCTTCAATCTAATTTAGGAGAGATTAATTTCATTTTGTATTTGTGCTTTCGATGGTTTGTATTCTGAATTAACATTTAAAGAAGAAAATAAATTAGCTTGAATAATCAACAAGAACTGTATCGTTAAAGAACACGACCAGTCAAGGATCGAGCCAAGTGGCGTGCAATTGGAGAGGCCTATGTCCAGCTGTGGACAGCGATGTGCTGACGATAATGATGTTAAAGAACAATTAGTATACTGACAAGAGAGACGTATAAGAGTAGAGAAGACGGACTAATAACACCATCATGTATCTACTTACTTCCTACGAGATGTTGGCTACGGCAGTCAATCTTAACGGAGACTAGGAGATGCAGGAGATATTATTATTATATTGCACAAGTGTGTGCGTAAAAAGCTACACGTATATTAATGAATAGCGGAGTACCGCAGTGTACACTGTAATTTTTGTAAAACGCGTGTAACGCCGTGGAGCGAAGTTAGTTATAATAAGGAGTACTTTATGTCATTGGCTTTTTGCTTGTGAAAGTGCCGTCAAAATCAGTTCATCCGTTCCACAGATTACTCGGAACAAACAGACAGACGGATAGACAGACAGACAGACAAACAAAAATGTTTAAAAATTTCATTTTTGTTGTAAGTACCGTATGTGCTTTCATTTGCATTTATTAAAAAAACCTGTTAATTTCACATTACACAGAGACACTTGAATTTCATTCATTTAGTAGTTAAGTTTACACCTTGATACAGAGAAATGATGGTACTTATCATACAATACACTATTTTTCGTAGAAGTGAATTAAACCTACAACGTTTTACCGGTTGCTGTCTTTAGGCGGCGACGATACAGTAACTCTGCAGAGATTTCTGTCATCAACAAATCGCCGAACGTCTGTATGAACCCTAAGTTTCCCATAATATAAAAATACCTCAACTTGATAAATTGCGGAAGTTAAACAGTTAATCGTGTAATTTATATATCAATGTACATTTAAAAAGTTGAAACAACACCTATAATTATCGTTACGGCTAATCATTAGTCAGTTCACCTCAAATTGAAGTTTCCCAGACAATCAAGGAACCGAATGCTGTAAATCTCAAAACGAAATCCCGCACTTCAATCATTCAGGTAAAGAATCAAGTTGTAATTATAAGAGACGTGTGAATGTGTAGCCACACCCTTAGTGAAAGAGATGGGAATAAAAACAACTTGCACAAAAGAGAGACAGAATATATTCTTTTCAACGGTTTTCAAATTATGTGGGTTCTTTTGTGCATTTCTTTTTGTTTTGTTTTTGAAGTATTATATTGTAAATAGGGTCGTGGCTTGTGATTATAATTATTATTTATTGAACTAATTGTTGGATTTTATTTCGGCTTTAATAGCAAGTTCGGTAGAACTTTGTGCTTACTTAGTGATCAATTTGTATGGCAGTTGGGTTGGTTCTTAGTATAAATACTACATACTCCTGGCTGCTGAGTAAGAAAAGAGCAGCGTATGTTTTTTTTTACCAGTGGTTAAAAAGAAAATACACATAGTATTTCGAATTCGCCTAATACCTTGAGAAATATTAACAACAGTTCAATTTTACTTATTTGCAAAGATAATCTCCTTACAGACATGCTCTGTACTGGTAGTTTTAATTGCATGCGATAATGTGCCAATGCATTATGCATTCCTTTTTAAAATGGCTTTTTTCGTATGGGAAAGAAATAGCACCTACTTTAATCGCCGCTATCTATATCGATATTTTAAAATCGATGTATTATGCTCCTATTAAAAACAAAAAAAAAACACTAGTACTGGTTAACATGACAAATTATGCACTTATTGCTCGTAAAGTGTAATGGAATGGTATATGCAGTAACCACGTCGCTTTCTAATAAGTCCTCCTAAACAGCTGTATCGATTTGGATGAAATTGTGTTAGTATATATCAATAGATCACTAGATGGCTTGTAAATTTGATTCGGTTGGTAGCGCTGCTGTCGGTATGTTATGTCACCATCAGCTCATCAGCTTTAAGTGATGTGTTTAGTTCTTGAACATCATTGATTAATTTTAAGGCGGTAGGTCACCGGCTTAGCTAAATTATTATTTACATGCTTTTCCTGTATGTTTGTAACCGACACCTTTAGATGCGATTTAAACGACCAGATTTCGTTTAAACTTTGTAGATTTATCGAATTAGTCTTTTTTAGTCTAGAAAAATATTAATAGTTTGAAAAAACTAAACAAACACGCTTTTTTACTAAAAAGTAGAAATTTATTTTAATGTAACAAAGCGTGGGGTGCTTTCTAAAAAAAATTCAATAACGTCGCCCTGCGCTTTGTTACATTAAAATTATTTTCTACTTTGTAGTAAAAAAGCGTGTTTGTTTAGTTTTTTTTTTTGTATAATTAAGAAGAATAAAACAAAAGGTAGCGTAATTGCAAAATACGGTGTCACTGTCAGCCGTAAAACTATTAAATCACATTATACTACTATACGATATACTGTTGTAATTGTAAAGATTAAATTTTCTCTGTTTTAATCTTTCTTTCTATAAAAAGAAGTAACATTTAAAGAGTGTGCTGTGTGATTAAGGTTTTACACTGACATACATATTTCTAGATGAATGATTCATTAGCTTCATTCAAATAGAAACATTGATGTCAGGTTTTAAATTTCCATTCATAGTTATGAATGAAATTTAAAAACATGACGTGAAGGCAAGAAGCTTCAAGCCTAGCGCTACTCTGATTCTGCAAACATACGAGTACATAGAGATTAAAGATTTATTTTACTTTATTATAAATTAAATTAACTGAAAATAACTTGTTATTATATTTGTTACTACTAGCTTTCGCCCGCGGTTCCGCCCGCGTGTATCTCGTTTTTTGCAGTGAAAAGTAGCCTATATGTTATTCTGATATATAGTCTGGCCACGCTAACTCTGCAGAAGTAAGAAAATTATGGAATTTGAAAATCTATAGATGGTAACACCGTCTATACTACGAAAAACTAATTTGATACTAGTTGTTTTTTTTATTTTAGCCAAGTTATTTTGTTAATATTCTGATTTTTTCTTGGTTAAGAATAGTCATGACTTCAGCACGATGCATTGTCGATTTGATACAGTTTTTGAGGTTTAAGGTATGTATATGAGGGAGGTATAAGTTTATGAGGGATAAGTAGGTACAATACAGGTTAAAATAATTCTGATTCCTAACTTTTAAAAATCTACTGAGGCTATGGTTTATCTACACATTAATAATAATAAAAGGCTAACTTTAAGATCTATGAAACAGCTCAAGGACAGTATAAAAATAACGATAGATTTTTTAATGATAAACATAATTTATTTTTAGATTTCATCCAGATACATTAGTTTTCTTGTTTCTACAGGCTCGTTTCTTAACAAAAATTTTATTATGTATCTATGGCTCCATGCCGCCACATCATGTTTTTCCTTAGGGACTGTCCGTTCGTCAATAATATTTTGCGTAAGGTTTCTCTGCAGCCAGTAAAATCAATTGATTGCCTCAATTGAAGTAGTAATTTACGCAGAGTAAGCACTTTCTTTCGGGTCAAATAATACTGATATATTGTATTTCGTTTGGCGCATTGGTCAAAATTGTCAATATTAACTTTCGTTGCCCGTGCTGCACGCTTTTTGCCAGGAACCCTCCAGATTCCTTGATTATTTTGGCCCTTATTTTTGATCACACTTAAAGTTCGTTCGCTGAATCCTGTAGAAATAAATATAAATCATTTATAAACTTTAATTTGAACTTGTATTCAATGCAATATGTATTGGATGTACGTTGTACCTGCTTTAATAATCTAAAGAAAATTTTAGAAAATAAATTCGTAAGTAACAGATTCTTACCAGTCATTGAAGTGATATTTTTTATATACTGGTTCTCACTATTGATAAATTCTTCAAGAGCCTTCAGCTTCCGTAGGGCAACTTGAATATGAGGTTTTAATTCATCACTTATACTACCTGGAATGTCTAAAAAGAAATACTTTTTAAGAGTTGAGTATCTATAATTTATGTAATAGTTGCATAAGACCTAAATCCTATCTGCAGGAAGCAAATCTATAGGTAGATATGTTATTGAAATTGGACATTAATTTGACACGAACTTCTTGTCAGCATCATGAACCGGCTATGAGTACTCTAAAAAATGTTCTTAGATACATCTAATGGTAAAATAAAACGGCGAAGTATCAAAATCAGTAGATTTACTTACACGTTAACTTTTCGATATCTTGTAAACATTGTCGTTTTTGGCTAAGGACGACATCATGCTGTGCCTTCACATCTTGGAATTTACTTATCATGTTATTTAATAACTTCCGCACTCCACTTTTAATAGGTTTAACTATTTTTCTTTAAAATATATGAAAAACAACAAACAGCATATGCAATGTGACAGCTCACGTACCACAAAAGTGACATCAGAAAAAGTATACCATATAAAAAACTTTTTGGGGCTGCCCATTTATTCCACTGCAGAGTTAGCGTGGCCAGACTCTATTATCTATGTTACTGTAAAGTTTCATCCAAACCAGTAGTTTTTGCGTGAATGAGCAACAAACATACATACTAACAAAGTTTCGCGTTTATACTATTAGTAAGTATGTATTACCAAAACTATCTTTGATACATGACAAGAAAACCCCTTGCATTTAAAACAACCGGTTTCCTCCGCCTCGCCTTCCAGTCTATTAGATCTCACAACATGAGACGTGTCTATTCAGACATCGTAGTTATTTCATTCAAGTATCAACTTCCTACCATAAGCATCCAATAAAACTCAACACAATGCAATAGGAAATTGTAAAGGTATACATTGCATAGTCCACTGATCTGCAATGAGATGTAGTGTACAAACTGTTTGAGAAAAGGGTCCTTTTGTTGTAACTGTTTATAAACCCTTCATTGAGTAGAAAAGGTTTGAAATATTATTTCTATAAGGATTAGTACGTTGGTTGTTATTGAGTGATGAAGCTTTTGATGTATTTTTCTTTGGTTATGCAACGCTTCCGGATATGTTTACTGTGTGTATTGATTGATATGGTTTGTGTAAACAAAGGTTATGATGTAGTAATGAACTTCTTAAATAAGGTTTTTAAAATACTTTGTTCGGAATCATTTCAACTTCTATGCTTAAATAAATAAGTAAACAGTTTTTTTACAGTCATACTCACATACTGCGTCACTGTCTCGGTGGCGCAGCGGTAGCGCATGCGACTGCGGTCTCGGGTTCGATTCCCGGGTCGGACCAAATGTTTGTGTGTTCGGGAAATATTTGTTTTGTAGTCTGGGTGTTTTCTACGTATAATATGTATACATTTACATATAGTATACATAGTATACATAATACTAGCTCTGCTTGTTTAGGACTAGATGACGTTGTGTGTAAGATATTCGAAATAATTATATTCATTTATAATTGTGTTATTCTTTTGCAGTATCTGCAGTATCTTATCTTTTAATCTTCAGTCTCAAACTTTACCTCTATACATATAAATAAAATTGAAATGTATGTTTGTAATAACTAATTAACAGTTCTTAACTTATTACACTAAGAAAGTATATACGGCACCTACTTACACCAAAAAAGGCAATTTTTAATTTTTTTGTCTGTCTGTTGTTCCTGCCAATCTCTGGAACACCACTGGAATGTTTTAGTTAGAATAGTACAACACTTTGTGTGATCCACAAGTTGTTTTCAATCTACATAAGAACACCCGTGTTCTTTGTGTCCGTTTCGTGTATGTCAGTAAAGCCTACCCTGATCGAGGAATATTTCTAGTGTCTAAGTTGTCTTTGAAAAAAGAATGAGGGGCTTCAATACATACCTACAGTTGGAAGTAACCGCTTCAGAGTAGAGGAAATACGCAATAGAACGAAACGGTTCGGCTCTTCCTTCTTATGCCGAGCAGTCAAAAGCTGGAACTAACTACCAGCTCACGTGTTTCCTTTCCACTATGATCCCGGGTCCTCTAAGCGGGGCGTGAAAAAGCATCTCACTAAGCCGCCATGGTGTGGGTCGCTATACTTTACTGTCTGAATTCACAGCAATGATGTGTGGTTTCTCCCACTCTTGGATTCTACTCATGCTTTCCATCAGGCAGGGTAGAGTCACTTTGGTAGGCTATATATATATAAAAAAAACACATTATCGTTCGTTAGTCTAAGAATTCAAGTAAGTATGAGTAACAAGTTCAGCACCCTAACCAAGTAGAAAACGTTTTATGTTTTCTATTCTAATCTTTATTCTCTTCTTTGATTGGCTAATATTTTGTTTTGATTACGTGACTGAGTGACATTAGCCAATGAAATAAGAGAATAGAGAAATAGAATAGAAACGAAACACGTTTGCTACTTGGATAAGGGGGCAGATATCTCAAAGTCATTAGTCGTTCGTACGTGAAACCTAACTGCTACTTTATTACAGTCATAATATCAAATGACAATAACAATCGTTAGAAACAGATGCTGTTTAGTTGCCATTCACGTCGTGTGTTCAACTGTGCACGGGTTATTTAGTGAATCTAAATAAAGTGTATCCGACATATATTGCAATGTTACACAAAGTATAAAGCGTAAAAAAACTATTAACCCATTCTTTATCACAATCAAATAACCACTACCTTACAACTCTGTCTGTCTATAACGTTTTCACGCCTAAACCGCTGATCCGATTTTGATGAATTTTGGTGTAGAGATAGATGGAATCTTATGAAGTTAAATAGGCTACTTTTTATCGCGATAACCGACTTATACGCGGGCGGAGCCGCGGGCAAATGCTAGTCTATAATAATTTATTCTAAGTTCACGTACTTGAAAAAAAAATACCTCTGCGATTTTTTTTCCACATTCCTTCCCAGAGGGAGGAGGAAATACCAATAGATTCTGGCTGTATAGTCTAGCGTATAAAAGTATGTGTAAAAGTTTTACTTACAAAGTAAAGTAATTGCCTTTTACGTGGTTTAAATAAACTTTACTATAATAAAACAGCCAATCTGTACTAAGAAAAACGGCCACTTATAGCTTAACAGAGAAAAGGGAATAAATAAGGCGTATGTTTCTTCGAGATATTCCAACACTGAACACATAATAAAACATGAAGACACGAACTGGTCGATTTGTGACAAACAATGGTTTAAGTGAACTAAGATATACAGTTTCTGAGAATGCTAAATATAATATTAGTAGCGGCAAGCAGTCTGGTTATGCTTAATTGTGGACTTCTTAGCCATTTTGACATGCCTTTGTTTAATGTTCAGGTATACGGGAGTCTGTTTGAAGATTTCTATTTGCATCTCCGGTAATAATACTGGATGACTTTTCCATTTCAAACAATATCAGAATTACTTATAAAACAAGATAATAAATCATCGACAACCCATAACGTGCCCTTACTGACGCTGGTCTCCGCTCAACCCATACGTCCCCACACTGGTCCAGTGCGGTTGGGATCTGGCAAGACACGTTGTGGCTACGTATGGAGTTTTAAGCCGCCCGAAGGCCTCCAACTAAGCTTCACAACTGTTATCTTATGATAACAACCGGGATCGACTGTTTAACGTGACCTCCGAATCACTGTAGACGTTACGTCTATATAAAAAGTGTATTTATAAGTTTTTCCTTACGACTTTATGTGGAATACATGTTTTTTTTTTCCCAGCACCAACCAATGAGGTTATTAAACGAAGACAAATGTCTATATATACATTATAATTTTGATAAAGTATTATCAAATACCCTGTGTTATTCGCAGGCGACGGTGACTGAACACAGTCAAAACAATTAATGGTCTTACTGGACACACTCCAATATTAATTATAACTTACAAGTACTTTACGTTCTTATTATTTTACCCTACTTAAAATACGAAACCCTAAAACGGACAAACGACGGCATATATTGCTTTCCTACAGCATATACCAGTCCACAGCTGAACCTAGGCCTCTATTTGAATGAAGAGTTTTGAAATAATGGTTACTACTTAAAAATTACCATAAACATGTACATACATACTAGAATTATTACAAACCAGCTGAGTCCCGCTTTTTACCCGCGCCTATTTCGAGTAACGCGGCGGACCGAGGCTAGTCTAAAAAATAAATAATAATAACCTATGTTACTTCTTATATCATTAGCTTTTTGACAGTGAAATTCTCGTCAAAATCGGTCCAGCTGTTCCAGAAATTACTAGGCGGCCAGAGGCAAAAATAAAAAAAAATGATTTTCTGTTACAAGTACCGTATATACTTTCATATGCATGTAGTTAAAAACTTCTAATTTGATGTTACATACAGACTCTTTAATTTTATTTATTTGTAAATTTAAAGATTATTTATACACTAAAATGTAAAAAAAAGCGTTTTGTGATCCTAAGCACCACAAAATGTGTCCTGCGTTAAGGAATTTTTTACGCTACATTTGGTTTTAGCTCCTTATTAACCCAAGTTCTAAGCATATCAAACGTTTTTCACTGCAATATAATTTCTAAGAACCTTACATAATCATAATAAGGTTCTTAGAAACTTGTAGTTTAACAGTAATCGTTTATACGATAGATAGTTAAGTTACTAGAAACTTTGAATAGTACCCAACCATAGAGCAATACGGAAGGGAGTACCTAGCTATACGCAGGAGTTCCCGTCAAGTATATGACTATCACTTTTATGATACGATAGAAAGGTAGTAGGGCCACGCTGATTTCAGCACGGATGGGCCGACTCGACCGGGGCAATACTACCCTCGCACAGAAGACCATCCTAATAATAACAGCAATCTTGCAGTCGTATTTCGTCGGTGAGTGTGAGACCGGAGGCTTATCATTCTGCATCATTCTCCTTGCTTCCAGAGGCCGGAAGAATGATGCAGTAAAATCTGACCCCGTCATGGTATGGGTTACCATGCTGCATTGCTTACCCTTACAATGAGGGGTAGCCCCTACTCTGAATTCTACTGATGCTTTCCATCAGGCAGAGTAGAGCTACTTTGGAAAGCTTAATTTAAAAATAAAACACAATGTTGTATGTTATATTTTTTTTATTAAAATTTGTGAGTTCATTTTGATAGGCCAATCGCCTATGATGAAATTTGTATGTGAATCAAAAATCTGTATGTGTGATCATTTCTACAGCAAAAAATGACAGACAAAAACGATATAGTTAGACTCAATTTTTATTAATCTCCTATGTCCCGAACTTCGCAGTGCGTATCACCTGTATGCTGACGACCTACAACTGTACTCTCAGGCCAGTGTTGATAACATAACAACGGCAATTGATAATATCAATATTGATCTCCGGACGATCGAGAACTGGTCTGCGCGGTTCGGATTAGCGATCAACCCGACAAAGTGCCAGGCCATACTAATCGGTAGTAGGCGTTCAATGGACAGGACTAATTTAGAAATGCTCCCCAAAATAATGCTGAATGGTACCACTATACCGGTCTGTCAAACAGTGAGAGACTTGGGCTTGCAACTCGACAGCACTTTGAACTGGCGTGATCAAGTTGCTTATGTATGTCAGAGGGTCACCGGCATTCTCAGAGCACTATATCGCCTGAAAAATTTTCTGCCCGTGAAAACCAAGAAAATGCTTGTGCAATCTCTTATCTTCCCTTTGATCGACTATGGTGACGTGTGCTATTATGACCTGAATGCAGATCTCCTCAACAAGTTAGATCGTCTTCTCAATAACTGCATTCGATTCATCTTTAATCTTCGTAAGTATGACCACATTTCCAGTTTTCGTTCCCAGTTAGGTTGGTTACCGATTCGTCAACGCAGAAAAATGCGCGCACTCACATTCCTGTACACTATCCTCAATTCCCCATCCCCCCCCAGTTATTTAAAAACACATTTCCAACTCTTATGCAGTAATCACAACCGAAACCTTCGCTCGGCTAACAATCTCCTCCTGCTTTGCCCATCACACACTACTGGTTTCGTTGGATCCTCATTCTTTGTCCGGTCTGTCCACTTGTGGAATGCGCTTCCTCTCGAGGTCAGAATGGCGAAGAATCGAGACATCTTTAAGATGAAGGTAAAGAAGCTTTTATGGGGCGAATTGGCGGATTCAACAGGGTCTTAGTTTATCAAAAATTCTTATTGGATTCTACGTTAATAAATATATGTACGTGTATGTATGTGTATAAATATAGACGTATATATGTATGTTTATGTAGGTATATTACTTATCATATTATATGTATGTATATTACCTATGACTTTTTGTACTATAATCAATCAATTCACCCTATATGCACCTACCTCATTTTTTCTCTGCATCGCCCAATCGGTCGACTGGCAGAAAATGCCTAAGGCATTAAGTCCGCCGATGCATGTATTTGTGCATAAAGTATATAAATAAATAAAAAAATAAATATAGCTATTTCCCTTCGGTCCGTGGGTCTGTTTTGCTCTATGGTACTCAACTATTCAAACATCTGAACATCGAATACGTTCCACAAAATGAATGACTTTGATAAGGAAACAAATGAAGAACTGATAAAAAGACAAAAGACTAAGTGGTCTAAAAACTACGGTAAATAGGTTTACATTAACTACTAAAGTGTTAAACCATTTGTTTAATATCGGTTATCAGTTTATCACACTATAATGCCTCTAGAATATAGCTGACACTTTATTTTAAAACGTTCAAATAAGTAAGAACGTTGATAAATTAGCTCATTTAAAACAAGACAATGGTGTTAAAACATTTCCTTGCATGTAGGGTTGTAGGAGAGTGGCGGTAAGGAATAAATTTCAAAAAGAGTATTTAATTATAATTTATAAAAAATAATAAAATTTAAGTATTACATCGATACTGAGGGGTTATTTATTATCTGGGTACGGAGACAGTGTTTAGATAATTTCTATGTTGTTGTTGATGTTTCAATTGTAATGATTATAATCTTATGTTTTCTTTTATTGTATTATTTTACTTTTATCTTTTTAGCCTTTCACTAATCGCAATTGAAAGAGTATACTCATACGTTCCCATTTCAAAAAATAAATTGTATAAAATAAATAAATAAATATTATGTCGGACAACTGACACACAACATCATCTAGTTCCAAGCTACGCAGAGCTTGTATTATGGGTACTAGATAACTGATATAAATACTTAAACATACTTTTTTTTGTAAATACATACATATTATACATAGAAAACACCCAAACTACGAAACAAATATTGGTAATTCACACAAATAATATTTGGTCCGACCCGGGAATCGAACCCGAGACCTCTTGGTCAGCAGCGGCATACGCTAATCACTAGACCAACAAGGCAGTCAACGGAACGGCTGACTGGATTTTGACGGAACTCTCACTATCACAGTGCTACCACACTATCACTAATGTTCTTACTCGCGGTTGTTGTTGTAATGTTTAACCAAAGCCCTGAAAGTTTAAAAACTTAATTCCTCACCTAAAGGACCTGATGATCCCCTAAATTTTGCGTTGGTGGTAGAGTTCAAGGACTGAACGATGAAAAACTTGCTTTTACAAAAGTGTTCTACAAAGCAGTGGCATAATTCCCACGTATGAATATTAAAATCGACGTATTACTTTCTCTGTTTTTAATTAGTTGTATTACAGTTAAGTAATTTACCTTCATTCAGCTGATGCCATAACGTTAATAGATTTTGAAGAGAAATGATGTTCGGTCATTACTACAAGTAATTACGAACTTCCATGTCATGTGTGCACCTTGACTATTAATTATAAGAACTGTTGTTATAAGAACGTATTGGATAGTAGCACTTAATAGGCAAAGAGCGGTTGGCCTTGATTAGGTATTTGTTAGAATCATATGTAGTTACGTCTAAATACGTAATCTAACCTCTAATTAACGGGTAGTAGATGTTTTATTAACCCTTAACGTTACTTAGTCTTTTGAACCTGATAGAATTAATGAAAAAAAATCATAGTTTTTTTTTTATTCAGCACACCTTTGCAGTATTGATAAAGGAGAAACCCGAAATCCATACAAACTTGGGCCTGGCGTTACAGTGCTAGAATTTGGTCATAAATTACAATATCTATGACGATTTCACGAGCCTAATTTTCAGGTCTCCCAGCAATGGCCAAATCGGTAAAATCAGACAATGTTTACATTTTAGGTTATGTTTATTTTTTGAGTTATTTTAATGAAAAATTGGCCAAGTGTGTGTCAGGCCACGCATAAAATAGGGTTATGTACTCACCCATAATTAAATCTTGCCCAATAGATAATTAATAATAATAATAAATATTTCAGACATTTTACACACAACGCCATCTAGTCCCCAAACTAGACAACTGATATAAATACATAAACATACTTTTTTTTTGTAAATACATACATATTATACATTGTTGTATTTGCTTATTATTTCTTTATTTTTGTACGAAGTTTTCTAAGTCAGCTTATTTCACAAGTTAGGCCTTTATAACTTCTAAAATAAAAAAGTTATCAAAACCGCTATAGTTTTCTTTAACATTCTTTAACAACAAAAACACGATTTGATACATTTGTGTTTTTCTATGGCATAGTCACATTAATATAAAAATGCAAAACTACCCTTTCATGCTATATTTAATGCTGCCAGTTGTAGATATTTTGAATTGCCGCCATTGTAAGTATTTGTGTCACGATTCGCTGGCCAGACTCTATTTACATTGATTAAAATACCTATTAAAACAATCATTTATACTAAAACAAAGAAGTATTATTTATTTATAACAGTATCGATTTCCACTAAATCGATCCTATTTTAGGAATGCTACGTTTGTGGAGCTAGTTACGTATATTGAAATAAGTGTTGCAAAGGTTTACAAAGATTGTTTAAAACAATAGAATTCTTATTATATCTTCTTATTTTCTACGCTTGGCCATTGCAAATGAAGCTAAGATTTCGATAGGTTAATCAAGCAAAATAGACGAATTTTTTGGTACAAATCGCATTCGTGTAACGCTTAGGCCCAGAATCGGGTTTCTCCTTTACCTGATTCTAATATATATTTTAAATGAATAAAATTATTAAAGACAGTACTATTTAACGATAATATTGTTTTTGGTTATTTAGCACCCATATATTCTACAAAGATTCGTTAAATTTGCATCAAGTTTCCCTAGCGATACCTTTGTAGAAATTTACAATAAATTCATTAGAGATTTGACGTTGCTAAGTTAAGCTTAACTGCCATTTGGAACATGTATACATGTTATTCGCCGACAGGGCAACAACAGTGTATCGTTAGGGCTATTTAAAATACACACTTAAGTTAGAGGTAGCGGGTGGGTCGTGACGATGCATACGTCAGGGTGAGGTCCACAGCAGAAGGGGTAGCGTTTCTATTGCAACTTAGCCTTCACAACCACACTTTATAATTTACTGCACGAATGTTTTGTCATTGCAGCTGTGTATTGTGGGTACAAACGACACATTGGACAACACTTTGTGTGGTCAAGAAATTGTTGTTTAAAGTCTGGGTGTTACTTTTGTCGTTTCATGTTTTTTCTGTGTGATATATTGTGTTTCAGGAGCGATTTCTTTTAGGCAAAAATTATAACATAAAAGTAGGCTACAGATTCTTTTATTACATGAAACAAAATATTTTTAATAAGCACATTAATTGTATACCAAGTCACTGAAATAAGTTCTATAAAGAAAAACTATCACCCGCTATCGTGAACTCTCTTCATTTACACCATACTCCTAGGGTGGCCCGTGAAATTGTGTATTACCATCATCGTTCCACGACCTCGCCGGCTATATTAAGGGGACTATGACCTCATATAATGATCCAGGTGAATGTTAGCACTATGTATCGTCTACTGCAGTAATCGTAACCATTATTGTTATATAATTCACAATATTACTATGATTATTACTTCTACATGTTTGCTGAAACTGTAAGTTAATTAAACAGTATATCACAGTAAATTATATTCTGTAAAATAGTTGATAAATTACAGTAGTTTACCAGTTAAGTAACCAGACATTAGCTAAACTTATATTTAGCCAAAGTAGAATATTTTTTTGTTTTCTATATTAATACATATATGTTAATTTATGAGTTTCAATTTCTCAAGAATTATTTTTCGTATAAATTTAAGAATTTTGATTTAAATACGTTACATATATTACTTTTCTGCAATATTTTTCTTGCACAGCACTGTGTAAAATGCATGTTCGGCTTCGGCTATTAGAAGTTTAAAATTTACATCTTAATAATACCCACCTAACGTAGGTAAAGTTAGGGGACTCCCACTAAGGTATTTTAAGTAAGTTGGTGAAAACTTGCATTAATATTACAAAACAGTAGATATACCTCAGTAGCAATTGAGTAATTACATTTACCAATACAAATTATTCAAATAAATTAATGTACAATATTGACAACTTGCAGAATACAGGACGCAGACACTTTGCCTGTTAACTCTGTACATTTAATGCTTAGTGCGTTGCATAAACTTTCTTGATTAGGCCGGTTTCGTATCTTGTATCACTTTATTAAAGACTGCTTCAATGGCATAATTTGTCGGGTAAGATTATGAATAAGTATTCGAATATAATTATATGTATATATGCACGCCTCTGTGGCGTATGCGATTACTGTGTTTGAGGTCTCGGGTTTGATTCCCGAGTCAGACCAAATGTTTGTGTGATCCGCAAATGTTGTTGAGGAGTCGGGGTTTTTTCTACGTATAATATGTGTGTATTTACAAAAACAAAGTATATATTTATAATTATATCAGTTATCTAGTACCCATAATTAATAATTTCTGTTTAGCTTGGAATTAGTTTTTTTTGCTGTGTGCATTATGTCCGATATGTTTATGGAAATAACAGTGTATGTCCATATTTATGTAAAAGTAACAGGAACTGAGCATGCGTGCAGCGATTGATGAATGTGGACGTAGCAAAACAAGTGTGACAGGACTTTAGTGGGTGGAGATTAATAGTCTCTGCCTACAGCTCTAGTAAATAGGCGTGACATTATGTAGGTCTGTGTGTATGTATATGCGTACTTTAAATTTCCTAATTTTAATTTTTAGAAATGTTTTAATTGATTTAATATCATATTGTGATATAATGTCGAGTGAATAAGTAATGGTCTTTGACTGCCTTGTTGGTCTAGTGGTTAGTGTATGCGGCTGCTGATCGAGAGGTCTCGGGTTCGATTCCCGGGTCAGACCAAATATTTGTGTGATCCACAAATATTTGTTACGGATTCTGGATGTTTTTATATATCTATGTATGTATGTATTTACAAAAAAAAAGTATGTTTATGTATTTATATCAGTTGTTTGGTTCCCATAACACAAGCTCTGCTTACTTTGGGACTAGATGATGTTGTGTGTAATATGTCCAAATGTTAGTAGAATTCCAAATACTAAAATTTCCTCATTTTCGGGAGATTTTTTTGCACCGACATACAATTATTTCTGTGTTTAATTTTAGATAATCATGTAATCAGTTACCATTGATAATGTTATAAGGCGAAACCGGTCAGGTAAAAGTTTTGAGTTTATTATAATAGTGGAATAGAAGTACATACAAGTGAGTTTAATTTCAAGAATGTAAAGGTAATTAACTTAGTTTACAAAGCCGATGTTATTTGAGCTATATATCCGATGACACTATTTCCATTTACGCATTCTGCGCAATGCGTTATTCACATTCGAAACTGACACCACTTGAAGTAACATCAGCTCGAATGATATGCATATGTTAATGTGGAAATAAAGTAAGGAATATATAGGACATTAATATGTTTAATTCCGTCATATGACTGTTATAGATGGTTCCACTTATTAAACAGTAAGTGACTGGTGCTAAGCTTCAACCGGTCCTTCTACTTATGAATAGTAATTTACTCTAGATAATTATAAGTGCGACATGCGATTTATTCACGTTATTGGTTCATTACAGTTGAACTAGTTAAGTATGCAGTACTGAACAGTTTCTCAATTATAATTACAGAAGATTTTTTTTTAAAAGAAAACTCCCGCATTTGGAATATAAATCCTGTGTTGCGGGGGACTTTACAAACTTACATAAAACGGACACATATGTTCTTTATGTCCGTTTCATGTGTGAATAAACCGAGACTCAGAACAACAATTTGTGAATCACACACTACGTAGGATTTGAACCCACGACACGGGATATAATTTATACTTCGATTAACGATAACATTTTCTTCTTAAGTTTTGGCCTACTATAGTACTCTCTGACCAAATGGATATGTTGTCTTACGTGGTTTGCAAATTAGTCGGCTCTAACAACATCCACGTTATGAACAGAGGTGGTGACACTGCGTAGTCATAATCTGTAACCAAACGAATAAGTATTTCTAAAAATGTTCTCAGATTCATTTGTGGTCTCATTGCCTCCATTGCTCGTTAATTCACTATGTTAACATATCAAAAATCATTATTGAAAAAACAATTGCAAAAAATTATTTCTTAATTATAATCTCATATATAAAATTCTCGTGTCACAGTGTTCTTATGATTTTTTTATGCATATTCAGTAAGTCTGAAAATCGGCTACTTTCTATTTTTCATACCCCTAGGACGCGAGCGGAGCCGCGGGCATCAGCTAGTTGTAATATATTATTTCATATCTGATTATAATTAGGAAATTAGTTCTTTATGAAAACTCACTTTTACCCATTGAGTTGCAAACGGATACCGATAGTTACTTTTCATCGTAAAAAATACGTATGTGTTGATTTATACGGTTCTATTCCCTTTTTGATTTCTCATTCCCGTTTTATTTTCGCTATTGTTTATTTTATTACACTTTCAGATTTTTGTATTTGTATCCACACCAAATACCTACTTACACCACTCGGTTGTAAGTGTGACCATAAAATCAACCGCAAGTTAATAAAACGCAGATATCGCACACCTTTGTCTTGCGCCTGAGAATATAACTTTCGGCTATAGTGTTATTTTGTTTATTTTATGTTTTGTTATACGAGATGAGTAAAAAATATAGCCTTTCTCATAGTTTATAGATTTACCTCCTTAATCAGAATTAAAAAAAGGAGTTAAATATTCAGAAATTACTGTAAGGAGTGTAGGGTCGTTTGTGAAAAAATAATATTAAGAGCCAGCAGATTACTTAATAAGCAAATCTGCACGTTCTTTAAAATTTCACTTGAGTTATGAGTACCCAGAAACACAAGTTAAAGCGTACAATAACATAAATAATAATCACAACAGATCAGAGCTAATATAAAATAATATCACAACAAATCCAATGTTTTAGTGTTAGATCATTTATAAGCTTTGCCTTAGTAAGTACTTTTGTGGATTGATCTGTTATTCTAGTGAGTAATGCTCAGAATCAGAATCATAAAAATCAGAAGTTTAGATCCTATAGCATAGGCGCTGCCTAAATCAGATAGCCATGTGTGAGATGTGTGTTTTTACTACTCTTAATATAGTATTTCTTATTTATTTTTTTCTTTTAAAAGCTCAACAGATCTCTTAATTCTGGTCATAGCGAAAGATAAGTTACACATTTCAGTTAAATATTATAATCAATATTGTTACTAGGCAACTTGCTTTGTAGGTATTTGTAGTAGTTACACATGCACTTTTATGCCGCAAATTGCGGAAACTAATTGCAATGGAATACAGAGAAAGTATCTACAAAGTTTAATGACTTTATGGACACTTGATGAAAAAATATTAATTGCACGCAATATAAGCGGATTATAGATCAATTAAACTAAAGTAAAAACGAATTAATTACCGTTATTAATATGGTGAGAGGATATCTATATCCTATGTATAATTTCTTTAACAGCAGGATGTAAGAGTATCCTTATCCTGGCATCTTTAGACTTTTTGTATTTTTACTCTCATAATCTCTTTGTTTTTCTTTCCTTCTCGCTATCTTCTGACTTTTTACCGTCACGAATAACATTACATTCCCCAAGAAGATTGAGGAGAACCTTTGGGTTAAACAAAAATGAAATAGGCACTTCTTGTAATATGTTATCTAATACAGCTAATGTAAAAATTAAAGTTAATTAAAAAAAACCTGCCAATCAAAAACATAAGAAATAGAAAAAAGAAAAATAATATCTTATAAAAAATGCAACAGTAAATGTTGACAACCACCCTAAAATTCTTTAACAAATAACATTTAAAACTAAAATATAGAAAAATGTAAATACATCTTAGGTAAACGTTTTTACCGCATTCCGGGACCCGTTAAAAGCTTACGACAATACTATCTGTCATTGTGACGCGATTAACGCTTGAATCTTGTGAATTGGACCAAGCGAGCGTTTTGGTGTTAAGTGTCTGTAAGGTGGCCTTGTTTGCTGTTTTTTTGCTATTTTGAAACTTGTGTATATGTAGAGTAGTTCTTGTCACTTTAAAAATGTTTTTTTTTATACCTACTTAGTTCCATCCATGTTTGTTTATTTTTAGCAAACCTCCGTATTCCATTTCACGTTTATTTGTATGTTTTGTTTATTATCTGTGAATTCTCTCAATTGTAGTAATGGACGATTAAACTTAGAGGTAAATACTTTGAGAATGGGTTAAAGGGTGTAATCTCTAAATCAACTTGAACGATTTTAGCAAATCTTTTATTAGAAAGTCACGTGACGTTAAGATCACATTACGCTTAATATATTTCCTTTTAATAAAACTTGAAGAAAATAAAATAAGATCCTGTTTTTCAATTTCAAGATTATAAATTCCAGTAATTATCGTAAATATCAAATTATATTATAATGATAAATTTAAAAAAAACCAACCATTGACCGTTTGATTTTATTGTGGTTTAATGTTATTTAATATATTGAGAACAATATTGTTCTTAAGAAACTCAAGGTATGTGTGAAAAGGGCTTTAAATATCTTTCGAAGAAACGTCTGAATTGCCATTGTGATTCGTTTAACGCGATCTCTTATGACGAATTTAAATTATTCAAAAATGGAATTGTATGGTCTCAGTGACAATGTTATAATAAGTTAGTTTCTTATATGTACAATTACACATCTCTAAAAGCCGCTAAAAACACGGTAAACAATAGTGTATTTCATTACATGTAAAAATAGAGTAGGTAACTGTCCAGTTCATCGGTGCGATGACCTGTGGTTATCAATGCATGTACATCACTCTAAAAATGTTTGTTACCTATTTTTTTTATGAATGTAAATACTTAATAAGGTTTGTTGCAAGTTTTCCTTCCTGTGTTTTGAAAAAAGAACTGATAATAATAATTACAAGATCAAATAGCTAAGTTTAGCATGTCACTGTTACGTTTGGTTACGATTTAGAGTTATTTCATACACTATCCTAAATATTACAGGAGTGTAAGACTATGTATCTTTAACCTTTCAGCAGGTCCATGTCTAATATCTAGTATTTTTTTCTTTGTAGAACAGTTAACTGCATTTAATATCTCTCATATTTTTTCATTATAAATTCTTTTAATTGTTTATAAACGTAGTCGAGCTTATGAATCTATCTCGCTGTCACTGTGGCCGCACCTCATCATTGATTTCGTAAACGTCCATCTCGTCTTAACACCATCTTGATAATTTTACTCGTTAATTAATTTGTTTGCCTTGAAATTTTATTTAAACTTAACTCTTTGAATAGAAGCAACAATTCGTATTTTATGTGTTATATGTTCTTTATGTAGTAAGGTGAGAAATATTTTTGTATATATGAAAAAAGAAAATTGGTTACTATTGAAACTTTCTCATTACGGTATTTTAGTAAATGCTTTATTGATTTTTCAATAATGTATTTAATAGTTTAGGTTAGGTTTTATTTTACTACTTGTGGAATATAATATTTTAAAAAGCCTTTGAAAACTGCCATCAATCTTTAAGTGATCAAGTGTTCTTGTAGTTGATTTCAGTATTGTTGTGATGCTGCGCCTCGTCCGGCCATGTTATACAAGGACTGTCATGTGACTAACAGTGAAAGGTGTATACTCATTCAATTGTTCATTCTTCAATCATTCACACATTTACTCATTCATTCAAGTATGTGCCCAGCCCCGTCTGCGTCTTCTATTGCCCGTAGCGTGATGATATATATAACCTATGGCCTTTCTTTATCGAGAAAGGCCATAGGTTGGATGGATTATCTAACATTGAAAGAATTCAAATTGGGCTAGTAGTTCCTGAGATTAGCGCGTTCAACCAAGAAACAAACAACCTCTTCAGCTTTATAATGTTATTAATATATATACTATAGTAAGTTATCTTTAATAGGCTATACGTGCATCAAAGCCGCTGCTCCACATCTCTTGTCAAACGATTAAGTCGTCTGTCATTAAAAAAAATTGCCAAAAGGCCTATTGTTAACCTAAAATTGCATACATTTTCTTTAATTTTATCGCTTCACAGATTAGCACGTCGCACAGTGTTCCTTAAACGAACAAAAGCTAGACAAAAAGCATGAATAGTATGCGGTCATTCAAACCTTACGTAGCGTATTATTAACTGTTAATCGCGAACACAATGTAAGGGTCTTCGAAGTTATGCGTTCGTCACTTTGTCGGCGTCGCCGCGTCGGTTTTGTCCGAGCGTTTTTTGTGCATATCATCTAATAAAGTGACCGGTGGGCTGTATACTAGAAATACGTAGGTTTGATAGTTTCTATAAGCAATTTTTGTTTTAATGTTGAAAATGTATTGCTTCATTACAGTTCTTTGACTGCCTCGTTGGTCTAGTGGTTAGCGTATGCGGCTGCTGATCAAGAGGTCTCGGGTTCGATTCCCGGGTCAGACCAAATGTATGTATGTATTTACAAGAAAATGTGTTTATGTATTTATATCAGTGATTTAGTACCCATAACACAAGCTCTGCTTACTTTGGGACTAGATGATGTCGTGTGTGAGATGTCCAAAATATTTATATTTTATATTTATAGTTCTGAATGAAATTTAAGTAATTAAAATATGCTATATTTTCTGCCTTACTGAATACATATATGTTTATTGAAAATAACTGCTAGATACAAAAAGTATTGAAATGTCTAATTTTAAACATAAATAAAATACCAACATTAATATTCTACTGATCCTCCAAAAAAGCGTTTCAAACTTTAGGGTACTATCGATTTTCATTCTTTATTACTTTGTAAAAAAATTGAAAATTTCATCAGCACTGAAATTCAGTTAGTTTTAATTTTTAGTTACTTATATATATCAATAATTTTAAAAGGCAAATCTTGTGGTTAAACATGTAAAAGTGTTATTTAATACTACTAAATAGAAATTTCGATAGTAGCCGAGTGGCCTTAGGTAATTGAAAACAATTACCGAGGGTAAGCAACAACGACGCCGTCAGACCTAGATGGGTGACCGTTTGTGGCATGATATGTTATGAGCGTTTACGTGATTTATAGATCATGTTAAGCAGTCGGTCCCGTTTGTTTCATTGTAGAAGCACTATCAATAATGTTTGTAGTTATTATTGAAAATCAAGTATCAAAACCATTCCCGGTAGCTATAAGTTGCTAGAATTGCGGTTGCAATAAAGACTTAAAAGCATTTTTTGTCCACAAGTGGCGGCATCGCACCACTGTGTTAACTAAAGGTATACATAAATATTCATATATAAGTTTCATTACAAGTCTAAATGATTTCAATAGATATTTTAATCAATTCTGAATCAATTGGAGATATCACATGTTACTGTTGGAATGCTCTCCAGACATAAAATACCTAGAGATATCTATATTATATAACTACTAAATTGAAATACTTGTGTTTTGGAGGTAGTAGAGAGGTAGTAGAGCCACTCTGATTTCAACACGAATGGGCCCGCTCGACCGGGGCGGTACTACCCTCACACAGAAGACCATCCTAATATTGCCAGCATTCTTGCTGTCGTATTTTGTTGTTGAGTGTGAAACCGGAAGCCCAATCATTTTGCATCATTCTCCCCGAGAGAATAATGCAGAATGATTGCTGAAGGTCGGGAAAATGATCCAGAATAATCTAACCAGGCCGCCATGACATGGCATGGTATACTTTGGTGGGCTAAATTAAATATGGGAGAATGTAGGAGTAGGGTGGTGACAGTTGCTGGGATACTCATGCTTTCCATCAGACAGAGTAGAGTTTGTTATTCCTTTGTTAGGCTTGGCTTGCTAGGCTAAATACAATAGGCTAGGCAAAAATAAAAGAACTAAATACATCTTCCTAGCCATTATTCCCAAGTTTTTATTTGGGGTCGGCTACTAGTTCAACCGGTTTCACCTGAATTTCAGTTTTTCCAACGAGCGACTGGCATCGGACCTCCGCAACCCTAAGGGAGAACAGAAATTCAAAAATTGAACTAGTTGTCAGTATATTTGAGGGCACTGACTTCCCAATAACGATTGCCATATATGTTTATGACAACCGGGACCGACGGCTTTACGTGCTCTCCGAGGCACGGGCGTGAATCACCGCCAAACTTCTAAACTCCGGGCAGCTATTAGGAATTTCCTAAGAAAATCCCAAAAACAGTGTTTGGAACGACCCGGGATTTGAACCCGAGACCTCTTGATTAGCTGTCGCATACTCTAACCACTAGACCAACGAGGCAGTTATAAAGAACTTAATACAAATATTTATATAATTAACAAACAGCCTATTGCCGTCCACTGCTGAACTTCGGTCTCCTACAAGGAGCGCCAACTATCCAGCCCCCTAGTCAAGTCGCAAACTTTTCTCGTTTTCTATTCTATTTTCTATTCTATTTCTCTATTCTCTTGTTTCAATGGCCAATATTTTGTTTTCCTCAGGTGAATGAGTGATTTTAGCCAATGAAACTTGGCTAGGGATGCTGATAACTACTTACATAAGTATATGTCATTTATGTAGTAGTTCTAATCGATTTAAACAAACCCACGTACAATGTAAAAGGTCTTCTTATTAGCAAATATACGACCATAACGTACTAAGAAGTAGTGTTATAATTGAATTTGTTTTATTGAATTCGCCATATAAAGTAATAAGGTGGATTTATAACTGACATTAACTTACGAACTTTAGTCGATAAAGACCAAAATAGGATGCAAATAATTCTCTAAGCTATATCAGGTGTTTAAGTGATGTGAATAAGTGAACGACGTGTAATAGGCCTTTGAATTGATATCGATTGTTAAGATAAACGTATAGAATGCAAACGGGCCATAAATTGTACTAGATAAGAGTCTATTCTGAAAGCTTAAAGCGTACTTTATAGCATATGATACATAGTTTTTACTGTACGGTTGGGCTAGTAGTTAAAGCGGTCCCTAAGAGAGGGTCGTCGTACTGAGACGGAGCCCGCATCAGGAGCGGGCAGGCGCTGGGAGGAGTCCAGAAGAAGATCTCACCCTGGACTCCTCCTCCTCCTAAAAAAGCGATCTCGAGTTGTACACACCGCCCCGCCAAAGAAAACCCCGGCGGGGTGACGGTCCATGACGATTTCCACACGAAAAAAAAAGTAGTTAAAGCGATCGTTTCGCTGCTTTCTAGTTGGGTGTTCTTTGTTTCCGTTTCATGTGTGTAATGCGGGAGTTGCCTTTCATAATAAAATAAATAAATAGTGGTTGGAATGCGAAAAGTTTTTTTGAATTTGAAAAACATCATCAAAGGCTGTTTGGCATCATCTGCTGTTTGATATGTAGATACAAACATACATACATAACCTACATACGCTCGAAAAACATTGTCCTGCTTTTGATGCGGGAAATTAGTGTCAGTCGGTAGTCGAGAAAAGGAAATCTAAATCCATACAAATAAATAAAATTGAAGAGTCTGTTTGTAATATCAAAAGAATAGTTGTTAACTAAATACATAATTATGAAAGTATATAGGGTACTTTATGTCCGTGTGGTGACGGATTATGAATACAGAGTGTCACCATCCCTATTCATCCCGCGGGTGCCGTAAAAGGCGACTAAGGGATAAACTACGCAAGACAACATCGATGCAAAGAGAAGGAAAACTTGAAACCAACCCTTTAGCAACCCGTCTGGCCAGCGTGGTATAATAGGCCAAAACCTCCTTCAAAGATGAGGCCTATGTCCAGCAGTGGACTGTTGAAGGCTGTTGATGATGATGATGATGATAGGGTAGTTTTGCAAAAAAGCATTTTTCCTTGTCTGTCTGTTCCTGCTAACCTCTGGAGCTGCTGAACCGTTTTGAACGGGACTTTCACTGGCAAGTAGCAGATGCCATAAGGAATAACTTACTCTACTTTTTAAACGGTTTTATTTAGTTTGCCGTGTTTATTAAACTAGCTTCTACCCGCGAGTAACGCCGCAGGGCTCAGTTAGTTATACCTTTTTTTTTTTTCCGTGCGGAAATCCCCCCGGAAACCACCAGTTGATGGTTATGTCGGACTCGAACCGACCAAAACCGCACGCCGCCTCGGGTACTATAAGCCGAGGAGCCAGGTGTACCCTCGGAAGGAAGTCCCTGGAACCCCGACGTACCTCGGGCCATCTACGCCTTGCAAGTGACCCTCTACTGTGTGAAACCCAAGTTCAGAGCTGTCTAAAAGGGGGCGCAGGTGCTTCGTGGCACTGGCGCCGCCACCCTGGCCTGCTTCTGCTAGGGTAACAGATGGCCTCACCTGTCACCCCCAGGCTTGCGCTTATGGGGGACGGAGATCGTTTGACGATCTCCGGCGCCTGAGTCGTCTGTGGTACCTGGCCCGTTCTCGGGTCTGGCGGACCGGAAGAGTTCTAAGCCTCTCCCGGTCCCGCTCAGGCATCTCCTTCGCAAGCATGACTTGCTCACAGAAGGAAACAGCGGAGTTCCACGCACTCTCGCTCCGTATCATGGCAGCAATCATGTTACGGCTGCCACGAGGTCGCGCCTCGGCTCAGCTAGTTATACCTAAAATGAAAACAGTTACAATCAATATTCTTGTTCACAACTTAATATGTGAAGGTGTACTCGGTTTGGCCTAATTAGTCACTATTCGATATCAACAAATTGCTTTCGAACCAGTTTCGCTGCTTTAGTGATGATAAAATTGATTTATTGAGCTCGATGCCGATGTGCTTTAGATATGTGTGTAATAATTCAATTTGAATGTAAATTTCTATAGGTCGCTATACCATACGATTGTTTCTTGCGGTTTCATCTTTATCTTTTATTTAGAACTAGATTTTGCCGACGGCTCCGCCCGCGTGTATATCGATTATGACAGTAAAATGTAGCCTATGTCCTTTCCCAAGGTTCAGTCTATATCTATGCCAAAATTCATCACAAAATTCGTCAGCGATTTAGGCGTGAAAATGTAACAGACAGACAGAGTTACTTTCGCATTTATAATATTAGTAGGAATTAGTAGGGATAATTTTTCAGTTTGAGACGACATTGTGGTTATTTGTTTTGATTTGAAAATAAATGTTTACTCTTACAGTCCATGGTTTTTCTATTCTATTTAATTGATTCTAGTTAGGGATACAGGGGCTGTCTTCCTCCCAAAGAAGTACCCTTCGCTGTGGTATAGTTTTTTTTCGAATTTAATTATTTCAATTCGATGAATTCATATTTCACTGGAGATTTCCATTCTACTTCCATTTTAACAGAGGACTTTTATTACCTCACTATAAACAAAATACTTATTTTTTAAGCCGTTAAAAGGAATTCCGCAAATGGGCCATTTCAGTTCGTTGTCTTATTACTAAGTGTCAGGAGGCTAATTGTTAATCTGTAGAGAGCGACCGCTTGGAAATAATTGTAATGACTAGCCGCTTCATATTTACTTAATAACCCATTGTGAATGCTTTTATAACATTGCTTTTACTGCTAAAGTGTCTTTCGGTAATGTAAGTTCTCTTGAAAAGTAGGGAACTTTATTCCGATAGGGGATTATGATGACCTACTGAGTGCGAGGTAAGGTATTGGATAGTCTACTCGTGGTTCTTCTCTTGATCAGCTATAGGTCTTGGGGTAACTTCACCAGGTCTACGTGGCTTGTCTAAGTGATCTTCCGCACTAACTGCCACGACAGGAGGAACACTGAGTACTCTTTTGGGATGTTGTTTGGTGGAGGGGGCGAGTCTAATAAGGTCGAGCCATTGCGGGACAAACATTATAGTTAATCCCGGGTCTTATTCTGTGTCACCTCCTGTTTTTCGTGAGGCCGAGGTTCAGAGGGTAGGGACCCCGAGGAGCGCCCGTCAGCAGTTGGCCCGAGGACCTGCTCCCGTGCATTAGAAAAGTTGTTAAACCAATTACCATAATCACCGAGCGAGTAAGGTTCCCACATATCCGAAATAAGCAAGGATTGGGTCTCGGGTTCGATTCCCGGGTCGGACCAAATATTTGTGTGATCCACAAATATTTGTTTCGGAGTCTGGGTGTTTTTCTATGTATAATATGTATGTATTTTCAAAAAAAGTATGTTTATGTATTTATATCAGTTGTTTACCCATAATAAAAGCTCTGCTTAGTTTGGGACTAGATGACGTTGTATGTAGGATGTCCGGAATATTAATTTATTTTTATTTACAGATCAATAAATTTTTACAGTTCTATGCTAGACATACCTTTCTTTACTGAGATGTTTTTGGTCGAGTATATAACGCTGGAATCACACCCAACTGGTTGGGTATACGTAGGGTTTGTTTTAAGTTTTCCTTCTATTTGCAGCTCTGAAGTCTGTGTTCCCTTAGTCGGCTCTTATACACCCATGGGATAAATAGGGCTGGTGACATCCATGTTTTTAATACTTCACTACACGGACCTGGCCGATCGGCCATAACGTCCTACATGTATACATATTATGTATGATTAACTGATAACCAGACTATATATCATGCATAATTATAAGAAAGTGTAGAGTTGAACCATGTAATTATAAGTAAAATATAAGGTGCACTTGCAAAAAATCTTTCTTGAAACATAAGTGAAGAATAATTGCTGTTAGCCACGCCCCATATATGCCGTCATCTCAAAGGCTATTTCAGACAGAGAGCTAACTTACTAATTAAATCTGTGGCAAATAAAATAGTTGTTTTTGCCCGCATAGATCTTGGTAATAGCTGTAAAAAGGCCTATTTTCTATAAAAAGATTTAATAAAATGGATTTATTGATTTAGGTGTAAAGATTTTTTTTTTTTAAAGACGACTCCCGCATTAGGAATATAAATTCCTGTGTCGCGGGGAGCTTTACGAACATATATGAAACGGACACAAATAACACCCAGACTCAGAACAACAAATTGTGAATCACACAAAGTGTTATCATACGTGGGATTTGAACCCACGACACTTGGCGCAGTAGGAAGCGGTGTGGCGACCGCTTAAGCCACTAGGCCAACCGTGCAGTCGACCGTGCAGACCAACAATCTCACGTTCATATTACTTCATATTTTTAACATTGGTTAGGCGATTCACATACTGCACCGCGCTACGACGCGTAGCGCGGAGTGGCAGATTTTAATATTGTATGCAAGTACATCGATTAGTATAGAAAACACGCCAGGTCCAACACACTGAACACGCGCCTAGGCGCGTGAGCGCGTGCGGCTAGCAGCTTCGGGATTGGCTGCCCGCGCCTACGCGCGTGTTCGCGTCGCCAGTGTGTGAAGTCCCTTACGGCCCATTCACGACCTTTCTGCTGTGAGCGGCAGCTAAGAGCGAAACGCCGAGCGGTAATATCAAAAGTATAAAAATGTACGAGGCACGCCACGAGTCGCCGCTCATAGCGAAAAAGCTGGCGGTTTTTGCCGAGCAAATTGCTACAGCGGCGAGCGGTATAGAGAGCGGCAGGAACAAAGGCACAAGTTAGTATATGCGTCGCCACGAAACAGAGCGGCGTGGACAGCGGTGCAGGACTCAGCGGCGTTAAATAAAAACAAAAAAATTTAGACGATTTTATGGCGGTAATGGATACCGAGGCTTTTATAACAGAAATTTAAATAGACCGCCTATATGGATGTCAAAATATCCCCAACATAAGTAAATATAAAAAGGTTGTGGGAAGAAATTAAACAATGTTTTCCGGAATATAATGGTACTTACGTTTAATTTAAATTGATAACACAAAAATATAGAACCTAGGTACCTACCAAACGAAGCTACTGATATGTTGACAAAACTACTGGTATGTTTACGTAATGTAGGTGGATAGTTGACAAGTTTTAAAAGTTAATTTTTTTCTCTGTCAGTAGGTACCTAATTAGCAAAACAGTTTACATATCAGTAGTTTTGTCTGTAGATATAACTAGTAGTTGACAAGTTTTTAAAGTTTTTTCTCTCTGTAAGTACCTACTTAGCAAAACACTTGGAAACATCAGTTACTTCTTATAGATAGGACCTTCGTATAGGTCACTAAATCCACCATCTAAATACCGATCTTTATTTAGTTCGTGCACTCATTCTATCATATTTAAAAAAAAAAGTTGTTTCTAAACAGACAGGGGATAATTTTTATAACGCCATGATTTTTAACACGTTTCGACTACCTAAATACGTCCACCGTCGCCGCTGCAACTAACCGCTACTAAGGTTCGTGGCGTGCAAAACGCACCGCTCACCGACGCCGCTCCGCTTTTCGCTAAGACCAAAACTCTTAACCCAAAGATCACCCTTTGGTTATACACAGCAGTAATCAGGCCCTCAATAACCTACGGCTCAATTGTGTGGTGGCCCAGGACACAAATGAGCACAGTAAAATCCAAGCTCCAAAGCTTACAACGCCTGGCAAGCTTGGCAACAACAGGATGCATGAGAACAACTCCATCAGCCGCATTAGAGTATCTCCTGAACCTAAGACCACTAGACCTGGTGATACAGGAAGAGGCAAAGGCGGCAGCCCTGAGGTTAAGATCTCTGGGCATATGGAAATCAAATGTAACAACAAAACACTCCAACATTCTCCAAATATGCATCAAGGAAAATCCGCTCCTTGAGGCGCCTATGGACAAGATGTTGGGGCAACACATCTTTGATCGAAGATACGACATCCAGCTTTCCGCAGAGAAAAATGACTACTCTGGCACTGGGGAAGTCAGGATCTACACTGACGGCTCCAAAACCAGCACAGGTACTGGAGCTGGTGTCTTCTCAGACGACCTAAACATCAAGATAACAACAACACTAGACAAGCTAAATACAATCTTTCAGGCAGAATGTATTGGCATTACCAGAGCGGCACAGGCGGTTGCTGCCAGAGACATCAGTGACTCCAACATCAAAATCGTCACTGATAGTGCCTCCGTGCTCCAGGCCCTCCGTAACAACACAATAAACTCAGTCCTGATAATGGAATGCCATAGTGCACTCCAAACCATTGCGGCAACCAACAGAGTGACTCTGCAATGGATAAAGGGACACAGCAACTCACTGGGAAACGATGCCGCAGACGAGCTGGCAAAGAAGGGAGCAGACACAAAAGTGCATGGTCCAGAACCTCTGCTACCCATACCTCAAGCCCAAATTAAAGCATGGCTGCACGAAAGAACCCAGAAAACTCACTTGACAGAGTGGCTAAATAAGGAGGGATGTCGGCAAACCAAGAACGCTGTATCAGCTCCCAATACAAGGCTTGCCCGCACCCTCATCAGGTTGAACAGAGACAAACTCCGCAAGATCATAGGAACCCTAACCGGACATTGTCTCCTAAACAAACACCTACACACCATAGGAGTAACAGACAGCCCCCTATGCAGAGGATGCATGGAGGCAGAAGAAACGCCACAACACGTCATCATGGAATGCAGCAGTGTGGCCGAACAACGGGCACAAATTCTACAGTCACCGGCAACGTATCGGGAGGCCTGCAGTAATCCCCGGAGGCTGCATTCCTTCTGGACCAACCTAGGCTGGTTGGAGTGAATGGGAAATAACTTTTCACGCACAATGGTCCAATAACTAGGACTAAGTGCGGAAACCGCCCAGAAAAACCAAACCAAACCAACCAAGACCAAAACTCGTGGCCAGGAGGCCGTTAGCATCCGTCTGTTAGAATCCGTTGTCTACAACGGTTCTACAAGGTACTAGGTTTTTAAGTCTAGGTATTGAGTTTTCTTGTGTTTTTCGGAAAACATCTAGCATATATATGTGAAACGAAGACGTCGATAATATATGGTTCTTGTTACCTCTTCAGAGAAATAAGACGTAATACTAATGTTTAGGCAGTTTGTATTCCGGTATACTTGTACCAAGTTCATGGTAAGTGTCACCAAAGTACGGCGTGATAACGTGATGCTGGTCTTAGATAAACAACCTATTATTTTTAGAAGAAAATATTCCAAATAACAGACCGGTGTAAGGAAGTTTTTTGTTACTAGGGGTTTTGTTTCTTTTTAAGAAGGCAATCTTTTGCCTTGTCCGTGTAGTGACGGATTAAGAATACAGAGTGTCACCACCCCTATTCATCCTGCGGGTGTCGTAAAAGGCGACTAAGGGATAAACTACGGAAGACAATATCAATGTAAAGAGAAGGAAAACTTGAAACCAACCCTATACCAACCCGTCTGGCCAGCGTGGTATAGTAGGCCAAAACCTCCTTTCTAAGGAGAGGCCTATGTCCAGCAGTGGACTGTTAAAGGCTGTTGATGATGATGAATGATGATGGAAATATACGGACAGACAAGTTAATACTTGTATTAGTAATTTAAATGGTTTCACTTCCTGACCGTGTGAACATACTTGTACACTAAATTACATAAAGGTTAAACTTGTAACACAAATTGTAGGCGTCGATGGTTGGATTGAAAGTGAAACCGTGTTGGGTGATCCTTGACATTCGACTTATCTGTGTAGTCTGGTGTTTAAATTATATATTGTATATCCATGTTATTTAAACTTAAGTTATTTTAAGGTTATTACTTATTACTTTTTACATACGTGTATGTACTCTTTTTATAGATATTACATCATCAATATTAACGAATAAAGTTGAAGTATTTATTTTAAATTTTAAATTTCCAGTTTTTCACTAAAAGAATATGCAATAAAATATTGTACTTACATAAAATAATGACTGCCTGTTTGTTTATTTGTTCCTATATAAATACTTCGGGAATTTTACACACAACGCCATCTAGTTTCAAACCAAGCATAACTTGTATTATGGGTACTAGACAACTGATATAAATACATAAGCATACTTCTGAAATCATGACATGTATGTATATGTCAAGTAAGCACTTAAGTTGCTGCGCACTTGTGCACTTCAGAAGAGATTGTAAACAGTTATTCTGCGAAAGAAGGTATATTGATGAATGATGGTACCGTGATGATTAGTGCAAGACTTCCTACTTATATAACTGTTAAAGAGTTGACTTTATTATATACTCGGAACCACTTCGCTTCAGTATCTTAAGAAACAATGTATGTATGTGATATACATAAATTATATAGTAGTTATTACAACATAAATTCTAATAGATACTTGATATATTCCACTTATCACAAATATATATTATCTTCCTAGGTTTAATTATTCCCAAGATTATTAGGGGTCAGGTACTAAATCAGGTTTTACCTAGATATCAGTTTTTCCTCCTCGGAACGGAACCTCCACAACCCTGATGGCGAACTGAATTTGACAGAATTCCGTTCGTCTTAAAGGTCACTGACTCCTCAATAACGATTACTATAGATTTCCGCCAAAATTCCATACTCCTGCTACTATGAATTTATTTCGAGATAAGCTCAACAGGAGTCTGGCCAAGGAATTGAGACCCCTTAATCAGTAGTCGTATACGCTAACCGCTATACTAAAGAGACAGTCGGGCAATGTCACAAGCGGACAATAGAACAAAAAGATCGTTCTCATCACCAGGCATTAAACTACATCCTAGAAATTCGATATTCGAAAGGGTAGAATCGATCCTCAACCGCATCACATAAAGTCGAACCGATTCAAAAATTAATTGGATCGCATGCCAGCAATCTCGAATTGAATCGGCGCATCCCTAAACCAAACTTATATTCCATTCAATAATAAACTACTTAATGAGTAGTCTGTTGTAGGAGATTCTCTGGTTAAAGGAATTCTGTTGGTAAAAGAGAGACGAAAAAAGTCTATTTCAAAATGGATCTCAAGTATAAGTAAACCAATCTTTCGACTACTTATGTTTACGTTTAGTACGAAAGCATCGTACACAAAGCTAAACAGCCGAAAATAGCAAAATATTTACACCTTACAATCCTAGTTTACGATGTCTTCATATCTGTTTGATTTATCCCCACTGTTGGGGAAGAACTGTAAAAAAGAAATTGATCGTAAAACAACCCCTACGCATAATTCTACCCCTGAGCTCGGACTTATGTTTCATACAGCTTGCTTTATTAGTTGAGGGTGGACTTTGTCACTTTATGAAAGCCTCCCTTGCTTATTGCTGTAAGATGCTTATGTACTTACAGACTTACGATTACATATATACTTTTCTAGTTTACTGTTTAAGCATGACTTTTAATCCCTGAGAAAACTCGCATCAAGTAATGGTTGCATTTTTATTCATAATTATTATCTTATTTTTTAAACCTGAAAAACCTGTTGCTATTTTGTGAAGGTGCAAGGGAATAAATTATGCATTAACTTTTTTTTTCAATAGTATATCCTACTATAACCACGTAGTAGGTATACAACAAAGAAAACCATGATTTTTTTTTAAATTTTAGCTGAATATTTACAACTAAGAGATGTTATCCGTTTAACTTCGAACAATATCCTGAAGAAACAAAATACATCACGTATACAAATGTATTTGCCTCCAAATTTTGTCTTGAAACACTTAATACTTTTGGTCGTCATTTTACATTAAACTTAAAAATACACGAAAAGAAAAACCTAGCATTCTATATCGCACCAAATTAAATTTCAAATTTATTTTTAAAGAAAACATCCACACATTCCAAATCTCACGTAATATCCAGCTCAAGAGACAATTATTATTTTTTATTCAAAATCATCAAAGGGAATTCAAGGTGTAATTTAGGGGTTCCCCCTTAGATATGCAACAAAAAAGCGGGCAGCCACCGTGTCCAATTTGAACTAGTGAAAAATGAATGTCTATTATCCTTAGTAAATTATTGTAGGACGACCCTGTACTATGATATACGAAGTCGAGCGATGCAGGTAACGAAATGCATAAGTATTGTGAGTTTTTTATTGCAAATAAAATTATATGAATGTACGCACTTTTGCCTGTTGATAAAAATATCATATATGTGGAAACACAGCACAGCCATTGGTGCTTGTTATGATAATGTAGAAATATTTGCACTTTGTTGTTGTTAAATAGAATAGACTAATAATGTTAGAAGACAGTAGTTTTTTTCTTTAGATTATTGAGATGTTTGACAATATACACAACAGTTTTTATTTTTATTCTAACTTTGACGCAAAGCATATTTCAGTTCCATTCAGTCTCATAACGCCTCAGAATAACATAAGTGAATCAGAATAAAAACCCTTTGGTCGAAGACTTTTGAATATAAATAAAAATCAAATAAATGTATCCCAATTATTTACTATTTAAACGTCTTAATAAATAATAAATATCTGCTTAATACAGACTTATGAGTTTAGTAGGTGCAGTACCATCGAATATTTTGTAAGATATACTGGAATACGAGTATTTATGGGATAACACATATTCGCTAGTATCTCTTGGTACAGGCACAGGGGCCAGACGTCGTAACTTTACGATTCCAACTTTACTGCACCGGCCCTGCAACTGTGGGGAAAAAATAAATTGGAAATTGACGCCCTCCGATACTCTCTGCTTTTACGACCACCGCACTAGTTGGAATGTAATGATGTAGTGATGGGATGCATTCGAATTGCTGGACGAATATTGTATGGCTGAAAACGTATTGGGATAAACTGACAATACAATGTCCAGTGCCGAATTTGAGCTACCAAAAAAGTTCTAGGTCGTAATATTAACTATCAAATAAAAAACTGCCTTGTTGGTCTAGTGGTGAGCGTGTGCGGCTGCTGATCTCGGGTTCGAATTCTGGGTCGGTTCAAATGTTTGTGTGATTCTCAAATATTTGTATCAGAGTCTGATATTTTCTACGTATATGTTACATGTATTTACAAAAAAAAATGTTTATGTATTTATATCAGCTGTCTAGTATCCATAATACAAGCTCTGGACTTACTAACGTTGTGTGTATTTTACCAAATATTTATTTGTTTATTTATTGTTAAAAATATTTATTTAAAAAAGTCTAATGAAATAAATCCCAAATACAATTGTGTGATCGGTGATCCTGAATTAAACAGTGTGTGCCATGCTAACGAAACTGCTGATATTACTTATATATTTCTAATAATAAATTAATAATGGACACGGAATTAATAGTCCTACTTTTAATATGATGATTTATATCATATCCCCCCCCCCCAAACCAAGGTGCAAACGTTTTTCATTTTCTATTCAATTTCTCTATTCTCTTGTTTCGTTGACTAATATTTTGTTTTGATCACGTGACTGAGTGACATTGGCATGAAACAAGAGAATAGAGAAATAGAATAGAAAAGAAAACCAAAAACATTTGTAACTTAGTTAGGAGAGCTGGTGAGGATTAAACCTATGATAATGACGTCTGGTTTCGGTGTAAGAATCATTAACCATTAGTAAGATCAACAGACTAGTTGAATCGTAATGAAATGAAACTTTTAAAATTTTCCATAAGCCACTCCTAATCTTTTATCAATGAACTTTAAAATGGTATGTTCAATCTTTATACAGGGATTTAGTCAACATCACTGCAAAGAGAAAAAAAAAGGTTGTAATCAAATGATGAGTTGAGCATAAGGTTTCCTAGGCCAGCTACAAGCGTGGTATAGTAGGCCAAAACCTCTAAGCGGAGGCTTAGTCTAGCAGTGGATTATTAGAAACTGTTGATGACAATGAAATGAAAATTTAATAACCTAAACCCTTATTTTTCTTCCCTAATATAGTTGACTTTGTACAGAATTGTCTGCCTTCGATTTCAATAAGCCGTTATAGAATAATTAAAAAAATAATTTAATCTCTTTAGCGACTCTATGGCACCGATATTAAACATAGAATAGTGCACTATGTTGCATATTTATTTGTTTTTTTTGTAATAAATGACGTCATTAGTTGTTTTTGAGTCGACTAGTGTAAGTAAATGTGTGTGTCAGAAACGATCAGTTATAAAATTGTATTTTTTTACGATGTTAAACAAATCCACACAAAGAAGTACAATCACAAGCATATGTGAAATCATAAACAGCTCTTGTTATTATACACTCACATTGTATGAAAATGCTCAACTTGTATTTACGATTGTTTCTGCAGAGAATAATAGACCTTATTGCTAGGAAATTAAAAATGATATGAACATTTATAATGTTGTAGAATAAAACGACTGCAAACATAAATATATATCAGTTAGAGACCTTACTCCATTGTATTAAAGTTGATATACTTACAAGTTTTGTACAATTAACTTGAAAATATGTTTGCCATACGCTTAAACAAGACAAAACATTTCGTCAATAACCTTATGTTCTGTTTACTAGCATCAGATATGATTTGAAAATTAACAGTGTCTCATAAGTATCATAACGCTTTCAAAGAATAAGCTAAAAAAGCTGTTACTGCAAGAGTGCATTAACAGTTTTTTTTAGTCTTATAGCCTGGCAAGGCGAAGCTACGAATATAGATCAGTAGAACACTACAGCATAGAGAAGAACAATTCCAAACAAATCGTAAACCAACCCGTCGGCCATCGTGGTATTACATGCCAAAACTTCATTTCTGAGAAGAGGCAGTCCAGCACTGACTATTAAAAGCTAGGAAGATTATGAATGATGACTTATGGAGCTATTAAAGTTACATGAACTGCTGAATCTAGAAGCAAGTAAAATTTGCCACACAAATATAAAAATTAAAGTTCACAAAACACTATGAAATGATTGAAATCAAAATAAAGGAGTATAAACTTTTTTTTTTAAATCTGAATGAGTCATGATAGTTAACCCTTAAGCCAATTAAAAATCCATCATTTAGAATAGTTTGTATTGCTATTGATATTGAAAAAAGGGACAGTGTAGCGTGGTTGGCCACCTGCCCAACCCTTTGAACGAAATTAAATATTTGAATAAAAAAAACAAATACCATTCAATGACGTATGAGATAGATGATAATTGTACAGATGAACACACAAAATTAAATCACAAACATGGTATAACATACGGAGCCAATTATACATAAATATTTGTTCAACAACATGCGACTGTGATAATCTTATATTAAAACTTGCTTTTGTTTCTTTTAGTTGTAATAAATAAATATTTTATTTTGTTATTGGTTGTATTATAATTTGGTTTAAAGAAATGTTGACTTTTGGTTGTATATTATGTATAAACAATACGATGAATGCAACTGCCATGTTACAATATGGTTCCTTTTTTTATTACGCATTTGACCATCTATTAGATATTTATTAGTGTCACGTTAATTTGTTCGTTATTACTCACGATGAACTCCAAAATTGTTTAAACGATTTTCATACTTTTTTCAAAAATATATAATATTCTTGTCTAAGGCAGGATAGTTAACATAAGAATAGGAACCAAACACGATTGAAGAGAAACGTGGACGAGTTTGCGTGAGTTGTTATTATGCTATATGGTTGTAATAACCCATTACAACTAGAAATCTTCTTACCTTAAAATATAGGTATTTTACGAGTTAAGTAATGCTTACAGACATGTGCCTATAAAAAAATAGTTTTGTAAAGAAGCACTTATGTCTGCGACTGTCCACAGTTCCTGACTGCACCACACTTAGCCGATGTGACATTTGAATAAGATTACCTCACATTTCTATGTGAAATATCTTATTGATTGATTTGTAGCCAAGGGTATATAGTAAGAATGCAAAGTATAAAGCAAATGGAAATAAAATAAACTCTGAGAAAGAGTTGACTGATATACATCTAGTTAAGTTTACCATAGTAATTTAATATCAGTGAAGTTCTAAATTTCAGGGTACAATCAGACCTAGGCATGTTAAAAAAAAAATAATCTGTAAGAAACTAAACAATTGTTCTTAATTACACAGCTGAGGTCATTCCATAATAAATTATTTTTAAATAAATAAATGAAAATCGGTAAATATTCGTTTAGAAGCTATATTGTCATAGACAGATAAAGACGCACAACTTAAACTCATAACATTTCTCCATTTCCATTCATGGTTTAAACCAATACTTGATTGTTGTGGTTTGTGGTCTGTAGAGTCTCCATGCGGTCATATGAGAGGCACTTTTCAGATGTATTGACATTAATATTTAATAGACATACCAGCAAAATTAAATTTCTCGGAAGAATATCTACAAAATCTAATAGAACTCTTCTTTGCATTAGATGTACTTTAGGTTTTAAAGACATACATAGGTAGTAGGACTCATACTACGGCATTCGTGTTGTCATGTTTAGTTGGTGATAAAGAGACTTGTGGGTCACTATGCTGCATTATTGCAGTGCCTGCAATAAATATGGTGACACACTAACTACTCTCGGATTCTACTTACGCTTTCCATCAGAAAGAGTAGAGTTACTTTGGCATGCTCATAAATATAATAATTTAATGGTCCTTACTGAGACAGTTCTGATCCGACTACTTCTGCCTGTTAAACCTAGGATACTTCTTTTTACAGTCAGCAAATGCTGCTTGACTTCAGTTTAAAAACAAATTAATGTAAATAAAAAGAATCCTAAATATGGAACAAAGATACTCAAATAATCGTTTTATTCATGTAACTGTATTTTAAATATCTTTATAACTTTTACATTGAGACCGCAATTACCCATATGTCCTTACTGGTCACTTTTGGAGCGGACAATAACACCAAATGGCACAATACCATTATAATTATGACGTTAAACTGGATGTCTTGACACAGCAATAAAAGACGTAGGCGGTTTTAATAAGGCTGTAGATTTTATGGGGGCATTAAATGAACCACGTTTTAATTTGGTTGTAAAATCAAAAAACTATTGAAGTCTTAGGTAATGTGAATTCGAAATGAAAATCTCATTTGCATCAAGAAGAAATGTATTTGATGTAACATGAAAATATCTTGCAGAGTTTGTTTAAGGAACGTAAAATAATGTAATGTAAGCTGTATCCAAAGGAGAGTTATTATGATATGACAAAGTAAGTCGATTTTTGTCCATTGAAGTCGATTTTAAGATATGTTTATTGATTTCACACTTCTTTTTATAAATATTAGCAGTCGGTATTTTATTTAAAAAGTAAACAATGTTAAAAAGAAAGCGTCGAGTCACTTTGGTTGATTAAAAAAAAAACTAAATCTGAGATGTTAAATCACCACCAACTTAGAGTGGGTCACCATGCTGCATTGTCTCAGAAGATGGCGACTCCTACTCTTGGATTCTACTCATGGTGAAAAACTGGCAGAGTATAGTCACTCTGCAACAATATAAAAAAGTTATTTCTGATGTTTTTTTTTTACAATTATCCAAAAGATACCGTAAAAAAACTTTGAACGGGTTCAACAATCATAAACGAATAAGAAATAAAACTATTTAATCAAGAATACGATCGAGATGAAGACCGAATGCTCACTAAACAAATTATGAAATCAGATCCTCGACAAAGCGATCCGTCAAAATTTTTGACAGCCGAAGAAAAGCTTTTTTTTTCTTACCATGAGTATAAACGCAATGGATGTGAATACTTTTAAGCCGTTTACAGATAAGTAAATAGATGAACTTTAAAATGTTTGGTTTGGAGTATTTGTTAAAAACTCGAAAGCTAGCCAAGCGCGGCAGGTGTGAAAATAAAAATGTCGCCTTTTAGGTAGTGGTTATGTTTTCTGTTATCTGACAGAAATACAGGTTTTAAAAAGATCCGTTTGTGAGATAAAATATATAAAATTTATGAAGTAAGTCAAAAATTTCGACAAGAGGCATGAATGAATGAACCACCAGCTGGTGGTATCCGAAAGAGTTTCCGCAAAGGAAAAAAGGGGGAGGTTTTGGGTTTTGTTATATTATAAAACCCTTACCTAATAGCGTTATTATGTGAGATGATACAAATGTTTCATTCAAATGTAATTGAAAGTACCTCAAACTTAACATTGCGTTGTACAAATGTTTTTATATGATTTATTGACACAAAATTCATACATATAATGTGAATTCTCTCGTCCCAGAACTAGTATTAGTAAAATAAAACCATCTTTAAACTGTTTATTTATATATGTTTTAAAAGGAAACATTTTAAAACAATAAACTTTTTTTGACAACCATCAATTGCTTCAACCATCTTACGCTCAATTTGCAATCCTTAAAATTGGAACTTGCAAAATTTACCGATCGCATACATGTAACATGTAATTTTCGCATACAACAACTCATAAATATCAATTTCATGCTAACATTAAGATTACAGGGTTGGCCGTTTACACATGATTTAGTAACATTGTCCGTCTAATATTTCGGCGCCGATGGCGGCTATGTTTGGTTTCACTTTTACTTTGCTCGTACGTCTTGTTATCCATAAATTTATATGTACAACATTGATTTTATATTGTAATTTAATGGTTTATAACAACCAATTTAGTTTGCTAATATCAAAAAATAGTTATAGACTGCCTCGGTTGCACAGTGGTTTCGATTTTCGAGTTGCACAAATTAAAGTTTTATATGATCTTCACAAAATATGTACCTAAACTCTGATTATATATTCAGCTTAACTAAAGAATTAATTAAAACTATTGTGGACGGAAGCTGAAACATTTAACATTTAATGGTATACATTCAGAGTTAAATTATTTATTTGCAATATCTATAGACTAGAAGTAAGCAAGCATACATTGTCATTTTTTAACATACATGTAAACATAATATCGACTGCCTTGTTGGTCTAGTGGTTAGCGTATGTGGCTGCTGATCTCGGGTTCGATTCCTAGGTCAGACCAAATATTTGTGTGATCCAAAAATATTTGTTTCTTAGTCTGGGTGTTAATCTATGTACAATATGTATGTATTTACAAAAAAAAATATGTTTATAAATTTATTTCACTTGTTTAGTTCCTATGATACAAGCTCTGCTTAGTTTAGGACTGGCGTTGTGTGTTAGATATCCGAAATATCGGAAATATGTTATTTAAGTATAGTACCTAAGTTAGATTTAGGCCAATTTATGTGCTTTAAGGAACTCATTAAGCCATCAGAAGTTTAAGTAAGGTAGTAATCTCAATTGTATACATACTAAGAATAAAAGAAGGTTGCTAACACATAAGTCACCCGTAACCATTTATCACTAATCGAACCATCTCTTATAAGAAAAATAAATTTTTCAACTCATAATTATGTTAGACGGAGTTGTCTTAGCACAATTTTTTATTTTTACATTTCTGAAATATCTAATTAGCAGCCATTAAACTTAAAAGTATGTTACTTATCAAAGATTTTTGGAAATATTACATTACTAATAGTTATGACGCTAATAACGTGTGTAAAGGTAATAAATTACCTTTATTACTTAAAGAGGCGTGGGCTCTAGACATGAAGCCTACGATAGTGTTATTTATTGGGATTGTTTAAGAATCATTCACGAAATAAACATTGTAAAGATGGCGTAAGGTTTATCTTATGTTCATGAACACGTATTGAAGATGTAAGACATTAACGAACGAATTTACAGTATAGGTTTCGTGAGACACATTTTTTACCTCGGATAAAACGCAAAACGATTGACATTAACCTAAAAGAAGACAAAGATACATCTGAATTAATATAATTAATAAAATAGGCATTCTATTATAATAAAGTGTCTGAATTATGAGAAATTAATAGAGTGACGAAATAATTTTTTAAACAAAAAAAAATAAATAATAAAAGTTGAATTGAAATTCGATAGGAATAATATTTGTAATGAATGTCATTTTAAGCTCCCTACTTCAGCTTTTTGTTTCATTATTGACATTAAGTGTTATATTATGCTCTGCTGTTATTGCCTAAAAGTAAATCCAGGTATATTTTAGCGTGGATATTAGTAGAAGACATGAATAATTAACACAGTGATGAAATATGATGATAGAATTATTAAACGTCATCCAAGATGCTGATTATGAGCAAAATTTTCGATTCTATCTAAATTACCTTTTGATGTAAATAAGTGGCTTTTTATCTACGTATTTATTGTATAATGTATGTAAAATTTCATCAGTTGTACCAGTAGCAGCCATGCGACGTTAAAACCACTCATTGCCATCGCGTTTATTAAATCGTAAAACGTTTGATGGGTCATTTTACTTTTTTCAATAAACTGTTTATTGGCTTTCCTCTTTATTGCGGCTGTAACGTTAGATTTTGAGTGTATCGTACTGTTTGATAGTTGTTTAACGACGTCGGGAGAAAGGCAATGGATTTCGTCGCCTCAAACAATGTTGTTAAAATGTCCATTTATAGCCTTGTTTTATATTTGGATGATGTTATTATTGTTACAATATAAGTAGAAAAGCATCTTGCTTTGTAATTAGGTTAGTTCCCTACAGTAAGTGTTAATTATTTTTAATATCATTTTGATTTCTTAAGTTAAGAAAATATTATTAATGTGATAAAATTCTATTGAAGAATGTTTAGTATACTAAGGACAAGCGATACATTTTGGTCGGGCTAGTGACTCTTGATTTACTCATTTCTTTAAAGTTAAGGTTACTTAGTTATCATTGTTCATGGATTGTATAGCGCCGCCTCAATTTTTTTAGGTATGCTTACACTAGTTTAAGTAGGTAATTATTAAGCTTTAGGCATATTATTTTATTACTTTCTGCTTTTCAGATATCTTACAGGTTCAATTTTTTGCTGAAAAGTTTTATTAGGATAGAAATCAGTAAGATTCATAAAAAAGCTGTGAGTCTCAATTAGTCACTTACTGCATTTTACTTTAATTTTGTCACTCAAGGTATACTTGTTTACATTTATGAACGATGAGTAACAGGGAGATTGTATTGCTTGCTGCTTAGTGCGAATTTTACCTAACAAAGCTCATGTTTGATCATAAACATAATTTAGGGGTGAATCTACCTCTGACTCACGTAAATACTGTGTCCCTACACCTGGGGTTTTTTGATAGGCAACCGTTTTATGACTGACGCGATAATGTAACACTTTTATACTGGAAATTTCAGTTTGCTTTAGTGGTCATTTAAAATATAATTATGGTTGCTTTGTATAAGAAGACAATTTTTTCAATAAAAATTTGGGCTTCTAAATATAGTAGGTATAGTTTTATATCAAAGTGCTTCTAGGATAATGAAAATAAACTTCAATACTTAACGAATATGATGAGGAATATGACTACATGGTAAATTATCGACATAGCTTCTGAAATCGTACGAATCAATGTGAGATTTTGTATTTTGTAATCTGCCTACAGTTATTCGAATCTTGTAATTGTTTATTCGTGCATTGATAAATTGTGAATATGAAGTGAAAAAAACACAAGTAAAATTATATACAAACAACACATCTGACCAGAGTGGTTTAGATGACCAACATTTTCCTTTTAGGAGATGGTACAAGTCAATAGTGGATAGTCCATTAAAGACTGTTGACGATAAATATGTCACAGTTATAATGTCAAAGGAGTTAAAATAATCGATGATATCAAAATCGGTAATAGCATTAGGACCTAGCACCTCTTGTTTTAAAAAAAAACCCTCCCACATTCGGAATAAAGTCCTGTGTCGTGGGGGACTTTACAAACATACACGAAACGGACACAAATAACACCCAGACTCAGAATAACAATTTGTGAATAACACAAAGTGTTATCGCTTCATCATCTTCCTAGCCTTTTATTCCCAAGTTTATTTGGGGTCGGCTACTAGTTCAACCGGTTTTTCCTGAATTTCAGTTTTTCTACGGAGCGACTGGCATCGGACCTCTGCAACCCTAAGGGAGAACTGAAATTCGAAGTTTGTACTAGTTGTCAATATATTTGAGGGCACTGACTTCCCAATAACGATTGCTATAGATGTTCATGACAACCAGGACCGACGGCTTTACGTGCTCTCCGAGGCACGGGCGTGAATCACCGCCAAACTTCCAAACTCCGGGCTGCTATAATGAATTTCCTAAGAAAAACCCAAAAACACTTTTCGGACCAACCCGGGATTTGAACCCGAGACCTTTTGATTAGCAGTCACCCACGCTAACCACTAGACCAACGAGGCAGTTACAAAGTGTTATCGCTTGTAGGATTTAAACGCACAACACTTGGCAGGGTAGGAAGCGGCGTGTCGAACGCTGAAACCACTAGGCCAACCGTGCAGTCTAACTCTTTAACTGACTTTGTACATAATTATCTATTTAGTTTAATTACCTAAGTGACGTGACTTTAATTGATTTAATCGACTGTGCTGATTTACAAAGCCATTAAATATTTTATTTACTGAATATGTATTTGTGTTTTAAACTTTTATGTCGGCAATAATGTTGATAGCAAAAATTATAACGATCGACTTTTCATTCACGATGCAAGTTCTTTTTTCAAATGACTATAGATATCTATTTGGCATTTACAATATCAGAATGAACAACGTTTTTAGTTAATGTATTGCTATCGAAATGGCGAGAGTAATAAACAATTATTAAACCTGCTAAAAATCTTTTTTTAATAAATAGGGAATCAAAATAGCAGGTGGGTCAAGTGTTGGGAAGGAATTACAGACGTCGATGATTGCTTAGTGATTAAAGATTGAAACTAAATTATTCAAATGTTATTTGCCTCATTTTGAGCCCACCCCTCCACCCCTTATAGAATTAGAATTTGAGAGACGTGGGTATGGTAAGTTCACCTTAAATACTCAATTTAAAAATAATTATAGAATTACAATTGCTTTTATGATCATCTCAAATAAAATCTTTGTGAAATATACATAATGTCATGCTTAATTCCTAGAGGGGTAGTAATTTTTTTTTAACTTACTACGGTCCTAACACACCTCTATAGCTTCTTCCAAATTCATGAATATCTGTTTGCATGTTCATCGGTTTTTGGAGTTAATCACACGGCTCTTCTTCTGAATATCACTAATTTGGTATGTTAGTGTTTTTTTTTCATATACATATATTTAAGCCTACCAAAGCGATTCTACTCTGCCCGATGGAAAGCATGAATAGAATCCAGTTGTAGGGTTTACCACCTTCATTGTGAGGCGATAATTCAAAACATTCATGGCAATGCGGTATAGCGACCCATACCATGGCAGCCTGATCGTTTCCGCATCATCCTCCCAGCCTGCGGAGGCAGAGAGAATTATGCGGAATGATTGGGCCTCCGGTCTCATACTCACCAACGAAATACCACAGCTAGAATACTGTCATTATTAGGATGGTCTTCTGTGTGAGGGGAGTACTGGCCGGGTCGAGCTGGCCCATTCATATTGAAATCAGCGTGGCTCTATTACCTATGTTCGCCGTTACGAGCCCTTCAGATTCTTCTTCACATTTCTCTCTGATAATCTCTGATTAAAAATTTTTCATCGAATACATTTAATCAATAAATTGAAATCTATAACTGTTAAATTTAATCAATAATTATGACGGTACTGTACCACTTCAGACTGTTTAACCATTAATCGTCTTACATTTTCACTAAACCTGTCAAATCCCGCCTACACACAGATTTTTTTTTCTAACGCAACGCTAATTTATTACACGAACGTGTCTACTTGTTTAACAACATAACTCTTCTGATAAAAAATAATGAACTCTGTGTCTATGAGCATACGGTACAACGAAGAAGATTTTTTTTATTGTAGTGAAGTGACGTTTCGACACCGGACCCAAGTCAACAATTGCCTTCCTGTTGTGATAACGGTATTCAGGCTAATTACCAAAATGTAACACTTAACATCTTAATGCATTTCGTATAAACTTATTGTTTAAATTGTTCACTTAATTACTTAATTTTTAGTTATAGTTATTAATTTAGTTCTCCTTATAAAATTTTAACATTGTAACAATTGTGTAACGTCGTCATCTCATCAAAGTAATGCCTGTAAAAGGTTACTAAGTTGAGACAAACCATATTAAATATAAGATCACAAAATGCACCTACATTTAGTTAGCAATAAAGATTTTGAATTTTTGAATTTCAATTTGTTTTTTAGAAGCCTTTAAGAGTGTTGTTCATTAACAGTATTTAGTAACTAATTTGTTCTATACATGCCTTAGAATAATCATTATGGTTAACAAAGTCTTTAGTTTTATAAATAATTACCACCTGTAACTTCATTTGTGTTTGTGTCTTCCTGAAGGTTGATTTTTTGGTTTATGCATTATTTTCTTTAAAGTACGGCTCTAAATCATGGTGATTAGTGTGGTGATTGACTTGATAAAAGGCTATCCAATACCACTTTTGCATATCAGATTTTTGCTCAAAGTAGAAGTTCTCGTCGTAGGTCAGCACTTCGATGGAATAAACAAGCTCTGAGTGATTCGTGGAATCAATGAGCAGATATTATTTTAAATAAATAATTTGATTGAAGAAATGAGTCACTAACAAACAGTCGCTTTTGGCAGGAAATTATTCAGATTATTATCGATAACAAATCAATACCTTTTTTATCAATGCCGATAAAATATATGTTCGGTTCCTTTTATTGTCGAATATTATTTCCTCACAAGATGACGTTTGAAAGAAAAGTGACGCAATATCATTCAGTCATAATTTATAGGTATTAAAAACATGTAAACTTATTGTGGGACGTCCACAGGCCAGGTGGATAGGATGATGATGATGATGATAAAAGGACTTATTTATTTTACACAATAATATATCTATATGGTGCAAGGAAATGTCATGTACAAAAAAAAAAACATAAAACTGAGTATTCTTACTTTCTTAAATAGTTTTGAAGTAACTGACTTGAAAAATGTGACACCAACACGCAGTTTCGTGACATATAACGAATGTAATTAATTATTTCATTACTTAATTTATCAGCATTATAATTCATCACACCACTTTAAAACAATAACAAATAAATGACAAAATTCTAGCTAAGAACTTGAAAACAAATAATAGAGTTACAGTCAATAAATATTTACACCCATATAAAACCAAACATAAATTAAACCACGTCTATTGTTAACCAATCTCATTATTTTATTGACTACTCACACTTATTTGACCGAGTGGTTAACGATATGTGACACTCATGAGGTGCTCACATTTAATCGTTAACCACTCACCTTACCCGCATAAACTCATCGATAACCACATCACTCACACTCATTTATAATCCGCTAAGACTCATAGTTGACCACTTGCTTATGTATGTATCCGCTTAGCTTCAATAACCACTTACAATATTTACTTATCATTAAAGTAATAAAACACTTTTATGTTTAAATCATTATTCTTTTCGTACAGTTAAAGTATTTCATAACAAACATTTGTTTTATTACACTTGCGTGCTAACATTATTTATATTTATGAATGTTTACATATTTTATTATAACCATTACCACGCATAACATATTTTATGACATTTAACAGTAGCTGTGCTATTTATTTATGAGTTGGGTTCATTAGGATCACTTTTGTTGACTCTACTCCGCCTGATGGAAAAAATGAGTGGAATCCAGGAGTAGGGGTCACCATCTTCAGTGTGAGTGCAGACAATGCAGCATGGAGACCTACACTATGACGGCCTAGTTCTGTATCATTAGGCCTCGGGTCTCATTCTCAACAATGAAATACGACATCACGAATGTTGCCATTTTAGGTTGGTATTTTACTACCTTGAGAAAATACATTACCTCTTAGTAATGGTCTCGGTTGTATAGATAAATATGTTAAATTTATCATACGAAAGCAGATCAATCTAATGTTATAGTAATAATTTCCGTTATATAGAAAAAGAATAATATTATTAATGTTATTATGTTCAAAATCAGAATGGCGTGCAATGGGAAAAGCCTATGTGTATTAGTATTGGTATCGATACATGTTTCAGATTTTTATCGTGCAGTTTTTTTGGGAGACACTAAAAGTATGTAGTTATAATATTGAATCTAGAAAATGTTAAAGTAACTCAACAATAATAATGGTGTTGGTATAAACGATGGTATCAATGGTATAAACGGTTATACTATTCAAAGAACAGAAATCACAAGTTATGAGAATTTAAGTTTAGGTTAAAATTAATAATGTAATAGGACTGTAATAAACAATACAAGTTAATACAGAGGGCCAATTGTAGATGCTTCTAGGAATCCCATTGCTGTGATCTTTTGGTTACTTGAGGCATTGTATTAGCATGCTTCCGGTGTAGTTTCTGTGTATTTACTATATACAACATTTATGCTATATGTATATTTCTATATATATATATATATATATTCTGTCGGTGAGTGCGAGACCGAAGGGCCAATGATGTAGAAGAATCCCACTAGGCATCTATGGCGTAGGTTACCATGCTTGTCTACATTCACAATGAGGATGGTGTATGTACATTATTTTTGGATTATGCTCGTGTTTTCAATCAGGCAAAGTGGAGTTAAGCTTAAATAGAAAAAATCTTAGGAGTGTTGTTTTTGATTTGAGTGCAGTTTAGTTTGAAACTGTAAAAGAGTTCTAGAAACTAGCAAACTTCCCTAGCTCGTCGTTCAAAAGTCTAATTTACAAAACCTATTTACAAGATATAGGCTATTTTAATTTAAAAAATATAAGGAACATGTTTAATAATACAATTAATATTTTTACCTGACTGAGGCTTTTATTTATACGAGCGACGATGATGACTGTATATTGATAGCTGTCGGTCGTGTGAATGAAGCATAAACCTATTTAAATCTGCATTAATTAATTTTATGATGTGAACAAACGATATGAACGGAAGTGTAAAACGTTTCAATTGATATTTTAATTTAGATTATTATCTGTACACACATTAAGTATAACTTTCGTCGAATTTAGATATCAACTATAATCGTAACAACAACATAATATGAAAATAGACGTCGGAGATTTTCGGCAGTAGAAATGTTTAGATTATCACATTATCATTTATTTAATAGGATTTAAATAGCTTACTAAACAAATACATAGAATAGCAATTTGTCTTAATAATTTTTCTTTAATAACTACTTTATAAGTATAAACTTATGATCTTTGACAAACTGACCGATGGCTCATTCAATCATATCATCGTCTGCATGCCCTTATTTTCTACTCAATTCTCTATTCAATGTTGTTACAAAGATCAATAAGCCGCCAAAGTTATTCGTTATAATCTACTCAACCGAATTAAAAACCTGCAAGAAAGAAAAAAGGAATGCAAGAGAGGAATGCAAGAATCATATTTATTGGAAGTGCAGACATGCAGTGTTATAGTAACGCACCCCACACTATGGCGGCTTAGTGAGTTAGTGGGCTCGTGAGCCCGTTCGTGCTGAAATCAGCGTGACCCTGCTACCTCGAAACTTGTCTCTTCTACCATGATACTTTTTAAATGTTTACTTAAATACTAATAATACGATTTCAATTGAACATAATAAATAAGTTAGATGGAACAGTGATCACAGTTATAGCACAGTTAAAACAAACCAAACTTCTATTAGTGTAAACTTTTTTTTTAATTTTTTTTTTGTATATCTGACACAACATTATAGTTCCAATGTAAGCTGAGCTTGTGCTATGGGTACTAGACAGTTGATATAAATACAATACTTACCTTTTTTTGTAAATACATACATATTATACCAAGAAAACACCCAAACAAATATTTATAAATATTTCCAAATCATACAAACATTTAGTACGACCCGGGAATCGGACCCGAGACCTCTTGATCGGCAGCCGCATATGGCAACCACTAGACCAACAAGGCAGTATCTAGGTAGTAATTTAAAAGTACTATTGCACAAAAAGCTCGTGAGTTACGATTTATGATTATTCGTATTTTCGATTATATTAGAAATGGTTATTTACATCAATATGGTTCTGTTAACACATTGTCTCGTTTCAGTTCGGAATACGCTCCACAGGAAATTTCGCTTCGCTTTCGTTTTCGATATATTAACTTGTTAAGTTTACTTACCCTGAGATAGTGTTGAAAGGTTTTGTTTAAAAGGTAATTTAACAATATAAACAATCGTTTATCATGCAGTCATTAATTATCAAAGTTTAAATAAGAGAGTGTGAATAATATATCGATCTATTTATTATTATCGATCTATTTTGCTTTTGGTTACGCTTTTATTTTGACTTTTTTTAGATGTTTAGTACGTAAATATGTAATAATCTTGAGTCTACGCCTCTAAGGATGGATATACTGCAATCGTTCGGGTGCCAGAGCCTCGCAGTTGTGTTTGTCTGTTTAGTTTGTATTTATTCAACAAATAAAATTATTTTTGTTGAATAAATACAACCCCTTCGCCACAACAAAAACGTACATATTGATTCGTGATCAATATGTACGTTTACGTTACCCAGTTCGTACACCTGTATGATCAATTTGAAAACAAAATACAAGTACTGTAAAGGGGTTATTTGCAGGTGCAAAGAGTCTTATAAATTTCTTTGGTCTAATTGTTACGGGATTAATGACATAGCTGTTTGACATATGACTTTGGGGGAGCAATTAACTGTTACATTTACGTACATAATTCTATAGAAACTTATTGTCCATTAATAGAACTAAGAAAATGGTTTCGATAGAGATAGAATGCGACATTCGACCACAAAGGTTTTCGATAGCGAACGTATCATTTCAAGTCCGTAGGCCCTTATAGATAAGCCGGTTGGCCCTTCACACGCTTGTCAATATTGACTCTAAAGATTTTTGAGTAATTGCCTTACCTTAAATAGTAATGCTTGTATATCCACACTATTATTATGTCTAACGGAATATTTGAGAACTAGTTATTTTATCTATATTATAAAGGTGCCGCCAATACAGTTTATGGTGTCCAATATTTATGTTTTAGTCAAAGTTTACTGTACTTAGAAAAAATAAAAAGTTTATTGGGAAAACGTGGTGGCATTTTAGTTTTATTTTCTAAAGGCAACTGTTCTATTATAATAAAAAAGTCCTTAGGACTATCAATAAATCAAATAGTATCACATAATTATTAAAAACTATTTAGGACATCTTACACTATGCCATCTAGTAGCAAGCTAAGCCGAGCTTGTGATATGGGTACTAGACCACTGATATAGATACTTACATACTTTTTAGTAAATATTTACACATTAAACATATGTCCGAAACTAATATCTGCAGATCATACAAACGTTTAGTCCGACCCGGGAATCGAACCCGAGAACTCAAGCACAGCAGTCACAAGCACTCCCACTGCCCCACCGAGGCAGTCAAATAACTATAACTACTAGTTTTCGACCTTCTACAACCAACCCTAATTTAAAAATAATTTTAATTCATAAGGCTATTCTAGCTTTGCAGGTCAGATAGTTCTGTAGCGACTACACTCCACATACAGCGCAAGCTAAAATATACAACAGCGCCATCTACCAAAAGAACACTGTAGCAAGAAAAAAACACAGAATTAACTATACGGAGTGACTACTAATCCTGAATCGCGACAGAGAAATTTTTGCACCGATTAGCATATATACAACATCCCAACATCAATCGTTGATGAGCACTGGTCCACCAGGCATGATCACCTCGCCAGGTCGGAGGATCCTCTCTTTGTGTGGGAGGAACCCGACACCATTCCTCTACAGTTCTATTATATTTAGTACACAGTTAAAGACGTTAAAGTAAAAATATGGGTTCAAATAAATCACAACCTTACTTTTAACTCCAACCACTCACTACAAATAAAATGAATATGAAGTGCCAAAATATCGTCAGTAATAAAATATCTTGATACGAGTACACTCAATATATAATGCCTGATATTTGTAACAATGGGTCTTTTGATACAGGTGGGCAAGCACTATGCTCCTAATGCCCCATAATAAGCATGAACCGTACATTGTAGTAATTTATAAAGAAGGCTTTTAAATGCTCTTCCGGTAACTATTAAAAATGGCCGGAAGTCAACTTTGAAATGGTAAAAGCGGAAATGGATTGGTATGGCAACACTATTAGTCGTTGTTGCCATCTTGATGGGATTGAAACACGCAATAGTTTTCTTTCTGTTATTTTATAAGAGTAAACCATATTCCTGTAAGTATTTCAATACAGAATAGTCTGCATCATACTGATGACATACTTCTAGACAAGCTAATTACTTATTTTTAGTTATCTCTATCTATCATAGTTTTTAAATATTGCGTTTTATTGTAATGAGCTTTGCATATTGTGGTTTGGTCATTGGTATGTAAGGGACTAGAAAATAGTCCCTTAAAAATTATAATATCTAACATCTCGTTATGAAACTTTAGTTAATCACGCAAATCATTTTCAGGAAATCATAAAACAACAAGTAAACAAAGGATTGATCAAACAGATAGTCCAGCATTATGATGTTGGACAGGTGATCTATACGTACATACGATGGCCACCAAAGGCGATGATCCTGTCGCTTAAAAAAAAATAACAAAATAAAAAAACAATTTCACTTTACACGACTTCACCCCAGATAATCTAATTAAAATCTCAAAAACTCTTAATAATACGAGGGCAAAATCTACAGGAAAATTACTGTTTAATGATTCACCAAGTACTATTGACCTCCGCGCGCGATACGGATTTGGCCCGGCACAAATCCCATCGCATATCATGGATGACGTAAAGAATCCCTACCCCCATTTAAACATTGAATGCGCTTCCCCGACGGAACTCTGTTGCACGTGCAACACTCAAGGTCCCACAACCCTTTACACATCCTCTTATGCTTGCAATTAAAACGAAAAACTGAGCGTAACAACAGTATACAATTCCAGAGAGCACGAAAGAGACAGCAGGCCTCATTTACCAAAGCACTTTTATTTCTACTTGCACTTAAGAGGTCGTCGGCCAATCAACGGTCGTGCCGCGCCCGCTTCGCATTGGTCCGTTTGAATAGAGAATATTTTTCAAAAATGGAACAAAAGCAGAGGGTAGGTAATAGCGAGTTTTGTTTTATTCGAGTGGCATTTCACATTTGAGTGGAGGAGGCCGCGCATAGCGGACGTCTCGACTTTTAATTACCTTATATTTTTGCTTTTGTTTCTTAGAGGGTACTCGTACGTTAAGCAGCTTTTCATTTTATGGCACGATGATGTTCAACATTGTTATTTTATTGCATGAAACTCGTTTAGTAGGGTCTTCAGTTGTGAGATTTATTACAAAACATGCGAATTGGCTATGTTTATTTCTTTATAACCACTTTCCTGTGTTTGTAAGGAATTGTCGGTGTTGACGTGTTTGCTCTGACTCTGTACGGGGACATTCGCACTCAACAAATGTCCGTACTTGAGTGTCTTTGTAAAGGCGGAAAACTTGGTGAAGTTTAATTTTTGAACAATGTTCATTAAATTATATTTCAAAATTAGGATTTCAGTTTCCAAAACGTTTTTTTTTATTTAATCTCTAAGTATACATTAATACGCCTGTCGTTGTTAACTATCGTTCAGTTCATTCAGATTATTGCCGTCCACTGCTTAACGAAGGCCTCCCCCAAAGATAATTGATGTGCTATTGCTAACTATTATTTGCCTAAAATTTTGAAAGTTTGATGAAAGCGTGGATGGATATACGTGCTTTCCATGGCACGGGGGTTATGCCAGTCTTCCAAACGCCAGACTGTTATTAAGAAGTTATATCAGAAATACTCAAAAACACAACTAGAGAACACTTTATCGGTAGTCACAAACGCTAATCAAGCAACGAAGAATGAGAATCTAGAAATTACAGAAGAAAGAAAATATTTATTCTTTTGTAACATTTTGTCATCCCATATGAAGAACTTCATCCAAAACGGAACGGAAATTGTTAGACAATTAGAGTCAAACAGAGAATAAATTTGCTTATTTGGCTAAAACACTCCAATTTAATGTACCAGTGCCGTATCTGGAATTTTAACGTATGTAAAGCTCGGTTTCATTCGTATGTTCTAAGGGCTACTTAAAAGCCTAGTATCACTTATAGTAGCATGACTTTTGATGGAGGACATGATGGGACAGTTGTTATGTTACGACAGCTTAAAGAGTCCTTTTCGAGACCCAATTTTATACTGTTTTTATTGAATCTGGCTTGTCATAAAATAGTTTCTCTGAAAAGACTTGAATCATTCCAACATCTATCGACTTTTTTTACTTGGTTTTTCTTGTTACAATAAAAATAACAAGATAATCTTTGTCCTGAAGCGCTCACAAATAAGTGGCCTTAAGTGATTGGTAACAATCACTGAGGGTAAGCAACTATGGCGCGGTCAGACTTAGATGGGTGACCGATATGTTATGAATGAGTGTTTCCGTGATTCAGAGTTCATGTTAAACAGTTGGTCAGTTAAACAGTTATTATCATAAAATAACAATCGTGAAGCTTAGTTGGAAGCTGAAAACATTCAACGGTAAGATTATGTAGATTACGTGTCTTGCCAGTCCTCAACCTGCACTTGGCCAGCATAGGGACGTATGGCCTTAACCCTCTCCTGAGAAGACACCCGGGCCCAGCAGTGGGACGTAATGGGTTGTTGTTGTTTCGTCTTGAAAAAGTAATATGCCAAAGGGACACCCTACTTTATTGACAATTCGGTCAAAAAGTAATAATCAATAATTTAGTTAATTACTATTAATTTTCGGTCACTTTCCGAAATATTTATTTATTTATTGATTTTGAATAATTACGTATTTCGATAAAAAATACTACTGTTTTGGTGCAGTTTTCCACCACTACTTATTGATTGCTTATAACGCCAGTTACGTGTAATATTAATTGCTTTTATTTTATCTTCAGGAACCTAGCTGCCCCTCATCCTCAAGAATCAGTTGGGAACACATCTCTGGAGACCTTCACAGTGTTACACAAAGAGAATTGCCACAGGCTTGAGTACCTGGTCGAGCGGCAGAAGCAGTTATGCATGCTTTCTGACAATATGATTAAGGTGAGAACATATCTCTTTGTATTTACCCGACTGCGTTAGGAGGAGGGTATTTTTTGTATTTTGTTTATCTGCACGGATTGATAGTATAAGCTCCGAGTTTCGTTACTTCAAAACTGCCACAGGACAACACTTTACGTGATCCACGAATTGTTGTTCTGAGTCTGGGTGTTCTTAGTATCCGTTTCTTGTATGTTTGTAAAGTCCCTAGCGACACATGTCATGCGATGGTTATGATGCGGGTGTCGTATTTAAAAAAAAAAACCTTTTTCCCAAATGTCAAATCGGTTTCTATAATCTTCCATCACTTCTGTGTACTGCGTAGCCAAAATATTGTTGAAACGAGTCATATAATCTTTTGCAATTTATCTTTGCCATTTTATTTTCAAGACACTATTATTTTAAAATTGTAACCATGTAGTGTAGATATAAACAGTTTTTGCTGTTTTGGGAAAAGAAAGGAAAATAGAATATACCTACTTAAGACAAATAACCTTGTTGATGTTGAGGTTAAAACATTAGTAAAATACGAAGAAAGAGCATACAAACTAAATTTAAAGAACGGCTAAAAGACAGATGGAACAAACAGCCCTTCAAGGAGATCGTAAAACGCATCACAAAGGCGTAAGGGTCATGTTTAATTACGCGAACGTTTACAACATGTTCGATAAAGAAAGTTAAAAAAAATTTTTTCAATATATAAGCAGACATATCTTAACGTTTGTAAATGTTCTAGATTTGTATGTTTTACTTGTATACTGATGATATAACTGATCGAATAATTTATATATATATAAATATATACACACTTTAAAAATATATCTTAATATATATAAATCTCGTGTCACAATGTTTGTCCTCAATGGACTTCTAAACCACTTAACCGATTATAATAAAATTCGCACACCATGTGCAGTTCGATCTAACTTGAGAGATAGGATAGTTTAAATCTCAAATTATAGTCGCAATTTTAATAATCGCGGGTAACACCGCGGGATTCAGCTAGTATATTATACATAGAAAACACCCAAACTGCAAAATAAATCAAACTACAGTCGCATACACCACTGCGCCAGTGAGGTAGTGTGTTACGCGTATTATGTACATTCCACACGATATTATTATTTTGAATAAAACAAAACCTAATAACAAATACCAATACAGCATTTTTAAAATCACTTTAGTTTGTTCTCGAAATAGAAATTCCGACCTAATTCGCATTTATTAAATGTTTTGATTTAATTACGCTATCACAAAAATAATCGCGATTTAAAACCGATTAATTGACGTTTTTATTCTTAGTTCGTGTAATTACGGAAATTACTTTATATCTGATTAGATTAAATTTTTTAGAAAAACCCAGAAGCGGTTTGTATTGTCAAAAGTGTTATTATCGATTATTGAATTTCGACTATCGGAACGCAATTGCCGCCATTAATTAAATTAATGCTCGCAAAAGTGAAATCTTACCCTTAGTAGCTACACCATTATGGACAGTTTTATTTTAGTTAATAAAAACATGAAATTACTTTGCAATTTCCTTTGATAACGTCGTAAATGTTAATCTCGGCGTATTCTGAGTTAATTGAGATTGCCGTTGATAAGTTAGTCATTAAATTAATTGCTAAGATACATTTGCTTCGAAGTAAGTTTAAGTACTGGTTGTTCATTAAATTTTTACCGTTGTTTCTCGCTGACCATCAACCGGACCGTAAATTATGTTAATACATTTTTATTAATATATATTATGTATTTGAACCCGCCAAAAGTGATTTCGTTCGGCCAGATTGAAGGCATAAGTAGAATCCAAGTGACCTTACACTATGGCGATCTATTGAGATGCTTTGCATCAATGTGCCTGCATCTGCATAATAACTGACTGCCTTGATGGTCTAGTGGTTAGCGTATGCGGCTGCTGATCAAGAGGTCTCGTTTCGATTCCCGGGTCAGATCAAATATTTGTGTGATCTACAAATATTTGTTTCGGAGTCTGGTTGTTTTTTCTATGTATAATATGAATGTATTTACAAAGAAAAGTATGTTTATGTTATTATATCAGTTGTTAAGTACCCACAATACAAGCTCTGCTTAGTTTGGGACTAGATGATGTTGTGTGTAAGATGTCCAAAATATTTATTTATTTATTTCTTAGAAAGGAGGTTTGGCATTTTTATTTATAAGTCAAGCAAAGTAACTCTGTCTGGTAAAAAGCATGAGTACAATAACGGTCTAAGACTAATGGTCAATAATTATTCTAAATGCAGACAATGCAACATATAGTGAGGTAGGTTATGAAATCAATTTATCACCGTCTACTGCTAAACAAATGTCTTCCCCAAGGAGCGCCAACAATCCCGGTCTCGAGTAGTCTGCATTCGTCCGCTGTCAACCTCTTTTTTCTGTACTGTACCACAAAGAATGGCTTTGACCTAATTGTATGAAACATATCCTGATATTGATGATATTGATATTTATGTATAATAAGTAGTAGCGGGCGTCATTCAAATTGATTTATATCAAAATCAGCTGATGGTAAGATGCCGAGATAGTCATGATAAGATTATATTTGTAAAGGTATAAATTGATAATTTAAAATATCGATGTGTTCAGCAATTAATTATAAACCTCAAATGCAAAATATGTCTAAGGCAATAATACGTAATAAAATATGACTTTAAGAATATTTACATACAAGTGTTAAAAAATTCCTTCGAATCATCGCTTACTTGTACCGTTCCTAAAAGATTGGCAGCATTGCCACGTTGAATGACAATGCTTATTCACTGTGCTAGAAAAACAGTTGCTTAGCTAGTTTCGAGCAATCGGACCCCATGAACCTACCGTCTCGCCCAAAAACGTTTCTCAAATATTACCTACTAATTATTGGTATTTACGCCGTTTGAGGTAGAAGCTGCGCTGGCATAATCAGATGTGCGTAGAAGACGTGATGGTCGTAGGCGTAGAAGACGTCCTCGAGCGTCCACACACCAAAGGCTTACCCATCTTCCATGGCAGTAACATACGATCTGGTCTTTTGTCATCGTCTAGAGTACCATACCATTGGATTTACGTACAGCTGGAAGGCCGCCGGTAACAAGAACACAACGGATAACGACGAATTATGTCGTCAATAATGGCATGTTGAGATAATATGTGATCAGCTCTTATGCTACAAGAAAGGCCATGTTGTCGAAGCCTGTCAACAACTTCTCTACAGCGTTACAAATGCGGAGAAACACAAGGCGCTCCTAAACGGTGGCAAGTGGCAAGGCGAAATGTAGTATCGTCTAACAAGGTGCATGTGTGAGGCGATGGAAGTGCTTAAATCTATAAACCTAAATATGTAATAGGTAACAACAACAAATGCGGGTCTAAAATAAAAGCAGCTTAAGTAACGTATTACATTATCAGCTGTTTGCCAGTGAATATCACGTAAAAATTGGACAGATGTTTTAAATTCATCTCATGATTTATATGGGTAAAAAAAGGTGTTATTTTACTTTTTTACTTCGCAATATTTTTGTGCGTCAACGAAAAAATTGTACCCACGATATTTGGCGCAGTAGTAAGCGACGTGACGACTACTTTAACCAGTAGGCCCAGCCATGCTGTCATTATATTTAATTTGAATATGACAGAGCTACTATATTAAATAGATAACTATATTTATATTAATATATATTTAAGACACACAGACGGACAAGTACTTATATATTTTAGTTAACTAGAAAATGGGAATTTTAACTCTTGGCACTCTTTAAGGACATGTGCTACTCTCCGTATTTAAAAGTATATAATACATAATATGAAGTATTAATAATGAAATCGAATAAAATTAGGTTTTTTTTTCATTACAATGTTATTATATACATTCGTTTTAAGGCATGGTAGCATGTTTTACCAAACATTATTAGGTCACTTCGACCACCCAAAGTGATCGCGTTCAGCCGAACTTGTCTTTTATTGTCAATTTAAAATCTGGCAATGTATCGCTTATAAAACTAAGCACCTCTTTAGCGCACATTTTACCATATTTTCACAGTATACCAGTCTTACTTCATAATTTGCATTTTTATAGCAATCTGATGATCATAAGTTTCTTGACATTGTAAAAAATAAAAAAATGTAAGAAAGTGCCCTACTTTACGTTACCGATTGAAGCTTTTGCAAACTTTTGGGTTGTAGGTTCTTAGGTCATAAGGTTCAACTTATTGTAGAAAAACGGGTAGTAGGTTCTTAGGTTATGAGGTGCAATTCGTTGTAGAAAAGAAGACCAACCTATGACTGACGGCATTCGTGTTATCGTATTACGTTGTTGAGTGTGAGACCGAAGACCCTATGATGCCTCTAACTGTGTTGCCATAGTGTGGGTCACCATGCTGCATTGTCTTTACTCATAATGAAGATCTTATTCCTGATTTATTTTCATGCTTTCTATCAGGCAGAGTTTAGTCACTTTGGTAGCCTACTATATACAAAAAAAAACTCCTGTAACACTGAGACAGCTAAAAAGGTGTCTGTAGACACCTTTTTAGCTGTCAAAGTCAACCGCCCTTTAGTTCCTTTTATCCTATCATCAATACACACCTTCCTCATTAGCTGCTATAATTATATGTAACAAAGTCTTTGTGAAAAGCTTTGAGGTAATTTTCCTGATTGGTAATTTATCTTCAAAGGTTTCAAACATTCGGCTTGCCTAAATGGTGATGATCTTTCTTGAAACTTCCAGGTTCTTCAAACGGGCGCAGTGCAAGCGGTGGAGGAATGCCAACACCAGTTCCGACACAGTCGGTGGAACTGCAGCACAGTGGAAAACTCCACGGATATATTTGGCGGGGTGCTTAAATTTAGTAAGTCATAATGTCACGCATTAACTAAAATTTTCCTGCGTTTAACGAATGAAACATATGTAAATGTTATAGTGTGATGTGCCTTTTTTCCTAACAGTTTTATTAGAATCTACAATTACTCTGTAACTGATATCTGTTACGTTATCACGCCTAAACCGCTTTTGATGAATTTTGGTAAAGATATAGATGTAACCTCGGGAAAGGCCATGGTCATTGATTAGTTTCAATATGAATATGAAAACTATAAGATGTTAAATATTGTCTGCAGCTGTTTAAAACATATTTGGTTATTTACAACATGAATAAACAACTAATCTTGAGATCACTTATCTGATGTACTAAGATGGTACATCAGTTCGTCGTTAAACGATTCCTTGTCATAACGCTTGTCAGTCATCAGCACAATGTTGAAATATTTATACTAGAGATCTCTAGACGAATTTTGACAGCCATGGGATCCCCTGGCGTTCGAAATAAGACTGTTTTGAGTTTCATGTTTTAAATTGGTAACTATTCAACGTCGGAGTGTCATTGTTTTGATTTTTTACCATGACATATAAATGAATATATACTGGAATCCTAGTTGTTAATATTTGATTGAAAAAATTTTTTTTTTATCTATTCTATATTTCTAAATTCCTACTCCAAGATTCTACTCAAGCTTTTAGCCAGGCAGAACAGAGTCACTTTGATAGGCTTCAATTATATAAAAATAATAATATTCGAAGTGTAAAATGGGATAGGTATCAAGAATACTCCTCACCTATTTGTGACTAAATATGCAACATGCAGATGTCCGAACAAGAATAATGTTAATTTCTTTTACGAGTATTTTAATGTTCTTGAATCTACCTATCAACATCACCTACACAAGTAATTGACATTGCAAAATAGCAATAATACTTGAATGATGTTTTAACATTTCATTTAATTACGATGATGTGGGAAAAAACTTTAAATAGATTAAAAAAATTGTCTTAACTAATACATCTTTAACGCTAATCCAGACACTTATGATTTTAATTGAAATAAAAATTATGAATAAATCTTTATAATTCATTGAGGAAGGCTATGTAAAATTACGCAAGGATTAATAGGAGCAAATCCTTTTTCTTCTCCTTGCTAGCCTGTATTAGACCCAAGATTATTGGGGGTGGGCTTCTAGTTCGACCTACTACTAGTTCGAAATGTCGACATTATCAATTAATTATCAAATACACATGGATTCGTATACTAATATATAATACGATGATCAGTTTTTGAACGAAATCAAAAAGTGTGTACAAGTTCACTTCATGGACAGATTTCATAGAACTTCATTTCACACACTAAATGTTTATTTTCATATGTCGAATAGTGGGATCACATGCGTGTCTTGTTGATGGAGAAGCTCAGTTTGTTTACTGGAAGCTAGCAACATCAAAACCAATCATGTAGACCCCCCAAACTTTTTTTTGTCTTCTAACTTTTTAGAGATTAATGGGAATTGTTAATATTAAAAGAGATCAAACATACTGGCTATAGTATGCAACGCAGGTTCAATGGACGTATGTACGGATTTTAAGTTTTGATTTATATCTGAATTTAGTAAAGTGTTTGAATATTATTTAAGGTTCGAAAATTCGAGAATTGTCTAGTCATTTCGATTTAGATAAACGTTATTGCCACATATTATTATATTTTTACGAAATCATAACACTTAAATTTATTTTTCACCTTTAATATTACAACCTATTCTTTGAAAGGATTAATTTTTGCTCAATTAAGAAAATCAAACGAATTTTGTTATGAGCTTACCTGTTGTTTGAGTGGTAAGTGGTTTTGGCTGCTAAACTTACTTGCATGGGTTCAATCCTTGCCCAGAAAAAAATTGTATGATGTGTGATATGTTATTTTGTAGATGTCATTTATCTACAGTATTTAGGTATATAATAAGCATGTTTGTCAAAAGTTTGACTATGATGGTACAGGATTTTTGTTTAAGAGATGTACGATGATATTATTGTAAGTCTTTATTTCTGTTTTATTAAAAGCGTGTTGAATATTTATGAACGTAATTGTTTTTTGCAGAATCCCGTGAATCAGCATTCGTACATGCTTTGTCAGCGGCGGCGTTAGCACATGCGGTTGCAAGGGCTTGCAGCCGGGGTGAACTCAACGAGTGTTCTTGCGACTCACGGGTAAGAAAGCGTACACCGAGACATTGGCAATGGGGAGGTTGTTCTGAGGTAAGATACTATTTTAGAAATGCGATAATAAGATAGTTATATTAAAAAAATCTTAATAAAATAACTTTAACATAAAGCTTAAAATTGAAAACTCGTAGATTAGTTAAAGTCATCAAAAAATCACGTTGAATAAATTTAACTTTCGAAGATGGGTTAATATGTTCTGTGTAACACCAAATAACGTAGGAAGTAAACAAACATGACTCAGGCCGCGGTCCGGTAAAAGATGAACCATTTTGTACTTTCCAGATGAGTTTTCAAATTTATGTAAAAGTATTGATGAAAAAATCAATACGGTTAACACAATGGTTAGGAAAAAAAATTCGAAAGTGCAAGACGCTTTTCTTTTAAATAGTTTATGCAGTACTTAAATTACATTATAGTTCAGAATATAAAAGATCAAACTAATTCTGCAAACAACCTTTTTTGTTTCATATCACAATTATTTTATTACAGGATATAAGATACGGAGAGATGTTTAGCAAAGACTTTTCTGATTCCAAAGAAGATAAGAATACTGATGACGGTCTTGTAAATCTTCACAACAACGAAGCAGGGCGAAGGGTAGGACGAAATTTATAAATGTTATATGCTAGAGATATTTACCATCATTTTAAAGTTAGAAAATGAAAAGCGAATATAATACACTCGGTTCCAAAAATAACGGGTCAGTCACATAAACCCGAATATCTCCCGAACTACGTATGCCATCCTAATGAAACGAAGACTGTTCAATTGAGAATTTAATTATACAGATAAAAAATAAAATAAAACTTAGTTACACCCACAATATTAATCTTAAATTAAAAAAAAACTAAAGTAGTCATATTTTTCTTAAGATTACATTTTTTTTATGATTGTTTTTTTGCTGTTTTTCATCACTTTCTTCATTTAATACTTTGTATTGCCTCCACGTGATGAAGCCTCCAGTGATGAAAAACAGCAAAAAAACAATCATAAAAAAAATGTAATCTTAAGAAAAATATGACTACTTTAGTTTTTTTTTAATTTAAGATTAATATTGTGGGTGTAACTAAGTTTTATTTTATTTTTTATCTGTATAATTAAATTCTCAATTGAACAGTCTTCGTTTCATTAGGATGGCATACGTAGTTCGGGAGATATTCGGGTTTATGTGACTGACCCGTTATTTTTGGAACCGGCTATAGTTGACTGTCAAATAAAAGTGGAAAAATTACGAAACTGACTTGTTATAATTTTTCAACTACTGTTTTAAATTCAATGAAAATTGATTTATGAATTGAATGAAATTTGTATGCTTTCACTAATATTTAATGATAACAAAAAATAAGGTCAATATGTTTCCGCATTATTAATATTTATAACCATTTACAAAACTTATTAGCAACTTTAACTTGTTTATTTGTGTAATATGGCAAATAACTTTCTGAATTTTTAAAAGGAACTGATGATAATAATCCTAATCCCGATATGTAAGTCATCAATCATCATCAACAGCCTTTAACAGTCCACTGCTGGACATAGGCCTCTCCTTTGAAAGGAGGTTTTGGCCTACTATACCACGCTGGCCAGACGGATTGGTAAAGGGTTTGTTTCAAGTTTTCCTTCTCTTGGCAGTGATGTTAGCTGCTTATTTTGTTCCTTTAGTCGCCTCTTACGACACCCATGGAACGAATAGGGGTGGTGACACTTTGTATTCTTAATCCGTCACCACACGGATAGATATGTAAGTAATTCATCATATTATAATATAATTTTACAGGCTGTCCGTAGTCGCATGCAGCGTGTCTGCAAGTGCCATGGCATGTCAGGATCGTGCTCGGTGAGAGTTTGCTGGCGTCGGTTACCGCAGTTACGTATAGTGGGTGATGCATTGTCTACAAGATATGAAGGTGCTTCCCATGTTAAGGTTAGTATATCCAAAACTATAAATATAGTATAACTTACTTAAATTATATTACTTTTTTTAATCTCCGCATTTTAGCAAGTAAAACTTAGCTTTACAAAAATAAGCTGTCATAAAAATCGCAAGTTTTGCATAGTATATTAATTATATATGATTATAATTAATATACTATGCAAAACTTGCGATTTTTATGACAGTAAGGAAATGTAAAGTTGTAAGCCGTTTTGATCCCCTATAGCCTGATATTTTGATTAAAAGATTTTCAAAGTAGTAGTGCCAAAACCTCCTTTTAAGGAGAGGCCTATGTCCAGCAGTGGACTGTTAAAGGCTGTTAATGCTGATGAGTGAATGAAGCAGAAGGTCATCATGCTGCATTGTCGGCACTCAAAATGAGATGAGAGTCACAGTCATTAATACGTCACATGACTGACTATTTGGATGGGTATGGGGGTTTCGTCATAAGCAAATATGTTTATGTGATAACACTTACATTTATTTTTTACAGGTGGTTGAACGTAAAAGGGGCAAGAACATCAGGAAAATTCGACCTCTACACATGGACATGAAGAAACCTAATAAAACTGATTTGGTATACTTGGAAGATTCACCAGATTACTGTGAACCTAATGATGAGTAAGTATTTTTACCCAACTACGGTAAAGCCAAAGGAGCGTTATGATTTTGTCAGGCTATGCATGTATGGATGTATGGTCATCTGTTTCCTCATAGCTCCTCAACGATGCGATACTATAGTACATAATTCTCTCATGACTGCTTCGTTGGTCAAGTAGTTCTCGTATGCGACTGCTGATGAAGAGGTTCAAATCCCAGGTCGGGCTAAATGTTTGTGTGATCCGCAAATATTTGTTTCAGAGTTTGGGTGTTTTTTATGTATAGTAAGTATGTATTTACAAAAAAAATGTATATTTATGTACATTATGTTCAGTTGTACCAGAACCCATAATACAATTACGTGTAAGATGTCCGAAATATTAATTATTATTATTAATTTTCAGTATAAATATAAATGCTCAAGTTTAAAAATCCGTAGTCATTGTTAAAGTTTTTTTGTTATGTAAAGCGTGACCACGGCTTTTCCAACTTGAATATGCGTATCGTATGACATTATAGTCAACTTGCAACGAAACCATCTTGATAAAGTCTATGTGTCGATTATCTTGCTTTTTCATACCCTTGTTATCAATTTATTAATTCTGTTTATTAATTAACCATTTATTTTTTTCAGGTTGGGTATTCTCGGCACGCGTGGTCGTACCTGCAACAGGACATCGGCTGGTCTAGACGGCTGTCGTCTGCTGTGTTGCGGTAGAGGCTACCAGACAAGAGTCAGAGATCACGAAGAGAAATGCCGCTGTCGTTTTGTATGGTGTTGTCGAGTTCATTGCGAAATTTGTCGATTTAAAAAAGATCATCACGTTTGTAATTAAATACTAGTATGGAGAATATAACAAAGAATAAAGAAATTTACTTGGGATAATTATGACTGTCTATAAAGATTGTAAAATCTTTTGAAGATGATGATGAAGATAGGAATGTTAAGTAAGAGAAATCTGTTGTTGAATTTGATTTACAAGAACTTTTGCGAACTGCCAAAAATGTAACCAATTTAATTTGAATATGAGATAATAATTAATTTGTATATAATGCGCAGTTTATTATCAGAGTTCAATCTACTTTTAGGAAAACTAACTTTTCCTTACTCGTGGTTATTAAAAGCTGAAAGAAGCTATTTCAAAGTGAAACAAGGACAGTCTGTTTGAAGGACAAATAATTTATTTTAGGTGTTAATGCAATTATAATATTAATATTGATATTCAGATTGCTACAGACATTCATGTTTGTGACGAAAAAGAAATGAAACTCATCACCAAATTCTATGAATTTGAAATTTTGCAAGAATATTTTCATTTGAAATGAATATAAGAAGGATTAGACCACAATATATTCAAAGAATTTTCTTTAGCATCGATGGAGTATTAGTGTTTCTTTTTGCAATTTTAATTTAGCATTTTGTTTTTGTTTATGAACTGACTGATTATTATTTTTAACTAGTGTTTTAGAAATGAAAATATTTTCTGAGGATTAAGCTTTAAAATTCTTTACAGTATTACTAACTTATTTTTTAGTGTACAAAGTTGTAAATAATGCTTATGATAATATTAAGCAAATGGTTGTAGAGGTAATGTAAGCTCTTTTTGGTTTTTGTCCATTGTATGTAAATAATTTAATGATGTAGATGTTTATACAATTTGATTTTCTACCTCATGAGGAAGATTTCGTTCACGGTACGACGTTGTGGTTGTTTAGTTGTTGAGTTTTGTAAACGATTCTTATTGATATATTTGTTTTTATCTGCCTGTGCAAAGTGGGTAATGTTTTTGAGGGTATTTCAAGTTTTGGACAAGTGTTATTGAGGAAATTCTTAATAACATCAGCAGGAGTATGGAAATTTAGCGGTGAATCACGCCTGTACCCCGGAGCGCTCGAGGTTTATCTATTAGTCGACCCCAAAAAATCTTGGAAATAAAGGCTAGCAACTTCTTCAAAAAACAGAAATAGTTTTGGACAAAATTCTGTTCTGGTACCGAATAATATTCGTCCGACCTTTTCTTTGGAACTTTTTTTCGCATTTTTGCATAAGAAGTGTAAATAAAAGCTCAGTTATAGAAATGTTTGTTAAAGAATTATTTATTTCATAACATTTTCTATGCTACCATACGATTATTCTACTTAAAAGAGTACTCCCATCTCACTGTGACTTATTTACCACAAAGTGACTCATTTGCCAGTAAGCACTCCAGATCTTAAATAGGGTTGATTTAAGTTTTAGGCTTCTGTTGATAATTTGAAATTCTCTATGGGACATTCTTAATAATTAACATATTTCTAAGACCCGTTTACAATAACACAAGTTGTAAATATTTTTAAGAATATTCTAGATTTAGTAACTTATTAAATTAGGAACGTGATAGCTTTACTTCTTTTAGTGATAACATTTGCCTACGAATAACCATGTAATCGTCGATGTTATTGTAAATACTCTATAGTGATATTATGTAAAATATTGAAACTGATGAACTATGCATTCGGGTTACCTGATCGATGTTTTTTAGCTTTTCTATTTCTTTGTCAATTATCAACAGCTTCTAGGCGTCCATAGTTCTATAGGTCTTGGAAAGAATCTTTTGGACCACTAAATTACGTCTTGCAAACGGTTTGGTATATTTCTTGTCTCAAGTTTTCCTTATTTTGTCTTGCGTAGTTTATTCCATTACTCAACTTTTACAAAAATCATCATAGTTTTTTTTACAAATCTGGCTACGTACACTCAAAGGTGTCAGACTAGTGACTTGTCATTTGCTGGAATCCATTAATTGTTATCCGTCTGCCGGTTTATATATGGCCCTGTTTCATACAATAAATTTCTTAATGAATGTCAAACCCTATGGTTACTTAAGTTTTGTCTAAAAATCTTGAAGAAAATCTCGATTAAGTAATTCTATTCAATATTTTACAATTGCCAATTATTGTACCGTGTCAAATATACTTCGAAATTGTTTATTGTATCTTAGAAGTAAGTGATTTTTCTCATTGACTCAAACGTATCAACAATGATATTATGTACTTAATCTATATTTAGTATTTTGAATGTTAGTAATGTCCTGTGTAACCTTCAAATGTTTCATTTTCAAATCTATTTACGGTCTGATGAAGACGTTTTTCGGTTAATCTAAGTCGTCACTTAGGACCTTTGTAACTACTAGTTACAAGTCAACTTCAACATAAAATCTAATTAATATTTGTACTATTTGTATTAGAATATAAATTTTGATCTTGTTCGATTTACGTATGACTTTTTGTATTGAGAACCAAACAATTCTGTATCTTATTAACTTTTGGTTGTGTCTGTTTTACTTCAATTTAGTTATAGGCGTTATTTGACATTATTATCGTCATAAGTCCAATTAGATATGACGTCATTCGACCGTAACAGTATATAAATATAATGGTTTAAAGCTTGGATTATATTTCAGTACAAAATGTAATCTAACTTTAAATAATCTTGACTAAGGCTTAGTATTAACCATTTTAAATATGGAATAGTTACTACTTGATGTAAATGAAAAATAAAGTAAATGTATGTACTAGGTAGTTGTTTTTATTTAGTGTTTTTTTTATGACAATGTACATACTCCTAGACTTTTAGCTAGGGCGACCAGTCATAAAGGAGAACAATTAACTTCGCAGGAGACATTAAAGGACACAAGTGTGTATCTGCAAACGCACCCGCGTTTGCACACACACAGAAGGAACAGGGAGTGCACCTGCACTCCCTGTTCCTTAATTTTCAAAATTCGATGGGACGCCTATTCGATACTTCTAGGGCGAGAAGACATCAGACGCAGGACTGAGAGCCTGCTCTCGGTGACATTAAGCATGTTACATTACTCTAATATTAACCCCATTTACCTTCGGCTTTGACAGCTCAAATAACCCTTCAAAATCTATATTTTTATTTCTGCAAGCGAAGGTTGAAATTATTAAATGAAAAAAAAAAATATTCACAATAATAAGTATGAATCAGTGCTACTTACTTATCACTATTTTGTTAATTGGTACGATTTGATATCTTATCTCATTTTATATAAAATATCTTATCTCAATTTAATCTGGGTAAAGATGCCATAATAAGATGGGTGCAATAATAACACATAACACAATTAAAAATGAGTTCACTGAACACAAGAAAACCATTTTCGGAGGCGCTGATAACATAACAAAAATGTAACAGTAACGTGTAGATGGACTAGAATTTAAGTAGCCTAAAATTAAATAGATCCATTCTATGAGAGTAAAACTAAAAAGTTATGAGTAGTATTGTTAATAATATTATCAAAACAAAACATGCCAAAATATAGAAAAAATGTTCACAATCCTTACCCAATCAAAACCTGAACCCAAAAACTTTACAGAAAGAGACCGTTTCGAATTCGTTTACACATACACGAAATTTTAGGATAAATGAAGGAAAATACTTTAAACAATACACATTCAAAAAAGACGCGTAACAGCTTGTGTTACAAACATCTCCAGCATGACCGAAAAGATTCCATCCAGACTGGGTTTATGACCGATAGAATATCTTGATACTCTTTAGATTATCTGGCTTTGATTTTGGAATTAAGGGCATACATCTAAAATTTGATCAAACACTTTGATCAACTTTAACAAATAATTAACAAACTATTTCTGAACTTTGCAGTGAAATTATGTGGGTACATGTGGTTGAATCGAAATTGGAATAAGATTTGTTCAGCCACAACTTTATCCAGGTAACTTAAATTAAAATTGATTAAAATTAAGATAAGATTGAAATGGCACAATTAATTATAACAATAGAGATAATACGGTACTTATAAATTTAGGACAATTCAGTTGATCATCGCTATTCAAGTGATTGCCGTGAAAATGAAGACACCAATTATTTGGGGATTGCTGCTACTAGTGGCAGCTGTCGCTTTTGACAATGTAAATGGTTCATCAGAAGCAGAACAGTGCGACCCTGAAACATGTCGTCTACCGGAATGCAGATGTTCTGGTACTGATATCCCTGGCGGCATAAGGCCTAGATCCGTACCACAGGTGAGCTAAAATATAAAGTATAGTGTGTAGGTACAATTGCAATAGAAACTTCGATGTGTAACATTCATTATGTTTTAGGTGAATGGTTTGGAAGCCTGATAATTTATGGTCCATGACCGCATTTAAGTTTCCTAATGTCGTGAATCGTATAGTCATAAAGACATTATTGTTGAAAAGCAATTTCAGTTGTTAAATCTGCTTGAATTTGCCATGGTTAACGACTTTTATAAAAATAATTTATGACATTGCAATTCGGTCCGTCCCATTACGGAATATTGGTTTATGTCATAATGCAGGACGTTGCATGCTTAATCTGTAATACAAATATTTTATATTTTACCTGCTGTCGATATGACGTTATGATAAACGAGCAACATGATGACTATCGATTTTTATCAATTTGATTTTTATTAAGATATCGATTTTGAAAAACCTTTTAAATAAGGATGTTAGATTTCTTATCAGGTTGATTTCAAATGGGTAATCAACAAAAAGAAACAATACAAGGAAATAGATATATTGGGAATTCGGGAATATATGAATGATGTGGTTTATCAATTGTTGGCGTGACATTTATATATGTAACTCGAACTCTTCTGCTGAATCACCCGAATATTCATTATATAGTTAAGCATATGTTCTAATTTGACTGTCTACCCTTTAAAATGGTTTCTTGACCCTGATAGCTTTATACGTAAATGTAACTTAAATAATAGTCGACGATGCTTAAGGTACCCAATAAAGATTTAATGTAATTAAGATATTAAATTGTTGAATATGGCGTTTACATCACACGCGCTTAGTGTGTCTTTAACTGAAATACTAAGTGACATCATAGCTAGCTACTTTTAAATCAGTTAAACTTCGTCACCATCATCTCAGCCGACAAACGATTACCGATACCTGGAGGCACTCCTTGTGCTGCCCGAATCTGTATTTGAAAATTTCAATATAGAACAGAGTTCGAAGTACTTAAAATAAGGACCCTATCTATAAGGAGGCCATCGGTGGGCTTAAAATATCCAACGGCAAGATTACGTACGTCTTGCCGTTGGATATTTAAATATAATAGATTTTAGACGGGCAAGACAACTTTGTGACAAAATATCGATAATATTGGATATTTTGCCACAAAATTGTCTTGCCCGTCTAAAATCTGATTTTGGCCAGCGTGGGGCCTGAGAGAGGAGACCCGAGGCCAGCAGTGGGACATAATGGGTAGTTGATGAAGATGACCCTGCCTATTTGTGAGGATTAAATTATGTCTATTTAATTCCTTATAGCATTTAAGTACGTTCAATTTAGATTGTATTATAAGATCTTGCATATCATTTCACTCCTAGAAATCTAGCCTATTAGATAAATGTAAAATAACGTTCTGTAATTTTTCAGTTCGTTACATTAACGTTTGATGATGCTGTTACTCCAATCAATATGATTACCTACCGTCGTCTCCTATACAATCGTAGAAACAGCAATAACTGCCCTATTGGAACTACTTTCTACATGAGCCATGAGTATACTGATTATCAAGCCATCAATGAACTCTACAACAGAGGTTTTGAAATTGCACTTCACTCCATTACACACAAAGATGACCAGGATTATTGGCGAAATGCCGATTATGAGACTCTCGTAAGAGAATTTGTTGACCAAAGGACTCAGGTTGCTCACTTTGCAAATATTCCCAGAACTGCTGTGAAAGGTAAGTAATATTTATGATGATTTTCTTGATTTGAACAAAAACACATGAACAACTTCTCAGTTATAGTGCTTATAAATATATTCAGAAGAATTTACAACGTTTGCTTAGTATACCATGGTTTTCACGCACATTATAAATATATAAGTCAGTAATTATGAGAATAACAAACTAGTGGCGACTTCCACGACCGAAGTAACACTGAACCACGAAGAAAACATGGAATTAACTATACGTAGTAACTACTAATCCTGAATCGCGATAGAGAAATTCTCAGGCCGATTAGCATAATACAACATCCCAACAGGAACTGTTGGGCAGTGGCCCACCAGGCATGATCACCTTGCCTGGTCGGAGGATCCTCCCTTTGTGAGAAGCACGATATCCTTTCCTCCACATACTCTATATGAAACAAGTGTATGTAATGAGAAATGAAAAAAAAGTTTACATTAGGACAATGAAAATTGAAAAAATCAAGTGAAATAACAATACACCTCTTTCTGCATTTGGAATTCACCATCCACGTCCATTGATTATGAGACCTCGCGAAAGATGATGTGGGAGTACATTGCAATGTAGTTGCAGTGGATAGGAGAAATTATCTTCTCTGGCTCAAAAGAATTGACGCAAACCTATGGTACTAAGTACTTATGATCGCAGGGAGCCAAATAAGCATGAAATATATTAAATTTGAAAGCGTATCCTTGCTACGATAAAAAATTCTATTTAGAGGACCCAAAGGCTTTATTTGTGCGATTATGGATGAAGTTTTCATTACAAATAACTATCTGAAATGTAGTTACTTGCCCGGGTAACCTTTCAGGCATATTATTTTTGGTTGATCTCGTCTATATTAATATTTGCATAGGCACAGCCAAGTAGCCAGGTTGCACATCAAAAGCTTGCTCATAAATATCAACTTGTGAATTTAGAGGTGCCATACTATAGGTATGTGCCGGAACCTAACTCAAACGCGTGCGTGGACTCTCAAAAGAGAGTCCAAACCAAAAGGGCAATAGGGAAAAATAGGGTTCCCACACCGAAAGGGGTCATGTACAGACTGTAGATGGTCCGAGATATGTCGGGGTTCCAGGGATTTCCTTTCGAGGGTGCACCTGGTACCTCGGCTTCAAGTATCCGAGATGGCGTGCGGTTTTTAGTCGGTTCGAGTTCGTCATAACCTCCAGCTGGTTGGCTGATGGTATCCGTGGGGATTTCCGCACGAAAAAAAAGGTATGTGCCGGAACCAATTCTTGAGAAGGGTCGTGTTGCGTTAAATTAGGATTGCTCTATCATCACAAACAGATAGATCGATTATTTCAATAACTATTTCAATTAATTTCACGAGATTTTCGCTATGTGGAATGTAGATTAAGATAGCCTCCACCTTAAGAGGCTCACGTTAGTATGTTTGATTTATTGTACACCAGATCAATTACAGTGATATGTTAAAAACAGCGGTAAGTAGGTACAAGAGGAAGCCTTATTGCTCGAAGGCAATATCTTACAAGAAACCATAGGATTTAAAGAAAAACATAAGACTTTAAGCGTAGGGTAGTTAACATACGCAAAAAAAAGGAAATAACAGTAGTACATACATATTTATATTTTCTACCCTACGATTTAAGTGTCTAGATATTCTGTACACATGTTTCAATTCATAGTCATGCATCAATCGAATAATATTTGAACAGTATTTCCATGCTAATTAAAATAATAACAGCATAAAATTAAATTACAGTAGTACATACATATTTATATTTTCTACCCTACTATTTAAGTCAAATCAAATCAAATCAAACCATTTTTAGGCTTCCGTTGCCAAATGGCAAAAAACGGAACCCTTATAGATTCGTCATGTCTGTCTGTCTGTCTGTCCGTCCGTCCGTATGTCGCAGCCACTTTTTTCAGAAACTATAAGAGATATACTGTTGAAACTTGGTCAGTAGATGTATTCTGTGAACCGCATTAAAATTTTTACACAATAATAGAAAAAAAGTAATAAATTTTGGGGGTCCCCATACTTAGAACTGAAACTCAAAAAAATTTTTTTAATCAAAACCATACGTGTGGGGTCGTGTGGATACGTGGGGGTATCTATGGATAGGTCTCCAAAAATGATATTGAAGTTAATAAAATCATTTTTATCTAAACTGAATAGTTTGCGCGAGAGACGCTTCCAAAATGGAAAAATGTGTCCCTCCCCCCCTGTAACTTCTAAAATAAGAGTGATAAAACTAAAACAAATATATGTTTTACATTACCATGCAAACTACCAACGAAAATTGGTTTGAATGGGATCTAGTAAGTAGTTTTTTTGTAATACGTCATAAAGCGTAAACCGCAATTTACCTTTCATTCAATCAATACACTATTATAAAAAAAAGCTGCCAAGTGCGAGTCGGACTCGCCCATGAAGGCTTGCGTAGCAGCAAGTAACATCATTTTTGAAGACACATATGGATACAGACAGATATGGGTTTGATGAAAAAAAATTTTTTGAGTTTCAGTTCCAAGTATGGGGACCCCCAAACGTGTCGTTTTTTTTTCTATTTTTATGTGAAAATCTTAATGCGGTTCACAGATTACATCTACTTACCAAGTTTCAAAAGAATAATTCTTATGGTTTCGAAAAAAAGTGGCTGTGACATACGGACGGACAGACAGACAGACATGACGAATCTATAAGGGTTCCGTTTTTTGCCATTTGGCTACGGAACCCTAAAAACATCGATCAAAGTTACAACGAACTAAAAAAACTTTTATACGATGTTACTTGCTGCTACGGAACCCTTCATGGGCGAGTCCGACTCGCACTTGACTGCTTTTATTATTTGAAATAAACCAATACAACGGCACTTTTTAAACGTCAATTGGTCAGTCAGTAGTCAGTCGTGAAGCTAATTGTCTATTCCAATTCGTAGATCCTATGGAGAAGAACAGACAAGAAACTCCATGAAATTAATTTTATACTGTTATCATTTAAATTAGCAAATTTAAATGATATTTATATCTTCTACCCTACGATTTGTCTTTAAATATTCTGTACACATGTTTCAATTCATAGTCATGCGTCAATCGAATAATATTTGAACAGAATTTTCGTGCAAATTTAAATGATAACAGCATAAAATTATGGTCTTGAAAATGTAAGTCCTTATATTTGTGTTATATATCACTATTATTTGTATTTTTTATTGTTATTCTACAGGTGTACGTATGCCTTTCCTCCAAATGGCTGGAGATACACAATTCATAATGATGGCTAATCACAGTTTGCTGTACGACGCCAGTATGTCTACCATCAATCTAGTTAATCCTGGACTTTGGCCGTACACTCTGCATTACAGGAGTATACAGGAGTGTAATGTTCCACCCTGCCCCACCTCTTCTATTCACGGACCTTGGGTTCTCCCTATCTTGGCATGGAGAGATCTAGAAAATTTCCCTTGTCCATTTGTTGACGCATGCGTTCGGTAAGTTTTACGTATTATCATTATATTGCAAATGATAAGTTAAGTTCTAGAATTCATATACATATTTTGTTGTATATTAATTAATTCAACTACTATGCGCCGTCATCTTGATGTTTTGAAATAGACTGTAATAAACTTCCCCTGATACTTTTTGAAAAGATACAATAACTCACAAGTGCTAGTGCAACGTTGGTTGACATTGATTTTCTTTTGTTATACAGCGGACCTAACTTCCAAGACGAAGAAGGATGGTACAATTTCTTCTTGAAAAACTTCGAGAACCACTATCTTGGAAACAGAGCTCCATTCGGATTTTATGTGCACGAGGCTTTTATAAGAACACATCCAGCAGTAGAAAGAGCTTTAGCAAGATTTATGAACCTCCTCAACAGCTTACATGATGTATTCATGGTAATATGCAGTTTTTTTTCTATTTTCAAGAAGACAATTCCAGCCAGCCCTAAGTATATTCCGGTATAGTGAAAGACTTCTTTGAAAACTGACATAACGATAACACCCAGATCACATAAAGTAATGTACAAAGATAACAGTATTGTTTTAATTAAGTATTTCTTGGGAATAATGAAAAACCTGCAATTCAGTTGTGACTTTTGGGTAACATCACCCTCGGCCGGCAATGGTCAGTTATCATACAATGATACGTTTCCTTATTTTTCTTTAATATCATAAAATAAATAATATGAAGTAAAAAGTTATGGCCACAAATCCAAAATAAATCAATTCTTGTCTAATTTATTTTTATTCCACATAGGTCAACTCCGATGAGGTCATTGAATGGGTAAGGAACCCCATTCCGTTAACGGAATACAGACAGCGAAGCTGCAGGTCGTTTATTCCTACACCTTGCAGAGCTGGTCTCCCTTGCAGAATACGTAGTGATCACAATGGCGTAAGTAATTAGTCTTTCTTTTAATTTTTAAGGTCTATAACAATAAAGCGTTCAGGTGGCCTTAGGCGACAACAACGGCACAGTCAGCACCTAGATAGGTGATTGTTTGTGGCATGTTAATGTTATGAACGTTTCTGTAATTCGGAGGTCACCTTAAGCAGTTGGTCCTGGATGTTATCAACGACAAGATTACGTAGCCATAACATGTCTTGCCAGTCATCAACCCGTACTCAGCCAGCGTGGGGATGTATGCCCTTAACCCTCTCCTGTGGTCCCCGAGCTCAGCAGTGGGACCTTATGGGTTGTTAAAGATGAGAACAAAAGCAAACGGTTCTCTTCACGTTTCTGAAAAAATAATACCTTTCTAATAGGTGCAGTAATTCTGAGGAGTCAAAGTCAGAGCAATTTGGTACGATTTCAATCAAGAACATAACATTTCATACGTCTGTGATGAAAGTTTTAATGTTTGTTTATAACTACATGTATCTTACATAATTCGAAGTGTCATTATTACCTACCAGTTAGCTTAAATAAATTATAGCATTCTCTGACTTATTTAGATCTCCTTAATTTTGTTAAAGATTAGTTTGACTACTAAATTTACAAATTGTGTATTGGGAGTTACATATTAAATACACATTGTTAAACATGGATATGTTTTGCAGAATACTTACTACATGCCAGTTTGTACCGCATGCCCACGCAGATACCCATGGATTGGTAACCCTCTAGGACTTTGGTAAATGACAAGAATTGGTAAATGACATTTAAAAGAACAAATAAATTTATTTTTATTCAAAATGTGATATTTTTTATTTTCTATGTAATTTAAATGCATTTTAAAAATAAACGAAAGTGTAAATACATTTCTAAAGTTTTATTCTTCTTTGTAAGTATGTCACTATAAGGACTTATTTGTTATTTATCATTTGTCACAAATATTGTAGTTACTCCTTGAACATTTATGGATTTATATAATTGAGAGTAAATTTTCTAAAACAATTTTGGAATTCTAGACAACCTTGAACAGTCTCTGCTGAACATAAGCCTCTTCGCAGTAATGAGCATAAATTATTTCAAGTTTTCCTTCTCTTTTCAGTGAAGTAGTCCTGCGTAGTTTGATACCTTGTTGTGTAAAAATTAGAATATATAAACAAACACTAAAAATCCTAATAACCCCTAACCTCAAACTCATTTTCAAACCCACCCTGGACTGCGAGCCGAAATAGTTTAGTAATTTCTTGAGTATTGAATCATAGAACTTACACAGGTGGATGATATACTGATAAATTGTTTTGTATACTTTCGCGACTTTTACTTATGTTTTTTACTATAAACTTTTTCGCGATAAAATTAAAAATACCTCAAATTAAATTAATTGATTTTCATGCAAGTTATCATAGTATTGTAAAGTATTAAAGCTTCGGCCTGGGAATCACTTAAGTTACCATCTGTATAGTTTTGGAAAATTTTCACTTTTTAGCAAACAATGCTGATCGTATCTCAATATATATAATATCTGCTCAAGAAGTAGTGTGCGTTACCCCAGCAAAATAAAAAAAAATGGGTTTTAGAGAGGTCGGAATATAACAGAAAATTAGTGTGTTCTAAGAAGTAATTAGTTACAAATAGCAAAATTTGTGGATGTAGTTGGTTGAAAGTTATTCGGCAAAAATAGATTTTGCTGGAGTAACTTTTCAAACGTTACCCCAGTTTTTTTTAAAACGTTTCAGACCTCAACGAAATACATGAATAAACAGCTTTTGTTACGTATTAAATGTTACCAAACAGCAAAGTTTGTGTGCGTTGTGGTTCATAATCATAAGTTATTGAAAATTTTGCCATGGGAATGTTTTGGACTTGTCTAGAATTTGAAAATGGCTGAACGCAGAAGTTTGAAAAAAATTCCACGTATAGAATAACAAATTTAGTGATTCTATTGCGTCGGCAGTGATAACAAAAGCTTGGAAAAGAAGTTATTTTTGTTTAGAAATCAATCCATCGCATATAAATATTGCCAGTAATTAACTTAATTGATACGATAAAAAATAAGTAATAAAACAGGTAAATATTTTTTATCTGTTTTAAAATATAAGGTGATTAAGTGCATTGATTCATTGATTATACAAGTAGCAATGGACTAATAAAATTTATTGTTGATGATGATGAAAATATTAATAGATATCCTAAGATAAGATTAGATACACATCCTGTCAAACAAAACATCTCTTTAACACTTTCCAACCTTTTGTGGTTCCGTAATATAACAGGTTTGTGGGACAACTTAATTAATCTTCTCACTTTCCTTCCGTAAGCCATCACCTGCAATGCTATTTCTATCACTGATGTTTTGAGTGTCGACTATGTATTCTGCGAGAACATTTAAATAATTTTTTTTGAAGCTATCCGTTTGTAAGATATTAGGCATTTTAGTGCTTATTTTTATGACTGAGTATCATTTTCGTGCTTTGCCAAGTGTCGGGTTCAAATCCCACATGGGAAAACACTATGTGTAATTCACAAATTGTTGTTCTGAGTCTGGGTGTTCATTGCGTCCGTTTCATCTGTGTTTGTAAAATCCCCGTGACACAGGATTTATGTACCTAGTGCGGGTGTTGTCTTTAAAGAAGTGAAGAGAAGAGAGTTGCTTTCGAATTTAAAATATTAGACATGAAATTATGACATTTAAAATATAGAATTTCTTTTTATATAGTGTTGGGGTGAATGAGACGAAATTCTAGTCAGTTATGGTAATACACTACCATCGCCTATGAACACTGACACTCAGAGATATATGACACTGACACTCAGAGATATATGTATCAGCATTCCCGCCCTTTTCCTCATGATAAGACAGTGCTAAAATCTTTCATTCATTTTGGGTAAAAACTACACGATTATTAAGTTTACTGGGAATCGAACCGACAACTTTAATAACTCGTTTAAGAGCACAAGTTAAAAGAAAACATGATAAACATAGATACAATTGCATAAATATAAACTGCATCCATGTTTTATCAGATTTTATTAACAGATATTAACGAAATATATAATACCTACGTGTCTAATTTATATTATGCGCAAGTAATGACGTTAATGAGAAAAAGCCTAAAAAAACTAAATCCCGACTAATATGTAACGTTTGATTATAATATAGCTTATGCCATTCGGCCATTCGGTTCGGTCGTTACGAATTAAATAAGACTTCTCCGTAATTGGGTTAAAATGGGTAATATTTTGTATTTGGTTAATCCATGTCGCATGTCGACTTAAAATAAATGTAAAACTACCATACATTTACGAGCGCCATCTATTGCCTCTACTTTAAAATACCTCCTACTGCATCCGAGATACCTTGCTGTTGAACAAGATCGTGGTAATGTAAAGATTTTCTCATAGATGGCGTTAGTATAGCGCCACCTATTACCTGAAATGGGAACTAATGAAAAGTTGTCAGTTATTATTTATTACTTTTATCACTACCTTTTTTTCGGCTACGGTAGCGTCGTCGGTCATAACGAAAAAAATTTGATTGTGTTCTTCTCCAAGTTCCAACCCATTTAAATACCGAAATTGATTCAAGTTATATCAGCGGTTTAGCCCTGTTATCATAAAGGCTGCACTCAGACCGTCATTTCCACTACCTACTATTACTAATATCCCATATCATACTACTATTATAAATTCGAAAGTAGCTAAGTTAAGTTATTGTAGTGTGGAAGTAAGGATCGTTTCAAACTTATTCAAATATGTCAACACCTATGTCAAGATTTGGGTATAAAGTAATGTCTACACACAAAACTATGAGACTTGCTATCATACTAGTATCATTTTGGAAGTAAATTTCTGTCTTTCACGGCTAAGCCACTTCATCGATTTCAACGAAATTTGACATGATACTTTGATTCCTGAGAAGGACACATGCATTATTTCGCGAAAACCGACAGAAACGCGGGCACAACGCCCACATAAGGATAAAAATTTAAATTATTTATTTTCCCAGTATATTTGCCACGAAAGAAGTTTACGTATCGGGGTAATATGGTAGTGGGCACAAGGGTTTACACCCGGGACATCGTTACGTCGTCCAAATTCCCCGGATCGGAAGGGATTCCCGGAATCCTTCGGTTTGATACGAAACTAGGGGTGGCTTAGTCCAACGTTAGTTTTTTTTTCTCGCATTATGATCTTTGCTACCCCGATTATATGTTTAGACGGTCCCATAAAAATATAAAGAGGGTTCTGAAATAAAAATTCAGGAAGATGTGAATCCATTTATTTACCTGTTATTTGCATTATTTTATGCAGGAGTCATATTGTCGGGGTTTTATATGCTTATAAGGCAAAAAGGTTCTAAAGTGTTACCTATTTACACCATGATATACCGTTTCAATTTATGATATTGGTTAGAATGAGTGGGAGAGAGTACTTAAAATTCGAATTTCCTAATGCATGCAGCAGAATATATAGAAGGTAAATGATATAAAATGGAAAGGATTTGATTGGTGGTTATTACGTTTTCTCTTTAAGTGTAGATCGTAGTAAGCAATCATTGACTGAGGATTTTGTTTCGATTCAGTTGTACAGTAAAAGGCTGTATTTCTTAGCCGTGCTTTAAATACTGCGTTTAAAATTCGGTATGGTTTAAATACTCTAAAATGTGATCTGATGTGACCATTTGCTGCGTGCACACTCGTTTTTAATTTGGATCAAGACGACCGTCTCTAAGAGTAGTATTTCCATTGTTATCTTGAAAAACATCTGAATGATCGCTTGGCTGCATGAGTGAACACTGTTCAAGCTACGTCTATTACTTTCTGTCTCACCTTTTCTTCTAGACACAGTCGGATCTAGATAGAAAACAAAATCTTACTAATACTATAAATCCGAAAGTAACTTTGTCTGTCTGTCAGGATTTCAAAACTGCAGATCCGACTAGAATGAAATTTGATACGCAGAAAGTTTATAGACTAATTTTGATAGCGTTAGTCGCAATACACACGGGCGGAGTCACGGGCGGAAGTTAGTATTATAAATATAAACTAATACGCTGCCAAGAAGTAAGATTGTAATGGAGCTAACTAAATCTTTTTTAAATATTCAAAAGGTACTCGAATGAAATTTTTATACGTAAACAGAAAATAAGACGTCTGCATCATGTTGAACATTTATCATTCAACGTTTTTGCTTTGGAATATATTCCGTTGAGCGACATTACCTCATTCTTCTCTAATGTTTGAACACATTCACGTTGATTTCCAGTCGGCTAAACATACTATTTTGTGGTTAATAACTATTATCACAGTATGTTTTGTTCAGGAATATTACAGCATTTATTTTTTATATACATAACTATATAGATTTATAATCACAACTATATAGATTCAGATCAGAATTAGATACTTATATTTGATTCTCATGTTGTATATCATCATCCATTTTCACCTTCATGCATTTTCTCAATTTCATAAATCGAGGAACATGTAAAGGCTGCAAAAGCCTGTCGTTGGTTGACTTAGTTATTTAAAATAGTGGAGAAATAAGGTGATGGGTACTGTTGGTCTAAGGTATACTCTTAGTGGAGAAGTGGATCTTACCTGCACCTTTACTTAGATTAGGTTCATAATAAAAGAAGTACTCTTAGAGATCAGATCGTTTAATAAATTAACTTGTGGACCTTAAATAGTCACAATAGGTTAACAAACAGAGACTGGCATTAAATTTTAAAATAAAATATGTATGTTGTACAATACAATTGCCTTCATTATTTTAGACTCAAGATTAATGAAGGCTTTGTAAGTACTTTGCAAGCATAACCGAAGTTTATTTCAGAATCACAGAAATTAATACTCCATTTTGATACTAGATATTATATTAAATTAGGGTATTGATTATCGTTAAACCTTCTTATAAAATAAATTAGTGTTTCTACTATATTTATATATTTTTATTATATATTAATATATTTTTTTATCAATATTCTGAGCAAGCCAGTGTATTTAATGGATTTATAACACGATTAATATAAAGTATGAAATTATTTTGATTATAACTATTCTCAATATTATAACTTTAAAACCCAGATTTATTGTTTCGGGATTATAAATTATAATATATTACCTGCATATATCAATTAATGATTTTAGTAATAGGCAACACTCAAAAGATTGGTTACAATCTACGCGGACAATTTAGAATTACTCCGACTACCATTCTTGTTTTTTTAATAACGCTCACATTAATTATAGAGAAAGTTCGTTCAGTAGGGAAGGGGAAGTAGGCTGAATTGGATTGGATGGGATTTTGTGTGATTCGAAACTTGTTATGACCCTAGACGTTCTTTGTGTGCGTTTCTTGAATGTATGTTGAGTTTCTCGCCGCACACGATACATTTCTAACTCAAGCTCCACATTATTAAATAAGAACAATAAATAGTCATTTCTTTATCACCTAACTGACTGCCTCGCTGTTGTGTAAAGCGTATGCGACTGCTAATCAAGAGGTCTAAGGTTTAAATTCCGGGTCGGGCCAAAAAGTGTTTTTTGGGTTTTTCTTAGGAAATTTCTAATAGCAGCCGGAGTTTAAAAGTTTAACGGTGATTCACGTTCGTGCCTCGCAGAGCACGTAAAGTCGTCGGTCCCGGTTATTATGAACATCTATGGCTATCGTTATTGGGAAGTCAGTAAACTCAAATTTACTGACAACTAGTTCAAACTTAGAATTTCAGTTAGGGTTGCGGAGGTCCATTGCCAGTCGCTCCGTGGAAAAACTGATATTCAGGTAAAACCGGTTGACAATATTAAAAATATTGTTGGTGTAGTCAACCCTATCGCATTACATTATTCAAATGATATTCTAACCACCTAAAGGAAAATAAAGTCTATTTCGTCATTTGTCAATTGTGTGAGTACAAAAGACTGATCCATCCCCGTTTTATTGTCCCTTGGGTGACACCGAAAAGTTTCACTACCTTTTTCATAGTTTAGGACTGTATGCGAATATTTTAGGACAGCAAGAAGGTATCTGGTACCTAAATATATATTCCTCAAAAAGAATAAAGAGAAGAAGCATATTTAGCGAATTTTTAGTGTCATTTTCTAATTTTAAGAGCCGATTGGCCTTAGGTTAGGAAACCATTACCGACGAGGGTAAGCAACGATGATTCGGTCATTATCTAGATGGGTAACAATTTGTGGCATGATATGTTATGAGCGTAATTTGGGCGTCACATTAAGCAGTCGGTCCCGGTTGTAATCACGAGATAGCAGTCGTGAAGCTTAGTCTTCGGGCGGTTTGAAAATATCCAATGGTAAGATGTTCATATCCGGCTCGAAGGACCACTTAGCTTGTTAAAATAAAACAAGCTTTTTGTAAAATATAGCAAATTTCTATATTTAATTGTATTTAAACTTGGAACAATGTTCACACAATAATGGCAAGATCTCGAGAGCGAGAAAAAAGTGTTGCAATCATAGAACAACAGTAAAAATACAAAAAGTATACCAGTTCACAATTTATAAAACTACTAAACTACAAAACTTTATGTTCATATTGTATTGAACAGTAAGATTTACATAGCCACAGCGAGTCTTGCCAGTCGCCAACCCCCACTCGGACAGCGTGGGGACGTATGACCTTAACCCTTTCCTGAGAGGAGACCCGAGCCCAGCAGTGGGTTGTTTATGGGTTGTTAATGATGATGCTTACTGATTTTAGCCCCTTTTCTATGTAATATTAACTGGATATAGGCCTATTTCCGTGAACATGATACTTTAGGTATAGTATGAAGATTGAAAGTGTATTCAAAAGAATAGTAGCTTATAAGAGAACAAATAATAATAATAAATATTTGGGATATCTGACACACAACATCATCTAAGACACACAATCACTTAGCAGAGCTTGGACTATAGGTCAACTGATAAACATCATTTTTTTGTAAATATATATTATATATATATATAAATCTCGTGTCACAATGTTTGTCCTCAATGGACTTCTAAACCACTTAACCGATTATAATAAAATTCGCACACCATGTGCAGTTCGATCTAACTTGAGAGATAGGATAGTTTAAATCTCAAATTATAGTCGCAATTTTAATAATCGCGGGTAACACCGCGGGATTCAGCTAGTATTATATATATTATAAATAGTATGGTAATATAAATATTATAGGTATAATATTACAAATAAAAAACACTCAAACTCCTAAAAAAATATTTGCCTATACAAACATTTGGTCGAAATCGGTAATTGAACCTGAGACCACTTGATCAGCAGACTACTGATCTACTGATCAAAACGGTCAGAATTTCAAGCCCTGAAACACGGATTGATTATTCTTGGAAATTTAGAGCTCTCCACAATTCAACTTTCTACTTTAAATATTCATGAGAACGAGGAAAATGACCAGATCTATTGATGAAGTTAAGGAACGGCAAATTTGTAGTTTCAATATTAGACCATTGTGAGAAACTATCGTTGTTATTAGAATCTAGTTCTGAAAATCTAAACTTAGGCTTTAATTTTCTTTTTTTTTTTTTTTTTTTTTTTTTTTATATTTAAGGCTGCCAAAGTGACTCTACTCTGCCTGATGGAAAGCATGAGTAGAATCCAGGAGTAGGGGTCACCATGCTTATTGTGAGGGTAGGCAATGAAGCATGGTGACCCCTACCATGGCAGCCTGGTTAGATTATTCTGCATCATTCTCCCGGCCTTCGAAGAGCGGGAGAATGATGCAGAATGATTGGGCCTCCGGTCTCACACTCACCAACGAAATACGACAGCAAGAATGCTGTCATTATTAGGATGGTCTTCTGTGTGAGGGTAGTACTGGCCGGGTCGAGCCGGCCCATTCGTGCTGAAATCAGCGTGGCTCTACTACCTACACCTTCTTTAATGTAATCAAAACTAGTTAACATTTCTGAAAAACTATTTTTCAAGAATTTAATACTGCCTTATTTAAAAGGTTCTTTACTTATAAATACTGTATAAATCTGAAATCTAGGAGCATCTTCCAATATTTCTGTCGGCCATCAAATAATGGCCATAATTACTTATTATTCGGAGAGCACGTAAAGCCGTCGGTCCTGGTTCTCATGAACATCTATGGCAATCGTTAATGGGAAGTCAGTGCCCACAATTTACTGACAACTAGTTCAACCTTCGAATTTCAGTTCTCCCTTAGGGTTGTGGAGGTCGCTCCGTGGAAAAACTGATATTCAGGTAAAACCGGTTGAACTAGTAGCCGACCCCAAATAATATTGGGAATAAGGCTAGGAAGAAGAAGAATTACTTTATTTTTTTTGTTTCGTTTTTTATATATATAACGCCTGCCAATTAATTAATAATAATGAATTAATAATTAAAATATTTATTTTTTCATAAGAATTATCAGCTTTTGTCCTTTAAATAGTTTTATATTCATTCCATTACCTTTTCCAAGTAAATTGCTACTAAAAGCTTATCATAGGGTCTTTAAAAAAATGTAAGAAATCTATGAGAGGAATAGTAGGCTATTTTTATGTGATATGATGTGCAGGTTCATTCATAAGTTATGTTATCCATTTCAAAATTACAATTGATGATGATGATGATGAAAATATCGAATCTTTGCAGTAGTACTTTTTGATTAAAAATTCTGAATTTCAAATGCTATACAAAACCTAATATTTTACACCATTAGTATTGAAACTGCTTTTACTAAGGAAACTATATATGTAGGTAGTTAATTTTATTTCCAATAAGAAAGAAAAAAAATTCTAGAATAATTATTAAAATTCTTGTTTACCAGATCACTATCAATATTTAGAAATAACTGTTTCTGTAAATAAATTCATATCAGAGAAAAAACAGACATTTTGTGAATTTCTTTTGAAACCTTGAACTGTTTGTGTTCCATAAATCAGATTTATTTTACAAATATAAATTACGTCACGAAATTGTACGAGTATAATGTTTGAACAGAACTCAACAATTTTCCTGGAACATTACTACTATAAAGGCTGGTAGTAAATTGCAAAACAACAAAAATTCCCCGACAAACGTTTCCCTTCACCAAAGGGTGGACAGACAAAAAGGCATGTTCACACTGACACTGTGTTTTTGTCTCGTCCGTCACGGGGATGACAAGGGTTCCGGATAAGCTTCGCTTGTGTCTTTAATTATTATTCTAGGTTTTTGCACGAATGATTCTAAACATGGAATGAATGACCTATGAATTATATTCATAGATCTGGTTCTGTACAAAAGATACCTAAAAGATACTACGTTATACATATTTGTAATGTTTGGTGTTTTCCCATAATCCATTATAATTGTTGAAATTTAAACATCATAGTCAACAGCTATCAATAATTCATTATTGTATACGAGCTTCTCCTTAGAAGATATATTTTGGCCTACCGTATTAGAGTTTGCTGCAAAGTTTCAAGTACTTTGCAGTGCTATTGTCTAACGTTTTGCTTCCTTACTCGGCTCTACTAACACCCACAGAACGACTCGTTACAATCCGTTTCCTTAATCTGTCATCCGTATGGAATAGTAAATTCGGAAATTTACTAGCCGAGTTGTATATCGCGAGCAACGCCGTGTGAAAGTTCCGTTTAAATCAGCCTAGTTACTATAGCGATTACTGTAGGTATGTATTTAGTAAAACACTTTTCATTTGATATTATTAACAGCCACTCCAAGTATATTTATCTGTATAGATATTATAGTTCAAATAACAAACTTTCGTTTACACTTATTACACTGGATTTTGTTGTCCACAAGTGCAGTTCACCTGCGTATAACTATCAAACTGGCACATAATTATTTAGAGTACATTAGTGCAATAGAGACCCCAATTTGTGAGTTGGAGAACAGTTTAAAACTACTGTGCTGCCCCAGGCGGGGTTGATGTTTTAAACAGTGTTCAGAACAGTAAGTGGCATGGAGACGTTTGTATTGATTTAATTCTCAGGAATAACAAATATAATGTAGTTTTTTTGTCTAATATTATAAATATATTAACTTTTGGCCGAGGTTTCGCTTACGTATTATTCTAATGTATAACTTGGAATACCTTTTTCACTGCTTAGGGGCGGAATTTTCCAAAATACACGCTTAGTGCTCGCTTACGCTCCTGAAGAAAAACATGTCAAATTTCAGCTTCCTGCGCTCAGTAGTTTCGACTGTGTGTTGTCTGTCAGTCGTTCAGTAACGGAACGATTTCATATATATTGATTGAAGATGTGTTTTGTGCTGGTACAGTTTGCACAGTGATAATATTTAAAATTAGTTTCCTATGATATTATCAAATATCATATGATATCAAATGCGTTAAAAACTCAATTGAACAGAATGTTAACTTATCAGTAACAATCTTCAAGGTAGTAGAGCCACACTGTTAAATAACCACGAATGGGCTGACTCAACCGTGGTATTACTATGCCTAAGAGAAGGTCGTCGTATAGAGACGGAGCCCGCATCAGGAGCGGGCAGGCACTGGAAGGAGTCTAGAAGAAGAAATGACTATTTGTATTACTTTTATTAATAAGTACTTACGTCATACAATAAATATATAAAGTATTTTTCTTCCTAGCCCTTATTCCCTTATTCCTGACGAGAACTTGAATTCGAAGATTCAAGTCCGTTTCTGATCTAAGTCTGCCAAAGTATATTTGTTATAGAAAACTTCAAACATCGAGTCGTCTCCATGCCACCCTTGGTTGTAATGTCAGAGCTACTTTTACGAAGTGACTGTTTAGTGTTTAATTTCAAGTGTATTAGATTACCGCGAAACCGCTGTTCACTATTAGTTCACTAATAAACTTTAACGATGACAACTTTCTTTCTATTGTCCCCCTCAATAGAAATAAAAGCAAATTGAAAGGGATAATGCAGAAACTTTTCCCCTTCTATTTATTTTGGGTTATAAAAGCAAACTGTTTTTTTTTCTACGTACATCGAGGAAACAAACCGCTGCAGGTTACAATAGTACCTGCAGCGGTTGGATTAACATGAAAATTGTCTGATTTCTATCAAAAGTGTTAAATATTATGTAATATTGGCAGGTAACCAACTTTTCATAATGAATTAAATTTCGTATAAAATTACCCATTTCATAACTCTTTTTATAACAAGCTGAGTACCGCGGTTTACTCGCAGTTGTCTTTTTAAATGCTCCAGCCGTTTTAGAGATTCACTGACAGCAGACAGACACTTCCGGAACAAACAAACATTCAGACTGTCCGACAGACAGACCGCCAGACAGACAGAAATAAAAAAATTAAAAGTTGCATTTTTGGATGTCATTACCGTATATACATTTAGTATAAAGCTGTTAATTTGATATTACATACAGACACTCTAATTTTATTTATTTGTATATATAGAGATTGTTTCAAAGTCCTTCCATTTTAGTCCATTTCTATTTTATGGTCACTCATTCTGTGTCATGACAGTGTAATGCATAGAGGGAACGCCTGTGTATAGCCCTACTATGTCCTGTGTTGCTTTATTACTATAAATAAACACATACGTTCTATAATTAAGATTAACTATAAAACACAAGCTTGTCTCAAAGGAAACAAACCATAATTGCCATATCGTATAATAAGATTTGTGATCGTAGTAATTTAAAAAGTAAACAGGGTTGACATTGCTGCCTATATCCGGAAAATCCCTTAGTCCCTTATACGATGCCCTTGAGAGGCATTGGGTGGTTCTATCCTTTTGACAACAGCCCGACCAAAAATGAAATAAAAAAGAAAAGATTTATCTGACTTCAAAATATTACATCTTTCAGGTGTTTTGTACGTTATAACTTTTTCTACAAGTAATCCGATAAACTAGAAAATTGCGTTTTCCATACTATATTGATACTAATTTAAATAATTGTTGCAATGAATGATAGTGTAGTGAGTGGTTATTTTATATTATTATAGATAATGATATTATTTAGAATAATTTCAAAAGCAATTTCATTCCTGTAGGTGACAGACATACAATATTATTTTTAATATTTTTATACCGCATAATCACTGAGGGTGAGCAACGACGGCGCGGTCAGTTCCTGGTGGTTCCTGGAACGTTAATGGCATGATATCATGATGTGTCTCCGTAATTTTGAGCTTACGTTAAGCAGTCGGTCTCGGTTATAACAATCGGACTGCTTAACGATAATAGACGTGAAGCTTTTTAGTTGACTTCCCAATCCCTGAGCAGCACTCGGCTAGTGTGGGGACGTATGGCCTGAATCCTCTCCTGAGAAGGGACCCGAAAACAGCAATGGGATATTATGGGTTGTTAAGGATGCCAAATAAAAATCTTAAAAAAACATGCTAATATAAAGGGGAATGTTTATTTAATAAAACATACAATAGAAAATACATAGACAGACAAAACTGTTACTCGATTTTTTAGCTTTGCCGTAGTCGGGTAAAAGACATAGTGAAGACCAAAGTTTTAAGTATGAAAGTACACGGATATAGGAGTAGAGGACGATAAAAAGATAAATCAGGTCAGGGCACCCCCCCCCCTCTCTAAAAGCTAAACGGCTTTCTCAAAAAATCTGGGAAAATTCGTGATGGTGGTCCATATAATGAACTTTGAAGGAAAACTATAACGGATTAGATGACTTTCTTAGTTCAGGAGTTATAGAGGCTTAACTTGTAATTCCAAAGTCCCAAGTCACAGGTGTAAACCTAGTTTGGGAATCAGAGGATCAACTTCTTATAATGTAGTCGTCATATCTCTGACAATGGAACTGTAAAAATCATATGTTAACGTTAATGCATCAATAAATAAACTATTATTATTATTATAATGCGCTCACTTGGAAAACGTCATTCAAAATTAACGCATTAATACGTAAACATCACAATTATCTATTGGATACGATTATAAATCCACGTACCATTATGGGTGACTGAGGAACCCTTTCCTGTGGATGGCCTGACACGCACTTGGCCGATTTTTTAATTTTTGTGGAGCCACATGACTTGAAACTCTTAAGTTTTGCATACTTATTTAACGACCATTTTTTTTCGTATTTATTTAACGACCATTTTTTTTAAACACCGAAGTTATAATGTTGCTGTTTAATATTTAGACATTTAGTACCTATCGTAAAGTATAAAGCTGAAGGGTCCTAAAACTTTTACGACTTCGATTAAGTCGCAACCAAGTTTAAGTAAGTTTGACTTCGATAGAATACGTGTTTTGTGAAGATTGACTTGCATGGTCTTTTATACGTTATTTTATGAAGAAGTATATTAAGGAGTAACTTCGGTTAATCCTTTTTATACTATCGATCCACGACGTTATTCGCGATTTACAATAATAACCGGGTAACTACGTGGGACTCAGCTGGTACTGAATAATCATTTAAAGATTTTTCAACTTCGAACATAATAAGCATTTTAAATCAATTTACAAAATTATTCATTAAAATACTGACTACTTTATACACCGTTTGTTAGAATTAGGTGTATAAGTACAGGACCAATAGTATAATTAATAAAAAATATATTAAAGCTCAAAGTATAGTTATTAGGTATTTTAAAACCATTTGTAGCCAGTGCAATCTTATAAATATTTTAAAATCTATCCTTTTTATAATAAAATACTGTTCTCAAAAAATAAAGTTGGACATTTTTCTTAGCATTTGTTAGGTTCGTAATCTTACCGCTGATAAATAGAGGGTATCCTGGGAAGGATTTACGTTAAACTTTGCCGAAAGGAATCTGAGCTGTGCGATTAAAAGAGACAAGTTACCCCTATTAACCGCATTTACAATTTTACAAGGACATTTTATTTATAGTCTGTAAAGGACACGCTAAAAATGCTCATTATTGAATATTTTGAAATTCCATTTATTTATAAATCGGTGAAGTTAGGCCAAGCATAGAATAGGATTCCGTAGTCACCCATTATGGCACAAGGATTTAAAATCGTGTCGAATAGTTCATCACATGGATTATGAGATTTTTTTCAGATCATCATCATGATTTTTTTCAGATTTTTCGAGCCAGCCGTTTAGCTTTGAGAGGAGGTGAGCGTTTATTTTATTAAGAAGCATTTTTAATACTGAAAAATATAAAAAAATATCTTTCCCCTCCTTGTCTCCGAAGTCCGTGAAATACAATATCTGAAATAATTATATTCACCAAATATGTACCTACATATGAAAGAAAATTATAGTAGAAGAACCCTCGGTGGAAGAATCCGACTCGTACTTATCCCGTTGATAATAAATACCATTGACATTTCTTTCCTACACGCTGTGTTTTAAAACATAAATGGGGACACAAATAGCAATCAAGATAAATATTCTAGACATCAAAATACTTTGAAATAAACCCAACTTATAAATGTAAACAAACCTTTTAATTATCTTGATGTTTTCTTTTTTATTATTTCGGTACACTGTTTAATTTGCTTTTGAGTGTCACGCAAAGTGTATAGCAATCATTATTCGTCACACTAATGATATCCGTTCTTCGTTTTTCTTATATTTTATAATAATGGCGTACTTTTTTATTTCACTTATTAGATGTTCTTTTTTGGTCTTCTTAAATCTTAACTAAGAAAATTGCAATGGACTAAATACTTGAAGAAAATACGGACTGTTCAAAAACGGAATAGTAAACCCACTACAGAACGAAGGCCTCTCCGGCCTTCGTTCTGTAGTGGATGGTAATAGGCTGGATTGCAATTAAGTTGGTTAAACATTGTAGCAAATTTTTGTTTGCACTAATTTGTATCTGAAAAACTAAGCCGAGAGACATGACTATGGCTTGACCACATCAATCTCACTGAATAGTGGGCAAGGCAGGTTGCTTTCGTTTCGTTTAGATTACGTGTAAATATGGAATATACACCGATAATGAAACGGAAAAAAGTTAAAGCCTATAATATTTTCTTGAACATGATAGACAATTTGAAACACAAAGTGTTGTTTCAATTGAAAATCGAACCCACAACACTCCTCAAGAAAGTTAAGTAGTCAAAAAATCCTTAAATACTCTACTTATTTTAATGATCTGTAAAATCCTACTAATATTATAAACGGGAAAGTTTGTGAGTATGTATATATATGTATGATTTTTGCTCTTTCACACAAAAACGAATGAACGGATTCGGATGAAACTTAAAATATACGCGGGCGGAGCCGCGGGCGTAAGCTAGTATCAAATATGGTAATGTTAATACATAAGGTAAGTCAAAGTTGCAATCTACAACGACAGCAGTAACAAAAGGTGAGGGTAGGACATTAAGATTTCAGTATCTAATATCTGCGATCTCTGATTTATTCATGCCTACTGAGAAACAGTTCGTAATGCCCTTTGAGTTATTCTCGTGAATCGTGAGTAGGGCCACTCATTTCTCATTTGGAACGAAGTGAACAAATTACAAGTAGTTACAGTGGCGCTAACGTCCGACGTTTGGTGCTACTAAGAGTTTTTGCTAATGCAGAGAATTTTGAGTGAGTTTTGTCGATAGTTGTAACTTTGAAATAATGTTTCAATTATTTTATTGATTGCCTCGTGGGTCTAGTGGTAAGCGTATGCGACTGCCGATTAATAGGTCTTGGGTTTGATGTACCATTATTATTCTCATTATCTATGGCTATCGTTACTGTTCTAATTTCAAATATAGTCCGCTCTAGGGATGTGGAGGTTTGATGCCAGTGTCTTCGTTGAAAAACTGATATGTAGCCAAACCAGCTGAATTAAAAGTTGATCTCAAATTATTCTGGGAATAATGAAATCTAGGAAGAGGAATGTTTAGAGGTTAAAGGAGCAGATGGACCTGATGGCAATTGGTTACCGCCTCCCATGGACACTCGCCGGCCATCGAGGCCGGGAAAATGATGCATAATTATCTAGCCACCATGGTATGGGTCACCATGCTACATTGCCTACCCTCACAATTAGCATAATGGCCCCTACTCCTGGATTCTACTCTTGCTTTCCATCAGGCAGAGTAGAGTCACTTTGTTAGGATAAACATTTTTTTTTAATATATTTTAATTATACATTTTGCATTTGCAAACTTTTTGAGATACAAACTAAGAGTGACGTAGGTCAGTTTGTAAAAAAAGAAATTAAAACAGGTTTATTTTAGTCCATCTCAATTCAGTCCATCACATGACTGCGCGGTTACCCTGGTGGTTATAGCAGTTATCATGTTACTTTCTAGAGTGATGTAACACCTCCCCACATAAGTTGTCGTTCTGAGTGTTTTTTTCATAAATGTTTGTCAAGTCCAGCACAGGATCAGTGATAATCCTGGAATAGTTTTTTACGAAGTAAGAAAAAACAAAATCTTGCAGTTACCTTTACTAACTGCAAGCTTTTGTATACTGAACTTACATCCATCTATGAAAGCTTAGGCTTTCTATCAGGCAGAGTAGAATTCAAGAGTAGGCCACCATCTTTGTTGTGAGTGCATACAATGCAGCATGGTGAACCAAACCATCGCGGCTAAGTGAGATGTTTCTGAATGCCACTAACCACTAGGCTAATATTGCATTCTCAATCAATTCAAGTCAGTCAAATCAAGTCAATCTCATGTGCTTGCACACATGCGAAAGAGTACGAGTAGTATATAGGTAAAAGGGGTCAGACACAATGTTCATGCTGTTAAAGCTAAAAAAGAAACATTTATTTCATCAATAGCTAAGTCAAAATTCAGATTTTTACCAGGTATATGCATGTGTGTATACTAAACCCTGTGGCTCGTAGCTAAGTTCGCTTTCTATAAATTATTTAAAGCATGTGCACTATGTGCAGTACAGATAATTTCAACGGAATTTACAAAGTGAGAATGCCTGGTAAGGGACTTCCACTGAATGATGTGGAATAATGCGCATAGGCTTCCGTCATTATGTAACCTAAACGAGATTGTTCAGGCAATGAGTGTTGTATTGTTTGTTTGTTCGCCACAACCATTCTTTGGCCCTCGTCGACCCTCAGGTAGAAATACTGTAATTTTATAGTTAGTTTTATGGAAATGTCTTTATGGAGAAAGAACAGAACCTTTTGTTTTAAAAATCTTGCCCTACGCAACACTGAGACGAAAAGGTCGAGCACCGAATTTAGAATAATTATGGTATGGTAATAATTACTCTTCATTTTAGTTTCTACCATTTTATTATTTATATTAAATATTTGAAACATTGTAACAATGTATTGATTGAATGTATTTTTTGGTATCTTATTCTTTTAGTAATGCTCACTTTAAATCACGTCTTTTTAAATGAATATTTTCATTTTCTTTGTACACCGCTATTAAAATAGCATCTACATACATACATACTTTAAATGTCACGATGGTGGAATGATTGCGTATGCGAATGCCTGAGGTCTCGGCTTGCATTTTAGGGACGGACTAAATGTTTGTTAAATCTCTAAATATTTATTTCGCAGTTTGGATATTTCTTACAAACTTTTATTTAGCTTGCAATGTTTGTTCGGGTGGTATCTTGCAAACTCAATTTTGAAACAAATACTACCATCCAACTCAGCTGCAATTTTGTATACAAGTTCAAATACCTCCTTTTCAAGGAGAGGCCTATGTCCAGCAGTGGACTGTTAAAGGCTGTTGATGATGATGACGATGATGTTCAAATTGGATGACATGGTAAACTTTGTGATGTCATTCTAAATCCAACATGGCGGCATATTCAAGATGGTACATTAGATTTTTTTTCTTTAATCCACTTCTACAATTTGGGTATGAAATGAAAGGGCTTGCTAACAATAATTCGGAAATATCTGAAAAGTAAAAAACCTGTTTAAAACGAAAATGGTTTTTTACTTTAAAACTTTTTACAGCAAAAGTATAGATGTATTTATATCAGTTGTCTATCTAGTACCTATAATACAAGTTCCGTTTAGTAGGCACTGGATGACACTGTCTGACAGATCTCGCAAAAAATATAAATATACATGTTTGTGTCAGATAGATATACAAAGGGTTGCTTTTTATAAAAAGCAAACCCTTTCAAACCATCTAAAAGATTTTTATTACACTAATAAGTTTGCAAACAAATGCAGATGATGATTTTAATTCCTTGACTCTAGAAAACTGATGGCTAGTGTTCAATGGCTTATTATATCTTCAATCTTCGTGATCATTGTTCGTAATGACTGCCGTGTGCTTAAGAGTAAACTTAAGAGTAACAGTGGCCTTGGAATATCCAAACTAATAATAAAAAAAAGTTAATAAAATAGTGAAGTTTTATTTTGATGCTTCCTTTTAGAAATATACGATTTATAGAACTTGCAATTTGTTATACCAAACGTTCGTTTAGGACCCAAAGTCTGGGCAGTTTGGCGGTGATTCACGCCCGTGCCTCGGAGAGCACGTTAAGCCGTCGGTATCGGTTGTCATCAACATCTATGACAATCGTTATTGGGAAGTCAGTGCCTGCAAATATACTGAAAACTAGTATAACCTTCGAATTTTAGTTCGCTCTAAGTATTCCGGAGGCTCTGATGCCAGTCGCTCCGTTGAAAAACTAAAGATCAGGTAAAAAGGTATAACCGGTTGAACTAGTAGCCGACAAATAATTTGGGGAGAAAAAAGGATAAGAAGATGAAGACAATTGTTTCTTATCCTTTTCAGATTAATGCAGATTAGTTATAGGATTACGCTGAAGATGTATTTTAATAATATTCATTTTTGTATTATAATCGTTTATTAATGTTCCTGAATATTACTGCGGGCCCTGACTACCCTTCATTCTCTACTAAACAATCCTACAGCCCCTACTTACCTTACTTCACAGCTTAAATTGCTATGTTCCAACCATGACAGAGACCTTCGCTCCACTAATAATCTTCTACTCTTATGCCCAAACCACTCTTCTTCTCTTGTCCATTCCTCTTTCGTAGTTGAGTCCATTTTGTTATGGAATGCGATCCCACTTGAGATCAGGAAAATAACGAACCGTATTAGATTTAAGGCTAAAGTTAGGGAAATTTATTTAAAACAGTTGGCCGAAATATCTTCGTAATCTCATTATCCGTATACATCTCAGATATAACTTTGTATATTCACTATGTATGTATATATGTCATATGGCATTGAGTCCACCTCATGCAAATTTAATGCAGAAAGTGTTAAAAATAAATAAATATTAAATAACCTTTGAAACAATCGAAATAATGAAAAAACCTAATTGTTTGTGAGTATCCGATATTTCACGCTGTTGCAAGCGCCATGATCACGGAGTAATGGTAGCAATCCCGCAGATTTATATTTAAATGTTACTGACCATGAAAGTTTAAAACAATATAATGAAAAAACGCCTAAAAAATATTTAATCTGCATACGTAGATGAATATCTCAGTAAAAGTAAACTTACTAAATTACAGGGTGGACAAAAAGTTCGTTTAAATTTGAATCGGTAGCTACAACGAGCAGCGACGACGGTGTTTGGCGGAGGAGCTACGGCGTCGTTTAGTGATAAACAACGCGCGTTTTGTGTACGCGAGTACTACCGCAACAACGATTCTTTTACTCTAGCGCAACATTACGCCAATACAATACGGGTACGAAAATGGGTACAGTTCGAGAAGACAGCTTCAACAATGAATCAACTACGATCCAGCCGATCTAGAACATCAAGAGATCCCGAAAATATATAGTGTTCAGTGTCTATTCGTGAAAATCCTGGACTCTCTACTTAGAAGCTGTCTAACGCCTTAAGCGTGCCCAGAACATCTTCGATTCGTATTATTCATCGTATTTATATACGTACAAAATTTAAATGGTACAGGAATTAAATAGATCAATCAGGATCACGCTCACAGGCTCCAATATGAAAGTTTAGAACAAAAAGTGATATCCAAAAGAGGTGCCATTAACTGGCCACCTCGCAGCCAGGACTTCTTTCTTTGGATTCACCTTAAAAACAAAGTTTTCAATAGCAACCCAGAGTCCCTAGAGCAATTCAAGGAAAATATTCGAGAGGAAATGTAAAACATTTCACGTAACACTTGAGGCCGTCATCGTCATTGAAAATTTTCAATCCAGGTGCAGCAGTGTCAAAATAGTCAAGGATCACATATGCATGATGTAATTTCTTTTAAATAAAATCCACATTAGTATACTTTAATAATAAATAAACGGTTTTTATCTCACATAAGTAATTTCGTTTAAATCATCATATGAATTATAAACGAACTTTTAAACACATGAATATTAATAACTAATCACATGAACAATCAATGTGCTAACTTCAAGAAACATTGCCAATGCTGTTATCAATTCCCTCCGTTATATTGTTAGTGTAAATTACTGCAGCCCCGAAAGCAATTTAGAAACCATAAAAAACCAATCATCAGGGAGCGTTGAACTTTGCAAACATATACCTAATGATCTTCCATTAACTCGATGTAGCACAACAGATTCAATAAGTACTCTGACCTTAATTACATCTTCTGGTTTTGTTTTCCAATCTAATATCCCTTGTCAAGAAGTTGGATTCTATTACAAAGTTTTGTCCCTTTTCGCAATAAACACGTTTTAATATTCCGCCCTGCTGACTTCAAAGAGATCGCTTTAAAATTTGTGTTCCTGAGTTTGACAGCGTGAAAACTCTCTAGATATGTTGAATTTACGAAAACCGGCGCCAGATATCGAACAACCTATATCCTGACGTCATTCAACTTGAAGTGTCAAACATGTGTACTATAAAATGTCGCGTGCAGTACAATATACCAATATAATTTGAACTGCCACTACAACCCCCGAAACTATTTCAATAAGGCAACAGAGTGTAAGTTGGTACGATCTAAGGATCTAGTTTGGGTGGGCGGTAAGCTCTAGTACTTTGTGATGTTATTTCATATTTTAGCTAAAGCAAAAAGGTTCTTATAACATAGATTTAGGAGTGTTTTGAGGTCTGTTTATTTCGAATGTTGTACAATTTTTGGTGGCATTTTATTGCAAAGAAACTCAATTTTACGGTAGACGTAGTTTTATTGACAATACTAAAATGGAAAAAAATCTTTAGGAAAAGTCAATATTTGAAATTTTATTTAAGTAACTTTCTTCTCAATTTTTAAACGTAGGAAAATCAACCACCGTCTATGTTTTTAGAAAATAAAAATATTTCCTCAAAACTTAAAATTAATCCACACAGAGCAGCAACGGATAAAACACTTAATTTAGACGTAACAACAAAAACCAGCTAAAAGAGGAAGACATCCGCTATTCGAGCAAAACATCTGCAGATTGTACAAAGTATAGGTGATACATCACAACCTTTAGACCCTTCACAATAAAGGAACCTACACATGGAAGGAAACCCACGCACTAATAACGAATTCTATGCGTGTACAATATTTTCATAATAGTACAAGTTTTATAACATTTCACAACTGTCTGTAATAGAACTGTTTTTAAACTTTCGCGACTTTAACATATACTAATGTTTTTGTTGTACAGTGGAATTTATTTGCTATGAAATTATTCAAAAGGTAGCAGAAGGTATCTCTAACCTTTCATCAGTCTATCCGTGACCACGAGCGGTATAACCTGTTCGATATGTCGGCAAGTAGAAGGTATCGTAAGCTATTTAAAGAATACTATCGCGAAAAAGTCCAGCAACAAAAAAACATGAGTATGTCTATTATAGACAAAAAATCAGGAACATTTTTAATGCATTGTACAAAATTGTTTATAGTTAATATTAATGTAACTAATATTTCTAGCATAGAATTAAAATTGTTGACGTTTAAAGATGGATACTAATGTGCAAATTTGGTCCTAAGGAATGGAGAAAAGCAACGGGTGACACTGCCACATGTTAAATGATGTCTAGACAGATTACGATTTCCGCTTCGTGTAAAGTGAATACGTACGTTGTTCTATTTATTTTTTAAACATCGAAGTAAAGTTAAAAGGAGAAGTAATCTCCTAGAAATCATTCTTGCTTAATATCGCTGGAGAATCTTTCTACCATCATTAAATAATAAGCGAGTCGCGTTTATCAACACGTGTTGTAAAGCGCGAATAATGCTTCGGAGCGAAACTATAAAAAAATAGCCTAAGTTATTCCTTAGGTCATCAGACTTCTCTAAGTGAAAGTTTTGTCAAAATCGGTCCAGCCATTCCAGAGATTAGTCGTAACAAATAGATAGACAGATAGACAAAAGTTTAAAAAAATGCTGTTTTGATAAATTTGCATTTAGTAAAAAAAAATCTTTTGACATAAACAGACATACCAATTTTATTTATTTTAATAGATTTTCTCATAGTATTTCTACGTAATCTTCAGTAATTTCTGTTTCCCAACCAAAAACTTTAGTTTTAAAATATCTAGCCTTGAGGCAACAACATACGAGAGGCTCCCATCTAGCCTTCGTAGTTGTATTGTTCTTATTTTCACTAACGATACACTCAACCGCAAGCGAGAACTGTAATATTCCTCTGCTGTAGTACTTCAAAAACTTTGACTGTTTTGTCTAGGATTCTAGATTGTATCTTTGAGAGTATGTTTCACTTAAATTATATAATTTAGTTACTCTAAATTTTCTTGAAAATTAATCTATGTATTCAGATTGTTCATGTTCTGGAACATTGAAAATAATAAAACGATTTTAATAAAAAAAATATTATTAATAAATATTACTTTACCGTAATCCTATAAGTAACCTGCGTGAAGTATTAAAAAGATTAGAAACAGTATACGTCAGAAATACGAAAATAATTAAAGGGTTAGAGCCACGCTTATAAGTAGAAGAGCCATGATGATATCCACACGAATTACAACCTTAAATGACAGCACTAGTGCTCAGTCTCACTAAGCCGCCATGGTATGGGTCACCATGCTGCATTGTATGCACTCACAATGAGGATGGTGGCCCCTACTGCTGGGTTCTACTCATGCTATCTATCATACAAAGTAGAGTCACTTTAGTAGGCTTAAATATAAAAAGAAAACAACCCGCATAATAGCCAAGTCGAGAATCATAATTAATATTTCAAATTTCCTTTAAAAGTTTGAATGTCAACAACGACAATTTTCACCGTGATCGTCTTTCTCACGTAAATGAAACGAAAAAGTACAAAGTACAGTAATAAACGAATAAATCGGAAGCACCTCAATGTTTTACTTTGAAAAACGAGTTCCTCTCACGTAACGATGTCAACTTTAAGACAATTTGTTCGCCAGTTTATTTTACACGATTTGGGAAGACAATTTCTGTAGATTTATTTAATGTCTAAACAGCGCTCTTAGCTAAGTTGCAAAGATTTGATCAAGTGACTGAGTGATAGAACAAACAAGAGAATAGAGAATAAAATAGAAAACAAAAAAGGTATGTAACTTGACTGGGGGGCTGGTAACAGAGGTCAACACAACGTTATATTCAATTTCTTAAAAAAAAAAATCTTTCAATTTAAGTAGGGTCATCGTCATCAGGATGACGAGGTAGAATAAATTGTATAAGAAGTAGTGTACTGAGAAATCGTAGATGTCGTATCGGAATATCTAAATGTTATTTTTTCAGGCTCACAGAGTCGAGATTTAAAGCGTCAGTTTAAGTAACGAGAGGAGGGGATTCAATTCACAACACCGCTTAAGATATTTCAAAATTTCTGTCGGTTGAATGGTTATTCTCATTATTTATATTACCTGTACTTTGTAACTCAAGTGCTATCAAAATACTTATTAACTTCGAGAGTCATTCATCTACTAAACAGTATTATTCAGAATTATCGTACCAGTTCTCGAGAATCAAAATGACAACTTTATTACCATTGTATAGCATATTATAGCTCAGTTTCTATTGCATATTTCATTTTTATCACTACAAAAGGCTAGCCCTCCTCCACAAGTTTGACTAGAACTGACTAAAACTGCATGCCGTCTCGGGTACTATGAAAACAAGAGAATAGAAAAATAGAATAGAAAACGGAAAACGTTTGCAATTTGACTATGGGGGCTAATATTACGTAATACATCGTTGAGTATCGAAAGCATCCTCATTGCTTATGAAGATATCCACGAGACAGGTAAGAAATACTCAATGAAAAATACATTAAAAAAAAACTAAACAAACACAGAACTACGTCGACATTTAATATCAAATGCCAGCACAACTACGCAAAAGTGACATAGGATAATCAGATAAAAACTGGAGCGAAATAAGGTTACGGATTATTGCACAAAATAGAATAATACAAACAGACGATCGTGTCACCCGTTTTACTCGCAATACCCATAAGGTAAAACGGAGAAAGAATACTAATCCCGTATCGTCAGTGGGACTCTAACAATTTGTGAATCTAAGTATCTTTTATATCTTACAAATTTAAGTAAATATGAGTGATATCAATCAACAACCCATAATGTTCCACTGCTGGACTCGGATCGTAAAAGAAGCCGGGTCTTCAAGCGTTCGCTCTTTTATAATGCGCCGGGGTGAGGAGTGGGATGGTGTAGAGGTGAGAGGCAGCGCTCAGAGCTGTTACGTGACATGGGGACTGTCAAGATACGTTGTGGCTACTTCTTGCCGTTGAATGTTTTTAAGCCCCCGAAGGCCTCCAACTAAGCTTAACGACTGCTGCCTTATCAAAACAACCAGGACTGACTGCTTAACGTGACTTCTGAATCATGGAAACGCTCTTAACATATCATTTTATTGTAGTAATTTGTCCACGTAATTACAACACATATTCATTTAAAGTTTAATCTTTCTAGCACTAACCGTTTGGGAAGTAGGTCGAGGACGGACGGACAGACATGGCGAATCAATAAGGGTTCTGAGTCATGAACTACGGAGCCCTTTAAAATAATCTTACAGGGTTTCTTTGTCCAAAAATATTCGATAACAAAAATTATCTTACAAACAATGCGAGTAGAAAATAAGAAAATAAACCCTCTCCTCTCACATTATACATATCATTTTACGTATAAAAGTTGCAGTTGGCAGGTTTTAGTTGAAAACTTCATGCTATGTCTATAAGCGTCATAGGAAACTTTACAAGCGCTTAGTTTGAAACGAGTCAATGAATTTAGTTGAAATTTTACATGCAACGTCAGCTGAATTTATTGATGCAATGTTCCACTGAGCTACAAAGAAGAGACTTCGTATTTAACGATTATAATGTGTTTTGAAGTTAAAAATTTCATAGTTTCTTGCAACACATGAAGGAAATTCGAATTTAGGATATTACTACTCCGATATAAATTTGGCAATTCCTAACAAGTATCTTTAAATAAATTTTTAATCGTTGTTTACCAAATGTACGCTTACAAAGCAAATTCTCTATTCTACCCAAGAAAGAAATAAGAAGACACAATACAATTTGTTCACGAAAGCTGTGAAACAAAGCAGAAACCATTGTACCTCCGGAATTGCGGACATTAAGAGTCCCTCCTGTAATTTTTAGCAAAATGTTTTCAAAACCGTAAAAATAAAGTGTGTGAGGTTGGATTTTAGAGTAAGAGCAAGTAATGTTGCGGTTTCAAGGCAACTGGGCTAAATACAGAACGTATCCCAGAGCGGACGACCCGTACGTTCACACGGAGTGACGAAATTTGGAGCTACAACACTATTCTGAGATACAGTCAAACAGTCTGATCCGAAATTAGACAATCTTTGTGGTATGTATTATGGTCGATTGTATGATAAACATATAAACCGTCAAATTTAAAACATACATATACATGTTATTAATAAATTACACCCATACAAACAAATGATAAAACAAAACATATTTTTTGACAAATAATCGTAATACGATATCATCATCATCATCCGCCTATCGCAGTCCACTGCTGGACATAGGCTTCTCCAATTATACGCCACTTAGTTCGATTATCGACTACTTAATACGATAATCGTAATAATTGTATTATTGTAATACAAAGAAATAATCGTCTTCATTTTACGAATATTTGTCCAGGGTGAGAAATGAATCTACGTCCTCTGATTTACCTCTGAGGAGTACTCACTATTACATGAATCCTTTGTATCACAAACAGTGATAGTAAATTTATGCATAAATTAAATGTTTAAAAGCGATTTTTGCTTGACTACCGAAATTAAATAAATCAATGAAAAAACGTCTTTTACCTGTATTTACCTGATATTAACATAATTGACTTTGACATTGTATACAATTTTTTATTTGATTAAATTTTTTTTTGTTAATGAATGTATTCATATTTATTTGTAATGATGTTGTCATGAAAATTATTGATTATTCTGTAATGTGAACATATCTGAATTTAATAATTAATTGTAAAACATTTATATTCGCAAATCATTGTATATGGCAAACATGTTTTGAACTATGTTGAAGCTTTATTAACTTGCATGCTATCATTTACTGTATGTACACATGTGTTTGAGCGAAGAAATCTTATCTTATCTTATCTTATCTGTTGCATGACAGGGTATTTATTGAGTGCATATAAATTACCGGCCATCGGTACTAACTTATAACAATTGGTGCTTGAACCATACAACCGCATAGTAAAAGCCGGGTCGTAACAAATTTGTAAACGACTATTTATAAATTTAAAATTTTCGTTTATATTATTATAAGTTTATTTTATTGGAAGGAACATTTTCATTTACAGTCACTCAAGTTTAAAAATAAATTTTGAATATAAAAGACATGGGAGTTTTATTGAATCGAATATTGTTAAAGATATATGAAGATATAATTTATGAGACAAACTTATAACTGTTATCAAGATAATGTTTTGTTTCTTCTTTGTATTTTTGTCTTTTAATTAATTAGCCTCTTTACTTTAATTAAAAAATAATTAAAACTTAAAGTAAAAGAAATATACTTTAATAAATTTAATATTAGAATTACAACTTAAGGACCATCACTTATTCCTTCATATTCCATTTTCTCAGAACAAAATCTTGTATATTTTACAGTTTTCATCGATTTTCATTAAGAAACTACCACTACAAAGTCTCGTACATCAAGGGTTCGTTTCAGTTCATTAGCGTCGATTAATCACGTCTAGCGGCCTTGAGTCCAACACTACTAATCTCCTAAACGAGTGTTAACTTGGGCTAATATTGTAACATACATCACAGAGTCCGTCTATTTGCAACTGTATGATTTATTGAACTTTTAAACAAAGGGCTCTTAAATCTAGACTCGTATTATACATTTCGGGGAAACGCTACACTCGTTAATAAAATATTGGATTCTCATGAAAACATTTTGATGAATTTTCTGGGAAACCTTTGTTCAGTAATTCACTCTTTTGTTTCATATCGACGTTGAAGAGGCAATAAATAATATCTCCTAAAGTTCAACTTTACAGGAGGTGAAAAAAACGTTTTATTTAATTCCTTTTTTATCTTCGTCTATGAGTTTTATTTTATGAAATAATAAGCAGATATCAAATACTATGTTATAAAGTATATTAGTTAAATCTTTAAGGTTTTCGAATTAAATGCAGATACTAGGTATTGTTTTTCAAAATGAAATCACTGTGCCGTAATTTTGAGATACAATAAATTGACATAAGAGATACAAGAAATTGTCACTAAAGAAGAGTTTTAAGATTAAATTCTTCTTTTACGTTTAGGCCCTCGTAGGCTCAGAAGTGAATAGTAATACGGTATTGAAGAAATGAAACACAATAGTCTTCATTGTAACTAGTTGTATTTAGTCACAGCCGCAGTTATCTATAATGAATCAGACTAAGCTTACATAATCATCTATTTAAATTTAGAATACAATATTAAGAACAGTGTTGAACATTGCTGAAAAACTTTAAGCTAATGAGATCAATTACGTAATTAAATTGCTATACTTACTTAAACCTTTTATAATTATTAAATTAACAAAACAATTGTAAAAATAAAAACGATTAACAAATTTTGTGGTTGGTAGCCATACCTGGCACACAGTAATAGTATTACCTAACAGTCTCATCTATAATGGGGCAGGTACAAAGAAAGATAAAATGTAACAATAATTAAAACCAATCAACAATCACATCAATTACTTCTTAATTATAAAAAAAAAACAAAAACAAAATAAAATTGAATGCAAATGCCTATTCAAATAGCAAAGAGTCGTAGTAAGGATGACAATCACTGGGTAAAACCGCTTTAAGTTGCTGAAGATGGTTAAATTTTATGGATTTAATTGGTATTTTAGTCGAACGTAATTGATTATAGACTATTTCTGAGGGAATGACTTTTGATCTCTGCGGCAATTGCATCCAATTTTCATCGAAATTAAGTTTGACTTCGATAGTCAATCTATCATACTTTATAGCTCTTATATCTACTACTTGTGGATCCCCAGCCCTGCGCCCTGGTCTAATACTTTTGTAAATCAAATTTTCTGTAGCAGCGTAATTTTTGACAAAAGTATGGTCTATTTGTACAGTTTCGTATGGGTTTGATTTCCGTGCGTCTTTTGACAGATTTATATAATCACTTGGTAAGTGTATTTGTTTATTTTTAAGTTGACGCTCAATAGCGCTGTGAACCGAGTCACATTCCATTTGGGTGTGACCCGGTTCCAAAAATTTTTGAATAATTGTTATATTGTACTTATTACTAAGTAGAAGTAAGGCATTTGCCATTACTGAATTGCGGTTTTGGTATGTGCAACCATCTGAAAAAATGGTAATAGGTAGCTGCTGGATAACACAATATCTTTCTAAGTAATCTATTAGGAATGAAACAAAAGTACTAGACGTTAGGTCAGCCGCTGTTTCATCGAACCAGTAACACGTACAATGTTTATTTATTAAATTATATACGGTAAAGTTATGTACGACTAGTTTCGTCTTAAAGTATAAGGAGCTGGCAGCAAGAGAAGGACAAACCTTTACAGCTTCTAGATCCATTGTTAGCAGTATTATTTCACCTGCAGCAGCTTTCTTCTTATCGTCTTCTTTTTCTTGCCGCGCTCTATTCTTTTTAATTACATGAATCTGATAATCAGCCTCGTTTAGATTGCCTGCTTCATAGCTACAACAGACATCGCACATATCTTTCTTTAGAGTGTATAGTGATAAATTCTTTTCATTGAATTTCTTTTCAAAACTAAATCTAGATACTCGAGGCTGCTCATTTTCTGTACAGTATTTTTTATAGGATTTGAACAAATCAGCTAAAGACTGGTACATCGGCTCTAAGAACAGTTTTGTAGTTTCTTTTCGTGCGTAATGTGATGGTAACTTCGGTAAATTGTCAAAAAATGTGTCCAATACTAACATTTTAGCAACATGTCCAGGATTAGATGGAGGGCGACGCAATGAATTTCTCAGGTCTTGGTTTGGGGTCATCCCAAACTCACCAGACTTTGTCCAGGAATAAACAGTAAAGGTTCCTAACGAAAGCGTGTTCAAGAACATCTTCTTGCAAACTTGAACCTGTTCAGTCCTGTCACTTTTTGTAGGCAGATAATACGTAATAGATTCTGAACGCCTTGAATCATTTCCTTTTGTAGTCTTTCGTGTAGTACTAGAACGTCGCACTAAAGAGTTAACATAAATTTTGCGCTGATCCCAGTTCAAATGTTTCCAAAAATAAGCATGAACATCTTTTCTACATTCTTCAGTTATATTGTCACAATGTCTAAACTTACTTTTCTTACAGTATGCAGAATTACATCTGTCACCTAGCTGTCTGGCATTCCTTAACGTATTGTGCTGAAAGTTACCACCTGCCGGTCTTGAATATCCCAGGAACTCCTCACCTTTCATCCTACGCAACTTAGCTTGATTTCTTTTCCAAAGACAGGGTGCAGCTACGTGTCGACGTTTTCGGCCTTTACTCATATCTCCAAATTCTGAATCCTGCTCAATTTCTGTGGAACTATCAATATCTATGGGTGGACGATATTCGTCGTCACTTAAGTCTCTGTGGAAATTTAATAGCAAAGAAGGACTATCACATACACCTAAGGTGAGATTGTCATTGCTAGTCAACAAAGGGGCAGATTTAACTTTTCTTATACTCCTAAAAGTTCTACCGCCATCGTGTGTGAGATCCGAAAGCGACAAGGATCTAACAAAGCGGCAAGGTTGAACATCTCGCAAGGTTGAAATATGATCGACGGTGTTAGAATACATTGCCTTATCATCACTGTGGTCTGGCAAAGGTGATATGTTAATGACGAATTCATGGGTAGTCATCAAAACGCTTGACATAGAAACAGCGGACTCCAAATCACTCTTGTCAGACAAATTTGAAGCGCTAACGATGGGTATAACATTACTAGGTCCAGCAACATTAGATATAACAACCTTCTGGTTCCGACCTACAGAACTTGGCCGGCAGACGTCTGATGTCGCTTTGGCTTTACCATCTGAGACCTAGAACAATAATAAATGTCGAATAAGCTGCAAACTCTTACCTCACACCAATTCTGAAGAATCATCGATTACTGAGTAATAGGGACGCTATCAATACCCATAAATGTTAGTTTATGAATAGTGATAGCTGACGACATTTTTTTAATTATTTAAGTAAATAAAACTTACGCCCTGGTGATTAGCTCCAAAAACATCCTGGTATTCATTTGCGGTGGCGTGTCTCAGGTTGGTCACATTATTTGTATTGAGACTTTCTAAAATCTTTCTGCCCCGTAGACCTTGTAATAGGCGATTATTTCGTGGCATTTTTCTAAAAATATCAAAGTTTTAATTTAAAAACAATATCAACTAACTGCATCTTATAACATCTATAAGACATCGTACGAAAAACAATACCTCGTATCTTCATCAACAAATCTAGTAATTCTCAACAAAATTTAGTAATTTTAAAATGCAAACATTATTGCAAAATAATACAAACCTGGAAAAGCTGTTTGATATAATTTAACATTAAATTAACACAGTTTTACACAAAATATTACAGAACTTCTTCGATACGCACCGTCCACCAAACATGAATTCAAACGAATGAAAGACTGTGCACCGTTGCCACAACTCGTCAGAACGCGTTCGTGTATATCTCTCTCTTTCACACTTCACTCACGATCGAGTGCGATTGACACGTAGCAACATGTCAGTTAGCTTAGTGCAGGCATCAGGCACGGGCGTGTTCTTGCGCAGATAGAATATTTTGCCAGCAGAAATTACGCATGAGTAGATATTAGATATTGCTCGATGTGATTATTTCACGAAATTGAATGAAAACCGATCTACGACCTTTGTTAGGCTATGTAATACTCTATTTAACGTACGATTATGCAAAAAAAAGAAAATCACCAAAATGTTAGTTATTATATATTGCCTCTTCACCGTCGATATTTCATTCCTATTATTTCAGTCAAATTAATTATTCAGAATAATAAAACAGTATTCTAAAGCCTAGGTCATCAAAACTGTTTTAAGCGATTTCGTGTGCACACAAAAGTTGCCGTGTAAATGAATACACACAAAAGTTAGCCTTATAAATATCGTCCATTTCGAAATTCTAACATCTTCTGTAATCATCATCTTTTAATTTGCAACTGATTGCTTTAAATAATCAACGTATAAAATGTGCTTTATATGTGCTATAATTAAGATATTTGTATTAGAAGATACATAAGGTAAATTATTTTGATCACCACCTATATGTTTACCATTTAATAAAGTTTTACTGAAAATGAAATTAGTATGAACGAAGATTACAGTTAAATTGAAAATTGTACGCCACTTACCGTCGCTTTTCAATCAAACGCATCAATCGGCCTATCGCAGTCCACCGATTTTAATAATAACCTCCTTTAAATTATATCAAAGTCGACGAGTTTATTGGAAATCGCATGAAACTTTTGTACAAATTAGAAATTCGAATTATAAAATAAGAAGGTCAACACAGTTCACTGGTATATAAGGTCCTGGGCATTAAGGTCGTGTGTATTAAATGAATAAATAAATATTTTCGGACATCTGACCCACAACGCCATTTAGTCCTGAACTAAGCAGAGCTTGTATTATGGGTACTAGACAACTGATATAAACATACTTTTTTTTGTAAATTCAAACATATTATACATTGTTGACAACTTTTAAATTATTATCTATAATTATTATAATTATGACAATAATTTATTGAGCATAGTATGTACAATATTGGTTATAAACTAAAACAATGAACCTAAAACTAAAAACCTTAATAAAATATAATATTAGAACTAAAATATATCATTAAAAGGAGTCCCTTTAGGCATGGTTCCGAAGATACTGGCAGCATTCCCCCTTTGAATTGCTAGACTAATTCTTTGTCCGAGATAACTGCCAGCTCTTCGGTCTCCTGTGATGTCGACTAATCTTTTTGCTATGTCCTTGAAAAGCTTTATAGCGCTAGGACCCCACGGCCCAAGGGTCTCGACACCGAATGGGACAAAATCATATTATGACAATTGTAATTATCGCATTTAAGAATATTGTCTGGACTTTAAAAGAGACTGTAATCCCTGAGTTTGTTTCGTCCTTTCTTCTCAGGGCTAGTCCAGTTAGGAAAGGCCGAACTCATCTGCTCAAAAAAAAAAAGTTGCAAAAGTGTTCATGTAACCTAATTGCAGAATAAATGATTTCATTTCATAGAAAACAAAACAGCCAAACTCCAAAATAAATATTTGCAGATCACACAAATATTTAGTTTGAGACGGTAATCGAAGCCGAGACCTAAAGCACAGCATTCGCATACGCTCTCACTGCGCCACCGAGTCAGTCAAATATTTGTAGCAAATATTAACACTGTCTTATTATCATCAAGAGCCTAATAATCTACTGTAGGATATATTTAGAAGGAAAGTTTTAGCCTACTATACGGAGGTGGTCAGATGGGCTGCTACATACAGCAACACGCAGGTGTTCCCCTCTGTCTAGGCATGAGCGTAAAGGGTCATTTTTGTGGTCCAAGACAACTCCCGCATTAGGAATATACATCTTGTGTCGTGGGGACTTTACAAACGTACACGAAACGGACACAAAGAACACCTAGACTTGGAAAAAGCTGCGTGGTGACCACATAAGCTTTATGCCAACCGTGCAGTCAAAAATTTGAAATCTTGGTTGAATGTTTTTTAGAATGGCCTTCATATTTTTGAAGTAAAAAAAAAAATAAACAAGACAAATCTCTTATAAAACTATCTAAGTATTAAAAACAAAGTTAAATAGCACATTATTTAGTTTAGAATATAATAAAAGGAGAGTTATTCCTAATTCATCCACACCACGCACAGCAATAGCCTCCGATCACAGAAATAATCATTGTTGTTTGTTTCCATTATCTGTGATAATATTAACAGTAAGAAGTCAACAATTCCAACTTATATAGACATGCCCGGCTAGCTCAGTCGGTAGAGCATGAGACTCTTAATCTCAGGGTCGTGGGTTCGAGCCCCACGTTGGGCGTCTTCTTTTTTATAGCAATGAACTGTTCTGTTGTTATGACACAGAATGTGTTAGTATAAGGTTCGTTTTAACTTTTAATGTTTGCCGTGCTGATATACTTGAGGCATAAAGTTTGAATACTAGTTAAGTGGTAACTCTTTGAGATTACACAGATTACACCGTAAACAAACGATTCATCGTGGGTGTTTTGGAGTATTTCAGTTCTGTGGTACAAAATGGCCGCCTCGCCAGTGACATTATGTCAGAATGACAGCTGTCAATTAAATTCATCTGCGTTGTCAGATAAATAAAAATAATGAAAGCGTTTCTTTCTTTATTTTAAATGTCATGATAAAATATTTTTATTTGAATTTACTTTTCTAGGTATGAATGAGGAAATTTTGTATTTCTGTGTTTATATTGAGCTCTAAACTTTTATGTCCTTCACAAGTCACAGGGCGTGACTGCACGTATATTTTATTTTTCTCTATATAAATTGTGTTGCGTTAACTTCCGTTGAAACAGTGTGATACCCGCCTTATATTCAACAAGAGTTATACTGGTAGTAAAAACTATTGTTCGTTTTCTTAACAGTATTAATATTTTTGATTTTAAGATGTCACACAATCATAATTTTTCAAGATAGGAGAGCCAAGATGTTTTTAGCACGAATGAGCTGGCTCGACCAGGAATGTAGTACCCTCACACAATGGCTTATATTTTGTTTTGATCACGCTACTAAGTGATATTAGCCAATGAAACAAGAGAGAAACAGAGTAGAACAGAAAACGAAAAGCATTTGTAACTTGGTTAGTGGGGCTGGGGCCCAATGATGCTGCCTTCTCTGCACTTACAATGGTGACCACTATACTTGGATTCTACTCATGCTTTCCATCAGGCAAAGTTGAATAAAAAAATCCACCAAATTTCAGTTTTATGTATACATCATCTACCTAGCCTTTATTCCCAAGTTTATTTGGGGTCGGCTACTAGTTCAACCGGTTTTACCTGAATATTAGTTTTTCCACGGAGCGACTGGCATCGGACCTCCGCAACCCTAAGGGAGAACTGAAACTCGAAGATTGAACTAGTTGTCAGTATATTTGAGGGCACTGACTTCCCAATAACGATTGCCATAGATGTTCATGACAACCGGGACCGACGGCTTTACGTGCTCTCCGAGGCACGGGCGTGAATCACCGCCAAACTTCGAAACTCCGGGCTGCTATTAGGAATTTCCTAAGAAAAACCCAAAAACACTTTTTGGCCCGACCCGGGATTTGAACCCGAGACCTCTTGATTAGCAGTCGCATACGCTAACCACTAGACCAACGAGGCAGGTCAGTTTTATGTATACAACAAACCGATTAAATAACTAAGAAATGATAAGAGACATCTGTTTTTATTTTTTAACCCAACACTTACTATTTATGTCAAATATAATCGTTTTTTACATTAGGACCTCCAAGGGTCTAGGGAATGGCGATAAGGAAAACGGCCAAGATATTTTATTGTCCTGTACACTTGCTGTGAAATTACTGAAGGATCGAACTTCTGTAGTAATGGAATTGAATGCAGTGGGGTATGGAAATAAATGGAACACTCATTTGCTATGGAAGTCAAGTAATAAAATCGAAGTATTCTTTTACAGTGGAATAAGCTGAATATTTAAGTGGGTGGTGGAGTTTTAGTACTGTTTTTATGAAGTTATTTGGTTTAGATTTATAGATTTAGTGCTTTATGTACGGTTTAGTGATTTAGTGTTTTATGTTGACTGATAGTATTATTGATAACTTATATTAATAATAAGTATAATTATTTTCATCAACAACCTATAACGTCCCACTGCTGGGCTTAGATCTCTTCTCAGGAAAGGGTTTAGGCCATACGTCACCACGCTAGCCTAGTGGGGGTTGGAGACTGGCAACTGACGTTGTGGCTACGTAATCTTGCCGATGGATGTTTTTAAGTCACCCGAAGGCCTCCAACTAAGCTTTACGTTATCTTATGATAACAACCGGGAACGACTACTTAACGTAACCTACGAATCACGGAAACTCTGATAACATATTATCATGCCACATACGGACACCCATCTAGGTACTGACCGCGCCATTGTTTCTAACCATCGTTGATTGTTTCTAATCACCTAAGGCCTATTGTCTATGAGTGCTTCTCTCTATTATATCAAATTTATTATATTGTTGATCCACAATTCCTGCGATTCTTACGAATGTGTATTATAAGTTTTGTATCTCACTAGCCGACCCCGCGAACTTCGTACCCAACAGTCGATTCAACGTCACTCAATTATTTTGCCTTCTCGGATTCCCTCCAATAAAACCTAAACTTTATGATATGGTATTAAAGTTCAAATTGAGTTTTATGTATTATTACGAATTTTTTGTATGGGAATATAGAAAAGTGTTGATTTAAACTTTTTCAGATTTTTTTAAAATTTTCTCTACGTAACAACCATCCTCGTACTTCATAGAAATATTATAAAAAAAAGAAGAACCGAAATCGGTCAAGCCATTCACGTGTGATGGCGTGACCAAGGGAAATAGGGATTATTTTTTGTACATTTAAATATATATAAATATAATATATACATTTCTTAGGATTATACAAGGGAATCGATTGTGACTTATACACAAACAGATCCCTCCTACACAACCATATTAGCCCGACGAATAACTAATTTCAATAATGAAAGATACATCAAACAGATAAACTTCTAAATCCCAGAAATCACAGAAGTTAACTCCAAAAGTACTAAACTGTAGTTTAGAGTCGGTTTATTGAAATTTCTTGCATTCAACGTTGACCTACATAACACATTGTTGCCCAAATCTAGAACAATGTTTCAACTCCAAGTAAGATTTTACTGCTAGTCTAGAAAACTTTGCATATATAAAGATTCAGCCATGAATATCGTAATCATTGTTTTTGCCACAAACATCGGCTCTGAAACACGACTTGCTATTGATTTCAACACCCTCGCCCCGTGTTGACCATACCCCGCGCCTCGTAAACTGATTGATGTAGGTGCGTAAGATGTTTGGTTTTTGCTGCAAAACTATCACTCTGATAATATAAACATAGATATATTGCATACTAGCTGATCTACACAGCCCTGTCTGCTCTTTTATTGTTCGTAGCGTGATGATATAATTTATAGACGACAAATTTATTTACTGTAAAACTATTACAGTGAACAAGTTTCTGAATTGACAAGTGTTGTTTTATTTTAATTTGGTTAACTGCCACGTTGGTCTAGTAGTTATAATATGCGACTGGTAATCAAGAGGTTTCGGTTTCGATTCCCAGGTCGTGTCAAAGGTATTGTTGGGTCTTTCTTGCAGGAAAATTCTTGTGGAGGAACAGATGTCGTGTTCCTCCAACACAAAGGGAGGATCCTCCGACCAGTCGAGGTGATCATGCCTTTCGGGCCACTGTACAACAGTTCATGTTGGGATGATGTATATATGTTAATCGGCGCGAGAATGTCTCTTTCGCGATTCAGGATTAGTAGTTACTCCGTATAGTTCATTCCGTGTTTACTTCGTAGTTGAGTGTTTCTTCGCTAGATGGCGCCGTTGTATGTTTACGTCGCGCTGTATGTGGTAGTCGCCACATTCCTAATAACATCCCGGAGTATGGAAGTTCGGTGGCGATTCACACCCGTGCCTTAGAGAGCACGTTAAGCCTTCGGTCCTGGTTGTCATGAACATCTATGGCAATCGTTATTGGGAATAAACAATAAAAAATATTGACATACAAGCGAATATATGTTATTTTTAATTTAGTTTATCCTTAATTGAACACACTAAATAGAATATGTAGAGTAGGTAGAGAAAAAATGTGATAAGTGCAAGTTATTAAAACACCCACAATATTAAATACTTTTGGGATAGACAACGCTCTCTAAAACCCAAAAATAGTTAAAGATATTCAAAAATATAGTACTCGTATAATTAAGTCGATTGGAGGCAAATTTTGAAGAAACATCCCTTTTGTCTATACTACTAAGGTATCGTTTTATTTAAACTTCCGAAAGCTGCGGTTATTCAGTAGTTTTATGGGTTACGCAGCATAATAACAAAAGAAAACTAAACGACAAAATCAACTTCGACTTTTCTTTGTTCAGAAAAAAATCTTTAAGAATTACAATGTAAGTGATATTGTTCTGTTCGTTTGTTTGTTAGCAAATAGATTACGCACCTCAAGGACACCTATATGAAGAGAAAATATTTTTATGACGTCTTATGTGGGGTTCTTGTTGACAAAGAGTCGTTTCATTCGTTTCACTTTGATATTATAAGAGTTGTAATACTACGTCTTGTAAATTCTGCAAATGTAAATAAGAAATCACAAGCGAGTTTATTTAATCTGTTATACGGAAGGCCTAGAATGTGGAATAATATTTGTAATAATAGAAAAAAATAATTAAACGGACATCTTACACACAACGCTATCTAGCTCCGAACAAAGCAGAGCTTGTATTATGGGTACTAGACAACTGATATAAATACATAAACAATTTTTTTTAAACACACATATTTAACATAAAAAACACCCAAACTCCGAAGCAAATATTTGCGGAATACACAAATATTTGGTCCGACTCGGGAATCGAACCCGATATCTCTTGATCAGCAGTCGCATACGCTAACCACTAGACCAACGAGGTAGTCATTATATTGACTGTGGTGTGTATTTTTTGTTTGTGCAATGATGCAAAAGCATTTTAATAGTCTGCGTGTGGGTTATCGTGGTTCAGATGTCGTAATAACAGTTGTTCTTAGACACCTCAGTTTGAACACCACATAATATATTAGTTGAATCTATAGTTACTTTCCATAGAGCACCATAGGCCGGCGGGCCGGAGGGGAGGCCCCGTACCGTCTTTTGACGATAATGCTCGTTTTAGACTCACATATAAAAACAAGCGTTTAATATCACTACAAACTTGTTACGTATCCCTAAGAATTTTATGAGGCACTTGAAGATACTAAATATGGTGTAAGTGGAACCATGACGTGTAGCCTTTTCATTTGACAAGACGCTTGGCTTAACTAAGTGCGGCTTATCTATAACGACTATTTTATTACGAACTATTTTATTTTTAGAGTCAGACCTGTTTTACACTCGAAGCGCTTCATCATCATCGTGATCATCATCATCAGCCTACCGCAGTCCACTGCTGGACATAGACCTCTCCCATTGCACACCACTCTGGTGATTTTGGGCTTCTCGCATCCAGCTTCTGCCAGCCATTTTACGCAGGTATCCACAATCTGCGCAAGATGGCTGGCAATCAATCGCTACACCTGTACATAATTAGTTGTAGTTATTAGTTTTTCAAATCAGTTAATAATTAATTACATTTAATCAAAAATATAATAATATAACTTTTAAGTTGACACACAACAATGAAAACAAAATATTGTCAATTACACACACACATTTTGTGTCATAATGACATTCCATTCATTCATTTAGATTCATACTTTGTCAGAGGAAATCACCTGCGGCTGACTACTCCCTTTCTGTGCTCTATAAATACTTTTAGATTCTCACAAGTCTTAAATGAATGTTAAAACAAAATAATATACATACGTAGCTATATAGTTGTATATACATTTTATTTTCGTTTGAATCTACGTATTTTAGTATCGAATAAATTCATACTAAGTGTAACTTATACGCGTATTGTGCTAATTCTATTCTCGGTTGAACCGTAACTTCCAGACTTATCGATTGTATTCTGCATTTCAGACTAGGACATTACACAGTAAAGTTACACAGACAGTAAAGCGTAAAATTCGCCACAAACAATTATGTTGAGGAATTGTTATGTATTGGTAATGCTTTTTATTTTAAAGGTAATTAATCAATAATTTTTTTAATTTAGCCTATCGAATAACATACAACATAAAAATTATGTTGTCTGCTGCTGATCAAGAGATCTCGGGTTCGATTCCCGGGTCAGACTAAATATTTGTATGATCCACAAATATTTGTTTCGGAGTCTGGGTATTTTCTATACATATAATATGTATGTATTTACAAAAAAAGTATGTTTAAGTATTTATATCAGTTATCTAGTACCCATAATACTAGCCCTGCTTAGTTTGGGCCTAGATGATGTTGTGATGAACTTGTCAGAAATATTTATTTATTAAATTATGCTAAAATGAAAGTTGCCCAAGTTACTCATCTAGCTATCTGCCAAAATCGGACAAATGTTTTAATATACTCCATGGTTTATATACGAAAATAAAAGTGTTTTTTTACTATTTTCTTCGCAATTGACGGACGAATGCACGGTTGGCCTAGTGGCTTAAGCGGTCGCCACACCGCTTTCTACTTCGCCGAGTGTCGTGGGTTCAAATCCCACGTAGGATAACACTTTGTGTGAATCACAATTTGTTGTTCTAAGTCTGGGTGTTCTTTGTGTCCGTTTCATGTATGTTTGTAAAGTCCCCCGCGACACAGGAATTTATATTCCTAATGCGGGGGTTGTCTTTAAAAAAAAATAATAAGAAAAAAAAAAGAAATTTTACCTTTTTCTGTCTCCAAAAAAACCTATCTGTCTGTCACAAAAAAATCCGAAATGAATAACCAAATTTAATTCTCAAGTTTTGCTTTTGAATAAATTATTTAAAATCTAATGCATCCGTATTGATCTTTTATTAGCTGTGCTATTTGTCAGTTATTACAGGTACGCCTGATACAGATGTAGCCTTATTACTTCGACCTAAATATTCAGATTTGTTTTGCATACTGGTTATATCCGTATTTTATTATACGGTTAGTTTTGATACAAATTATACATCGAAAGTTTGAAAAATGACTTGCATTTTTCATTATTTTCACGTAAAGTATATTTTTATTGCACCTGAGTATAATATATACCACAATATTTATACGTTGTTTGTACGTTTCAACATACATACTACATACTCATAGCCAAGTGTCTTTAGGTGATTGGAAACAATCATCCAGGGTAAGCAACGACGGCGTGGTCAGACCTAGATGGGTGACCGTTTGTGGCATGATATGTTGAGCGTTTCCGTGATACGAAGGTCACGTAAAGTAGTCTGTCCCGGTTGTTATCATAAGATAGCAGTCGTGAAGCTTAGTTCTAGGCCTCCGGCTTAAAAATATCCAACGGCAAGATTACGTAGCCACACCGTGTCTTGCCAGTCCCCAACCCGCACTCGGTCAGCGTGGGGACGTATGGCTTTAACTCTTTCCTGAGAGGAGACCCGAGCCCAGCAGTGGGACGTTATGGGTTGTTGATTTTTGATAAAAATGATTAAAAAGGGATCCCGGAATAGGTCTTATAAAGTTACTGGGACCGTTCACAGAAATCTAGTTTTTTATGGATAAGCCTGTCAAAATAACCGTACTCTGCCTGGATGGAAAGCATGAGCAGAATCCAAGAGTATTAGTCACTATTATCATTAGAACGCTTGCAGTAGTACGCTCACAATGTTGCAGGGCAGAAGATTATCATCATCTAATAAAAATATTTAGTTTAGAAAGTCCTTATTTGAGTAACGAATGAAACTTAGATATAAAAACAAGCTTTGTAACTAACATCATGGCGGTACAACTATTTCCCTTGATATATAAAACGTTGTACAATAAACACTATATTTTGGTAGATAAAAATTAATTTAAAACAAAATGTTGGTTAGTATAATATAACACATATTAGTTGCTCTATTTTTTTTATTCATAACGTTCTCAACCTCTCATTAAAAACCGAATATTCAATATATTAAACAAACTAGCTTTCGTTCGAGGCTCCTCCCACGTGTATTTCGGTTATAGCAGTAAAAATTGGCAGTCCTTATCAGGCTCTGGACTATCGGTGTAAAAATTTAATTTAATTCGGTTCAGTGGTTCGACAAACAGAGTTACTTTTGCATTAATAATATTATTAAAGATAATAATTGAGCGTGTAAGCGTTGCCATATTAAACTACTCTGTAAATTATCGGTTGAAAAAGGGTTACATTGGATTTCATTAGTAAAATACATAAATAATAAAGTCAGCACATTATTGTGGCATAACATTAATTTCCTTTGTAAATTCACAACGAAATTTCGTTCACAATGGAGTGTCTGCTATTTATCTTTGAAACAAAAGCGGTGATGTCCATCTCGTGCTACAGTTTCATATTTTATTATGCCTGTGAAGAAAAGTGGAGAGGGTTTCGTGTATTACTGCGAATTTGCTGAGAATGTGTATGTTACTGAGAAGTGTGACTGTGTAAATAAAAGTAAACATGTACTTAGATACGTATAATAAAAATCGGCCAAGTGCGTGTCAGGCCACGCACAGGAAAGGGTTCCTCAGTCACCTATAATGGTACGTGGATTAGAAATCGTTTCCAATGAATAATAAAATTGTTATGTTTACATAATAATGCGTTAATTTAGTATGACGTGTTCCAAGTAAGCGCATTGTAAAAGTTAAGCCTCTATAACTCCTGAACTAACAAAGTCATCTAATCCGTTATAGTCCTTTAAAGTTCATTATATGGACCACTATCACGAATTTTCCCAGATTTTTTGAGCAAGCCGTTTAGCTTTTAGGGGGGGGGCGCCCTGTTTTTCGGAACTTCGGAACCCTAAAAACTGAACAGAAATTATAGTAGGATGAAACCTATTGTAAAAGGAGGAGAATATTACAAAAATGAAAGGAAAAAAAAATTATGGGCGATCTGAGGTCGGGAAGGGGGAGAGGGGGGGTTTTAAGGGAAAATATGGCTTATCTCTTTTCTTTTTTTTTTTTTTTTTTTTTTTTATTTAAGCCTGCCAAAGTGACTCTACTCTGCCTGATGGAAAGCATGAGTAGAATCCAGGAGTAGGGGTCACCATGCTTATTGTGAGGGTAGGCAATGTAGCATGGTGACCCTTACCATGGCAGCCCGGTTAGATTATTCTGCATCATTCTCCCGGCCTTCGAAGGGCGGGAGAATGATGCAGAATGATTGGGCCTCCGGTCTCACACTCACCAACGAAATACGACAGCAAGAATGCTGTCATTATTAGGATGGTCTTCTGTGTGAGGGTAGTACTGGCCGGGTCGAGCCGGCCCATTCGTGCTGAAATCAGCGTGGCTCTACTACCTACTCGATTCTCGATTTAATCGTGTTGAATTTTTCACATAAAATTTGACGTTATGTGAAAAAAGTGTGAATGCAAAAAATGTATATCTTTTCTTTCTTTTTCTTTTTTAAAAAGACAACTCCCGCATTAGGAATATGAATTCCTGTGTCGCGGGGGACTTTACAAACATACATGAAACGGACACAAAGAACACCCAGACTCAGAACAACAATTTGTAAATCACACAAAGTGTTATCCCACGTGGGATTCGAACCCACGACACTTGGCGCAGCAGAGAGCGGCGTGGCGACCGCTTAAACCACTAGGCCAACCGTGCAGTCAAATCTTCTTATTACCTACAACTTTGCTATTGAACTTTTTTCCATAGGACTTGTAGTTTTGCCGGAAATCGAGATAAGCCATATTTTCCCTTAAACCCCCCCCCTCTCCCCCTTCCCGACCTCAGATCGCCCGTAAATTATTTTTCCTTTAATTTTTTGTAATATTCTCCTCCTTTTACAATGGGTTTCATCCTACTATAGCCGGTTCCAAAAATAACGGGTCAGTCACATAAACCCGAATATCTCCCGAACTACGTATGCCATCCTAATGAAACGAAGACTGTTCAATTGAGAATTTAATTATACAGATAAAAAATAAAATAAAACTTAGTTACACCCACAATATTAATCTTAAATTAAAAAAAAACTAAAGTAGTCATATTTTTCTTAAGATTACATTTTTTTTATGATTGTTTTTTTGCTGTTTTTCATCACTGGAGGCTTCATCACGTGGAGGCAATACAAAGTATTAAATGAAGAAAGTGATGAAAAACAGCAAAAAAACAATCATAAAAAAAATGTAATCTTAAGAAAAATATGACTACTTTAGTTTTTTTTTAATTTAAGATTAATATTGTGGGTGTAACTAAGTTTTATTTTATTTTTTATCTGTATAATTAAATTCTCAATTGAACAGTCTTCGTTTCATTAGGATGGCATACGTAGTTCGGGAGATATTCGGGTTTATGTGACTGACCCGTTATTACTGACCCGTTATTTTTGGAACCGAGTGTATAATTTATTTTGTTTTCAAACATTATCGGCACTGGTCTAATTGGGGTATTATAGTTTTAGCTGACTTTTTAAAAACAACTTCCACACCAGGTACATTCTTGTGTAGCGGAGGACTTTACAAACATATATGAAATGGATTTAATGAATTTAAAGAATACCCAGCTTCAGATTAACAATTTGTTGTACACATAAAGTATGGTACCATGTGAGGTTCGAACTCACAACACTTGGCGTTGTAGAAGCAGCGTGGCGACCGCTTAAACCACTAGACCAACTATGTCAAATAATTGTAAATGCATTGTAGTTAAATGAGGAACTTATATGACTGCTTCGTAGAAATCAATGTTATCAATTAGCTTTTGCCCGTGGCTCTAACTGCCTACATGACGGTTATCGCGGTGAAGATTGTTCTATGTTCTTTTTCGAGAATCGAAAAGCATATCTATGCAAGATTTCATTGAATTACCTAAGCATAAAAAAACGTATACAATAGATAATTGTTACGTTTACGTATTAATGCGTTAATTTTGTATGACGTTTTCCAAGTGAGCGCATTTTAGCAGTTAAGCCTCTAGAACTCCTGAACTAACAAAGCCATCTAATCTCTTATAGTTTTCCTTCAAAGTTCATTAGATGGACCACCTCCACGATTTTTTTCAGATTTTTTGAGCCAGCCGTTTAGCTTTTAGAGGGGGGGGGACGCCCTGTTTTTACAAAAAAGTGCCCTTTAAAGTGGAATATCCCGCGAACGGATACTTAAATCAAAAAATTGTCTTAGAAACCCTCTATTGTTTTTAAAATACCTATCTAATGATACCCCACTCGATGGGGTAGCCACGAGAAAAAAAAATCATCCTCACTTTACGTATAGGGGAGGTACCCCTAATAAAAATATTTTTCATAATTTTATTGTAGCACTTTGTCGGCGTAATTACAACACATATTCATGCTAAGTTTCAACTTTCTAGCTCTTACCGTTTGGACGGTAAGTCGAGGACGGACGGACGGACGGACGGACGGACGGACGGACGGACGGACGGACGGACGGACGGACAGACGGACATGACGAATCTATAAGGGTTCCGAGTGATATACTTCGGAACCCTAAAAAGGGAAACTGTTTAAAATGTTGAACATTTCTTTTAATTATTAATAGAAACTACTGTCAATTCATATTCCTTGAGTTCAGGGATTATTTATATTAAGTTGTGTTTTATTTTATTTAAAATCAAAAACCAGAGTTCAAAATCTAAATATGGTGTCTTCTTGATTGTGTTGTTTTGTGCTACTATTATGTTGGTAAAATTTAATAATCACAATAAGAACACATATTAAATCTAGTACACATATTAAATTTGGATAACACCAGGGTTTGGTAATTTTTAAAATTAAAAGTAACTAAATTTCTAAACTCAAAAATTACCAATTGAATTAACTACTGTTGTGCTAAGATAAATTATTTGTGTAATTTAAAGTATTACTGTAAAAGGGTCTTTCAAATTTGGCTACTACTTAAAATTGTTATGATATAATAATATGAAGTTCATTTATTCCACGAATTTTACGTCAGTCAAGCAGTGTAGACTAATATAATATTCAGTACATTTTAAAATAAGTCTAGTAGAGACTGCTAACATCGATACATGTCAAATGTCATAATAGTCTCATAAATTCTGCAAAATACTTTCTATAGTTTTTCTATTTCTGATGGGGACTTTTGACACTTTATTCCTTGTGGTAAACCTAAGGTCTCTACGAAGATTTGACTCTGTCGGAATTTTTTTTATTTGATCACTATTTTTATGTCTAAAATGACCGGACTACTACATAGTCTGAGTTTTTACAAATGTTTTACTATAACTGCCGTTATTTCTAGTTAGGTAGTAGAGCCACACTGATTTTTTTCTTTTTTTTTTTTAATTTTATTTTGTTATATAGTGAGTGTGAGTGTGAGACCAGAGGCCCAGGCCACCATGAAAGGGGTTAAAAAGCTGCATTGTTTACCCAGACAATGGGGATGGTGACCCTTACTCCTGGTTCCTACTCATACTGATGGAAATCAGGCATCATAAATTATTCAAACAATTTTTTATTACTATAATGTCAAAAGCTTATGACTACTATACAATTAAATCATTATTTAAACCTCCAAAATTTAAAGAAACCATGACCTAACATTACTTTCAACAGAAAATTCAATCATCATCAACGTCCCACTGCTGGGTTCAGAACTCATAATTCTCAAAAACCCCATGCTATAAAGACTATCAATAATACGATTAATCATAAATTCTAAAAGATATCTTAGATTAAAACTCCACTAAGCACTATTAAATTAAAAAGTCTTTCTTATAAGTTAAAAGTAATTTACGCAGCCTTTAGGGCACTCAAATCACGTTGAAAATTTTAATTTACCCATCCCTGATATTGAAATGTTACATCAGATAAAATATTTTTGATATTTGATGACTTTTAAGCCAAGGCTGGTGCTTAAATTTTTTGGTACAGAATGAAATTGAACATATTTAAAATTGTAGAAAAAAAACAAGATGAAAAAAATGCAAATGGTATTGTTAGATTCGCAAATTTCAAACATGCCAGAGACGAGGAAAGGGGGAAAAATCTTGAAGACCTCTGGATGATACTCCAAATACGTGAGGAATTGCTATTAAGGAGAAATGTTCTTATAAGGGCGTACGAAGTATTTGTGACGGCGCGAACGATTAATTAAGGTTTATTAACGTACACGAGTATTCATGGCAATATGTGAGAAGTATGCACAGAAGCAAGCTTAGCGGTTTTACGAAATGAACAAAACAATTTGTTTCTGAATTTTGCTTTAGTATAATAATGGTAGGCACTTATCAGGTAAAGTACGGTAATATTCATTTATATCTTATTTCTACCTTTACAGCCTATTTCTTTTCTTAAAATCTTTTGTTAATTATTTCATGAAATAATATAACATAACTTATATATTAAATATCAATGGCTTTATATTATCGGGACTTTATATTATTCAACCTTCGAATTTCAGTTCTCCCTTATTTTTACACTTGCCAGTCGCTCCGTGTAAAAACTGAAATTCAGGTAAAACCGTTTGAATAAGTAAGCCGACTCCAAATAGTACTGGGAATAAAGGCTAGGAAAAAGAAGAAAACAAATATTTAAATGTATTTGATATCTTACAACATACCATTATTTCGATATGCTTTTATTAATTGAGAAATTGATAATTAATTATATTATTTTCATTTGTTGTGTAATTTAATGTACATACATTGTTTTAACATTTATTTTATTTTATTACGATTCCTTAATTTCTCCTTTATTTGAAGTACTTTCATGCCTTAAATATTTTAATGAATTCATACACGTTTATTTACGATCCTAAAACAAATTCGGTATTTGAGCACACGTAATTTAAAAAGCTTAAGTACGAAAATATACAAGCAAATAAAAAAATAATTTATTCAACGTGAAGATAAACACCAAAATTGGTTTCAATAAAATGTTCCGAGGAAAAAGTAAAGAAAGGAAAATTAATTAAAACATCAGATTTTGTTTGAACAGCCCGAAGAGGCATGCTAATTTGAAATGGAATGTTGCAAGCCATGTTTTATGAGTGCTCACGACTACTATACAACGTTTTTTGACAAATATTAAGTTTTGATGTCCATATTTTGGGCTATTTCCTATGAAGGTAAAAATTAAGGAGATAGTTCATGCACGTTTTGAAATCTTTTTGCTGCTAAACTGTGAGGTAGACAATCGTTCGGTATTTGAGCGCATCCAACATTATGTGGCTAATAACTTTTTGAGTGGCATAGGAAGACGACAGTATCAATGGTTTATCTTTCTAGTCCGTATGGTGACGGATTAAGAATACAAAGTGTCACCACCCCTATTCATTCCATGGGTGTCGTAAGAGGCGACTAAAGAAACAAAATAAGCGGCTAACATCACTGCCAAGAGAAGGAAAACTTGAAACAAACCCTTTACCAACCCGTCTGGCCAGTAGTAGGCCATAACCTCCTTTTAAAGGAGAGGCCTATGTCCAGCAGTGGACTGTTAAAGGCTGCTGATGATCTTTCTAGTAACTTGGCACACCCCTCAAGAACGTAATAGCCCTATGGCTAAAGAAATTAAATATTTGAATATTTTCCTGCATATTAGTTTAGATAAACAAAGTTAGTGCTATTTTCACTAATTTATACAACTATGTGTCTAATTATCTATACTACTACTATGTGTATGTTTGTACTCGTAATATAAAATTAACAGTTCCTTTTTTACTTAATGCCTAATCGATGTAAGTCTGTCTGTCCGTCTATCTATTTGTTCCGGGCTAACGGCTGGACAGATTTTGCAGTGTTACTTGAAATTTATCACAGTAACCGCGGATAACACTGACCTCTGACTCAGTCAGTCATGAATATTGATTTACCAATCCAATGTATTAATAAATACAATTACCTTTTTATTTATTTTTGATAAGTAATAATATAGTATATAACAAAGTTGACGATAATTTGAGTCCAAATTTTGACATTGTTATGAATTTAAGACGTGTTACATTAGTTACATTGTACTTTCACAACATGCAAGCGTTTTGTGTAGTATACTGTAAGTTTTTGTTGCTTACTTAATATAAATAAATAAATTAATGTTACTTGCCAGTTATAGCACAGATTAATTAATGGTAAACATGATTAATTGAAATTGGCATTACATTGCAGAATCCCATCGTTACATAGTATTAGCGAGGAAAACACCACTCACCCTCGTTTTGTAAAATCCAACGATGAATTAGGTAGCCTAAAAATTTTGTCAATGGATTAGCGGCTACTTGTAAAAACATACATTACTTTTTAGGCATAGAATAAATATGAATAAAAAATTTCAGTGAGAGGGTGCCTGAATGCCTCTGCTTTCAGATAAGTTTATTTATTTTAGAAAGCGACGCCATTCATATCATGTCACAAGGCTCAGCGTACTAATGCGTCGAGAGAAAAAGGGGTTCTCAAATGATAAATGCTGAAAAAACAAGCTCTTTGAAGAAGGCAAAAGACAAAAGCGACGCAAACAATAAGAATTCGGTTTATATTACAATATTATTTCACACGAAATAGCCTAAATTATGTTATGATTTATTGTTACTACACAAATTGGGTTGTTGAATGGTTATTTTATTCTTGTTGTGCGCTTAAATGTTCCAAGTCAGTTTCGTCTAGTCAAAGTCAGTTCATAAAACTAGATAGACTTTTATTAGGCAATAATTCTAATCGCATGTCTGCTGGAGTCATTCTGATATCTATCACCATCGGGGATATGGGTGTTAATGGTTTGAATTCAATATTACTCGTACTAAGTAGTTATTTGGTAATTCTTCTCATTGTACACAATAAAAACGGTCATCGTAGTTTAACATTTTTGAACTCCATTTCATATACCTATAGAAATGTATATGTATATTATATTACCTATTCTCATTTTAAGAACACGGATGTTACACGATGTTAGAAAAACCCACACAATTTACATCACGTTTTCTGACAACGACACCCTTTTTATAAAATAAAAGAATGATCACCGTTACGCTAGCTTTCTTATAAGTCTTATTTAAGACTATTTCAACGAGTGTCTGGTTTTCTTGAAATCAGATAGTGAGACATTGGAAAGCGATTATTCGGTATTAATCTAATATATTTGTAAAAGAAGAAACAGACAGACTGACTGATTGGTTCATCGTTCGCTGGATCTAGAGTCATCTAATTTTGTAAAAATGGACCTACTATTTTAATAACGAACCAATCCACACACATGCCAATATCAAGATGAGAACCCCCATCCATTTGGAGACAAGAATAATTATGCCTCAATTTGGCAGGATATTTAAAAGTGGAACTCAAAGATGTAACGTATAAAACCATTTTACTATTTCCAATTTTGGACGCAGTTTATATGCGATACCGGGGCGCTGTGGTCCGTGATAAATATCGCTTAAATAGCTATCGGTTAAACAGATTGCGCCAATTTCTGAAAACTATTGCCTACACGAGCATCCAATCTCAGATTTCACGACGATCTAATTTCTCGTTGATGTGGAAGTAAGCAATTTGTACACTCTTACGCTTAAGGAGTTTAAATTAAGAACGCTGGAGTTCTTTTGATTTGCAATACTGGTGGTTGCTTGAATGCTGTTTTACGGTAGGTAGATTGTTACCGAAAGAGTTTCATGTAAAAGACGATAAAGAGTGTGTGTGTAAATATTACACTAGCTTTTGTCCGCCGCTCCGCCCGCGTGTTTGTCGGTTATCGCGGTAAAAAGCATCCTATGACTTTTCCCACGGTTCGATCTATCTCTATACCAAAATTCATCAAAATCGGTTTGGCGGTTTAGGCGTGAAAACGTAACAGAAGACAAACATAGTTACTTTCGCATTTATAATGTTAGTAGGGGTAAATGTTGAAGTGTGCATACTCGTATTGTTAAATTGTTTATAATTTTTTAATAAAGCTTCAACTTATGCTACTATTATGTATTGTTTTCAGATGATGTCCCTTTTAAGAGAAATAAATACGATTTGATTTGTCGTCACCAAATGGACGTACAAAAAATACAAACTCGATTACAAACCTTCATCTTCGTTAATGTCAATTTCAGTATATTTTATTATAGCATTGTAATGCGTATTTCATTGGTATATAATAAATAGATAACTTTTCTACACAGACCTACATCAGTGGGTACATATTGTATGTGTAGACATACTTCTTCTTCTTCCTAGCCTTATTCCCAATATTATTTGGGGTTGGCTACTAGTTCAACCGGTTTTAACTGAATTTTAGATTTTCCACGAAGCGACTGGCATCGGACCTCCGCAACCCTAAGGGAGAACTGAAATTCGAAGGTTGAACTGGTTGTCAGTAAATTTGAGGACTCTGACTTCCCAATAACGATTGCCATAGATGTTCATGACAACCGGGTTCGACGGTTTTACGTGCTCTCCGAGGCTCGAGCGTGAATCACAGACAAACTTCCAAACTCGGGGCTGCTTTAGGAATTTCCTAAGAAAAACCCAAGAACACTTTTTTGGGATTTGAACCCGACACCTCTTGATTAGCAGTCGCATACAATATCCACTACACCAACGAGGCAGTTAAAACAGAGCAACATTTAATAAAACCTTTGCTTCGAGTAAAGTTTCATTTTATTGAACAAACTGCGCTCTAGGCGGTTAGTGATACACTGTCGAGATATACCGTATCGGTAACGGTTATATCTCTATTTTAACTCTCTTTGTAATATGTAGTCTAGTGTTTCTCTAAATTTAACTTAAATATGGAGTTGGTTCACCATATGGAACAAATAAATAAAAATAAATAAATAACATTTTTAACCGATTTCAAAAAAGGAAGAGATTCACAATTTGATTGTGTTTTTATTATTTCATCGACATCTTGACATCGGATAAAATAAAAATAATTTTATGTATGTACGTATGTCATTATTTTTCCAACTTTTTAGTACACTTTTTTTAGAATACTTTGTTGGAAGTCGTTTTTCTTTTTAAATTTTGTTAAAATTTCATACTTTTTTAGATAAAATAAAATTGAGAGAAAAATGCACCATTATATGGAGAAGAAGATGCTACGTAAATTTCATGAAACACTAGCTTTTCCATACGACTCTGTCTTTAAATCGGTTATTGTACTAAATAATAAGCTATGTCCTTCTTCAAAAGCCAAATGTCATGAATGAAGTCATGAAGATATTCATTCCGAATTTCATCGAAGATAGACAAATTACCTTTCAAATTTAAAATATTATGGAAGTATAATTGAATAATTAATTCACTTGAAAATTATCGGATTATAAACCATTAAATACATTCTAAATAATTCAGTCTTTCATTACAGAAGTCTATCAAACGAATTGTATTTCATCTGAGTCTGACTATGTAAGTGCCCTTTAAACTTGCGTTATTCAGAAGCTAACCTATTTTAAATCCTCTTTGAAATCGTTTACAGTTTCATTCGTCTGGGTTGGCAGCACTTCATGTGAAAGTACTTGTAAGTTTTTTAAATTTGGTATCTGTTACGTTATGTTCGTTCTGTTCGTTTTTTATTTAATAATCTCTTAATTATAAACTTTTTTATTCTGTTTCCATCTTGTGTTCTTAAAATCTAAAGAGCTTTTTGAAAATATAAGATAAACAGCCAAAACCCTTTGCGATGATCTAAATTGCGACAACCCAAATTAATCAGGAAATTGATAAATATTTTAGACATCTTACACACAACGCCATCTAATCTAGTGCCAAACTTAGCAGAGCTTGTTTTATGGGTACTAAACAACTGATATAAATACATAAACATATTTTTTCTTTGTAAATACATACGCATTATACATATACAAACCCAAACTGGGAAACAAATATTTGCGGATCACACAAACATTTAGTCCGACCCGGGAATCGAACTCGAGACCTTAAGCACAACAGTCGCATACGCTACCACTGTCCCACCGAGACAGGCAGCAGGTTAGTGGAGAAGAATCCTTCAAAACCTAATTCATGCAATTTCATCAATCATCATCAACACCCTTTAACAGTCCACTGCTGGATATAGGCCACGCCTTTGATGGCCTACAATACCCGTCTGGCCAGCGTGGTATAGTAGGCCAAAACCTCCATCTTAAATATCAGTCCATAAATATCTATCTTAAATATCAGTCTTAATATTAATAGGCAAGTCTACATAGACAAAACTGCGGGTACTCAAAATGTTGGAAGAACATCGGTAATGGATAAACAGACTACGGAATAATTTGTAATATTTCCTGAATTGAAACAGCAAAACAAACTACACGATCAGCATCTAAATAAGAGGATCTTACAATAAACACGAACAATTTGCATATCGTTATCCAAGTTTTGCCGCATAAATTAATTCAATTTTTATCCGCAGAGGGTCCCGACTTGCAGCTGTGACAACTGTCACCGACAAATTCCTGGATATAACTAAAGGACTCACTCAAGATACACACTGTCGTAACAGTTTATGATAGCATAATGTACAACTTGGGTTAATAACGTTAACTGTTATTTCACTTCTGTTTTAAACCTACTTCTTAGAAACTCAAGTCTGATTTTGTATAATAACATGAAGTCTGCATTAAGGCTTTAAAAGTTACACCACTTACTTTTTTAAAAGACAACTCCCGCATTAGGAATATGAATTCCTGTGTCGCGGGGGACTTTTACAAACATACATGAAACGGACACAAAGAACACCCAGACTCAGAACAACAATTTGTGAATCACACAAAGTGTTATCCCACGTGGGATTCGAACCCACGACACTTGGCGCAGTAGAGAGCGGCGTGGCGACCGCTTAAACCACTAGGCCAACCGTACAGTCACTTTTCACTTCTAATATTTAGCGTTATATTTCATTTGCATTTTATTATTTATATTACCTGTTCTTTGCAATTTGCAATCAAAAGTGTTATACAGTCATGATTTTAAATTTTAACGTAACAAAGTGTATACAGAAAAACAATTGTAGAATACAAACATACATAAAAGCACTATTGCTCTGAAGGGATAAACAAAGGCATTTTAAATGCTCAATTTTGCCATGTTTTTGATCCCACGTATTAGTTGGCGAGCCCATTGCCTTACCGGGATTTTTAGTTTGCCAGAGTTGTCGATCAGCAGGATCACCTAATGTAAGTTGTTGGTGTGAACGTTTTACGTTATTACAGAAATCGATACCATTCTAATTTGTTGCTTGGTGTCTTGTGTTTTCATTTATTACTTTTGTTGCAACCATATATATAAATCTACAATTTCTCTAAACAACTTTTACGTCCTGAAAATTGCCATGATGAAGACTGTAGAAACTTGAAAATATGACTAACTAGCTTTCCGCCCGCGGCTTCGCCCGCGTCGAATTCGATTATATCGCGCGACACGATAAGGGTTGATTAAACAATCTTACATGATTTTATGTTTGATAATAAGGAACTTCGACATAAACTTTCGTCCCCTATTTCAAACCCTTCTACCTTTATTTTCGCGATATCCTATGTAAAAGTATCCTATGTCCTATGTCCTTTCCCAAGTTCAGTTCTATCTTCAAACCATATTTAATCAAAATCGGTTTCGTGGTTTAGACATAAAAGCGTAACAGACAGACAGACAGAGTTACTTTCGCATTTATAATATTAGTAGGGATATAATACTTTAAAATAATGTTTCGGAAAAGGGATGAGTATTTAACCGTACGTGTGTCACGATAGCCGGTGGTCTTCCAGCACTGTTCGCCTTACTTCACATTCTGAAGTAGTATGGGTTACTAGAGAATAGATTGTGTTCATAATTGAATAAATGATGACCGCGAATAACTTATATATACGCGAATAACGCGATAACTTGACATATAGAATGTCACGTTACGTCATACTACAACAAAGGCTTAATCAGCGGGGCTAAACAAATCACAACCATAGAGCAACATGGTTGGGAGTAGACAAAGTCAAAGCATAAGCCTGAATGGCATGGGCATGCATTACACAGTTATGACAGAAAGTATTTCGGTGTATGTGAAATTTTTATTTTTTGTTTTAATCCTAAACAATCAACGAGTGTAAGTTACTACGCCGCGGTCAGTTACGGCCCGTTTACGACCTTACCGCTTGGCGTTTCGCTCTTAGCTACCGCTTACAGCGGTAAGGTCGTAAACGGGCCGTTAGGCAGATAGGTGACCGTTTGTTGCATGATATGTTTAGTTTTCCTGGGCGGTTTCCGCACTTAGTCCTAGTTATTGGACCATTGTGTGTGGCATGATATGTTATGACAGTTTCCGTGATTCGGAATCGGCCATCGTGGGGACGTATGGCCTTAACCCTCCCATGAGAGGAACCCGAGTCCAGCAGTGGGACATTATGGGTTGTTGAATATGTTATGGGTGAGTTCATAGTGACAGGCGATTGTTTCTTACTTTTCTTTTCTACTACTATTGGTTCTTACCACATACAAATGAGTATGTATGAAGATTTCCACTCGCGAAAAATGACAGACTGTAATGTATCAGAAAAAGATAGCTATGGTTTCTCTACTGGTCTGTGTTGCCCTATGAATACAACATATTATTATGCCACATTATATCAACAGTCTTTAGCTAACCACTGCTGGACAAACACCTTTATTAAGGAAGGCGGTTTATGCCCGTTTTCAAAAACTAAACATAAGTCGTCTACTTAATAGGAGCCTCTAATTTTAAGAGAAATCTAGGAATTCAGGAGTTCCCAAAGGTTGGTGAAAACGAAAATACCGCTAAGTCAAGGGGCGAAGAATTTTAGCAGTGATGTCGATAGTAATATTTATAAGTATGAAAAGAAAAAAAACATACAACTTAATCGTTTTTAGAATTAACCATGTGTAAATAATAATAATTTTATTTTCTTATCACAAATGAACACATTACAATGTAGACTCTTAATCTAAAATTTATTAAATCTAACATATACATTTCTCCTGCTCTTAATTCAATGATATTAAATTACAATTTGTAGGAAATAGCTTGACAGATAACATAATTTTTACATAGCATGACAGAAAATAACCTTGAATTATAGAGAACAGTATTCTAATGAGCTTCCACCCACGCTTAACATTCATACATGTGGCAAAAAATAATAACAAAATATTGTACAAAAATATCAAATTTATGAATAAGCCCTTTTCAAAACATTAATCGTAAGATATCCTATTCAATAATATTTGAAATACTATTATTAGGGACTCCCCTCCTTCTTATTCAATGAATGGATTCCGTAAAAAATATTACGCAAACGTACTAATATTATCAGAGGTCTGTGTCGTCACAGAAATTGAAATCGTGTGTTTGCGATATTTATTTACGTTTTACTTCAAATATCTCTGTCATGGATATTTGCTAATCTTAAACAAACAAGCCTCATATGAAGTTTGTAAACTTAACTTTTAATGTAGTATAAGTGTGGGACGTCTAACATATAAAACGTCACTTAGCTTCAAACTAAGCATAGCTTGTACTGTGACAGATTGACAGATATAAGACTTTAATACTGTTTTGTAAATACAAACATATTATACCCTAAAATACAGCCAAACAAAAATATATGCAGATCATACAAATATTTGACTTGACTGCCTTGTTGGTCTAGTGGTTAGCGTATGCGGCTGCTGATCAAGAGGTCTCGGGTTCGAATCCCGAGTCAGACCAAATATTTGTGTGATCCACAAATATTTGTTTCGGAGTCAAGTGTTTTCTATGTATAATATGTATGTATTTACAAGAAAAAAAGTATGTTTATGTATTTATATCAGTTTTTTAGTACCCATAACACAAGCTCTGCTTACTTTGCGACTAGATGATGTTGTGTGTTAGATGTCCAAAATATTTATTATATTTATTATTTATTTACTTCTTATAGTACCTTCTATAACGGAATATGTATTTTTATTAAATTATCGGAAAATTACACGATCTTCCTTGTCTACATTTATTTCAAGATTATTATTGGTCAGGACTGATCAGCGTATGCCGCTGCTGATCGTGAGGTCTCGGGTTCGATTCCCGAGTCGGACCAAATGTTTATACGATCTGCAAATATTTGGTTCGGAGTTTGGGTGTTTTCTATGTATAATATGTATGTATTTACAAAAAAGCATGTTCATGTATTTATATCAGTTGTCTAGTACCCATAATATAAGTTCTGCTTAGTTTGGGACTAGATAATATTGTGTGAATTCATCCGAAATATTTATTTAAATTTATTTGGCTACTAATTCAACCGCTTTTAAATAACAGGTTTTTAATAGAGTGACTGGCTTATGACCTTAAAGGTGAACTAAATTTAAAGGTTAAACTTGCTGTTAGTAGGTATTAAATACCTAGGGAACCAGCCTCTCAATAACGATTGTTATAGATATTCATGACAAACGGAATCAACCGCTTAGTGTACTTTCTGAGGAACTAACGTGAAACACTGAAAACTGTCATACTCGCCTTTTATTAAAAATTTCCTGTAAATAAAACCCAATAACACTTTTCTATCTGCCTCTTCGGTGCACAAAACTGTTAAATTATTCGGATATTTCGGACATCTGATAAACAACACTATATAGTAGCAATACTAAGCAGAGGTTGTACCGCAGAATACATAATAGTACTCATACAGAAGCCTCACTCCGAAAAGTAAATTAAAGAAATCGGGGCCCTAGGCGTCAAAACATTAAGTTCAATTCAGATCGCACAGCGCCGAATCAACTACAAATATATTTACCTACCTCTTGTAACTCTTACCTGTTCTGACGACGTCTATTCGACCGGCATGCTCGTCCCGGCAGGCAGGCGGCCGACTATACTTAAACTGCGGAGTGACACCCCCCTGGTTGTACCATGGTTACTAGACAACTGATACAAATACATAATTTTTTTTTTTTGTAAATACACACATAGACAACACCCAAATTTCAAAACAAATATCTGCAGATCATACAAACAGCTTCGCTCGAGCCTCGAATACGAAGACTCAAACACAGCAGTGCGCCCCCGAAGCAGTGCACAAACACATTCAGCTACAAAATATTATAAAGTATCTATATTGGAAGTACAACGCCATTTCCAGTTGTCGACAAACAACTTTACACGTTTATCTGAATGTTGACCCGACAAACTGTAGACATTTAGGCGTCAAGCAACCGTTACGGGACTACCCAAGTACCCAATATAGGTGAATAGTGGCGGACGAGAACTATATATAACTTTGTATAGATATAATTGATCATACTGACAAGATATTAGGAAATTCTTAATAGCAGCCAGGAGTTTGGAGAGCACGTAAAGCCGTCGGTCCCGGTTGTCATGAACATCTATGGCATTCGTTATTGGGAAGTCAGTGCCCTCAAATATACTGACAACTAGTTCAATCTTCGAATTTCAGTTCTCCCTTAGGGTTCCGGAGGTCCGATGCCAGTCGCTCCGTGGAAAACTAAAATTTAGGTAAAACCGGTTGTCCTATCAGCCGACCCCAAGTAAACTTGGGAATTAAGGCTAGGAAGAAGACTGACAAGATATTATGTTGTAAATATCGATTATTGACTGCTTCAGTAGCGCAGTGGTAACGTATTCTACTGTTATGCTTAAAGTCTCGGGTTCGATGCCCGGTTCGGACGAAATGTTTGTGTGATTCGCAATTATTTGTTTTGGAGTCTGGGTATTCTCTATGTATATATGAATGTATTTACAAAAAAAAGTATGTTAATGTAATTATATCAGTTGTCTAGTAACCATAATACAATCGTCGCTTAATTTGGGATGACGTTGTGTGTAAGATGTCCGAAATGATAATTAAAAATCAATTAGATTTTTAACACGCTTCCTGATTTGTTTTTTAGTAATACTTGTAGATGGATGGGTGTCAGGATCCTTCGACCAGGCGAGGTGATCATGCCAACCCAGGGTTGATGTTACAACATCAACCCTGGGTTGTATAAGTATAAATACAGCACTACAGTGCTGTATTTATACTTATATAAAATGTTGTTTGGCTGTCTGTCTGTTCCGGGTTATCTCTGGAACGGATGTCATAAGGAGTAATTTAAGTTTTTTTTGACTAGCTTCGCCTCGTGGCGTTACTTGCGATTTACAATAATGTAACTAGCTAATGACTATATATAAAATTATTTGCCAATGTTTTTAAACTGAATCGTATTTATTAATATATAGTTTTAGCTATATAGAGTGTTAACAATCATCTTCATAACGGTAATGCACAAAAGGATGTTTCCAGGATCATCCTCCTAGCCATTATTCCCAAGTTTATTTGGGGTCGGCTACTAGTTCAACCGGTTTACCTGAATTTCAGTTTTTCCAACGAGCGACTGGCAGGATGTTTCGAGGATATCTTTGGTAATTTATTTATTCGTTTAAATAGATCATGTAACAGGCTTTGTAAGTATAAGCTTCTACAATTAGGAAAACATACAATTTTCACTGACACTAAGTGTAAATAGAAATACCAAACGCTACTAGATACTATCGATAGCGACTCTAATCAGCTCAACACTACTGGTTTCCAAAGTTTGTTTGCGGTCGAACGAAGTTTTCAGAGTGGTAGCAACACACTGAGAACTTCGTTCGAGTAGCTACATTTTGTGGTTAGTTCTATGCAGCTATGGAAACACTACAGAAAATATCATTTGTAATAGTTTTTTTTTTAATGAAGTATGTCACCGGCATTGTCTTTTCTTGAGGGTTCCGTTGTTCATGACTCGGAACCCCTTATAGTTTCGTCATGTACGTCCGTTCGTCCTCGTCCTCCAAGACATTTTTGATTAAGATATCCGTTTGCGAGTTATTCAACTTTTGAGGGCATTTTTGTTAAAACAAGGAGTCCTCTAAATAAATTTAAAGAATTGTTCAAGAATTATTTTCAGTTTCATTTTTCTTGTTTTTCTTTTTGTAATTTCAATATATTCTGCTTTCTAATTGTAGAGTAAAATTCGGCAATTGAACGCCCACAAGGAGCATGTTTTTTATTTGGTGTAAATTATCTGTAATACGTATATTATGTTTAACATTAAATGATTAAAATATGTATCTATACATATAAATAATACTAAGAAATAAAATTGGAGTAATTTAAAAAGAACAGTTTTTTACCAAGTGCATACCAATGGTGTCGTAAAAGGCGACTAAGGAATAAACTACGCAATACAACATCAATGCAAAAAGAAGAAAAAATTGAAACCAACCCGTCTGGCCAGCGTGGTATAGTAGGCCAATACCTCCTTTTCAAGGAAAGGCCTATGTCCATCAGTGGACTGTTAAAGGCTGTTGTGTGTCATCATCATCAGCCAGTGGGCTGGCCATACTATGGCCAGCCCACTGCCACTTCAACTTTCAAATTAGAAGATACAGTCATAAGTTGATGTAACTGTCACGGATGAAAATGTTTCTGAAGACATTCACATAATTTGATGGATCATAATCTGTGTGAAATTGTGATACACCCTCGATTTGAACTTCGCAGTCAGTTCCATGACTCAGTGCCACTCACGAAATGTTCTTCCATACACAGACTTTTCTAATATACTCGTAAGATACGTGTGTCATACATGCCAAAGTTCTACGCAAATACGTAACGATTTTAATTTAAACAGACAAGTGACTCAGCAAAAGTTCGCAAACAAAGTTCCCCTCTAATGAAAACACACCCTGAGGTACATTTAACTTGAGTTACAAAACGTAAAAGGCACGTATTAAATAATTAAATAAACATTGCTTACTCTAATTTATAGTTTCATTTAGAGAGCAAGGGTTAAAATGCAAACTGTTGGACTTTAGATAATATTAACCTTGTTCTTGTATGTATTATATTATACCCAGGTGACAATGGAATAATATTGTTCTATATGCTGAGTCCCGCGGTGTTACCCGCCATTATAGTCCACTAGTCAAAAAAAAGACGTAGATTACTCCTTGGGTCATCAGCTTTTTGATAGTGAAAGTCCCGTATAAATCGGTCGAGTTGAAAACAGACAGACAGACCGACAGTCAGACAAAAAAAAAACTTGCTGTAAGTAACGTATATGCATTTAATAAAACAACTGTGAATTTGATATTACAGACAGACAATTTTATTTACTTATTTTCATTTATGGATACATAAATTTTGGTCCCATGATGGTCTGAGGGTAGATGTAGGAGTGAGGTTTAAGCCACGCAGGGACTGTGACAGGGACATTGATGAAACTAGGACCGTAGGTCAAACAGTTTGTGTCATTAGTTTGTATAATTATATTTGTACGACAATTTGAAGAATATTAACATCTCTAGTAATTATGTTAGTGTTAAATGTTTAGTGTTACTGCCGTGCGCAGTGGTAGTGTATGTGACTGCTGTCTGAAGTCTCGGGTTCAATTCCCGGGTCGGACCAAATGTTTGTGACAATCAATCAATCAGCAACTCATAATGTACCACTGCTAGTCTCGGGTCTCCTCCCAAGAAAGGGTTAAGGCCATACGTCCCTACGATGGCCAAGTGCGAGGTAGGGACTGGCAAGACACGTTGTGGGTACGTAATCTGGCCTTTGGATATTTTTAGCCCGAAGGCCTCCAACTAAGCTTCATGAATGCTGTCTTATGATAACAACCGGGACCGACTGCTTAATGTGACCTCCTAATCACGGAAACGCTCATGTTTGTGTGACTCACAAATGTTTGTTTTGTAGTTTGTTTGTTTTTTATGTATAATGTGTATGTATTTACAAAAACGTTTGTGTTTGTATAGGGACTACATGTCGTGGTGTGTAAGGTGTCAGAAATATTTATTATTATTATTTGTATCATATTCCAATTATCCCTGCGGCTTCTATTCAACTATTTTTCGATAGAAAACAGCACTTGATCGTTTATAATCGATTCTGCGAATCTTATTATTCTTACATGGCCACTCCATTCCATTTGACAATGGCAAACGACAAGGGGTTGCTGACACACAACTTCTTAAAATAAATACGCCCATATACCGAAATAATACTGACTGAAAAGCTACTCAAATCGGGCAGATATTATTTGCTAAGCTAACCCTTCTTATATATAGCCATCCTATTCACAAAAGCTACTTATTACCTACGGCTTTAAATATTTACCGAACAAATGGAAAGCGAACAATAAACCATGTCCATCATTTCATTAATTCATAATTGAGTCGGCTTCTATTTTTATTATCCTGTCTTATATTTCGAAGTTTCCTGAAAACTCTCATTTGTGATTGTCATTTTCCTTTTCATGTTTTGCTTTTGGATATAATTTATAATATTGTATATTATATTTGCACGTAGTATGTATAATTATAAAGATATAAATATATTTGTGTATATTCTTTTTCTAGTTTATTTAACCCTGCCAAAGTGACTCTACTCTTTCTGATCGAAACCATACTCAGTATACATTTAGGTACTTGATTATTATCGTATAAATATTTATTTTCTACTCTCTGCTTTCCACTTAACTCCACCTTAAGGAAGGTTTCTAGAGAATTCTGTTTACATTGTCATCTGTTTACATCTGTAAAGACAATGTAAACAGAATTCTTTAGAAACCAAATAATCTTGAAATAAAGGTTATTTAGGGTCGGCTAATAATTGGTTGAGCTATTTTATCTGAATATCAGTTTTTCTACGGAGCGACTGACATCGTACCTCCGCAATCCTGAGGGAGAGCTGAAATTCGAAGGTTGAACTAGTTATCAGTATATTTAAGGGTACTGACTTCCCAATAACGATTGCCATAGACGTTTATCACAACCGGGACCCACGGCTTAACGTGCTCTCCGAGCTGTTATTAAGAATTTCCTATATGAAAAACCCAACAACAACTTTTGGGCCATATCCCGGGTATTCGACAGCTAATCACTAGACCAACGAAGCTGATTCAGGGGGGATTCCAGAAGCCGCTGATGCGTTCCTGGTGTTCCTCCCTCGCTGCTTCAAATATAACTGTGTCAAACTATGTTAGATTTTACTCCTACATCCAAAATATCTGATCCTAGTCTGTGGTAATAAATATACATACGTACGTATATGTTAGGGGCTGAAGTTAGGTTCACAGTTAATTAATTAACTATAATGTACACAACCGAGGTAATGAATGAGTTGACAGTACAGAAGGACCACAAACTTCAATTTTTTTTTTAAATTAACATTTTAACGGATGATTAGGGTGTGGTGATATGTGACAATATTCAATGTATTTTAATTAATCGTAAATTAATGTAATCGCCCTTTCATGTCTGAAGTTTATGGTTAGCATCAACCTTTATTAATGTGAGGGAGTCCACAATACCCTACTAGTTTTTAATTAGTGTTTTAAGTACCATCACAATATTTTAATTCATTTTGTTTAGGTTCTGTATTACTTTTTTTTAATTGCTTTTTATTGTGTTTGTTCTTATTGTCATGAAATTCTAATGTTATCTAATGTAATTTTAAATGTTTTCTCTGTAATATAAATAAATGTAAAACTATACACAGCAATTCGGTGCAGTTCAGTGTAGTAATGTAATGTTTAAATATTTCCACTTTATCCGTAAAAATATTGGTGAATTTTAAAATTAAATTAAATAAAAACGATTAATTCATAGTCTTTGAATTAAATGATTTTATGATGAATTTTTTTTAAAAGACATCCCGCATTAGTTATATGAACCCTGTGTTGCAGGGGACTTTACAAACATACATGAAATGGGCCCAAAGAACACCCGTACTCAGAGCAACAATCTGAATCACACACAGTGTTGTCCTACATGTGATTTGAGCCAACGACGCTTGGCGCAATAGAGAGCGAAGTGGCGACCGCTTAAACTACTAGGCCAATCGTGCAGTCGATTAAATAAAAACGTAACGAAAAGAAAAAACAATAATACGTAATTTGGACACAAAAGGATCTGCATCGAAAATAGAATCCAGATTTAATTATCATCTTAGCTTAATGCTATCTATAGTGGTGTCTATAGTAAACTTGAAATGGCTACAGTATTTATAGAAAAAAATATTAAAAAGATGTGTTTAATCTAATATTGTTTATAATAACATAACTTATAAGTAATCAAATTAATAATAGTATCTAATAGCATAATAGTATCTAATAGCATAATAGTATCTATAATATTATTATACATTATTTGTCTGCCTTGTTGGTCTAGTGGTTAGCGTATGCGGCTGCTGATCAAGAGGTCTCGGGGTCGAACCCAATGTTTGTGTGATCCGCAAATATTTGTTTCGGAGTTTGGGTGTTTTCTATGTATAATATGTATGTATTTACAAAAAAAAATATGATTATGTAATTATGTCAGTTGTCTAGTACCCATAATACAAAAGCTCTGCTTAGTTTGGGACTAGATGGCATTGTGTGTAAGATGTCCGAAATATTTATTTATTAATTATTTATCTAACATTATTTTGAAATAACATAACTTATACATAACCAAAACAAATAACATAATATTATCTATAATATCGTTTTAGTTTCACTTCATAGTATGCATTTGAATGTAAATCTACTGATTTTCCCATTATTCGGGTACGGAAACGGCTATGTCCGTTAAAGAAAGGGTTTTCCCATTACATCAAAGAAAATACCCATAACGCTATCTAATAGTTTAAATGTCTTCTATAGTTTCCTGGGCTTAATGTCGCCATAGCAATTTGGTTAATGTAAAGTGCAAAACTGTTTTAAATGTAATTAAAGTAAAAACGACAACATTCGTGTTGTCTTATTTCATTGGCAAGTGTGAGGCCAGAAGCCCAATGATACAGAAGAATCTCACGAAGCCACCTTAGTGTGGGTCATTATCTTTCATTGTCTGTAGTATTCACAATAAAGATGGTGACCTCTACTCTTGTTCTACTCATGTTTTCCATCAGGCAGAGTAGGGTCACTTTGGTAGGCTAAAATAAAACAAAAAACGAGACCTAAAATTTTGTTCTATTTTCTATGAAGCTGTATTTGGAGCTCTAAATTCAACATGCTTCTTTAGTAACCCACAAATTGATTAGTTGCATACTTAAAAAAGTTGACAATAATGTCACATCGAATCTCGTATTATAGCCAGTTAAATTGTTATCCATGTCGATACAGCTACAGATTACAATGGCTGTGGGGCGTCATGAGAAACCATGTTGTGTACAAATTCGATAGATGTAGCCCGTGGTAATGAGAGCGTTTCTCATTCGATCCGCGCGCCCGCTTCGTTGTTTTAATGTTGGGCTTCTAAAGTAGCGATTTTGTCATAAAGTAACTAGGAAAAAACGCTCTTTTTTCTGTGCAGAAATCCCTCCGGATACCACCAGCGGTCAAAAGATGGTTATGTCGGACTCAAGCCGACTAAAAACTGCACACCGTCTTGGGTACTAGAAAACAAGAAACCAGGTGCACCCTCGAGAGGCAATCCCTGGAACAATAGAAATAAATCCTGTGTCGTTAGTGGTTTAAGAAACCTGAAATAAATTTGAATAAAATACAGCCTCGCAACAACAAGTTGTGGATCCAGGTGATCCAGAAAGCGTTGGCCCAAGTGGCGCTCAGTACAGTAGGCAGTGGCAAGGTGAACGCTTGAACCATATTACATCATCTGTGAAGATAAAAGTTTAATTGTTGTTCAAATATAAGTTGAGGCCACTGTCAAACGAAGTAATAATTTTTTTGCAAAAACGAACATAAAATTAAATCTGAAGAAAAAAGAATACTACAGTTTTATTCATTTTTTTTTTACAATTTATTTAAGTAGTCTCATGAGCTAGTGCATGTCACGGGAAACCGTTGGATGCGACTAGCATAGAACTAGTTATTGAAACTAGCATAGTTATTGAATAAAGCATTGTGGAGGGCTACGTCCAACAGTAATGTCTTTCAGCTGGGACGATGTTTTATCTTTCACTCAAAAAGTATTTGAATAAATGTAAAATTTTATCAAAAAAGTGAATCAAAAAAGTCTTATTCCAAGACTCTAACAAATATCGTGCCACGGAAAAGCATTAGAACGAAACAAAATAAACAGAAAATAGTGTAGCTGAAACTGAAGAACATACCTTATTCGGGATCTTGGACTTTAGGCTTTAGGCGACGCCATTTTAGTTACCACACTGTTAGGGTTACAAGAGAGAAAAAAAGTGGGCAATACACAAGCAACATAACGCACGTGACTTGGCGTTGCGATTGTGTCTAATGACACTGTAATGTTTGCTGTAAAAGTACATGTTTAACGACTGTTTGACTAATGACATTAGCTGTATAGCTACTGGTTTGGTAAAGCTCCAAAAAAATAAAAATGTTCTGCATTAATCTTTGATACGATGTCCAACACGCTTCCTAAATAGATTTTTTTGCAACCACAATATGTCAGAATGAAGCGTGAGAGGATACACCTAGTTCTGTGTAGGTATTTGTTTCAAATTCGGAATAGAAAGTTTCTTATTATTAGAATCAAGAAGAACAGAATCAGTGGAATCTGTTGTTTCCACTGATTCTGTTCTTCTAAATACGATAAGTCTTGTTGAATGAAAAAAAAGTAATGCTACGCCTGTTTATTTTGGTTGAAACTTCTACTGAATCTGGTATATAATTTCATATGAGCCAAGTTGCAAACGTTTTTCGCTCTGGAATCGCTGACACGCTCTCTTGTTTGATTGGGTAATGTCACTGTCACGTGATCAAAGCAAAAAATGAAGTAATCAAAGAGAGAATAGAAGCGACAGCGACAGAAAACCGTAGCAACTTGGCTAGGGGGGCAGGTATGTATCATAAATATGTTATAAAGATACGAGTACATTGTATAGCTACAAGCAAAATGTAGCAACAAAGAAACACAATGAACAATTTATTATAATAGTTTTAAAAGTGACAGCACAGAATTTGTTTAGACCGTTGCCGTTTTAAGGATTTTTTCTCACCTATAAATTCAAAAGTAATTTTATCTGTTTGTCGGTCTGTTAAGCTTTTACAGCTAAAGCACTGCGTTATCTTCAATAAAATTTGGCATCTAGAAGCCAAATTTTGATGATGTTAATCATCAATATCATCATAATCATCAATATGATGATGATGTAAATATCACAGTATACATAAATCAGTTTTTACCGCGTATTTGCTGTATACACGCGGACGGAGCTGCGGGCAAAACCTAGATCTATATAACACCACTTTTTTTCACGAAAAAAATTATCATGATTGCTAGAAATAAGGTTCCTAAAAATAAACATAACGGTATTGCAGCACAGTAACACGTACCACCTAACGAAATTACAGGCACAAAACCGTGGCCACAATTTTAACTGCTCCTAAAGGAATATAAATTTCAATTTTAAAATCTCCATATTGCCGCACGGTGTCATGTACACGAAAATGTGGAAAAGAATTCATAATGTATACCTACCTTTATTTTGTTTTCAGTGTACAAGTTTCTGCTGTTTTTACTCCTTGGTATTTGTTATTATGGAAATAGGTCGACTTAAATAATAAGACTATTAGGCAAAATGAAATTATGGAAATCTATTTAAGTAATGTAATTTAGTTTTTAACTTAAACGATGTTGCAAAATATCTGTACTTTTTGAAATTAACAATTAATTCAATGGAATATGATAGGCCTGAAGTGCTGAATATTTTATCCATATGTTAATACGTGAAACATAAACATTGTACCCCTTTTTAGGGTTCCGAAGTTTATGACTCGGAACCCATAGATTCGTCCTGTCCGTCAGTCCTCGACTTACCGTCTAAACGGTAAGTGTTAGAAAGATGAAACTTTGCATAAATATGTGTTGTAATTACGTGGACAAAGTGCTACAATAAAATTATGAAAAATATTTTTGTTTAAGGTACCTCCGTTACACGTAAAGTGGGGATGTTTTTGTTTTCTCGCGGCTACCCCATTGTATTCATTACACAAGTCTTTTAAAAATAAGGGTTTCTTAGACGATTTTTTGATTGAAGTATTTGTTTGCAAGATATTCCATTTTAAAGGTCACTTTTTTGTAAAAACAGGGCGTTCTCCCCCCCCTCCCCTCTAAAAGCTAAACGGCCAGCTCGAAAAATCTGGAAAAGTTCGTGACGGTGGTTCATATAATGAACTTTAAAGGAGAACTATAACGGATTAGATGACTTCATTAGTTCAAGAGTTATAGAGGCTTAACTTGTAATTTGTAGGGGTCACCATCCTCATTGTGAAGGTAGGCAATACAGCATGGTGACCCATACCAGGGCAACCTGGTCAGATGTTTCTGCATCATTCTGCGGGCCTCCGAAGACCAGGAGCATGATGCAGAATGATTGCCTCCAGTCAAATACGGCGAAAATGCTGGCATTATTAGGATGGTCTTCTGTATGAGGGTAGTACTGGCCTGGTCGAGCCAACCCATTCGTATTGAAATCAGCATGGCTCTACTACCTCCTACCTCTAATAATCAATAATTTCAGAAAACTAACCTATATAAATATTTACTGTATATATCAACAAATTTATACGATTACTTTTCAATGAAATGAAATGTACAGTATTAAATATTATGAGATTTAACATTTATATAGTGGTTAAATTCATCAGTGATGATTTACTGAGTGAAAGAATCAGGTAACTCATTATTCCCATGTAAGCGAAAATCTAGTACTTATTTATAACTTAGTAAAAAAAAAACAGACTTCAAAATATAGAATAATAAGAATAAGTGTAAGTGTATTATTTTGTATTGTTTTATGTGTACAATAAAGACAAATAAATAAAAAAATAAATAAAAATGATTAATTTAAAGTCGCGTCCAAAAGATAATTGTTATGTTTACGTATTAATTTGTATGACGTTTTTCAAGGAAGCGCATTTTACAAGTTAAGCCTTGTAGCCACAATACTTCCTACTTTATTACACGTCCTTAGATAAGCCACATATCATAAGATACAGCCAAAGATTAAATAAAGCAATGATAGGCACGCACCATCTTTAGTATATAAGCGCTATTGTTAATTCAATTAAATATACTATACTACAATATACTACCAGAGACTATCACACCGTATTGAGTCTCATTTATACTCCTAACCACACCGCGGCAAACTATCGGCAAACTGGTGACCCCGACGTGATATCACGTCGGGGTCACCAGTTTGCCGCGGTGTGGTTAGGAGTATAAATGAGACTCAATACGGTGTGATAGTCTCTGGTAGTATATTGTAGTATAGTATATTTAATTGAATTAACAATAGCGCTTATATACTAAAGATGGTGCGTGCCTATCATTGCTTTATTTAATCTTTGGCTGTATCTTATGATATGTGGCTTATCTAAGGACGTGTAATAAAGTAGGAAGTATTGTGGCTACACAATAACTCCCGAACTAACAAATTCATCTAAACCATTATAGTTTTCCTTTAAATTTCATTATATAGACAATCATTACGAATTTTCACAGATTTTTTGAGTCAGCCGTTTAACTTTTAGAGAAGGGGGACAAAAAAGTGCCCTTTAATGTGGATTTTTTCGCAAATGGACACCTAAATTAAAAAATCGTTGCAAAAGACCTATTTAATGACGGTAAGTCGAGGACCGACGGACGAACGGACGGACATGACGAATCTATAAGGGTTCCGAGTCATAAACTTCGGAACCCTAAAAGACTGTTTTTATTTTAGTGAAATGAACATCTGACGGTAACATAAAATTATTCGAGTTACAAAGCTAAGGAAAGTATTAAAATCATTTCAGCAACTCACGTCGGTTACAGAAACCCAAATATTGTACACGCACGTAATCAAAAACATGTCAACAAAATCTATTAGCATTTTAACCACGTTCTTTCTCAAACCCTTGGAAAAAAAAACTATTTTCATGACCATCGTGGAACCCTACATTCAATTAAGGCGGTACGTCGAGTCGTTTAAAATTGAGTGACAGGACGGACGATCTGAACGAGTGACCCTCTTTAGGTATTCAGAGAAGAATTTAACTCAGAGTTAAGCATGGAATAATTAAACGTGAATTAATAATTTAATATGTGACTATATTTTGAACAAACATTTGTTGTATAAAGATTGTGTATTTTATTTTAAATACGTCATCGCAAAATGTTACTGAATTACAATTTAGTATAATCTTAACATATACACTTTTGTCTTCGACTGCCTTGTTGTTCCAATGGTCAGCATATGCGGCAGCTGGTTAGTCTCGGGCTCGATTCCCGGGTTGGACCAAATATTTGCATGATTCACAAATATTTGTTTCGGAGTCTGGGTGTTTTCTATGTATAATTTGTATGTATTTACAAAAAAAAGTATGTATTTCTATCAGTTGTTGAGTACCCATAATACAAGCTCTGCTTAGTTTGGGACTAGATGATGTTGTGTGTAAGATGTCCTAAACTTTTATTTTTTCTAAAGCAAAGAAATCTTGAATAACTTTTACCTCAAATGTAAGTAATATTTCTTCTACAAAGCGGGAGTAAAAGGCGTTACACGCGTATATGCACGTAGAAATGAACTACTAAGGTGTGTTTTTAAAATATGGGCCTATCAAAGTGACTCTACTCTGCTTGATGGAAATCATGATCAGAATAGTGGTGGTCACCATACTACAATACAGTATGGTGAACCGTATATATATATATATACATATGTCGGCCTGTTGAGATTCTGCATCATTAAGCCTTTCTTTACGTGTGGAAACCCCCTAGGGCCGTCACTCCACCGGGGTTTGCAGCAGGCTGGTGTGTTGGAATCGAACCGACGAAAACCACACGGTGTGCCACTTTGCATCTGAAATAGGAGGGTTCAGGACTTCAGGAAAATGCATGATTGTGCCTCAGGTGTCTTCTCAACAACAATACCCAACAGTTGCAAATGCTGTTATTTTAGGTTGGTTTTCTGTGAAAAGTCGAGTTTTCTCGTTCATGCTAAAATTTTAATAAATTTTAAACACAAAAAAATGTATCTGTTTATAATTTCCAAAAAATCTTTGGAAAGACTCGTCAACCTGTTTTTTAATAAACCATCTGTGGTCTCCTGTTTATAGATTGTTAGTCTCATCAGGTCTAAAGATAGTACTTTAGTATAGCTTTCACTTATCTTGGGAGAGCCATTCCTTCGCCACATTAACTAATGCCAATCGATTCAATCGTTGTTTTTCACGAGGTGAATGAAGTAAGGATCTCTGTCCCTTAAAGGATTTTCGGGAATAGACGTCAAGGATAGTAATACACTTGATTTTCAAATGTCTGTTAACAGCTGTGATCACTTTCCAACGGAAAATAAGTGTGCTTCTTTTCCCTCGTATATTTAAAAAACTGTCTATGTTGCTAATAAATTTATACAGTCTAAATAGAGGTATTTCTAATACATAATTTCGTTAGATTTAATTCAAAACAGATTAATATTCACTTTACCAATTAATAATTCATCTACATATTTGTCGAACTAACGTCTTTGTTTAAACATGTACAGAAATATCAAGTATCAAGAGTTTTAAAACTATCAGAATAATACATGCGTCATATAATATATTTCACTAATGGACGTATTATTGCGAATCCTTTTTATTTCCAAAGGTTTAAATCCCATCATTTCTGCGGCATACTCATATGTTTTAAGTGCCGGCATTTTAAGCATACTTCATTTCATTGTCATATTACCATCAGATGTACCCTGAGGAATTCTTGTTACGCTCACTGACGAATTGAAGGGTTTAGGATTATATTACTCTCCTTAACTTGGTTCGTTGTCACTTAACGCACCTAGTAGGTTATGGTTACGTTTATAATACAGTTTAAGTTTTTGTTTTTTTTTAACATTATGAATGAGCTATTTAAATGTGTATTTTTTATGGATTACTGTAACGTCCAAAAACATACAGCATCTAACAGCTGTGTATAAAATTAAATAATGATAGGTATTAATATATATTACATATACTTTAAACTTGTTTTTACAAGCAGTTTTACTTGCAGTAATGTAGGTTTGCTATTCCAAAATATACATATACAAATATACAAGTACTCATCTCTGTCGAATATTTCATTCGGTTTCGTTCAAAATTTTTGAAATAGCGATTTAATAAACCGTTGCAATGTTTTTCACTATAAATATTAATAGTCTATCCTATCAGTGTATCAATTTTTAACCTTTTGACTTAACTTTAACCAGGGTCACATATATGTGACAAGCGAAAACTGTCCTTGTACGCCAACGTCACAAATATGTGACAAAAAAGCGGTACACTGAAATACGAAATAAAGCATTTGAACATTCCTTTTATGCCTTTAAATTTATATAAGTACCTTAATGCTTCGTACACTACTGAGGTCTAAATGAAATAAATAAAAGTTTCAAATTGTCCGTCACAAGTTGTGACCGACATTTTGAAACTTTTTCAATATTCTACTTGTTACTTTTAATGCCACTTTTATAAAAGCTAGTATTTAAAAGCTATAAACGTAAACATACTGTTTTACATTTTGTTAAAATTTTCTATTTTTATATAGTTGATTATATACTTAACCTATTTGAATCGTGTATTTCTTTTAAATATCTCCTTCAATTATATAAATCTAATTTAAAATACGTGTTTTATTTATTATTAGTTAATATTAAACTCGATAAGCGAGATATTACGTTGCTACATCCCTATTTGAGAAGCGCAATATTCATAAAAATGGCGTACCCTCCACGCCACGGTCACAATATCAAGACAACAGATCAAGAATAGTGTTGTACCTATAGTTATTATATTTAATTATATTGTCGTCTCAATTCTGTTATTACGGTAATAAACAACTCTGTAAATAGTGTATAACTATTACTAGAGTAGGAAGAAGTGTAATGTTGAAATAAATTCAATGTTATGAGGACATATATTTTGAAATTGTAGACGAAAATAAAAATAAAATTCATGTTATCGATAAAGTTTTGGAATGCTTATTTTTTTCGTAGGTATTTGCGCTAAATTTGTGGTCTGGCGTTGAGGGCAAGTTGATGAGTTTTTACTCTGGCGTTCAAAAGGTTATAAGCTACACGTCGTTAGTATTTTAAATTTACAGCTATACTTTTAAATATACTTAAATCCCGATATTCATATTCTATATAATTGGACTTCGATCATAAATTTTACATTATGTTAATAATTCAGTCAGTGACGCAACCCTATTCAAAATGATTGCTCGAGTTGTTCAGAGCTAAACTTAATCGTCTAACTTAATAGACCCTTGTCAGCCGGTGTTACTATATTTAGATAACTTTGAGGGGTCGTAGATATAAAGATTAAGGAATACATTTGTACTTATAGAACATTTGTTATTTCCTTACATACGTATAATAATACGAGTATATTAAACTATACCTTTTGTTGCTGTATCAGTTGTTTCCTTTGGTTACAGATTGTCGTGAATTTCTTTGACGTTTTCTTAGAGTTTATCAGTATCATTTAAATGTTAACTTTTGTACAGTTTTCTTTTATATGTAAGCCGATCAAAGTGACTCTCCTCTACCTTATGTGAAGCATGAATAAAATCGAAGAGCAGAGGTCACTATGTTCATTGTGCGTGCAGACAAAACAGCAAGGTGACCCGCACTATTGCAGGTTGATGCGTCTATATTTATAGGCCTCCGGTCTCGCACTTACCAACATCCTACGACAGCGCGAATGCTATATTTGAGGTTGATCTTCTGTGTGAGGTCCTAAATGAGCTCATGTTTGATTATACTGTATAAATTCGTGTGTTAAGAATAAGAAGTAACACCACTCCTATTCATTCATGCAGGACAACATCACAACATACCTGTATAAGAAAACCTTAAATATATCGTAGGGTTTACGTATAGACCTATTAACCTAAGTGCGGGTTGGGGACTGGCAAGACAACGTTTTGGGCACGTAATCTTGCCGTTGAATATTTTTAAGCCGCCCGAAGGCCTCCAACTAAGATGCATGACTGTTATCCTATGATAACAACTGGGACCAACGTAGCCTACGAACCGTGGTATCATGCTACTAACGGTCAACCATCCAGGTACTGACCGCGCCGTCGGTTGCTTACCGTTGCTTACCTTCGGTGATTGTTTTTAATTACCTAGGGCAACTTGGCTACGAGTGCCTTAGAACGCCTTATTTCAAAAAGAATCACAAGAAATAAGTATGTGATGAAAATTAAATGTCTTGAATATATTAAATAGTACTGCTTCAGTCATTTGTAAAATAATCTGAGTTTTTTTCCTAAAACGTAAATTATATTAAAGTAAATAATGTTACTACGCTTCGTTAAGTAATAACAAATTCGTTAAAATAATTCAATAATGTGCTTATAAAAGCGGAAAATAAAACAGCTATCTTAGATTTAACGCTTTTGTTAAATCTAAGATAGCTGTTAATATTGTGTAACAGACCTTGCGAATTTTCATTCCTAGTATAACATTATTAGAAACATCTGCGCAGGGCTTCTTTAATCAAATCTGTACTGGCATTTTCATTTTGTCTGTACCAGGCTTGTCAAATGCACTATTTAATCCATTAGAAAAGATCGATGGATATTCTTTTACTTGTATGGAATAGCTGCAAGAATGACTTCAATCTGTCTGAAGGAAAACATGAGTGAGATCCAAGAGTGGTATTCACCATCCTCATTGAGAAGATAGACAATGCCTAGTGACATGCTTCTTTTCGTCCAGTTTAAATTACCCGTGATCATGGGAGAGAAACACGTGCGCTGGTAGTGAGTTCGTGACTTGGTTTGGTCTACTTGGCAAAAACTATTCTAATTTCTTTGAAATAGTCTCTTATATTGATCTATGATAGAAGTTATCGGTCATAGGTCAACAATCAAACATGTGCTAAAAAAAATGCATGTGTATCTATAAAAAAGTAAATGAATTAAAAAAGTCTATATTCAATTCGCACTTAAAAAGTGTGTTTTACGGATAACACTTATAGTATCGTCTTAAAATTACTGACACGATATACATTAATGCCGACGATACGTTGGTTCCTAAATCTTTCTTTACAAAACATATATAAATAATTTCCCTTCATAAGTACATAGAGAAAATTAGCACGGGTCAAAGGTTATCTGGAAACAAACAAAGATCGATTAACCCGTTGGTTAGCGTGCAAAGTAAGCAACTTTAAGCCATTAGTGTGGGCAAACAGATTTATGTTGCCACTCCTATAGATGGTAAACAAAGCTTTGATACTCACATACTTATGTTACGTATTACAGGGTTTAGTAATAGCTTTTTAATATTCTTACGTGTTTATATGTCTTAGAGATATCTTATACTACTAAAATTATTTCTGTCTAACTTTCTGTTAAGGCTACATCGCTGCATAGCATTGGCTTGATGCTTGAAGAAAGACAGGAGCATCGGTGTACATCGTGTAAAAGCGCGCCAAATAACCGATGCCATTTGGCGCTTTTATGACGTAAGCTATAATCATGGGTCAGAGCTGACGCACACACTTTTATTGAAGTCGATGCATGGCTTGGTCACGATTCATCAACAGCCCTTAAAAACCAAGTGCTAGACAGAGATCTCTTCGTAGAAGGGAGATTTTGGCCTGTGCTGGTATAGAATTTATGTCAATTTTCCTTCTCTTCGCCGTGCTGTTGTCCTGCATTTATTCCCTTATTTGACTCTAACGATACTCATGGGTTAATTTATTCAAGAGTCCAACGATTAAATGTTCTGTAATCTTAATACAACCTGCTAATAACATATTTACATAACGTTTAATAGTTATGATCGTTAAGGTAGTTTCCGAAAGAAAAATAAATTAAGAAAACATTAATTTTGCTATCACGCAACCGTAATACACAAAATTCAACTCACTTTGTACCTAAATATTTCTCAAACACTAATTGGCTTGCCTACGCTAATTTTCCACTTTGATTAAATCTCCCACGTAAAATTATTTCATAAAGCTAGCGCAAGCCAGGTTTGTCTCATCAAATCTCTATTTAATAATCAGATATTTGTTGAAATTGGAAACATTCCATTTAAATTAAATTTCCATCAACCATTGTCTAATAATTGAGTTTCTGATTCAAAGTGCCAAATTCGAAATACACTGGTAAAACTTTTTCTTCGACCGCTTACTATCACTTGAGTGCGTAAACATCTCTCATGTGATTATCTTTTTCTTCCGACCTTCCTTTTCTTCTGTTTATTTGGTGACAGCAGAAAAATATAACCAGTACAAAAAAAGTTTTTCCAGTTAGGTTTTTGGTCCACCATCATACGATCAGACCATGAAAACCCAAAATTTAAAAGTAAGTAATTAATTATATCGTAGGTACATTCAGAGTCTGGAAGAGATTGCTCAAGAGGGTCTATTTCTCTGAATTTTTATGTAAGTAAAACATTCTCTGTGTCTGTCTTTCTGTCCTGTCTTTCTGTCACCTGTCAATTAGATTCAAGTTTAGACTCTTTAATGTTTCCTCTACAATATTCAAAATATTTCCAAATAAAAACAAATAAATTAAGCTTGTAGTATCCGTTATAAATATAGAGTTTCATTATTTCTACATCAGGCTCCATATTTAATGCCCATAATCAAGCGATCTGATAAAAATAACTCGCATATCATTATAGTTCATATTATAAATAAATGTAATAAACGCCTGAAAGAGATTGCCTACGGGCGATAAGGCCGCCACTTGTACCAACACAATGTAGCTAGTTCTAAGATCTAACTGTAATTTTTTTCTGGTATACAATAAAGTCATTATTATTATTATTATTATTATTATTATTATAAACTTGAACCTTCCAAGTAAAATGAAAATAAATGAACGAGTTTTTCAAAGTACCATTAAAAATAATGATCCTAGAATAGATTTTGAGCGATTGTAATTTTAAGTTACAATATGCGTTTAAAACTCGGGTTTTTAGGGTTCCGTAGCCAAATGGCAAAAAACGGAACCCTTATAGATTCGTCAAGTCTGTCTGTCTGTCGGTCTGTCTGTCTGTCTGTCTGTCTGTCTGTCTGTCCGTCCGTATGTCACAGCCAATTATTTCCGAAACTATAAGAGCTATACTGTTGAAATTTTGTCAGTCGATGTATTCTGTGAATCGCATTAAGATTTTTACATAAAAATAGAAAAAAAACAATACATTTGGGGGTCCCCATACTTGGAACTGAAACTCAAAATATTTTTTTTCATCAAAACCATGCGTGTGGGGTCATCTATGGGGTATCTATGGATAGGTGTTCAAAAATGATGTTGAGGTTTCTAATATCATTTTTTTCTAAACTGAATAGTTTGCGCGAGAGACACTTCCAAAGTGGAAAAATGTGTCCCCCCCCCTCTAACTTCTAAAATAAGAGAGATATAAAACTAAAAAAAAATTTATGTTATACATTACCATGCAAACTACCAACGAAAATTGGTTTGAACAAGATCTAGAGAGTAGTTTTTTTTAATACGTCAAAAATCGTAACACGCTATTTACCTTTCATCCAGTCAATACACTAGTATAAAAACATCGATGAAAATTACGACGAACTACAAGAACTTTTATACGTATCATATTACTTGCTGATACGGAAACCTTCATGGGCGAGTCCGACTCGCACTTGGCCGCTTTTTTCCTTAGCATTCTTGAAACAACGTTGTGATTGACAAATGAACACAACGGCAAGATATCCAAGCAATTTTTCGATAAGATTGACAAAAGTTAACACTTTGTTTTCTAGCAAACTAAAATGCTGCTGCTTTCGCTCTGTTATTGAAATCAATGATTAATAAATAATAAATAAATATTTCGTACACACACGTTTCTTATACACAACGTCATCTAGTCCCTCCCAAACTAAACAGAGCTGTGTTATGTGTACTAGACAACAGAAATAAATATATAAATATACTCTTTTTTGTAAATACATACCTACATATTCTGCATATAAAAAGCAATAACTATGAAAGACTACTTGTGGGTGTACTATAGCACACACGCACACAAATACACATACATTTTTCAATAAATATTACATTTTGTGTTCTTTTATTGTGATTGTGTAGTTAATTTTAGTTTTGAACGTTGAACCTTGACTTATGTAATGGGGGGATGGCGTCGGTGTCTGTCACACAGTTTCTACTAGCTCAGACACCGTCGTTTTTCACTCTATCTGTTTATGTCAATTAAATAATAATGTTAACTTCATTGTTATGGTATGATAGATAAACTGTTCCTCTTTTCTGAGTAAATAAAGATAGTTATTATTATAGAAAACACATTTTTTTCTTTTGATTTTCTTTTCACAAACAGTGCTATCCGAGTTGATAACGGCTATAAAACTGCGGTTTGAAGTTGAATAACTCGCAAATACCTAAATCGAAAAATGGTTTTAATATCCTCGTAATGTTTTTAAAGGACCTATCTAATGATACTCCACACGATGGGGTAGACGCGAGACAAAAAAATCATCCACACTTTACGTGTACCCCTACATGTCTCACGGTACCCCAAATAAAAATATTTTTCTTAATTTTATTATAGCACTTTGTCGGCGTAATCACAACACATACTCACGCAAAGGTTCATGTTTATGAACTACGGAACCCTAAAAACTGACTTCCAATAAAAACTATTCTAGAGATTGCCTTCGGGCGATAAGGCCGCCACTTGTACCTTTCTAGTATAAGCTACCGTTGTATATTATTATTCTGGTGTACAATAAAGAGATGTATTATTATTATTATTATTCTATTACCCAATCTTGACAGGTGTGCCATTGAAATTTGAGGAGTTCCCTTGATTTCTCCAGGATTCTTTCATCAGATCCTAGTTACCTTATCATAGGACCAACTATCAATTAAAAAAGAATTGTCAAAATCAGTTTACCCAATCGAATGTTCTGATGTAACAAACATAAAACAAATACAGTCGAATTAAGAGCCTCGTCCTTTTTTGAAGTCTGTTAAAAGGGTCAGTGACGAATGGTTGCAAAAAGCAGAAAACCGAACTCTTTGGGGAGGCCTCTGTGCAGCAATAGACTGCAACTATTATTTAACTAAAGAACTATTTACTCAACCAAAATTAGTATTTTACGTTTATTAATGGTAGCACGGCAATTAGTTTAATTTCCCCACACCTAATGTAATTAGTACATGAGGTTTTCAGTCTAACTGACCCTGATAGAAGACAAAGATGAACCAAAACACGTATCCCTAATTTATAAGCTAATTTACCAAAAACATTAACCCAATTATTTTGTTAATTTGCCTTGTTCATGTTTATCAAATGTTTGTCTGAACTAATCCGTTAATGTTATCCTTAGTGAGATGAATACTTTAGTGTCTTAAAACAATTTGGATGTTAATTGGGAAAACGGAACTAATTTCCGTTGTTACTGTTTCCGTTGCAACTTTGTTGGATGACGTTATAAATTTAAATGAGACTCAAAAAACTAAGAAGGAACATGTTTTTGGTATTCGGTGGTTTGAAACTGTTGCCTAAGCTTTTAAATACTCCTCCGTGACAAAACCTTTCTACCGTTGAAGTGCCATATGACACTAATGGGCTGGCTCGGCTAGAACCACTTCGTCACAGAAAGTTGGTTCTTAGCAGATTGTTTTTGCTTTCAGCGATTAAATAGCAAAATCCGATTGTCAAATCAAATATAATTGACTGCCTTGTTGATTAAATGGAAGTGTGAACAACCAAATCCTGTGTGGAAGCGCACAGGATTTGGTTGTTGATTCAAATTCTGGGTCGGACCAAATGCTTGTATGATCTACAAATAATTGTTTCGAAGTGAGGGTGTTTTCTTTAATATATGTACAATTACTTTCACAAAAAAAGTATAAAAGACACTCTTGCTTGATAGTATAAGCTCTGCTTAGTTTAATGGTAGTTACTGTTACTTGTTACATGCAGAAATAGTTTTTTGAATTGTTAGTATCGAGTTTTCGTGCTTTAATGTTATAATCTTCCGCTCTGTTACACAGAATCACATTCTCATATATATCGCATTGAAAAAGTGATCTAATGATCAACGTATTTTTGAAGAAATATGGAAAAATATACGATCTACTAGGTACTTTATAAGCGCTCTAATTAGCTTGTGAGATAGTAGAAGCATAGAAGCGAAAGGAGCGCTTATTCCACTTTGTTCACCTCGGCGATGTACGTTGTTGTTTTTATACGACATCTAAAAAGCTTCGGAATAGCCGTCACTTAATTCTGAAGGATAAACTGTGCATTGCAGATTCAGGAGATTAATATTAAGTATATATAGGTATATATATGTAAATGTCGGTTGTAAGTACCCATAGTACCAGCTCTGCTTTGTTTGGGAAGTTGTTTTGTATGTGAGATGTCCGAAATATGTTTTTTCTTTTTATTTTCTTTTTAAAAAGAGTGCTATCCAACTTGATAACGGCTATTCATAGGTCGATAGGATTGAATAGTATATTTACAATAATAGTGTTACATGTTGGGGTTCGAACAATTGCCTACCTCGATGGCGCAGTAGTAGCGTATGCGACTGCTGTGCTTGAGTGGTTTCGATTCCCGGGTCGGACCAAATGTTTGTGTGTCTGAAATATTTATTATTTATTTGAAAATACATACACGTTATGTCTTGTTAATTACACAGTATACTGCGTAAATAGCTTTAAATTCCTATCATCATACCGCCGCGCGCCTTAGGTCTTAAACTTGGCCCTCCTGATGGTTTGGGGGAACCGAGGCGCGCAACTAGGCTATACACGATATAATGAACAAATTTCAGGTTTAATTTTTCGATATTTTCAGTAACATTTAATTTATTTCTATCGAACTAATATTTTAAATTAGAAAATTACTCTGTCGATCTGTCTGCCTACCTGTTATACTTTTAAGGCTAACCTGCCGTGAGAGCATAACGAACTGGATCATTTTGTATTGCCTGCCTATTTAATGAAATTTAGCGTGGAGTTAATGTGGTTCTTGGTGAAGGATATAGGTTACTCTTTACCGCAATTACTGACATTCACGCAGGTAGAACTGCAGGTGAAAGCTAATGTATAATAATAAGTATTAATAGTAATAAAAGTTATTAAGGTTAATTTGAAGAAATGTAATATATAGATATCTATATAATAATTGTAACATCTTAAACTAATGAATAAAATACAATAATACATTCAGATACAAATTAACCATGAAGTAAAAGCACAATAACACTCTTATTTTTATAACATCCCTAATATGCATAAAAATAAGATTGAAAGAAATTTATTATTATTTTATAAGGGCTGTTTAAAATACTTTTAAGGTGACGTAGATGTAAGATTACTCAAGGATTTTCTCCGGAATGCTACACTATTGAACATACAATAGAACTTTTACCAATACAAGGAGGAGTCTCGTTACTCGCAGTATTAAATTTAAGTTCTCGTCTAGTTTTCCTCTAACTGAACCAATTGAGCCTCAAATAAAAGAGCTTGTTAAGGTAGTATTCTTAGATTAAAAATAAACCACGTAACTTAAGCACCGGAGAAATAAAGAAAGCAAGCTTTATAAGTATAAGAAATATAAAAGAAGTATTAATGTGTTTTGGGTCCTATTTGAGAAGACAGCTCTTGAAGACAAATCTGTCTACGAATTGTGTTCAAATATAGTAAATGAATAGCAAAGGTAAATATAAGATGCTCCAGGGCTTTTCTTTCTATGGTACACGGTACAGTACACCTGGTTCCCCTACTACTAGTACGGTTGGTTGAGGTCCGACGTAACCGTCAGCTGGTGGTATCTAAAAGGATTTTCACACAGGATAAAAGGGACAAATGTCGGAAGGCATATGATATTCTGCTTCAACTACCAGCGTGATCAATTTTGAGAACTAGCAATCTTTATTGTAGACTCAATCGGGTCAATATTCAAATAATTTGAAATAAAATAAAACATTGCTGTAAGACCCGATTTCATTTTTTTAACATATCGAATTCTTTTTACAGTTAGATATCAAAGCAAAATAAATTAATCGAAGTACACGATCATATAAGATTTATATCACATAAAGCCGAAAAACAGCTTTAGCAATAAATTTAATATTTACTATTATATTCTAGTTTGTTTTCCAACCAGCGTTTTAAGCTTTGAGTATTATATCACAAATCACTTCCACTGTTCAAGCTGTTGAAGCAACAGTTATTCACAAAACAATTTGATTACCATATGACATGTTTTGAGTTTGTTATTTTAATATTCATTAAAAAGCCAATAGTAAACTGGAAGGCATAGAGTATTTCAATTATGTTTTTATACATCCTTCTTGTTTTTGTAGCCAAATGTGAAACTAGATAACTAAAGAGAAAACCGTTGTGTAAGCGAATTTTACAGCAAATGAATATAGAACTGACCAAAAACCGCATGCTGTCTCTATTCAAGAAAGGCAAAACAATGGAACTCCGACAAACCTCGGATCTTCTACTGTTTGCAGATGTGTGTAGTATCGAATCTCTTTGTACAATCGCGAATGCTGCTATTTTCTTGCACTATTGACTTTTATTTTGTTTTTACTTAGCCTTAAGATGACGTCATTATCATACGTTTGTTCATTTTCTAATAGGTTTTTTTTATATATTGTTCACTTGGTCATAGGGAATGTAACACTTATAGCTTTATATTTCTGTTATACATTTTTTAACTTTAAATCACATATTATTTAAATTTTATCATAAAGCCTTTCTTCTTAAAAGGAGCACAATTTTCTTCACATATAGATTACGTGATATAAAATAGAGAAGCCGTGGTTTATAGCTTAAATAAAAATAACTTTAAGTTCCAAATGTATCTTTTATAAACATAACCGTAAATAAAATGTTATATAACATAATTTAATACGATGTATAATCTTTAGTATGAAGTAGTTTATTATAGCAAAAAGGGAACGAGCAATTTATTTGATGAAATTTTTAGATAAATGTGACTGCTGGAATCTTTTACGAGGACACTAACTCGGAAGATATAGTGACACAGCGATGAAATAATTTCGAAATAAAATAAGCTCTGCGGCAGTAACAATAAAAACTAGTACGTATCTAAAGTTGTATTATCAAAAACTACCACAAGCATTTATATTGAGTGACAAAATATTTCTTATTTCGTTTAAAACCTTAAACTACTCATTACAAGATTGTGCATTGAAATGTAATTAAAAAATTCACGAACATTAATTATATTTACACATTAACTCAAGAATAATTAGCTTGTTATTAATTTTATAGTAATTAATAACATCTGAAGATATAATAAATGCTAACGCCACGCTGATTTTTGCACGAATGGTCCCACTCAACCGGGACGGTACTACGAGTACTCTTTCACAGAAAACAAACTTAGAATATAGCTTTCGTGCACTATCGTGTTTCGATGGTGAGTGCCGTAGGCCTGATGCAGAAGCATCCCAAAAGGTTGCAATAGTATGGGTCACCATAGTATGGGTCAACATACTACATTCTCTGAATTCGTATTGAGTGAGGTAACCACTGCTCTTAGATTTTACTCGTGTTTTGCATTAGGTATGGTACCTATTTATTAGTGTATAAATTTTTATAGTACTTAAATAATGTATTTCAATAAGTCATTCAGTTTTTTTTATATTTCCAGAAATCTTCTCATCAATGAGAAATCTTTTAGTTTTCAAAGCCTTACGTTATCCATCTGTCTTGTTAAAGTAGAGGGTCGATTCCTAAACTTATCCCAAATTACAAATTTACTCTTTACCTAACCTACACGAGTCATTGACCCCTTAGGTCTAGTCTTTAAGGCATACGCAATAAATCAGGGCTTAGGGTTTAAAACGTTTTTCGATAGCAGATGTTTTGAGATTAAATTGGAAATAACGTTCGTAACAGGCTTTTGAGAACTTTTGAGACAATTTCAAGTGTTAATATTCATTTAATGCTTTATTAAGATGATACACTTTTGAAGATAGTCTTCAAAAATGTTGAGTATAAAAGTATTTCTTTTATTGAGAAGAACATAGACGTCTTCTGTGGAATACAATAAGAGTAGATGGGTCACTTATGGTAAGGGGTTACTGTTACCTAGAAACAAATATTACGCCGCTTTTTATGTGTTTTTCTATTTTTTGAATTTAGTAACTTAATACACTTCCTTCAAAATAATACTCGTGCTGGAAGTGAAAATAGAAGGCAAGAGAAAACGAAGACGACCTAGATTATTTATTTATTTATTTTATTTATTAAAGCTTCCTGCAAAACATATTGCACAAGGCGGACTTAATGCCATAGGCATTATCTTCCAGACAAACCTTTGGGTGTTGCGAAGCTGTTTGTGGCAGGTGTATATGGGGACAAGTAAGGCGAGGGACTAAGTTATTAATTTCAAAAATATAATATACGTATAATACATATAAATATAATAGACATACACATATATACACACATTACTCACACACATACTTACATACATACTTACATATATACATAGACATATACTACATGAATATAATTATGATAAATAGTGTTATTCTGAAGACTCCGTCAACAAGTCTCTATAATGTTTTCGCACTTTAAATTTAAAACTGGATCGGCTAGTGGACATCCTGATTTCCAATGGGAGCGCGTTCCAAAGAGTAACTGCTTGAACAGGGAAAGAACTATGGACTTTACTTGAAATGTGTGCAGGGCAAAGAAGGAGAAGATTATTAGAAGAGCGAAGATTTCTGTCATGGTTAGAGCAGAGATATTGGAGGTGGGATTTTAAGTAGGTGGGTGAGTTCGGTGAATGAAGAAGGGAGTACAACGTGGTTAGCACTCTCAAACTGCGGCGCTGCCTAATAGGTAACCATGACAGTTGTATACGATAAGAAGAAATATGATCATACTTTCGCAGATTGAATATAAATCGAATGCAATTGTTGAGAAGCCGGTCTAATTTATTGAGCAGATCTGCATTCAAGTCGAGATAACATACATCACCATAGTCGACAATAGGAAAAATTAATGTTTGAACCAGCATCGTCTTTATTTTAATTGGGAGGAAATGTTTAAGGCGATAAAATCCTCGTAAAATATTTGTGACCTTCTGACTGACGCTGGCTACCTGGGTCTGCCAGTTCATAGTCGTATCAATGTGCAGGCCGAGATCCTTGACCGAAGCACTGATCGGCAAAACAGCACCATTAAATATTATCTCAGGAATAGCGTCAGGGTCAATTCTACAAATCATTCTAGGACCACCTATGATGATCGTCTGACATTTTATTGGGTTCACCGTCAAACCAAACCTGTTGGACCAAATCTGTATGTTTTCTAAGTCTCGGTTAATGCTATTTATAGCGTCATCCAAGTTCCCCACCCCAGCGTGTGCATAGATCTGCAGATCATCAGCATACAGGTGATACGAACACTGAAGTTCACGGGTAATGAGATCGATAAATAAAGAAAATAGAAGAGGAGAAAGAATACCGCCTTGAGGAACACCCGAGTCGAGTTCGGCCCACGTCGATGAAGATTCATCGATTCGGACGGACTGCTGGCGTCCTCGAAGATAGGACGAGAACCATTCCAGTGCATCATCGGAAATCATGAAGTGGGATAGTATTGCTAGGAGGATATCGTGACTCACAGTGTTGAAGGCATTTGAGAAATCGATCAGGGCGAGTACAGTTAATTTGCCTTCTTCTGCCGCCGCCTTGATATCAAGAGTCACTTTGAGCAACGCTGTCTCTGTGCTGTGTCCGGGTCGGAATCCTGACTGATATTCGTTGAGGAAATTATACTTGTGTACGAATTGTGAAAGTTGCTTATGCACACAAGCTTCTAGAACTTTGGAGAGGAAAGGAAGTATGGATATTGGTCGGAAATGAATAGGGAGAGAGGGATTAGGTACTTTGGCTAATGGACGTATGTAGGCTTTGCGCCATAAGGATGGAAAAACATTAGAGTCTAGGGAATAATTAATCAAGTAGGTGATGATGGGTAGAAGCTGTTCCAGGATAGAGGTAACCATGAAACGGCTAATTTCATCGCAACCAGTGGCATTGGATTTGATGGACAAGATAAATTGTTTGACTTCCTCTGGTGCAACTGGAGAAAAATCGAAAGAGTTTATATTAGCCCTAGGCAGATTGGCCACATAGTCCAAGGTTTGAGATTTGCTTCGATGACTCAACGTAGAGGAAGTGGTGAAATGGTGATTGATGTCATCTAAAGCAATGTTCGTTGGAAAGTCTGCGTGGCGCTCTCTACCAATGCCAAGAGTCCCTAAGAACTTCCAGATATCAGCTGAGGAGGATGTAGAAATACTGTCGAGAATATAACGGCGTTTAGCGTTACGTATCACCTGATTACATTTGTTTCTAGCAGTCTTATAGGCGAGCCAGTTTTCATCACAACGTTCTTTCTTGTAACGTCGGAAAGCACGATCCCTGTTCCGCATTACGTTGCGAATGCTATCCGTAAGCCAAGGTGCCGGCGGATGCCTTAATTTAATTTTTTTTACTGGCGCATGAATATTATACAGGTTCAAGATGTTATCGTTTAATATTCTAAGCTTTTCGTCGACTGTGCCTGCCATCTTTAATGGATCCCAGTTGATATGAGAAGCATCCTTCCGAAGCTCTTCCAAGTTCATGTATCGAAAACAGCGTCTATACATCACCTTCGCTTTATGTTTTGGAGTTTTGATTTTGTAGGTGATGAAAATCAGGTCGTGATGTGAGAAACTTGGTGCCAAGTGTTGTCCATGAGCAATAACCTTAGTAAGAGACGAGGTAATAATGAGGTCAAGCAGGGTATCTTCGCCATTTGAGTTGTGATGGGTAGCTTGAAGAGGTAAGACATGAAAAGAAGAGGATTCCAACAGGTTTAGTAGTTTACGTGAACGAGAGGAATTTTGAGACAAAAGATCAGTATTAAAGTCGCCCATGATGATGTGATGCTCATACTCAGACCCTAACGATTCTAAAACCGATTCGAATTCGGTGAAGTAATCAACGGCTGGGGGACAGTATACGACACCCAAGATGAGTTTAACTCCCCTGACACAAACCTCAAGGAAAAGATATTCAGCGCTAGAATTAGGTGGTGATTTAGAAGAGATATTATAAGAAAAATCGGATCGTAAGTAGATCGCAACACCACCACCTCTTTTATTTACTCTGTCATTCCGGATAAGAACAAACCCCGGAAGAGGGTAAGAGGTAGAAAGTAGTTGAGGTTTGAGCCATGTCTCAGAAACCAGGATGGCATGTATGTTTAAGCCATTGAAAGTTTCCCATAAGTCACTATAGTGACTGGGTATGCTTTGGGCATTTATATGACATATGTTTAAGTCATGATTAGATTTTGTATTAAAAGTGCTACGCAACACGTCACCGAGAGTATCGGTTACCGAGATAAAACTCTCGTTAGCTATCGAGTCCACAGAGTCATTGGCGGAGTAATACGATTCAGCATCAGACATCAAGTATTAAAAGAAATAAATATAATAGTATAAATAAATAAATATCACGATTATATATATATCTATATTTACGGGTGCTATCAATGACTTTAACAATTAAAACTTAAAATTTAAAAACTTACATCAAAGCAGCACCCGCCGGCTCACACTGACACTTATTTATAGCTACACCAATAATTAATATCAACTATTTACAGTTTAAGATAAAAGTAAGAATGTTAATGGTTATTGAAATAAATCACTCCTTAGTTGCAACAAAATATTATTTCTGTTATTGATGTGATTTGTTAGCAAATTAAGTTAAAACAAAACGCACTCGTAAGGAAGCGCTATTCGTAAACACCACTTTCCGTCAACTTGACAAACTTCGAAATGTCACCGAAATGTCACAGACTTGTTATTGTGGAATGTTAACGTACGTGGTGTGATATTTTAGATAAAGACGGTATTAAGCGTATGCACAGAACACTAATACTCTACGAAACGTATGCCAAACAAAACAAAGTTAACAGATTTTCAGAACATTATATGCAACAGCGGTGTACAAATTAGATCCTGCGGGTTGCGGTCTTGTTGCCATTTGAACTATTATCAGATGCACCGCCGCCCCTCGCAGCACGGGACTCGTCGCCTTCCTTAGGATATTTTTGTATCAATGGCTCCAATTCATCCAGCGACGTAATCTTCACTCGAGTGCCGTTCGGAGTCTTGATGATAATAACGCCTTCTTGTGTCCAACAACCTCGCACACCGAAGTGGAGGCGGGCTCTGGCGAATGCAGACTGTCTACCCTTAGTTAAATATTCTTTCATTATAATACCTGTGCCCTTGAGCTTAGTCTTCAATTTCCATACAGCAGATTTGAGATCTAAAGTTAAAAATCTTACTAGTAAGGGTCGGTTGTGACCTTTTTTCGGGCTTCCAAGTCTATGACAGGTTACAATGGATGACTCTGTAAATTTAAGATCAAGCTTGTTACTAAGGAGACTCAGTAGTATATCTGTACAGCTTTCTTTTTCGGCCTCTGGAACTCCAATAAAAACAAGTGATTTGCGTCTATGTCTGGACTCCAGTGCATCAACCGTTTTAGAACATTCATCAATCTGCTTGCGAATCAAACCAAGCATACTAAACATAAGCTCACGGAAGGTTCGGAACTCGTCCGCAAGCCTTGCAACAGTGTCTTTAGCTGGTGCGCTACACTGTATCTGCGCCTCAAGTTCACTCATTCTCTTTGTGAAGGTTTCCTCCAGGCTCTTCTGTGCAGATTCAATCATTTCAAGTTGGGGCATAGTGAATGTTCTTATCAATTAATAAAATGCAAGCAAAGTAAATGTTATGATGGTGTCAATGAACAGCCGGCAGGTGGATAAAATTAAAGACTTGTTATAGCATCTACAGCTTTGCCAACACTCACACTTCCAAATAACTGTGGTTTACACTGATTTTAGTTACTGAATTTGCAAATTTGCTAATAATTTAATTTAATTTAAATTTAAGTAAATTCACACAACTGTTACAAGTTTTGTCACCTACCCGAAAAAGCAATTTTAAAAAAAAAGATTATTCATACGACATTCATACCATGGGTCAGACCAAATATTTGTGTGATCCATAAATATTTGCTTCGGAGTCTGGATGTTGTCCTATGTATAATATGAATGTATTTAGAAAAAAAAAGTATGATTATGTATTTATATCAGTTGTTTAGTATCCATATCACAAGCTCTGCTTATTTTGGGACTAGATGATGTTGTTTGTAAGTTTTCCAAAAATATTTATATTTATATTATACAGCAAGTCAAAGTCACACGAATACCACTTTGGGAGTCGTGGCGTATCAAAAAGTGAAACAAAAATGGCCGTAAAACCAGGTTGAGATTGAGAGAAACTTCTTAAGATCTAAAAGTTGTCATTTAGATATACCCAATATATAGTTTTTAGAATGGGAGAAAAAAAATTAGACTAAAATCGCAACTGTAGAAAAATTATGTTATTTATAAAGTAATTCGAACTCCACTACAGCCATTACGTACAAGATTTACAAAGTCAATAAAGGCAGTAATACACGCAAACGGCCAGCTCAATCGACCACTAACACATTGAGATAGAGGCATACGTCTTGTGTGGGTCAACCTTTACGTACATTATCTGCACGGTGGGGACCGATTCTGATATGAACAAAATTGTGTTTCCTTTTCTCTCCACCCAACGCTTGTGGTAATAAAAGGCAATAAAGAGAAATACATTTACGTTATTACAGATATGGTATTTTATCACGTAAATTTATTTTTTAAGTTATCAAACAGAAACATTAGCTCATCAACTATTTTGAGGGAAATGGAGTTTAACAACATATTGTAACGATAATGTACTTCTAGTCGATTTTGAGCGAAAGAGACCTTGGAACTACGCAGGAGCTATGAGAATGCACAAGTGTGTGCACAAACACAGGTACACTCAATTACTCTTTTACTTTGACAAACCAATGTGACGGTTATTTGAGACAATCGGGAAAACAGGGGCAGGAACAACGACTTTGCGTGTTCTCCGAGGCACTGGGCTTAAGACTCTAAGATCCCAGATATTTGTGCCTCAAACAAGAACTGCAGTGTCTTTAAGACAGTGCCATATATCTCTTCTTGTTTGTTCCTTACCAAAATGGATTTAAAACTCATGTCAATGCAAGGGGCCTATTTTGTTGTAGCTCCTTGCTGACATGATGATATTTTGTATATATTATCCTTACTAATATTATAAATGCGAAAGTTTGTGAGTATGTATGTCTGTAAGTTTGTTGATCTTTCACGCAATACTACTGACCGGATTTGGATGAAACTATACAGGAATATAGCTTATATATCAGAATAACACATAGGCTACTTTTTACCGCAATAATCGATATACAGAAATCTAAAATTTGTCATGAAAGTAAAATATTTTAATTATCTAACATCTTCACAGTACCTACTGTGTTCAAAATTATGACATTTTCGGCTATATAAAATAAGTAGGTACCTAATATGGTAATAATATTTTTAATCTTCTACTACTGATTTCTTGATGGGTACTGATTTCTGGTCTTACTATTTTCTTAGCATTTCAAAATCCAATTGAATATTAAACACACTATGCCACATATCTACAGAATACGAAAGTGAACCAATTTATACCAAAAAAGGTTTGAATAAATAAATCAAATGGTTTTGCCCAGTAGCCTTCCGTATTTTTTAATTTAGAAAGTAAAGAATGATTATTAGATTATAATATTTTTGTCTTTATTTGTCTAACGATATATAGGATAGAATTTTATAATCATTTTGGTGAAGCGTATACTCGTAAGTAGTTAGTAGTTATAATTTTACTAATAAATGTGACTAACAAATTTAAATTGTCAAATACCACTCGAGAGTTTTGAGACGTTTTGTCAGAATTTATTTGTCATACATTTCAATGGACTACACAAACATCAGACAAGTTTCTACAAATTTGTACAACCATATTATTATCTAAATAAAATAATATACAATCTAGACCATGTACAATACCGGCACATGTTACCCCAAAGCCCATTGTGTACCGTTTAAATAAAACTTCTGTACCTCAGAGCGAGTCAATTTACTTTTTCAAAATCAAGGCTTATATACTATGGCGTGCAACGAAACCATAGTGCGACGTAAATCGCTCCTAACGGCATCTATCGAGTACACTAACAATAACTCTAAATATTAAATATGAACATTCTGCATACTCTATTATGCTTTGTATATTATATTTTAATATATATGAAGGACGGTTTGACAATCGTAATATAGCTAACTATGTACTAGTTAAAAATTTGACTGCCTCGGTGGTCTAGTGGTTCCAAAAATGTGTTTTTGGGTTTTCATTGGAAATTCCTAATAGCAGCCCGGAGTTTAGAAGTTTGGCGGTGATTCACGCCCGTGCCTCGGAGAGCACTTAAAGACGTCAGTCCCGGTTGTCATGAACATCTACGGCAATCGTTATTGGGAAGTCAGGGCCCTCAAATATAATGACAACTAGTTCAATCTTCGAATTTTAATTCTCCCTTGGGGTTACGGAGGTCCGATGCCAGTCGCTCCGTGGAAAAACTGAAATTCAGGTAAAACCGGTTGAACTAGTAGCCGAACCCAAATAAACTTGGGAATAATGGCTAGGAAGATGATGTACTAGTTAACAATCGATCGAAGTAGTGTGCAATGGGAGCGGCATATGTCCAGTGCAATAGACTGTGATGGGCTGATAATGATGATGTACTTCACAACCTCTCAAGAATTACTAAGAAATCATCTGAAGATTGAATTTCTTGGCACAGGTAAAGTTTACTCGATTATGTAAAAGTATATGCACCTGCTCTCACTAATTTCTTCATCATATCTTATCATCATATCTTCATCTGACTGCACGGTTGGCCTAGTGGCTTAAGTGGTCGCCACGCCGCTTCCTACTACGCCAAGTGTCGTGGGTTCAAATCCCACGTAGGACAACACTTTGTGTTATTTACAATTTGTTGTTCTGAGTCTGGGTGTTCTTTGTGTCCGTTTCATGTATGTTTGTAAAGTCCCCCGCGACACAGGAATTTATATTCCTAATGCGGGAGTTGTCTTTTTAAAAAAAAACAAACAAACAAAAAAAAAATACTAAAGAGAAACTTCAGATTAAACAGACAGAGAATATTTTATGCATTAAGTCAACCTCTATGCACATTGTGCAGTAACAGATAAATAAATGCATGATGTTTACTCCCAACTTACCATAAACAAGCTGAAAGCTGAAATTTTACATACATTAACAAACTCATCCAACTAACATTAGATTATCAGACGGGATTAGTGCAGCTCAGAGTTTGTTGTTGTCACAGTTTGGCTTGTTTCCGGGAAATGTTATCATCACTACCAAAATTTTCTACACCTAAGTGTTAAAATACTCTGCGAAATTAGTTTGTCACTCATCACACTCATCTAATTTCTAGTCTACGGTTTTCGTTTTCTATTCTATTCACTATTCTCTTGTTTCATTGGCTAATATTTAGTTTTAATTACGCGAGCGAGTGACATAAGCCAATGAAACAAGATATAAAGAACGAAAAACTTTTACAACTTGAATAGGGGGGGCAGGTACGCATAAAGTATGGTATGGCATGATGTAATATATACATAGGAAAGATATGATAGATAGGTATAAAAGATCATTTTACATACCTATCTCAATTAGGGTTCGTAATATAATCCCTACTCCCCTACTAATATTATAAATGCGAAAGTAACTCTGTCTGTTTGTTACGCTTTCACGCCTATAAAACTGAACCGATTTTAATGAAATTAAGTATGAAGATAGAACTGAACTTGAGAAAGGACATAGGATACTTTTTATCGCAAAAATAAAGGTAAAAAATGTTTGGAATAGGGGACGAAAGTTTGTGTCGAAGTTCGTTATTAAGAAACATTAAATCATGTAGGATCGTTTAATCTACCCTTACCGTGTAGCGCGATTTAAACGAATTTCAGGCGGGCGAAGCCGCGGGCGAAGCCGCGGGCGGAAAGCTAGTTAATAATACAACAAGTCGAACAAGTCAGGTTCGTCAGCCTATAAAAGTTAGTGCTATACTTATTTTGGTTCTAGGAATCGCTGTTTACCATGTCCTAGAATCATATTGTTTACTGAGTTCCGTGGTGTTACTCGCGGTTGTGATTGTAAAGGTACAAACAACGCCGTGGGGCGAAGCTAGTCTAACAAAGTAGCCTAAGTAACTTCTTCTATAATTAGCTATCATCCAGAGAGAGTTCCGTCAAAATCAGCCTAGCTATTTCCAAACATTAGCCGAAACAAACAGTCAAAGAGATAAGAGTTATAAAATAAAAATGTTTTTATGTAGTTGTCGTAGTATACTTTCATACGTATTTAGTGAAAAGTTGATAATTTTAATTTTAAATTTAATTTTAAATTACAAACAGACACATGAATTTTATTTACTTGTATAGATCGCCTACTATACCGTAAATACAATTTTTATAACTTTTACATTGAAAGCATTTTATATAATAGGTATCTGTTTAAATAACACCTGCATCTACCGACCGAACTCAAAACATCGAAACAAATCGATTCGTTTAAGCAAACGGTGCAAATTCGCATTTTCGAAATGTAATAGTGTTAAAACTTTTATCGGCAATAACGGACATGAAAATGGTTCTCAATATATAAAACAGTATTGCTTAAAGTGATATACGAATGGTATGTAGTTTTATTCCACTGGGCATTATTCTAAAACATATTTGTGTGCATTTGTACCAAACTTAAATTTTAAAATAAGAAAAATAAGTATTTGCTAGAACTGTTTAGAAGATAATTAATATTATTTATACTTGAATTAACGCGATCTCTATCTCTATCTCTTCGACTACCTCGGTGGCTCAGTGGTAGCGTATGTGACTGTTGTGCCTGAGGTGTCCGGTTAGATACACGAGTTTGTCAATTCCTTTTTTTTTTTTTAATATATTGATTGTACAGAAAAGCGCAGTATAGAACGTTGTAGAATGTGGATAAAGACCAACATTCTATTTGAAAGTATAAGCAGTAAAGAGATCTCTTTCTGTGAAGCTATAAGGATAGAAGACCGATCCCGATCGTCGACAGGACTTGTGCTACCAGAGAGAGTTGACCTCTGGTTGCAGATTAATTACTGCGGTCGGCGGTAAGAAGACCAGGCTGTGGTCTCCTTATAATGATTGAGCTGATAGGCATGGAGAAGCCTTTGTGGCGTTCTCCAGGATGGAGCCTAGTTAGCCCGGGTCCTCCTCAGAGCAGGGCACCTGAGAAGACCGTTTGGATTTTAAAAGATTTGTTAAACACATGTGGTTGAAAATAAAAGAAAACTTGTCGAAAGAAGAAAACAGAATATCTATAGTGTATCAAGCATACTTTTGACACGAATTAGTTCCAAGATGTGAATAAATGTTAAAATTGACCAATAACGCCAAACTTATACAAACACACCTAAATTTTCCAAGTGAGTTTTTCGTATTGGTCAATAAAAAGTACACAAAAGAACAAGATTAAATATGTGTAGGCCAACTCGAATATGGTTCATGTGACATTCATGCGTACAGGCCGCCATCTTCGCTACATTACGAGTCCTAACTAAACACAATTCTATGTAATCTGTGAAACGGGTTGTAGTCTTATTCAATCCATCAAAGGTAAGGTTTGTGTTCGTAATTTGACATACGTGATATGAATTTAAAATGACGAAATTCTAGATTCAGTGATGATTGATGGTTTGGAAGAAAGTTTACTTGTACATGACGTTTGTTTAAGATATTTTATTTTGGCCCTTTTTTAACGCGAAAAGGAATGATAAAAATGAATATAGGGCGAATTTACTACTGTAAAACCTTTGATTATAAACATGTCTATAATCAAAGTGTAAAACCATATCACAATATCACAAACGTAGGTGGTATCACATAATACATAATAGTACTAGTAGTGGTATCGTCGTTATCGCATACAACTTTAATGGTATTCGCTTTGATTGCTTTTAGATCTCAAACAGTTATGAATGTCGACTGTACATAGTATGTTGACTCAAATATTTCAACGGATATTATCTTGTCCATAACTAAAGTTTGTACCCGTACGTCTAGGGAGTGCCGTCAGCAGTCTCCGGTATGCCGATACCGACTTAATTACACAACTGCTGACACAGCTTTCCTTTGAAAATTTGATGCTGGCTTTATTTGAGCAGCAAATATGTGGAGCATTGAATTTATATGTTGACTACGCTTTAGTTGTTAATATATGTATGTATAAATTTATAGGTACCTAAATTACTTTACTATCACTTGCTAATTTCTAGGTGTACCCACTGAATCTGACCCTTATCGATCACATGTTCTCTGCTTAAAATAATTATAATAATTCCCCGCAAATACACAAAAGTAGACATTTTAAGAACTAAAAAAATACTTTGTTTACACTAAAGCGAAATTTAAGGTTAGATACACTACTGCCTTGCATGTGTGTTATGTCATTCGAAATTCCACGAACGGGGTACTGCTACTGCCATCTTTGTATAAAAAAACAGCGAGAACTTCAAGATCCTAATACCCGGGGAAAAGCATCGGCTTATTAAACACCCACTATTTGTCAAGCATACATTGAGAAAACTAATAGTTGTGTGTCGGTTATTTATGTACTTACAGATTTGAAAATTTTCAGTATCTTGGGAAAAAAAACCAAGTATAGACCGAATCAGAGGAGAGACCGTTAAAAACTTTTATGAATGATTTGGGGATTCTGGGCAAGGTCAGTGTCAGTGTCTAAGCCTTCTAACTTAGACGCTATATCCCTTAATCTTAGTATAATTTTACAGTTCAAAGGTGATTTATATAGTAATTAAATTCTGTTATACTGAGATTTCTCCGAACAGTTTTGACTTTGACTACATGCGGGGAACTATAAAGTTGTTTAGAATGCATGTACCGTCTGCAAGAACTTTATGTAACTAGAACTAGTTGCGTAATATTATTAGAATCCAATACGTCTTCGCTATCGGGAAATCTGAATATACCTGTGCTGTATGTTTATGGTGAAGTTTGTAGTTAATAGTGAGGCTATGACTAACTATTCAGAATTATTATTTGATATCTGCCTAAAATTGTTACGTGTGTGATGGTAGTACCGTCTCAATTGAACCTGACCCGTTTATGCTGAAATCAACGTGACTCTACTACCTAGAGGTGAACGAAACGTGGAAAAATATCTGTAATTGATTCACTTCAAAAATAAAAATCGTTTGTACTAAATGAAATGGAAATTCTTAAAAGCTGTCAACACATAAAACCTTCAAACATGTATATTCTTAATACAAAGATATAAAGATAGCTTAGAAACTGGATGAAGTATACATATGAGTATAATTTTATTTACCCAAACACCTAACTTCACGTTAGACGAAAACCTGTTTAGAACACTGTAACTAAGTGTTACTAAACTGAAGCCATTTAAGCACTACGACGGCTTTAGACATGTCGCCTTAGATAGGCAAACACCAAGACACAAGAGTAAACACAATGATTAATTCAAGCTTAAGATTAGGCCTCCTAAACGACGACGCTATTTATGTTGGGTGTAGACATATCTGGTTTTGAAACAGACTGAGAATTAGTATTAGATAGTCGTGTAAGGTATAAAGGTTCCCCAAAATTGCGGAAAGCTAGCTGTTAAGTAAATATATAATACGTAAACTGGAGGATTAACACAAACGAAATTGAATGGATTTGATTGCTTTAGTAAATGGTTGTCTTACTATTAACAAATATGTTTGAAACAGTACTGGAATGTTTTCCTGACAACGTCAAAAGGAGGATTATGTTTTTCGAGCGTATGTGTTTAAGTGTGTAGATATCGTTCTCTAACACACTCTGTGATCTAAATAAATAAATATCTAATATGATAGTAATACTGAGTTGACGAAACTGATGAAAGTTGAAATACATCATCATCATCAACAACCCATAACGTCCCACTGCTGGGCTCAGGTCTCCTCTCAAGAGAGGGTTAAGGCCATACGTCCCCACGCTGGCCGAGTGCGGGTAGGGGACTGGCAAGACACGTTGTGGCTACGTACTCTTGCTGTTGGATGTTTCTAAGCCGTGCGAAGGCCTCCAACTGAGCTTCACTACTGCTATCTTATGATAACAAACCGGGACCTGCTTAACGTGACCTCCGAATCACGGAAACGCTCATTACATAAAATGCCACAAACGGTCACCCATCTAGGTCCGACCGCGCGTTGCTTACCCTCGGTGATTGTTTCCTATCACCTAAGGCCACTCGGCTATGAGCGCTTCAGGTTGAAATTGCCAGTGTGTATATTTTTAATATTATTGTTATAATGATTAAAATTTATACACTATTACTACATAACATTATTATACATTTTACAGTTGGATTTTCGTTTCAATAACTAGTGTATCTAAATCTTATTTTAACTGCTACTAAATGAGCTGATCATACAAGAGTCGTCACATAAATTATTTATTGTAGATTAATAGAATTCACTTCACTAGCTTTTAAACTTTCGCGTTCCATGATAATTAGTATTATTTTTACGGGAATTAAGTTTCAGCAATTCAGTTTCAGTAATTGAGTCAGCCTGTGACCACGGCCGGTGCAACCTGGTCGAAACGTCAGGCAAATCAGAGGTATGTAATACCCTAAATAAGTGATCGCGTTAATTCCCGTAAAAATAATATTAATCACTTCACTAGACTCATAATAGTCGAACACAAGCCACTGAATAAATCAAACATCCCATTGGAATTAATAAAAAATCATTGGAACAATTACTTTAAATTATTTATGTTTCCTTCATAGCACTAAGATAAAAGTGTTTTCTTTGCCTTGAAATCCAGTTCAAGAGTAATTCGTGGCTACAATAACAAAATAAATAAACACAATTTATTGCAAAGTTCAGTGACATCAATACACCATTATATTTCACAAACACTACAATAAAACGTTCATAACTGAGATAACGAACACAAAAATAACAGGAATCATATTTCCAGCGTATTGCTTAAAAGGGCTTTTAGTTTAACAAAAACCCTTTTTGTAATATGGTTTTTATATACGTTTTATTGAATTGCGATGGTGTGGAATTTCCCTTTATTCTCCGTTCTTTCAATCTATGAACAATATAATTTTCTGAGGCAGATTCTGCCGTTTTATAAATTGTATTTTTGCTGAAATTATATACCTAGTTATGTATTTAGGGGCATTTAGGGAAATTAACGCATTGGCGATAGGTATTCGGTATTAAAAATATGCCTTTAAATTGTCTAAAGATTTCGAAGTTGTGTGGGAAGAATACGAGGTTTCTCCCTCAATGACTTGATGGTGGAGGGCACGCACCGCTGAACTAGCCTGTGACCATTCTCAGTACTACTATATCTAAGCATTAGGCAGTTCAAAGGTAATAAATTCAATTCCTATTGTAAGCGTGTTTGTTTCTTTTTAATATAGTATATGGACGACCGAGCTTTGCTCGGTTATTGTATTTATTGTTTAACAACGCCATCTATATTCTCAAGTAGCCGTAGTGTTGCTGTGTTGGAGTACTAACCACCAACCAAATAAGTGTTCCTTAAAGAGTAGTATAGATTTTACAAGCAATGCCAAGAGTAATAAAGAGAAACGCACGAAAACTCAAAAACTCATTTTTTATTAATCTAGATAGATTTTTTACCCGAGAAATCCCGAAACGCTAAATTTCAGCGAAATCGTTATAGCCGTTTCCGTACTAATATTGGAAGGTTTAAACAAAGTTCTAAAGCTGGTGCTGATAATTTATTTATTGCTACTACTGTGATTTATCGGTACTTAACTCTCTACAAGCCAGAATATAATGTAGTTTTAATTAATAATTTTTTTTCTTCTAATAGTTTTTTTTATTAAATGCATATGATAGTATTTGCAGGACTATTCAAATTATTTACAATATTAACTTGAAAAATATTTACAATATTTAACAAACGTCAAAAAATTCTTCTGATGATGAAGAAGTTTTCTTTTTTTTTAATTCCCAGCATTGCCACGTTGATTGGCAATGCTAATTCTCTGTGCCACAAAGAGGCCACCCTTTGGTCACGAGAATATATAATAAATGTCTATAGCTTTAATTGTAAAGCGGGACATACTTGCGATAAATTTTTATAAAGGGTTACGATACCTTCTGTATTCCGACGTTCCAAACGCTTTTTACCGCATATGAGATAACAGCCAGAGACCAAACACTATGTGTAAAAGCTGCGAAATTCTAAAAACAGAATATAGTGTATATAGTCTGCAATGTTTTCTAATAGAAATGGACATAACTACATCTTCAGAAAGAATATACTTCATTTGTATACCTTTTGCATACATAGAAGAAACCATGTCCGGTTCAAATTTAAAAGTAATAGTTAAGCTTATGTTTTGAAATATACCATCACACATACATTTTGTTATTTCACACGAGATTACACGGTATCCTTTTCACAGCCAGCGTTTTCAATGTTTTTATATAGCTTTTAGTAATAAAATCAGTAAAGCGCTCTATCGCATATAGAACACCAATACTTTTTACACCTACGGGGTTTTAACATTGTTAAATAAAATCTGTTATCGTGGAAATAGAAAAACGTTAACTCTGATAAAAGAACTAATAAAAAACTGAATAGCTTTCTATCCTTTGATCCTTCCAATTGAAATTTCTTTTTTAAAGTATTAACGCACAATATGTGAAATGGAATGTTATTTATTAAGGTGGGATAAAATTCTACTGAACTGTAATTGTATCGTACATTTTATGGTGTTATTTAAAACTACTCAATTGTCCTTCAAAAAAGATCGATTTAGATATTTATATTATTTATATATTATATAATAATCTTATTGAAAACAAAAAAAATAAAAATTTAACCGCCGAAAAAAGGAGAAACAAAAAATAATATTAAAACCTTTTATTTTAACCTTGGTAACTAAGTTCTTAAACTAATGTAAGTATATCTCAGTGGTTTTGAGTCTTAAATAGATTTATAATAAATCAAACTCATGCAACACAAGAAACGACACAAGTTACTTATCGGGAAAAAAAACTGACAGTGTCACAATTTATCTAAGCATAGCTGCCACCTGGTACAACTACACCAAGTTAAATTATTTACACTGTAGACTTCACTTAGTAGCTTACTCTGTCTGCTTAGTTCCCAGGCAACTAAACTGGAATGTATCTCTACTTAGGAGTTTACAGCTTAGCTGGATTGACTGACTGTTGATTTTCTCCGTAGAACCTAGCCGTGCGGTGGAAATTGATCCGTGTAAACTCCACATTACAGACAGCTGCCCCAAACACGTGACTAACGAGCCATAGTGAATTGCTAGAAGGTCTCACATTCACATCATTGATTTCACTCGTTTGAAAAACCCATTTAGTTGGCTTTGAGAAATTGCTTAATTTGACGAACATAAATTTTATAAAAATATCGTATAAGTATAGTACTCATCTATGGTCATGTCACGAGTATTATTTAATAAAAAATAGTTTTATAGAACTGATCAAACACGCTTTTAAAGTAAAAAGTAGAAAATAATTTTAATGTAACAAAGCATGGGGCGACGTTATTGAAATATTTCGCTTTGTTACATTAAAATTATTTTGCTTCATTTTTCTTTTTTTTCTTTTCTGGGGTGCTTTCTGAAAATATTTTAATAACGTCGCCCCATGCTTTGATTAGTTTTTTTAAACTTTTTTTTTTTTACAATTTATTTTTTATCTTTACCATCTCACTTCACCTTGAGAATAACTTAATATAATTCGAACCTTGTCCAGACACGTTAAGAAAAACTAGTAAGCAAAACAGCAATACAGTCCTTAGGTCAGTTGAACATTACTTCAGCTTAGAGCAAGGTTCGTATATTTTCCTCGCGAGCTATTTGTCAAGGGGATTCGGCAACACCTGAGCACCAAGCGGTTTTAAGTAATCACTAGAGTTTTCACTGCAGAATAATGTTCGAGCGTTTTTTAGGATCATGAGCGACAAATATACGAATAGTTAATCCTTTAACAAATGTTATTTCAGAAGTTTTAACCTTTTAAGTTACAGATTATTCGATATTTTATGTCCATTTTGGAAAGCAGGTTATTTTTAATTTGAAAACTCAGTAATTTAGTAATAAATTTACGCAGAGGTCAGTTGTTACTGTAGTTAGTAGTTATTTGAAATAATATACTTTTTAAAAACCACCAAAACATGTTAAACTATTAGAGGTATTCTGACAATGAGTGTTTAGAACTATGTTGTATCTCATAACATTCATAAGAAAAAAAAAACAATATTATAATAATGTCCCACGCAAACTGAATTATACATTGCAAAAACCGAAGAAAATCTTTTAATGTACATTCGGTTTGTTTCAAAACACACGTTTTGGGAGACAGTGATTGATGTTCCGTTTTTGTTCTAAAATTCGCCGCAATGATAAGTAATATTATGATGAATGCTCTCTGTTCCGTTTGGCGGCCACATTTAATATTTTTTTAAACATCTCTTAATGGTCTATGTACTCGTTTATACTTTATTTGCTTTTAGGGTTTTGTTTTAGATTCTGTATTTTGAAAGAACATTGGAACGGAGTGTTATAAATTTCAATAGACTTTTTTGTTTAACTAGATAAAAGCTCAACAAAAAAATCTTTCCTTTCTCATTCTTCTGGATGCAAAATATGATAGTATAAAACGATTGGTTGAGTGGTTTTCAGCTGAAACCCCAATAAACCAAGAAAATAACGAGCTCATTTAATAATTCGTATTGCAATTATTATATACACATATATTTATTATATAAACACATATATATATGTATATATATTATGTATCATAATCATTCGTTTTTTTATATTTTTTTGATAGGAGTAACAACAAGCAAATTGTAACGAAAATTAGCTCGATCTTATTAAACAGTTTCTGTTTTAGTTGCACAAGATGTATTCTTATTAACATCTATCATTTTACAATTTGTGTGGATGTATTTTGATATACGCAACAGCTATGCCGCTATAGTGTATCTCACTATCCTACATTGTTTGCATTAGCAATGAATATGACTGCTACTTGTGAATCCTACTCATGCTTTCCATCAGGCAGTATGGAATCAATTTTACAGGCTCATAAGTAGAAAAAGCGGCCAAGTGCGAGTTGGACTCGCCCATGAAGGGTTCCGTATCAGCAAGTAACATCATATAAAAGTTCTTGTAGTTCGTTGTAACCTTCATCGATGTTTTAATACTAGTATATTGATTGGATGAAAGGTAAATTGCGTGTTACGATTTATGACGTATTAAAAAAAAACTACTCACTAGATATCGTTCAAACCAATTTTCGTTGGTAGTTTGCATGTTATTGTACAATATATATTTTTTTTTAGTTTTATCACTCTTTTAATTTAGAAGTTAGAGGGGGGGGGACCAACATTTTTCCACTTTGGAAGTGTCTCTTGCGCAAACTATTCAGTTTAGAAAAAAATAAAATTAGAAAACTCAACATTATTTTTGAAGACCTATCCATAGATACGTATAGGTTTGATGAAAAAAAAAATTTTGAGTTTCAGTTCCAAGTATGGGGACCCCCAAAATGTATTGTTTTTTTTCTATTTTTATTTAAAAATCTTAATGCGGTTCACAGAATATATCGATTGACCAAATTTCAACAGTATAGCTCTTATAGTTTCGGAAATAATTGGCTGTGACATACGGACGGACGGACAGACAGACAGACAGACAGACAGACAGACTTGACGAATCTATAAGGGTTCCGTTTTTTACCATTTGGCTACGGAACCCTAAAAAGTGACAACATAACCTCTAGAATATGTAAAATACATTTGAGACATTGAAATAACTTTATTTTACAGTTTACCTTAGTTTTGATATGTGTTTTGTCATAATTTACTGCAAAAGATATAGAAACTTGACAGCAAAATATTGGAATTATCAGAAAATGCGTGTTTGTTTATTATTAATACGTTCGATATATCATATTTAGTCACACTTCTGTCAGTGAGCCATACCTATCCCGAAATCACACTTCTTATTTTGATTCCTTTTGTCGTATTGAAAGATTCATATTGAATAGATTCCGGTATCAAACATGAATTACTGTCGATAGTGGAGCCAAGGTTTGTTTACGTTTGTATTTATGTTTATTTTGTTTGATGGACAAAGCAATGTCATAAAACTGCACAATATTTACACGTTAAACTGAATTAAAATAATAATAAATAAGTTTAGCTCTGTCTGAAAACAACATGCAGTCTATAGCCCATTTGTTTACACATTATGCAATCAATCAATCAATCAACAACCCTTAACGTCCTACTGCTGGGCTCCTCTTAGGAGAGGGTTAAGGCTTTGCATCCCCATGCTGATCGAGTTGAGGACTGGCAAGACACGCTGTGGCTACGTAATCTTGCCGTTGGATGTTTTAAGCTCCTACAACTAAACTTCATGACCCTTATCTTATGACACCAACCGGAACTGGCATAAACGGTCACCCATCTAGGTACTGACCACACGGTCGTTGCTTAACCTCGGTGATTGTTTCCAATCTCATTATGCAAGACTTGCATTACACATAGTCCCTTCTCTTTCTTTGTCTTGTCTGACTTAATTCACTTATCGATTGGCATTAGGTGAACGTCATACGTACTCGGCGATGCAAATTGTATGTAATTAATATAGCCATACAGTAGTAAGTAATATTAGTATAAACCCAGTACCCGAATAATAAATATGACTCTCATTGTGTACACCGTGGCTGTTATTCTCTTCGTATCATAAGTTCGCTTTATTTTTGCTTTGGTTTCTACTTTGCTTACTACTATGCTTTATATTTTTTATGAAATATCATATTTAATTCATTTTCACAGATAGTCCAGAATCCATTTTTGCACACTATCTTTAAAAACTAGCTGCATTCATTTCACATACACTACCCTGTATAATTCTATCGTATAAACGGACCTTAAATCTTTCATGTTAAATATTTATAGGGCCAGATGTCTTGTTACATTTACAGTTCCTTGTTGATAAACACATATATTACCAGTGTGCCCCTATGGTGTAGTTTTATCTATAGCTATGTTCATGTCTCAATTATAGCATGTTTCAGTAGGTATAAGATATGTATGTTTACATTGTAAGTGTCAATTGAGGTTACCTACTTCAAAATCTTGTACAGAAAGTTTACTGAATGTAAACTATATATATATATACTATATTTTTTGGGTTCTACAACTAATAAGAACATAATAAGTTAAGATAAGATAATATTTATTTCCTTATACATGTATGTGTACATACAGTTCAAGGCATGTTGGATGTTACAAACGTATATAGGTATAAAGGTTTTTACATGTTTGCCATATACATTGGCGTGCAAATGTTGTAAAAATACTTTAATATTAAACATTAATCTATTAAAAAATCTAATAATAAAAATTGTCAATGTGATTAAAAAATTATCAAAAAAATCAATATCTTAACTTTTTTCTTAAAGTCAACCATAGTTAAATTATGAAAATATTAAATTATAATATGACATTATATGATATACTTATTTTTTTACTTTTAATAAATTTAGTACTGTGTACTAGTTGTAAAGTATCAGTTGGTTTCCTCCAGGTTGTTGTACTGTTACTAACGCGTGTAAATTACCTACATATTGTTGAAAGCAGCATCATCTCAAATAGACATACCTGTATTCATTTTATTTTTGAGTTCATTATTTGAATTGATTTAATCTATCGTTGAGATTAGTAGCATGTGCCAGGGAGCTGTCTTACCGTCCATTTAAAATGTCTTCTCTAAGGATATGAGACCAGTTAACATTTCGGTTGACCAGGACTCAGAGGAAAGATTTGCATCCACATGCCACTAGTGGAATAATAATAGCATATTCTTCGTTGAAATACTTGTATAATGCACATCTACATCCTACAAATTAAGAAACTCCAAATGCTTGACTTCAACAAGAATACAGTTTGATACATTCAAGCTATGTTTTGCCATTAGCACGTCGAAATACAATAAATCCACATAGATTTACCTACCAGTCATTTCTATATTTGGTGAACGGAAGATGTGTTGTAGCAAAACGATAAACATGCTTCGATAAGCTTCGGAACTTGGCACCGATTTTGGAGTTGTGCAAAAATGTTTTGGAATATGTAAACTTTGATCAATATTAGAATTTATTTAGAGATCTCCAAACAGTCTTATTTGTGTCTTAAGGAAAAATGCTAATACTTTATGTTTGAATTTTACTTTGAATTTAACTAGTAAAAAAATCGAGCAGATAGAAATCAGAATTACGAATTGATGTTTGGTCTAACCTTATGGTAGATCTACACTAATATTATAAAACAGAAAAGTTTGTTTCCTGGTTTGGAATTAATCGCGTAAATGTCAGAAAGCATTGGTTCAATTACCCTGAAAGGCTATTTATCATAATCATGGTGCAACCAAAATGGACAGAGTGTCAGTGCAAGATGATGCAAAAACGGGGGAAAATAATACCTTTAGAGAGCGTCTGTAGCATTGCCCCCGCCAAGTCAACTAGAAGAATTGTTCCAATTTAAAAGTTTTAGAAAAAGTGACAACATATGCCTATCTCTGATGTTTAACTCCCTATAACCTATTTTATTGAAAACAAACTTGTTCACGCTTTATCACGCTACGCGTAATAAGAGACGCAGACAAGGTTACGCGGGTCAGCTAACAATAAATAAGCGTATCTTTTAGACGTCTCGTTTTCAAGAATAAGCTCTGCCTATTTTGAAATAAGTCGTACTGTGTGTGAGGTATTTTATTTTTTTATGATTGATCTTATATTTGAAAAAACCTTCCTTTTGTCAAAACAGACTATAACTACAGCTGTAAAGCTACAAAAAGCCAATTCAATGATCAAATAAAAACTGCATTAAACCGTTCGTGTAAGACAGCCCAATTTCCTTTCACGTCAGCTGTCATCGTTCATATTTACTTAGGCTAACGTTTGCATTTACTTTGAACGAACTTTTCGCTGCTCGGTAGTTTAATATTGACCGAAAGTGTTGGGTTACATAGCTTTTATTCTAGACTGGGTTGTTTGGTGGCCAAAGTAAATTTCTTCATAGAACACACGATGTAGTTTACATACAATTTTTCTTCATCTTTTGGCATTGAACATGTAACACGTGAGTACAGCTCTAACATATCTATACCATTATGATATTCACAAAACGGAGCAATCTGTGTAAAGTATAAATAGTGTCAGTGAAGCTCATCAATATTATTCCATAAACTTAAACTGGCCCAGACCTGATAAGTGTTTTTAGGGTTCCGTAGCCAATTGACAAAAGGAACCCTTATAGATTCGTCATGTCTGTCTGTCTGTCTGTCCGTCCGTATGACACAGCCACTTATTTCCGAAACTATAAGAATTATATTGTTGAAATTTGGTATGTACATGTATTCTGTGAACCGCATTAAGATTTCACACTTAAATAGAAAAAAAACAATAATTTTTGGGGTTCCCCATACATAGAAGTGAATTTCTAAATATTTTTTTTCATCAAACCCATACATGTGGTACATCTATGGATAGGTGTTCAAAAATGATGTTTATTGCGTGTTATCCCAGGGAGTCAATTAGACGACACGTTGATTGTAATGCTTTATTAATGACTCTCTTATCTCTGTAAGACTCCGACTAATTTGACTTAAACTAAAGCTTATATACAATGTAATATGTGTACAGTTTTAGGTGGGGGCTACTATGAAATATTATTTACTTAATTGCTTAATTGACAATATGTTGTTTATACTTCCTTATTATAATATTTTATAATATTACTATTGTTTGAGGGCACGTACGTTAACTTTAGTAAAACAATTATTTAATCACGTAACCGTGTAAAGATCTAAACTACTATTTTGCTATGGCTTCGCCCATAGATATTCCCCCTCTAAAGAGAAGAAACATCCTTACATTACTATTATATATATTACTATTATATACTATTAATTAAATATTTATTTAACGGTGCCTGATGCTTTGCTGCGTGTGGAATACTGCTTCTGTAGAAATTAATCATACCCAAAAAACGTCGTAACTCATTTACCGTTTGTGGTTTAGGGTAATTGTTTATAGCTTGAATCTTTTCCATAGTAGGAGTCAACCCTTGGCTCGTTATAAGATAACCGAGGAAATCAATCTCCGACTTGGCGAATTCACATTTGCTTGTATTTATTGTTATGCCGTTTTTATGTAGGCGCTTAAACACCTCCTCTAAGTGTTCATAATGTTCCTTAAGGTTATTTTTCTTGTCAGCGATAAATATGTCGTCCACATATACAAATACGTAGTCCAAGTCTCTGAATATAGAGTCCATAAATTTTTGGAAGGACTGTGCTGCATTTCGTAACCCGAATGGCATTCTGATGAATTCAAAAAGTCCAAAAGGGGTTATTATCGCTGTTTTCTCTGGTTCAGCAACGGGCAGTATGTGAAAAGCTTTCTTTATGTCTATCTTGCTGAATATTCCTTTTCCGCTTGCTACGTACGTGAAATCGAGTAGCCTTGGCAGCGGGTACCTGTCTGGTACTGTTATTTTATTTAGTGCGCGGTAATCTCCGCATGCTCTCCATTCGCCATTCTTCTTCTTGACTAAATGGAGTGGCGATGCCCATTGACTGCTTGAAGGACGGCATATTCCCATGTCCATCATATCTTGGAATTCTTGTTTTGCAATCCTGTATTTGTCAGGAGGTAATGGACGTGCTCGCGTAAATACTGGGAAGCCCTTTGTTATTATTTGATGCTGTACTCGGTGCTTAGTCTGTAGATTCATTGATCTAGGCTTTGTAATATCTTCATATTTCTCTAATAATCCCTTTATTGGTTCCTGTAGCGAAGCGTTTATAGATCGCACGGATGCAATTTTTGTTCTTACTATTTTGGCAGGCGTTTTCAGACCTGTTTTTTTATCGATCAGTTTTTTTCCGTGTATATCCACTAATAATTGATAATGATTCAAAAAATCAGCTCCCAGGATTGGCATCTTGACATCGGCAATGGTAAATGTCCATTTAAAGCTTCGGCGCAGTCCTAGGTTAAGCGTTAAAGTGCGTTCCCCGTATGTATTTATAGGGGTCCCGTTTGCGGCGAATAATTGGTATTCGCATGCTTGGCTCTTCTTATTTGTGCTATTTATAACCGAAATGTTAGCACCCGTGTCGACTAAAAATCTATAACCACTGTTTGAGTCAGTTATAGTTAGACGGTTTGCTGGGTGGATAGCACAGAGGCCCGTCGTATTCTGTGCTAATTTTAGTTTTCCGATAGCCTGTTATTTTTCCATGAACAAGGCTTATTGCATCTATATGAATCCTGCTTGAACCGATTATGGAAATAACATAACCCATTATGTGAGTTTCTGTGGCGCGACCTTGACCGTGAATGTGGCGTATGTCGTGTTTGGTATTTGCTGCGTTGCATAGGTCGATTCTCGCGTATGCTGCGTAATGCATTTATTTCTATTCGCATGGCTTCAAGTTGTGACGTTATGTTTGTAATTAGGTTAATGTCAACCGCTGTTTCTTGAATGTTTCTTTTGTTGTAGGTCAAGTTCTCGTAAATTTTATCGGCTAATTCGCTCAAGTTGTCTAACGACATATTGTTTGTGACCGATAATATCGCTGTTAGCGAAGCGGGGAGTTGCCTTAGCCACAGCAGGCGAATAGTGTCGTCGTTTATTTTTCCACATCCAGCTTCTTTCATTTTTCGCAGGAGCTGGGAAGGCTTCTGGTCTCCAAGGTCCATTTCTGCTAGTAGTCTGTGGAAACGTCGGTGTTCGCTCTCTTCGTATCAGTTTATTAGACGTTCCTTGATGGTGGAGTACTTGTTTTCGCTGGGTGGGTTAGTTAGTATGTCACTGACTTGATGGACGACCTCTTTTGGTAGTTTGGATATTACCATGTTATATTTGTAATCTTCACCCTGTTTTTGTGGTGCTATTATTGCTTCAAACTGGGCGAACCATAAACGTGGGGAGTCTGTCCAAAATTGCGGTAGTTTGTCTGTGACCGTGATTGCAGCAACTGATTCGCACCCAGTGTCGCCTCTTGAAGGAGTTGTTGTTGGAGCCATTTTTGGGATGTGATACTTTCGTAATGCTATTGTTTTCTAGATTCACTGCTGAACACCATATAGGGTTCCGGTCGTCCCGGTATTATATCAGCACTAGAAACCAATAGATCACGTCGGGGTCACCAATTATTGCGTGTTATCCCAGGGAGTCAATTAGACGACACGTTGATTGTAATGCTTTATTAATGACTCTCTTATCTCTGTAAGACTCCGACTAATTTGACTTAAACTAAAGCTTATATACAATGTAATATGTGTACAGTTTTAGGTGGGGGCTACTATGAAATATTATTTACTTAATTGCTTAATTGACAATATGTTGTTTATACTTCCTTATGATAATATTTTATAATATTACTATTGTTTGAGGGCACGTACGTTAACTTTAGTAAAACAATTATTTAATCACGTAACCGTGTAAAGATCTAAACTACTATTTTGCTATGGCTTCGCCCATAATGTTGAAGTTTCTAATATCATTTTTTTCTAATCTGAATAGTTTGCGCGAGAGACACTTCCAAAGTGGAAAAATGTGTGTCCCCCCCCCCCTCTAACTTCTAAAATAAGAGAGTGATAAAACTAAAAAAAATATATGTTGTATATTACTATGCAAACTACCAACGAAAATTGGTTTGAACGAGATCTAGTGAGTAGTTTTTTTTTAATACGTCATAAATCGTAACACGCAATTTACCTTTCATCCTATCAATACACTAGTATAAAAACATCGATGAAAGTTACAACGAACTACAAGAACTTTTATATGATGTTACTTGCTGATACGGAACCCTTCATGGGCGAGTCCGACTCGCACTTGGCCGCTTTTATTTACTATTATGGTCTTGGGTCCTTTAATCGAGACGTGAACAAGTATTGAGATACTTGTTCACGTCTAAGGCCGTCATGGCGTTTATTGCCTTAAAATTGATTTACGACTAAATAGAGACCCATAGATTCTTCTCTAAATTAGTTTCGTTATACTGCTGCTGCTATTTATGCAGTAAAACACATTAATTTATTGATTTAAGGATCAATATTACTTATTTTTTGAACAAAATAGATAAGAATATAGTTTGAGGAGTTGGTTAATAATATAAGACTAACATAATCATTAATAGAGTGAAAATTTTATAGGTAAAGGTATAGTTAACTACCACAACACACCTGAACAAGCGAAGTGAGCAGAGAAATATGGCTGCATTTTTAACCAAGCACTTTTAGGTGATTGTTTAGTTCGAAGCAAAAAAGCTTGAATACGAGAACAACAAATTGAAAAACACATAAATGCAGTCTAAATCTTTGTAATATAATTAAATTGATTGGTTTTTGTAATAATGATTTAGTGGCTTAGGTTTCAAATAGCTTAGTAATTTGATGATGCTTTGAATGTCAGAATTAATTAAATATACGTATTTAAGTATTGATACTACGCAAAATATAGCGACTGGCAATACCTGAGCGCAAAATGTGTGCTTATCATAGGAAAAGGTATGTTAAATTATTTACCTTGTTTACTTTCTATATACAATTATATCCATGTGAAACATACATTTAAGAGAAGCATGAATGACGCATGAACTTACGAACTTGACATTTTTCAGCTAGATTAATTCACCACTCGTGAAGAAGTCTTGACAGATAAACAGAATAGAATAGAATAGTTTTTTATTGAGTTTGAATAAAACATTAATGTTAGGTACAGAAGGCGGATTTGCGTATTGACTGAGAAGAAATCATAAAAAGATCCGTTACTTTCGTTTTACTATTTGTCTCAAGATACAGTTTGTGAAAATGATTTTTAAAACTATATCTTTAAGTAATGGCGATTTTATGTTTTCAATACTAAGCTTACTATAAATATGTTACAAAGAAAAATCTGTTCTTTAAAACATCATATTTAAATATTATATAACTTTCTAATAGTAGTGTAAGGTTAGAATTAGTGACTTTTTAGTGATCTAATTATGACATGATACGAATAATGCTATTTTAGTCTGACTTAATTTATCAAAGTATAGGTGCACCTTTAATTTTTTTTTGCTCTTTCTTTTCAGATATGTATTTTAATTAATAGTTGCATAACTTAATATGATCATGACTGCCTTAGTGGCGCATTGGTAGTCTATGCGACTGCTATGCTTGAGGTCTCAGGTTCAATTCCCAGGTTGGACCAAATGTTTGTGTGATCTACAAATATTTGTTTCGGAGTCTGGGTGTTTCCTAGGCATAATAAGTATGCATTCACAAAAAAGTATGTTAATGTATTTATATCAGTTGTCTAGTACCCATAATACAAGCTCTGTTTAGTTTTGGATCAGATATATTGACCGAAATGTTAATAGGGTATTCTTAACCCTTGAATTTAATATACCCTCTTCCATCAAGTTCCATAAACTTATCGACAAATAAGTAAACATTCACCATCAATTTAATTCTAAACAGATGTGGTACTACCCACAATAAAGGGCGTTGTTAACGCAGTAAAAAAAACTCGAGTTATAGCAAACACTCCAAGGGAAATCACTTCGGCGAAATAATAGGAAGCCCTTCAAATTTACCACTTTAACAATTCGCTCCCTAGGTTTAGGGTGTGTCCTTATAGATAGCGACTCATGCCTAGAACGAGTGTGATTTTATATTCAAAGAGATTGTTTTCTGTAACAACTGTCCAAATACATTATCTACTGTTGTGAAGTTGTATTAATCAATTTTCAGTAACTAACTTCGATTTTGTCACGGTTGCAGATTTTTGATTCATCAAACGATATTGTTCCTCTTCTCTGTAGGAAAAACAGGCTTCTGTATTGACAAGATACAGTTTAGCTTTGATTGTAAACATGTATATAATCAAAGCAGTTAAGTTATGTGTGATAAACTTCTATGAAAGCGACTAGAATTATTTAAAAAATGAGTAAAATGTAAAAGCAATTACTATTATTATTTGAAGGTTAAGAACATAGAAAACATTGGTTTTACTTTAGTAAAACTACGACACTATTACATTTACCACTTAAAATCAACAGCAATATTAAATTATTAATAATGTTCTAAAATCGCATTTACTTGAACCACACCTCAATCTCACTCATTCTAAGTGGAGTGGTTATTGTGGCTGTTGGTCTATCACGCCCGCACGTACTAAATCGCTCTATGATTGTGATAGGCGATGTACTCTACTAGTTTATGTAAATATATAAACTATGGTAATAATCTTATATAATGTGTGATACCACAGCTTCTCAGGAAATTGATGTTGAGCAATCGTTACTTTATACTTAGTAAGCGAGAGTATCCGTGTGGTGACAACCTAAAAATAGAGAGTATTTCCACTGCCATTTATCTCATGGGCATCGTAAGAGACAATTAAATAAACACACTACGCAGTATAACAATCCCACCCGTCTGGTCAGCCTGGTATTATAGACCAAAGCCTATATTCGAAGGAAAGGCAGGTCCAACAGTGGACTGTCAAAGGATGTTATGTGAAATATTAACTAGTTTCGTCATTATTAGCCGAGCTTTTCATCATTAAGTGGCCCGTCAGTTCCTTCTTACCATACCGTAAAATCATACAGTCTTATAACGAAATGATATTTTTTACATTTACAGGGACAAATTTTGTTCGTTTTGTTAACATGGAATTATTAAAACTGGAATAAAATGCATATACATTTTTTTTTCTCAAGCATATTATTAGATAATGTCATCAAACAAATATCCTATTCCATTCAGTAAAGTACTGAGTAAATGATAGAAATATAATTTTAAAACGTACCTTATTTATCTTGTGGCTTTGTAAGTTACATAATCCTTACGTGTTGGTAAGGATTTAAGTATTAAGTGGGTGAAGGAGTGGCGTAGGTTAGTTACTACTATAACTCTATTACCTCGATAAAACTCAAAATATATCTAAATAATTGAACACATTCAGGATGTGCCCAATGGATTTTAGTCTTGACGCCTACACTGGATTACTGGCTCATATAATATGCCGATACATGATTCTCAAATGATACTTTGAACTGGTTAGGAAATACTTGCAGGGGATAAGAATATACTCAATTAAAGTCACTTAAATTTATAAAAAATACTGTAGTCGTACACTGTAGGTATACACATTGATTTATGAGTTGAAGTTTCTACTGTGAAACCTATACTCATCAGCAGCAGAGTATCCTAAACTTTTAACGCCTGTATTCCAGCATAGTTTGCCTACAAATGGAGCCAATGATGGTGTAAACTTAACGCTTCGTTGTAAAATATCAATAACATGCTTCATCTGATAAATAAACAGACACCATTCAGTCAACGTTAAAAGCGAATCGGAAATTTGAGCTGACATTCAGGCAATTCATGATTTTATTCTTTACCAAAATCAGATGCGTCTGAATGCGTCAATAAAACTTCGAAAAACAAATGTTTCAATAGCTATGTTCAAATGAAATCACGTATTAGGTATACCAAAACATTGTTATGACATTTACAATATTTTTTTGGTGCTTTACTGTTCATTTATATAAAATGTAATCCAGATCAGACCAGAACAATTAGTGCTTTTCATCATCATCATCATCATCATCAGCCTATCTCAGTCCACATCTGGGCATAGGCCTCTCCCATTGCACACCACTTTGATCGATTTTGGGCTTCTCGCATCCAGCTCCTGCCAGCCATCTTGCGCAAATCATCACTTCACCTGGCCTGTGGGCGTCCTACACTACGTTTGCCGAGGCGCGGTCTCCACTCCAGAACTCTTCTATCCCAACGGTTATCAGTTCTGCGGCTAATATGGCCAGCCCACTGCCACTTCAGCTTGCTTATCCGGTGGACTATGTCGATGTCTTTAGTGCTTTTGTTTGTGCAATTTAATACCGTTATATTTTCAACGTCTACTGATCCAGTATAAAGTGCTAGCTTTTATTTGCGACTCCGCCTGTATGTCTATGTTTCTTGGCTATTACTGTAAATAGTAGTCAGTGTCCTCTCTCAAGAATCAATGTCTTTAAATTTGGTTGATATCGGTGCAACAGTTCAGCTATCAGAGTGTAGATGTTAAAGATATAGAGTAACTTTAGAATTTATAATATTAGTAATAATAAGGGTTTCCTTGAAAACAGATCCTAAATCAAAGTTAGTTTAAAGAAGAAAATATGTGTTGCAAAACTCTTTGAATACAACTCTAAAATAAATGGTTCTAATAGCTCATAAATAAAAGTCTCATTGATATAAATTTAAAGTTAGTACTTTCAAATCAAATAAAACTGCCTCAGTGGCATAATGGTAGTGTATGCAACTGATGTGCTTGAGGTCTCGGGTTGAAATAAAGAATTTAATCAAGATTACAAAATAAAATAAATATTACATTTGGTCCGAAATTTAGACCAAATGTTGGTATGATCTCAAGATGTTTGGATGTTTTTTATGTGTAAAATGTATACATATACAAAAAATAGTGATAAATACCAAGAGTTGCCTGGTATTTAATGGGGACAACACAATTGCACTGGAGGGGTAACTAAGTCGAGTGAATAAAACTACAACTTGTCACTTGTTCTAAAATATTGTATTGTCGCCCCGGGCTAGTTCCCCTTCAAACATAATACACTGGAGTCTTATAGTACAACACTGAATACAACAATATCGCGATTCACAAAAAAGGCACAACGCCCTCTATCGAGATCAAAACAAAACTATAATATATTTAGTTTGCGGTTCAACAAATAGTATTTTTCAGTCAATTTAACTTTCACAGTGCAAGCTCTGCTTAGATTGAAGCTAGATGACGTCGTGTTTGATGAATATTTCAGACATGCAAAGATTTTGGACAACACGAACAAATCTTTGCATGTCCGAAATCTTTACATGCCCGAAATATTTTATTGAAATAAAATGTAATATCATTAGACCATAAAGCAACAAACGTATTTATAAATTTCTCTCGTTTACATCCAAGTATCGTGTATGCAATCGATTCCCAAAAGCACTTCTGCTTGCCACAACACTGGTGACTGTACAATTTTTGCTCAATTTAATTTTGCACGAGTTATGTGTTACGTAAAATTTTATAGTCAGTTATTTTACGGTATTGGTACACTGTTATCGTTATTATGTCCAAACCCTGTCGTTAAAATATATGAGGATTTATTGCTCGGCACCCTTTTGCATCTTTTAGAAGCAAATATCGAGACCGTTTGATGTTACGAAAGGTAATCTCGTAGTAAAAGATGATATGTTTATCTGAATTCGAATATCGTAATCTTTTTGTGAATACCCTTTTCTAATCCCTAATCTACCATAATATGTAGGTATTTTTTTTATCGTAGAAAGCAATATGCAAAGAGAAAAACTAATCAGCCATGTATATTTGAATTAACTATGTGGTGACGGATTAAGAATACGGAGTGTCACCATTACTATTCATCCCATGGGTTTCTTCGACTAAGGGTGCAAAATATCACTCCAAAGAATACTTGAAACAAACTATACCAAACCGTATGATCAGTCTAGTATAGTAGACCAAATCGTACTTTCTAACCGCTCTAAATAGAGCTGCTTTCTCAGGTGTCGCCACGCTGCTTTTTTGTTTCGGGTTCATGTCCCACGTGGGACACAACTTGATCCACAAATTGTTGTTCTGAGTCTGGGTGTACTTTGTGTCCGTTTCATGTATGTTTGTAAAGTCCCAACATCATGTATACACATATTCCTAATGCGGGAGTTTAAAAAAAAGAAAATTAAAACTTTTACTTTTAAAAGAAGTACACTAGTGTACATTAGGGTTTGGGCCTCGGGACGTCTCGTACCCAAGCCCTAGTGTAAAATCTATTTTATTGTATTCACAGACAAAAACAGTTTTTTTTCCCACATATTTTCCAAAAAAAATATATTGGAAACGTTGAAATTGGATAAAGTTAATTAAAAATTCAACACTATATTAAAGGCTGTTTATGTTTACAACCGTTTCAGATTTTTTGGATCGGGGTGTTTCATAAAAAAGATTTATATCAAAAACCCGGCAAGTAGAAGACTAACTCCCGTACCGAGAGTACTTTATTAAATTAGATATATTTTTTATAAAACAGAAATTTTACAGAACTCCTGATTATCCCCCGTTCTGTTTTAATCAATTAACTGCTTGTGATGTTAAGAAGTGCATTATGTCTATAACTTCGAACGCCGTTGGAAGTGATAGTGTGAGCCGTAACATGATCCAACCAATTCTCGATGAATTGTTGCCTGCCCCATGCCATATTTTAAATTACTCCCTTTCTTCAAGTACTTTTCCGGAGACTTGGAAAGAGGCATTAATAATCCCACTACCCAAAAAGAACAATCCCAAATCCTTCTCCGAATATCGTCCCATTTCCTCCTTCCTTTCAAAAGTCCTAGAACGTCTTGTACATACCCAATTAAATTCATTCCTTAATAGAAACCAACTCCTAGATCCTTTCCAGTCAGGGTTTAGGGCAGGTCATAGTACGGTAAGTGCGTTGATCAACGTTGCGGACGACATCAGACTAGGTATGGAGAATGGGAATCTTACGGTTCTTTCCTTGCTCGACTTCAGCAATGCTTTTAACTGTGTAGATTTCCACATTCTGCTTGGCATATTGCGCTCTATCAACATATCTCCAACGGTAATTGATTGGTTTCAAAGTTACCTGTTTGGACGAAGGCAGCGTGTGCGCCTAGAGGAATCGTTATCTTCTTGGTGTAAAACGTCTGCTGGAGTCCCACAGGGTGGCGTTTTATCTCCTTTACTTTTCACTATATTTATAAATTCCATCTCTAAATCATTATCCTCCTCCTACCACCTTTATGCAGATGACTTTCAAATTTATACACAGGCACCGTTACATAGATTAGCTGAAGCCTTCTCAACTGTTAATCGGGATCTGGCGCGTGTCTGTGAATGGAGTGAACAATATGGAGTTGTGGTGAATCCATCCAAGACTCAACTTATTGTTGTGGGCAGTGCCAGGATGGTATCTAGAATAGACTGGACACAACTTCCTAACATAACAGTTAATGGTACTTCGTTGTCGGTGAGTACCTCGGTTAAAAATTTAGGAGTCCATATTGACAACACATTAAGATGGGGACCTCAACTCCGAGAAGTCAGTCGAAAGCTGTTGGCATCGGCAGGATGTCTACGAAGACTGCGCAACTTTCTCCCAACGGCTACTAAAATTGCACTTGCACAATCCCTCCTTCTTCCTATACTCGACTATGCTGATGTCAGTTATCTCGATATCACCGAGGAGCAACTCGATAAACTTGAGCGCCTTCAAAACTTTTGTATTAGATTCATATTTGGACTACGCAAATATGACCATGTTTCTGAATATCGCAACCAGCTTAAGTGGCTCCCAATTCGCCTTCGACGGAATGCTCATATTCTTTCCATACTTTATGGTATTCTCTTTCATCCGTTTACACCGACTTATTTAAAGGAACGTTTTGTGTTCCTCAGTGACACACATTCAAGATCCCTGAGGTCATCCAAATCTATGGAACTGGCAGTACCACCTCACTGTACCAAGTTTTACGATAAGTCGTTCACTGTACAGGCTGTCCGACTATGGAATGCTTTGCCAATGGTTATAAGACGTGCCAAATCTTTGCCAGTTTTTTAAAAAATGGTCAAAGAATTTTACCTTTCATCTTAATAATTATGTACCTAAAACATTTTAGTATGTTTTATATATGTATGTATATGTGTATGTGTATGTATGTGTATGTATGTATGTATATGTGTATATATATATTTATGTATGTGTGTAAGTATGTATATGTATGTGTGTACTTGGGTGTACTTGTATGTATATACGAGTGTATTTATTTTCATTATGGAAATATTACTTTTTAAATCACCTTTTTTTTATTTTTATTTTTTTTTTATTATTTAAAAAAACTCGCACCAACACTGCCCATTATTTCGATTTTTTACCCATAATCTTTTTTCCATCCTAAGGTTGCCTGGCAGAAATTGCTTTTTAGCGATAAGGCCGCCAATTGTACATGGTCAGTATAATTATGTATTCTTGTATGTAAACTGTATTAACTGGTGTACAATAAAGTTTACTCTAATCTAATCTCTAATATTATACGTATACATACAAATACTACACACTGGCACGTACACTGGCTGATGCCTGTGACTTCACTCGCGTCGGTTTCGTTCTTTATTACCTAAAAACGTTTACGTCCTACGAATCAATCTTAACGTTTCGGAGGAATTTGGGAATTAACACTCTAACACGAGAATTTAATATCCAATAAATGTACAACATTATACATTTGTATATTATATGCGATAAGCCACGTATTCATTAGTAAACATTTGTTGATAAACTGTTTATGATAAGTTTACAATAAACACATGTTTCTGAAACTTGGCCGTCCACACTTGTCAGTTGTTTCACAGGATGTCGCCCGAGGTGGCAGTGATGCTCTCTGCTGCTTACATAATAATTCACAAGAGCATTAATCGAAAAAAAAGAAGAAAAGGTGGTGGGACTATTCGAAACTGTTGAATAGAAGTTATATATTTAATGACCTCCGCGGATTTGATGGCTCATTTCAGAACTTCACCAGAATGTCACCATCTGATTTTGAAATGTTATTAAGATTGATTGGACCATCAATAAAAAAAAAGAAACGAAATTTCGGCATCCTATTGAGAAAGAATACAACGTTGGTGATAAAGCTCTATGAGCATCGAAATTTGGTTGTTGGACCACACTACCTCCATGTTTATAAACTCGCGCAAAACACGTCCACACCTGTTGACTTTTGTTTATAAACTAAATGTTTCGTCTTGCTCTCGTCTCGTAGTGGGGAGCACGACAACACGTATCATAAACAATGTTTCATCATCTATGTTCATGATCTGTTTATAAACAGTGTTTATTAACAAATGTTTACTAATGAATACGTTGCTTTACAATAAAATGTGATGAACTAAGAGCTTGATTGATTGTACTAATTCACTTAATTTAAGCTCCTTTACACTTATTTTCAAACATAGCATTTTATAATTATATTGATTTTGAGACGAAGTAAATTCCAGAAGAATAATATGACTGAAGAAAAAGCGGAGAACCAGGGTAAAATAGAAAGAGATTGTTAGTCAAACGAAGATTTTTGTTGTGATTATTATATAAAAGTTAAAATTGTGGTGTTCTTACAACAAAAAACATTTCTACACTAACATCTCTAACTTAATGAAGGCTTTGAGATTAAGATCTTTGGTAACACTACATTACTCTCAAACTGAAATGTATCTCGCATACTGCTGGTAAAGGGGTTTTGTGCTAAAGCTTTGTCTGCTTTTTCGGATATTTACAGCACAGTGCAAAAGATAGCTTTGCCGTTTCTAATTCAAAAGTGTCTGAAAGAGTACATGTGTATTTGTTTGCTTCAGTGGTAAATGATATTTTTATTTTTTTTTTTATTTTTGGACATTTAACACACAACATCATCTAGTATTTGTTTGCTTCAGTGGTAAATGATATTTTTTTTTTTATTTTTGGACATTTAACACACAACATCATCTAGTCCCAAGCTAAGCAGAGCTTGTGTTATGGGTACTAGACAATTGATATAAATACATAAACATACTTTTTTTTTGTAAATACATACATATTATACATAGAAAACACCCAGACTCCGAAACAAATATTTGTGAATCACACAAATAATATTTGGTCCGACCCGGAAATCGAACCCGAGACCTCTTGATCAGCCGCATACGCTTACCACTAGACCAACGAGGCAGTCGAATGATGATTTAATCAATTTATTATCTGATGTAAAACAATGTTTATGTGCTATTTTTAAGTAGTCGCCATGCCACTGTGCTAAGTTTTGTGAGTTCAAGTCCAATATAATATGAGAATGAATGAGTGATCCACAAATTGTGTTTTAGGTTTTTTAGGGTTCCGTAGCCAAATGGCAAAAAACGGAACCCTTATAGATTCGTCATGTCTGTCTGTCTGTCCGTCCGTATGTCACAGCCACTTTTGTCGGAAACCATAAGAGCTATACTTTTGAAACTTGGTAAGTAGATAAATGATGTTGAGGTTTCTACTATCATTTTTTTCTAAACTGAATAGTTTGCGCAAGAGATACTTCCAAAGTGAATAAATGTGTGTCCCCCCCCCTCTAACTTCTAAAATAAGAGAGTGATAAAACTAAAAAAAATATATGTTGTACATTACCATGCAAACTACCAACGAAAGTTGGTTTGAACGAGATCTAGTAAGTAGTTTTTTTTAATACGTCATAAATCGTAAACCGCAATTTACCTTTCATTCAATCAATGCACTATTATAAAAACATCGATTCAAGTTACAACGAACTACAAGAACTTTTATATGATGTTACTTGCTGATACGGAACCCTTCATGGCCGAGTCCGACTCGCACTTGGCCGCTTTTTTTTAATATATTTCATGTACAGAATTGGCCTCTCTACGGATTTTTTTATGTTCGTTTCATGTGTGCTTTTAAAAACGCCCGGGACTTAGCATCAATATTCATAATGCGTAAATCGTCTGTTATTTAAAAAAAAACATTATTCTAAGCTCTTGTATTCACAAACGATATAACATCAACTTTGAGCATCATTTTTCTAATTTTAAAGTGAAAAATTCAAGTTCATTTATTTGCCACTGAACATTATTTTTCTTAACAATAGTAATACTTCTTAAAGACAAAGCGATTTATTCTTCAAAAGTTGAAATAAATAAAAATTTAACTTGTATCTAAAGTACCTGGTTTTCTTTTACTGAGTAATCCCTTCGATATATCACGATAAAGTACTGTGGGTACTATAAGATTCTAACAGCACTATTGGGATTTCTATAGCCTTAGTCTTGGATTGAAAGAGTTAGAATAAAAAAAAATGTAATGCGATCGTTAAGACAGTGCGTGCTGTTAGATTGTTCGATTCAAGAATCTGAAGAAGGTTTTGACCTTATCGTTACCGTTTGTTAGATTGAGGCACCAATTTTAGAAACGGTGTCTCGAGTGAGAGAGAATGTTTCTAGTACTTATTTAAGAATGTTGTGTTGTTTTACTTCTGCAAACAGGAATGCCTACTTTAGTTTTGCTTGAAGTTTACAATTCTGCTTTCTGTTTTCTAAGCTCTTAGTTCAGTATTTGGTAATGTTTTCACATTAGATAATTTAAAACTAATCTGAAATAATCCACCTTTAGAAAGTGTGATAATATAAATAGTGATATTTTTACACTATCGCATTAGCTACAGTCATCGATCGGAGATAAGTATTAGAATTTTAAACAATAAATTAGAATTTAAACTCGAACTAAAAAAGCATGACCAAAAGATATAAGCCTTCTAACTAGCATAATAAACTTTGAAATATAAACTCTTTTGCAAAGAAAACTGGCACTTAAGCAAAAACTATTTTATAGTCACTATTTGTTTGTTTGACAATTTTAGGTATTGTTATCCTCAGAATTTTATAAATTAAAGAAGGAATAGTTTTCATCAGATTTATCGTAACGTTTTGATTAAATTATTGAGAAATAATGTTTAAGCTCAAAACACTATTATTATACCTGCTCGCTAAATAAAATTGAAACGCGTTAATTTCTTTATTTTAATTGAATACATTAAAAGCAGATAAAAGTTTAGTATTGAGTGTGACCCCCTCTTGCTGAAATCACGGCTTGCATTCGTCTGGGCATGCTAGCGAGTATATCTTTTATGGTTTCTTGGGGAATACGTTCCCACTCCGCGGTAATCACATTCTTTAGCTCTCTGTTGGTCTGCAGAGCCGGCTGCACTGATCTCACTCGTCGCTTCAGAACATCCCAGACATGCTCTATGGGATTGAGGTCTGGACTTCTAGCTGGCCAGTCCAAACGACGAATTCCGACTTCTAGCATATACGCTTCCACATCGCCAGACCGGTGGGCGCGAGCGTTGTCGTCCATAAAAATTGAGTTTTCGCCAAGAGCGGTTAAAGCGGGTTGTGCATAAGGAATTAGAACTTCCGTTATGTATCGGTGTTCAGTCAGTGTACCGTTTTCGATGAAGAGTAACTCCGTACGATCCATAGAATTTACTCCTGCCCAAAACATAACAGAGACCCCCCATAAGGTGTAATTTCTTCAGAACATGCCTCTCAAAGCGTTCTCCTCGTCTACGTAGCTCTCGCCGACGTCGGTCTTCACCATGCAGAGATATCCTGGCTTCATCGGAGAACAATACCCTATCCCAGTCTTCATGAGTCCATGACACACAATTTCGAGCGAAGCTAAGCCTGGCAACTCGATGTCCACGGAGGAATTTAGGGCCGCGTTCCGGGCGATGACTGTGTATATTAGCAGCGAGAAACCTCCTCTTGACCGTCCATAAACTAATTTGCACATTTCTTACTTCTTCGAGTCTGTTCTTGAGGTCCACATAAGCAGATTTGCGATTTCTCAACGCTTGACTAACTAGAAAACGATCACCCGTGGTTCGGTACATGTCTTTCTGCCAGAACCAGGTCTTCTCTTGACGGAACTGGTCTCTTGATAGCGCTGCCAGGACCTTTGAACTGTCGACCTTTAGCCTCTGAGCCACGAAGCATTGGCTGCAACCTTCTTCAAGCAGCGCAATAATTTTGCTCGCTTTTATCACTTTATCTACCATTTTCGAGATTGCTAAACAGCAATAACAATACTTGTAAATGTCAAAGACATCAGATAATTTAATAAAAATTGACAAAAAGTTATTTAGAGTCGATATTAAGTATAGGGAATTCGCGCCACAAATGTAGTTAAAAGTTGTTTTCTTTGAAAACCAGGCTCAGTCAAAAATTTGAATTTGGAAGGTACTCTTATAAACATTATGGCACTTTTATAACTGGCCAGTAACATGTTCAAATGATTAAAACCTTTTTGGTATTTTATTTTTTTCAGGCAGGAAGAAAATCGAAACCACCCATTTTTTTTGCAAAAGAGTGCATATTATACTAGCTGATGCCCGCGGCTCCGCTCGCACCTTAGAAGTATGAACAATAGATGTTGGCCGATTCTCAGACCTACTGAATATGTACATAAAATTTCATAGAGATCGGTCAAGCAGTCAAGCAATTCGGGGGAGTATGGGAACGAACATTGTGACACGAGAATTTTATAGAGAAGATTTTCAGATCATATAAATATTTAGTCCAACTAGTGGTTAAATGGTCACTACGCCGCTTTCTGCTGCGTCTAGTGTTGTGGGTTCAAATGCCACGTGAAACAAAACTTTATGTGATTCCCGAATTGTTGTTCTGAATCTGGGTGTTCTGTGTTCGTTTCATGTATTTTTGTGAAGTCCAAACTGTATTTATATTCCTGATGCGGGAGTTGTCTAAAAAAAGAGCCCTTGGTAGGGAAGATTGCAGGAATCCGTGTATTTATATAATATACTAGTTGACCCAGCGAACTTCGTACCGCCCAACTTTAAAATTCCAGAACTTGATCGCAGCGCAACCACCTACCGGGTCCAATTGCAAATCTAAACCATTCCCAGATCCCCTTGAACACACACAAAAAATTTCATCAAAATCGGTCCAGTCGTTTGAGAGAAGTTCAGTGACATACACACTCACAGAAGAATTATATATAATACTAGTTGACACAGCGAACTTCGTACCGCCCAACTTTAAAATTCCAGAACTTGATCGCAGCGCCACCTACCGGGTCCAATTGCGAATCTAAACCATTCCCAGATCCCCTTGAACACACACAATTTTTTTTTATCAAAATCGGTCCAGTCGTTTGAGAGAAGTTCAGTGACATACACACTCACAGAAGAATTATATATATAAAGATAAAGATATAAATATCTGTTAGTACTTCTACATACATACTTAATGGTTAAGAAGTGGAGATGGTAAAGCAAAAGAGCTGATGAAGGTCTTACGCTATTCAAGTATAAATTTAATCTTTAATAGTATAGTATAGTATAGTATTAATAATATAGTAATAATAGCGAGGTGTCATCTGTCCTACGAGCACATTGTTTACGTGAACACGTAATATTGTTACCGCTCCTGCAACGTAATTAATTAATGAAACAAGATCAAAATATATAGAACAACATCATCAGGAAATAATGAGTTTTATGTTGGAAATTGAATAAAACCTATTTTTAACTTTTAAACATATTTTCAGAGTCATACTTCGACACATATTAGCCAGGCTTGACATGAATCCTTTCGTTGCCTTTCACTCCACTGATTCTAAAATAAAAGTTAGGTGACAGATTTATCATATTTCAACCTTCAATTTTTTAGAGATGTGATGGGCCGTCTTCTAATAATGGCAACAAAAACATACCATAGCACATACTACCGATAACATATCGAACTGTCTAGTATTTCTTACTGCAAAAGATTTAACAATCCTATATCGCGGTATTGAAATTCTAGAAAAAGTCATATAAATCGTGGTCGCGACCCACCATGAATTATTTACCTTGCCAGATCGGAGGATCCTCCTGTCATGTTAGAGAAATCTATAAAATTCGTGCAATCACAAATATTGTAAAACACAGAATTTCAGTAGTTATAACGTAACATAGGAATAAAGAAACAGGTAAATACACAAGTGTCAAACACATCAGTGAAAATATAGTTTTGACTGATAGCAGATACCTTCAACGAATATCAGGCTTTTAGGCACTAAATCGATGACATAGACATCGTTTGCAAAAGAAACTCAGTGATTGATGGCTGCAGATATATTTTAAAGTTCTGTCTGTAGACGTAGCTATTTTCGATTTATTCACATTTAAGCATCTTTTATATTTGAAATAAGATCCCTAAGCAAGTTCATTTTGTACCTTGATTAGGTGTATGAGGAGTTTGGTCACTTTTGAAACTTTTTTCCTTTGCAAATGGAACGAAAATCCTCGAGACGATTTGTTGAAAATAGCTAAGCAAATTATAATACAAAAAATCAAACGAAAAATTTTATATCGTCCAGCGTAATTAACCAACGGCTATAATTGTATTCGATGGTCAAGCCCGCTAAGTTTTACGCAATGCGGTAGCGTTCATTATGTTGATAGTTTCTTAAATTCATAATAATCACTTCTTGAATTCGACAGTAATTCGTAGTGGTGGCGAGTGCTGTGATTGAGGGCTCGTGTTCAAATCCTGGGCAGTGTTTGTATAATCTATAGATATATGTTTTGGAGTTTGGATGTTTCCTATGTATAATATGTATGTATTAATAGAAGAAAAGAAAAAGAAGTACATACATATATACATATATATTTACAAACATAATATATTCTATCAAGTCTAGTTTTCCTAATAGGTACAAGCTCTGCATAGTTTGAAGTTAGATCGCGTAGATAGCGTTGTGTGTTGCATATCGGAAACATTTATTTATTTACAATCATTATCATTCCTAAGTTCGGCTTCGGGATTTTAAATATACATGTTACCAACAAAATTTACTTGTAAAATTATTACAACAAGTACATAGCTTTTCAAAGTTCATGAAATGTTTTAAAGACTTTTGAAGTTTCAACAGACACAAAGAAACTAGAGCATCCATAAAATAAACATGTAAATACACTTTCTTCTACAAAATTCAAAATTTAGTACTTTAAATTCCGCGATAGTCACTTTCACCTGAGCGTAATTTTCAGTCTGACGTACTTATAGTACTAGCCTTGAAATTACGGGCGTGCGAACATTTTCATTCTGGCCCGTAAGCTACGCAAATTTACGTGATGTTTTAATCTAAAAAGCTGAGTGTACTCGCGTGGAAAATCCCAAATTAAAGGGTCCCCGCCAGAGGTGACTTAGCACCGTAGCCCCTTACAAGTGGAACGAAATATGAACGGGAGTATGCGCCATAAACGTCTACCTAATGTCTCTCCTATAATTATTTTAGTCGTTATGGTATTTAGATAAGTTGTAGGTGTATGGTGCTTCATGTAATTTCATGTCTTTGTACCAGAGCAGATAATTTATTTGGCTTTATTTGACGTTATCACATCATTTCCTGTTGATAAGTCAATAAATCGAACGAACTCTAATGACTTCAACTTTAATAATGTCAGTGGTTCATAATACCAGAATAAATTACCTAAATATTTAGTTTATAACTAATTGTCTTCTTGTACATCTTCTTCCTAGCTTTTATTTATTCCAAATTAATTTGAGGCCGGCTACTAATTCAATAGATTTTTTCTGAATGACAGTTTTTTCACAAAGTGATGGGCATCAGACTATTTATCAATCATTATATTTGAGTAATAATATATTTATAAGCTGTTGTCCACTGAAAATATACTTGGTATACATACATTAATATACATACTAAGACGTACGATGCGTCTATTTTAGTGTACAAGTGTATCTCGCCCTCAAACCACAGAATACATAATAGTACCAGCACAGAAGACTCACTCCGAAAAGTAAATTAAAGTTAAAGATACCCTCGGTGTCAAAAGATTAAGTTCAATTTAGATCGCACAGCGCCGAATCACTACGATTATATTTACCTACAATTGCGTCTCTTTCTATCGTGTAACTCTGAACTGTTCTGACGATGTCTGTTCGACCGGCGTGTCTGACCCGGCAGGCAGCCGGCCGACTATACCTAAACTGCGGAGTGACACCCCCCTGCTCAAACGTCAAGTTGATTGGCGAGTTCATTACGTAACTGCTTAATCATAAATTTTTAAAAGATAAACTACAATTCAAATAATTCCTCTAGTAGAAATTCAAATCTACGAATAGAAACACTCGCATCAGTGAAATGAATATGACATTCTCCTACAAAACTATACGTAGCTACATACATAGCTATGTGAATATAATCTGCTTACATTATGTTAATGCAAAGGTACTGTGCTACAAATGTCTTCACCTGAGCAAATGGGACCCGGATTCCAGAGTCCTTGGGACTTGGTAATATACGAGTACTTGTGAATGGACTTTGGTGACTGTGTAATGCAAATTATGTTTACTTCATATGTACCTACCTACTTTAAAGTAGAGTATATTATTATTAGCTTCTCAGGAACATGCGATTTAAACTTTTAATTTTTCACTATTGGGTTTAATATCAAATTATTGTTCAAGCAATTTCATAATAATTAGCGCTCTTTAGAGGAGGCCTTCATTCGGCAATGGGAGGCGATAAGCTAAAGTATTTAGGTAAAACTAGTTGAACTAGTAGCCGGCCCTTAAATAGGAATCCTGTAAATATTACAGACTATGAAACTATATTTATTTCTACATTGAGACATATTTAGTTCTACATTAATTAACCTATAGGTTAATGAGTACCTAAAGATTGTATCATCATCATCATCAACAGTTTTTATAATACCACTCTGGACATGGGTTTCTTAAAAAGACTATTTAATTCTATATAAATAATAATATATTTAATTACTTACTTTTGCGCATGGCCCCGGCAGCTTGCATGTTGAATATCGCATTATAAAAGTAGCATAAATATAGCCTTACTAAGAATCAAAGTATATCTATGCCAACTTTAATTGAAATCGTTAGAATGACCTCACAATGGAAGCATAATAGACATACAATGTTCTTTTCGAATTAATAATATTAATATGGATTAATATAATATTTATTTAGATGGGACTTTGACTGATGTCATGAAAACTAACTTAGGCTACTTAAATTTTAGAAAGAAAAATAGTTTACAGCAAAACTAAAAACAACAACAGTAATATACTATTGAAAGACAATAAAATAATGTAGGGCACACAAGTATAATTACAAGTACAACTTTTCCAAGTTTTCTTAGTATTTAGAAAAAATCTCAGACTCATTTTTACTTCTAACCATACACGTTGTAACCGAATGAGATATGAGATTTTTTTAGACATTACAGATAATTTATGAATGCCTACATCGGCTGAACGAACGCGTAACGCATCTTTCAAATAGTTACTTTTTCTGGTGAAATATCATGTAAAGGTATTACGTCACTTCTGGAGGCTTAATACACGTTTTGAGCTTAATGTTCTTTGAGAGCCAGAAAATACCATTTTAAGTGTTATTTATTAATATTATTGTTTTATTTTTAGCGAAAATTTTGTGAATTACTTAAACTTTTAATAGAAAGGTAGTTAAAACGTAGTTGAAGGGTATGGTGCGAAAAGCATTCCCAGCGTAAAAAAAAGGTAGGAAGGTAGTTTTTAGGGTTCCGAAGTATATCCCTCGGAACCCTTATAGATTAGTCATGTCCGTCTGTCCGTCCGTCCGTCCGTCCGTCCGTCCGTCCTCGACTTACCGTCCAAACGGTAAGTGGTAGAAAGATGAAACTTTGCATGAATATGTATTGTTATTACGCCGACAAAATGCTATAATAAAATTTTGAAAAATATTTTTATTTGGGGTACCTCCCCTACACGTAAAGTGGGGATGTAAATTTTTTCTCGCGGCTACCCCATCGTGTGGGGTATCATTAGATAGGTATTTTAAAAACAATACAGGGTTTCTAAGACGATTTTTTGATTCAGGTATCCGTTTGCGAGAAATTCCACTTTAAAGGGCACTTTTTTGTAAAAACAGGGCGTCCCCCCCCCTCTAAAAGCTAAACGGCTGGATCAAAAAATCTGGAAAAATTCGTGATGGTGGTCCACATAATGAACTTTCAAGGAAAACTATAACGGATTAGATGACTTTATTAATTCAGGAGTTATGGAGACTTAACTTGTAAAATGCGCTCACTTGGAAAACGTCATACAAAATTAACACATTAATACGTGAACTTAATAGAGCAAGATCCCAGAGCCGCCGGACCTACGTCATTTGTGCAAAGTTGAAATTTTCAGGATTATTAGTACAATGTATTGTTAAGATGTATGCGTACCCATTAGCTTGAAAGCGGGGCCGTTTCTGAGGTAGCTCGAAGTACAGATAGTAAAAAACCTTACTTATTTACATATTATTAAAATTCATTACTGCCAGACACATTCCGTGGGCCATTACTTCTGCCAGAGTCTTGAAAGTTGTGAAAGAATTAGGTAAACTACGTTATAGTAGCAAACGTTTGGTTGCGATTTTGACCCCACTTTAGACGGCCAGATTTCGTTGATGTTGTAAATAGCTACAAGTATATATAAGTATACGAAATCTGGCCGTTTAAAGTGGGTCAAAATCGCATCCATAGGAGTTGGTTATAAACAAACAAACATATTACTATAATAATTATCTATTGGAAACGATTTTAAATCCACGTGACTGAGGAACCCTTTACTTTGCGTGGCCTGACATGCACTTGTTATTTAAATAAAAACGAAAGTTTTTGAAATAATTATATTTTTGAAATAATTATAATATTGTGGTACGGGAGACTTTACAAAAATACATGACAATGACTCAAGCAATACTCAGACTCAGAACGACATTATTTGCATTATTTGTGGATCCCATAAAGTGTTGTTATGCGTTGGATTTGAACCCAAAATTCAGATCACAATAGAAAGTTGCATGTGGAATTAGCTTATGCTCATTTTAATATATAGCACTTATATTCTTGAGAAAAGCCGTAGGATGAAAATAATACCTAACCTTTCCATCTAAATATCCTTACCATACTTTCATAGCTTAGAAATACATTACTTAGAAGCTCGTTTTGAAGTACGAAGATAACTCTAGATGAAGAGCAAAGTATTATATTAGAAAAGTTTTAATATCTTATTGTTGCGGTGGTACATATAATGGCTCCTTATGGCGAGTGAATTAAAGTAATGAAGTAACACCTTTGTGTGATATCATCATTATACTGTTCTATAAGTATGTAGCTACTGCATTAAATTTCCATCTATTTATTTTGTTCGTAGTGGATCGGCGAATTGATAATATAAGAATGATTTTAATTATATATTTATGGGTACTCAGTTTCAAATAAATGAATCCTAACATCAATCTTATACTGGCAGTAACTCACAAGTTAGCAATAAAGCTTTTGTTCGGTGCACACTTCTTCCTAGTCTTTATTCCCAAGATTATTTGAGGTCGGCTACTACTTGCACTGGTTTTATCTGAATATCAGTTTTTCCACGGAGCGACTGGCATCGGACCTCCGCAACCCTCAGGGAAAACTGAAATTCGAAGATTAAATTAGTTATCAGTAAATTTGAGGGCACTGTCTTCCCAGTCATGATTGCCGACGGGTTAAAGTGCTCTCCGAGGCATGGGCATAAATCATTGCTAAACTTCCATACTCCAGGCTACTATTAAGAATTTCCTGTAAGAAAAACCCAATAACAAGTTGACACTAAATACAAAAGTAGCATACAGTCATTAGGTTGATCATAAAAACCTATGCACACAATAATGTTTTCTATTACTTTTTGTTCCATGCTCTTGGGTCTTAATGTCCATTCTTTGAATAATCACTGAAGGTTCATTAACTAGGGTTATAAATGATGCAGAGCTGTTTATACTTTGCATACAGATTAAGAGGAAAGGAAAATAATTATTTTTGCCGCACCTTATTTACTGAGGCGAATTATTAAACAAAGTAGAATGAGTTAGAAACACATTTGCTGTTCAAGATTTGCTGTTCACGAATGGTGTTTTGACTACGAAAATACCTACTCACCTTCTTATATAAGGATTTATATTTAGTTTAGGATAGACTTGATTGATATTGACGTTGGTTTAGATTCTCGTTCTAATTATAGGTTCTTAAAATATCACTTAAAATTAGGTGTAAGGATGTTATATACGTCTTTTCAAGCATTTTAATCCATGCATGATACAATAAAATAAGGTATGGCATTCCGAAACACGGTGATGACGTAGGTGACACAAGACACGTCATCTCCTCTGTCGAAGGCCCTCAAACTTTTAATATTAGGGAAAATTTATCGATTTGTGGAAATTGTTTTTCAGTTAAAACCATTACTTATCAATAAGTTTTCAAGCCCAAAAGTAAAGTAAAGTTGAACTAATAGTCCAAACAATATTGGGTATAATAAAAGCTATGAAGATGATGTTGAACCATTGAAATTATTTTTACTGTTTTGTTCCTCTTCATCTGCGGTTAAAATGTCGTTCTCCATTTGAATGGTTGTGCCGGTCTATATTACGACTTTTGACGTATAGCGAAAAAAATGTGTCCACTTATTCATTCTATAGGTGTCGTGGAAGAAGCCTGAAGGGGAAAACTACACAGAACAACATGGCAAATGGAAAGAAAAACTTGACACAGACCTTATAACAACACGTCTGGTCTAAAGGTTAGTAAGCTCCACCTTTTTTTCTTGGCAGAGACCTAAATACAGCTGTAAACTGTTATAGAATGCTGATTTTGAAAATTAAAGTGTCAAAAAATCTGTGAAACCTCCAAACTAAGTATGTTCTAAGATAATGCAAATAGAATGAAATAAATTTTGAAGTCTTCAACGTAAACATTGTTATTTTGCACCTAAAATACGATGAAGTTTGAACACCTTTTCACAAACAATTATTGTACCTAAACAAAAACGAACAAACTTAAATGTTTGTACAATCTTTGTTACTACTTAATCTTTTAGGGTTTGTATATTTGATGAGGAGCAGAATAATTGAACCATCGTTGTAAACAGCGGGAAAATATTAATGAAATCTTGAAACAAGGATATGAAAGTAAAAACAAGTAAGAGGTAGTAGTTATTTTTAGTAATTAATTTTTAAATCAGCTGGTTCAGCGGGTTGGTAACCGTAGCGCGCAGTTTGTTGTACCGATGACGCTGCTGCCCATCAGTGGCCTATTGTATTTAGCTACGCCTGTTGGGATGGGCATACGTATATCGGTCTAGCACCAGAGCCTTGTTAGTCATTTAGCAGGGTGTACCACATGCAGGTTGGGTTGGCTTGGAGCGGTATGAATAATTTCAATAAATATTTCAGACATTTTCGGCACAGCACCATCTAGTCCCAATCTAAGCAGAGCTTGTATTATGGGAACTGGGAACAAATATTTGCAGATCTTTCAAACATATTGTTCAACCCGTGATTCAATTCCCGAGACCTCAAAGCACAGCAGTCGCATAGGCTATCACTGTGGCTCCGAGGCAGTCAGTTCGCCCTCTTAAACTCCAATTGATTTAGAATAAAGTTAAAAGCCTTAGATGAGCTATTTATTCATTCATCATGTTAACGGAAACGCATACTAAACACAATTTTAAAATTACGCATAACGTGAAAGCTTTCCCGAAGCAATTACACAAACTTCGAAGCAAATGAGGGCCGACACTCATTCGTTTGAACTTCATTTGTCAAGGTTGACAAGCGGCCACTTTGTAGACGAAATTCGTAACAAGCGTGACGGATTTTGCTTACTTAATGCTTCACTTTAAATTTATTTTGTTTAACAAAAATTTATTGTATCTTTTTAGTAATTCAGTGACTTTTAGCTTCTGTCATTTATACTTATTTTTTACGTAGAAAATTGGTAAGGATCCGTTTGATTATGTGTTTAATCCTCTTAAAGATGAGTAAATATCACAAAGTAGGTTGCTTTATTTTTCCTAAGTTTATTACTGTTCGGTCACTAGTTCAACGGGAATATCAGTATTTCATGGAGCAACTGGCATTGGACCTCCGCAACCCTGAAGGTGCACTAAATTCGAAGGTCAAACTAGTTATTAGTATATTTTGGCACTATAAAGTGCAAGTGCACTATAAATCGGCGGTTAGAGCCAAACATCATCCTCATCATCAGCCTAACTCAGTCCACTGCTGGACATAGGCCTCTTCCATTGCACACCACTTTGATCGATTTAGAGCCATACGCGGCTATGGTTTGAAGGCAGAAGTGCTTGCCGAAGTTTATTGCCGAGTGGCTGACTACCGGGTAGAGAGCGGCTTTCGAACTCTGCCTGAATAGATACGCGAGTGGTAAAAATTCCCTTACCAAGCCACGATTGGAGACGTTACGTGCTGGCTTCGCCACCGTAGAGGCTCTCCAGCCGGTTCTCGTAGAGCGGGCAGGGTGGCATCACGGGACCTTTTCCTTTTGATTGAGGCAGGCCCTTTCCTGGCACGGTCGCTTCTGGAAGTATATGCTAGGAGGGAACTGAGTTCTGCTTGTCACCACTGTGAGGACTCAGCCTGACATACGCTATCGGTTTTCCCCGCATAGGCGACGTAGCGTCGGGCCCTCACTGTATTCATCGAATCTCTTTCGCTACCGATCGTCACAAGCTCTATGGCCGGCTGCGACAGTTGTTTTACCGCGGTCGCAACCGACGCGTAGAGGTCATTTCGCAGAAATGCGAGGTGCGAGTGCGCGGGAGGACGACCTCTCTTTTGCTTCTGAGTATTTATTTACAGTGCTCTCGAGTGTGCATACAAGTTAACCGTAGTTTCAATGGTTTATTTTTTACTTATAGTTATATAATTCTAGTTGAAAATTTATTTTTTGTTTCATCATGGTAACTTCATTCATCTTCAACTTCATTTTATCATGCTTAGTATCGTTTTATAGGATTCACTTAGTAGTTAGCTCGATTGAAAAGCATAGATACATAAATTTCTGATACCTTTAACATCAACTGTACTTCACAAAAACGCCTCATTTTCCAACGCAATCGATGATAACTACCACTTAAGGCTTACGGTAAAATAGGCTTTCTTATCAGTTACTATAGATACGAAACTCATTTGGGGTAAATCGCTCGTTGAAATATCTTGAGAAAAATTGCTTTGCAAGGAAATCGGTTTTCTGTACGTTTTCTTGTTTTGACTAACTAAGTTAATGTTTACCGGCTTAAAAAAGATAGATAGGGTGAGTCTTCTTTAATCGTCTTCTGAAAAATGCCAAGTGTCTTCTAGATGTACAGTTCGATTTAAAAAATATTCGAAAAATATCGATACTTACATAAGATTTGAATTGGTCTTTATCAATGTAATATTATAACTCTCTGATAGGTAACTTTATGTTTATTTTTGTTGAAAATAATACATTTTTTTCAGAACATATGTATATCTAACATACATGCGTATTATGTTCCAATATTTGAAACCGTATCGTTTCAAATTCAATTCATTTCTACCTTTATGATGTACGTTCATTTATATTTTGGTGGTGTGAACCCAAGTACCTACGTATAGCAAATTTACATGTATTGTTAGGTATGTTATTTCTAAATGTGATCACAGTATTTTCAGTTCTTAGGTCAACATTTTGAGGTAAGAACAATTATCTTACTTAGAGCAATGTGTAGTACTATTGTTTAACATGTGACCGATCTGTAAAGGTTCAACAATTCCTCATAATGAGCTTCATGTACCAAAATATAAAAAAATCTGGTTCAACGTGACTGAAGCATGATCTAATAGCCTTACCTTGCTTTAAAGACTACGATCATCGGCTCCATAAAGCTACTATTTCCCATGTACCGCCTCTTATCAACAAGTATATGAAATTTTATGAAGTAAATGACCGAAAACAGTTAACCTTTAAACATATAGTACTCTCGTGGAGTGTGTTAGGCCATAAAGCGTCATTTTATGAGGAACTTGAGTGTCGTAAAATGAAGGGTTACATGTCTTTGATCTGATGTTACTGCCGAAATGGTATGAATTTGAGATTTGAACGTATATCGTTTTTACAAAGCACGCGAGCTCTATATTTGCGGTGCGCAATACAAATGAGGGTATAAAAGGTTTTAATATTTACATAGGTAATGTGAACTTGGACGTTCAGTAAAAATTTTTGTGATGTATAATAATGCTTACTACTATTATCAGCATAAAAATAAATTAATTATTCATTTAATATGAGACGAATATTAATATTAGAACAAAATGAAATGTGCTAACGGTACCCAAAATTTAAACTCAGAATTTATTTTTAAATCACCAGGAACCAACGAACGAACTGGTCACCTAATAAAAATTGTTCATCATCATCATCGACGTCTACAACTCAAGAGGCACTGCAATGGCACATAATCTAGCTTAGACATTCCCGTAAACACATTAATCAGTAAAAAAACATTGAAAGTATGGACCAACATCGATTTGAGACTGTTGACTTTCGGTTCACCTATGGGTTGCCTCATATGTATTCTAAGGCCCACTACATAAAGCGACTAAGGCCGCACGGTTATGCCACCAGCACATGGATCGAGAATATCAGTTCAGTTATTAAAAGTACGAACGGCATAGTGTGTAGACCTAACACTACGGTCTCCTTAAAAAACTTAAATGTATTATCCAATCGAATACGTGAGAGAATTATTGAATTTGAATTAAGATATAAGTAGATAACCAGAACATTGCATTACTGTAAGAATTATTCATCAACATCCCATTGTCGGTCTCGGGTCTTCTCTCAGGAGAGGATTACGGAGTGCGGGTTGGGGGCAGACAAGATACATGGTGACTACGTAATTTTGAATGCCTTGGGTTGTTTTTAAGCCGCCCGAAGACCTTCACGACTGTTATCTTGTGATAACAACCAGGACTGACTGATTAACGTGACCTCCAAATCACGAAAAAGATCATAAAATATCGTGACCCAAACGGTACTGACCGCGCCGTCGTTGCTTAACCTTGGTAATTTTTGCCAATCACCAAAGGTAAGTCATTGGACTATGAGCTCTTCAATAATTATGAAATTATATCTTATTAATAATATTACCTTACCTAACCCAATTATTGAGGTTTCCGACTGCCTGAATATCTTAGATTTGTGATCACTCATGTCCATAACAGTCGTCACCGATTGCTTGATATATTCATTGAAGCGTTAAATGCAGCATGTATGTAAATGGCCAACCATCTGAAAACTTTACTATGAATAGCGATGCTTCATATTCCGACAAATTGATCTCAAACCAACTGAATTTCACTGTCCACATAAATTTCTGTTATTCCTCCCATAACTCTGAAACCTTTCTTTTTTAACTTGAAAAACGAAGTGTTCTCCCCACATTATCTGTCTGTCTCGTAAACGTACTTTATAGTCTGCAGTTTTATAACTTTATTTTTCTATCATCAAGCATGTCTAGACAAGTATTAAAACACTTCCATCTCATATATTAAAAAGTGTAAAATACATCACCTATAAGGGTTTATTTACACTTTTTAATATTATGTCTTATAAATTTAAGAAATGATCGTATTTTATGTTAGATCCTGATTCATTTTTTTTTAAATACCAAGGTTGAAGGACCGTAGTGGTCTAGTGATATAAATTTCTATGCTAATGCTCTTTACCTATTTCCCAAAATTTTACCGCCTCTATAACAAATTGGTTCTTTCCAGAACAGAAAGCAATCGCCCGGATTCTGTCATGTGCTTTGGGAGACTCTTATGTCTAGCAGTGGATTGCAACAGGTTGATGATGATGACATGCTTCCATCTAGTCACACTAAAGAACACACATACTAACCCACTCACATACACAAACACACACACACACACACACACACACACCAGAATCCACATGACAAATTAGAAATGGCATAAAACAAATTATTCATGTTAGTATTAACCTAACTTTAAATTCAAAATTCGTGCAATCTTCAGTACAAAATGAGATAAACTTTTTATATGATGTTATTACTGAATCATTACAATGTAAACATATTTTCACAATATTAACAAAATAATAAATACTCTTGCTAAGAGTATTTTACTAGCTAAGTACATTAACAGTACACCGCTCCGCTAGTTTACTAGTCAAATTGGTTTGTGAATAAATTAAAAGTTACACCATCTCACCTCAAGCAATTTCTTAAACTTAACTTTTCATAGAATTAGAGAATAGCTCCAAAATGGCTTTTCTTAGCGTAATGCACAAAGTAGTTTTCATAATCAATGTAAATGTTGATTAAACCGTAGAATTTTGGTCTTACATTTTCTCGAAGTCGCATCACACTATATGTTTCGTTTATTTTTGTATTTATAGTCATCACTTACTAATTACACGACTACGGCACTTACTAATTCTCGATAGTCTCGAAAAATCTGTATAACAACAACAACCCATAACGTTCCACTGCTCTCAGGAAAGGTTTAAGGTCTCCACGCCAGCTAAGCGCGGGTTGGCGCGAAGTCAATCCTGCGTGGAGTGGTGTTCTCAGTTTTATGATGTATCAACATAGAACTTTCGGGATACTCTTTCTGTCCTGTTCTCTTCTCTCAATCTGTTGCAGCGTCGACTGGCGAGCAGTCCACATTGTCAACAGTGCCAATCCTCCAAGTCCCTTGGACCTCTTCTGTTGCGAAGTGATGTCACATCTATGGCAGTATTCTATCGCATTTATCATGAAAAATGTTCTGGTAAGCTTTTCGAACTAGACTTCACTTCTCCGTTCTTCTATACGATAACACTATCATTGCACGTGTTTTACTACCACTATGATCCCAGGTTCTTTACTCGAGATGTGATGAAGCATCTCACAACACCAACTTGCTGCATTGACCACACATTTTTTAAGTTTTTACGTACGCTTCTGAAACATTAACTCTTATTTAATAATCCTTTGTTTGACTTATATAATTGTTGTATATTACAATATAATCTACAACGTCGAACCACAACTATTTCATAACAAACTTAGCCTTATGATTGAATAGAGGCAAATAATAACGGTACATATATTGTACTATAAGATGACTTATGACATTTAGACTTGTTCCTTTGTTTTATTTACTAGTTTAAGTTTTAACTCTCTAAGACTTTTGATAAATCCTTCAACAAATAATTGGAACGAAACCATACATTCAGTTAGAACATGGAGGAGAAAATAATAAAAAAATACTTTCATCAAGTACGTTATAACTATTGACATTTGAAAGAACAATGGCACAAAAAGCAAAGTAACAATAAAACTAATTAAGCTGTGTAGTGACAAGAAATAATTGTTGTTATACTCGTAATTGATTTGTAATGATTTGTGAGTTTTAAAACAAAACGATTTTTTTTTCGATACAAATAGTGTTTGCCGCTTTTATTTCTGAAGCATTTTTAGTCTTAATTAAAATATATATTATTAGAGTCCAGAAGTGAAAAATAATAAAAAGAATTATAATTCTAAACAATTTACTTTAATTCTAAACAATTTATTTCATTAATTACAAAATAATCTTAGAAATGCAATTAAACACAAACAACCGTTAATTAAGTAACGAATCTAAACAAATTACAGTCAGTTATACAGCAAGAGCGGTCACATAGGGCTGTACTAGCTGTTAGACAGCTTTCCACGCACCCACCGCAATTCAGACAGTACTAGCTTGTCAGCTCTCCACGTCTGTTAACAGAGTAGTACTAATTGTCCAAAGACAATGATCCACACTCCGCGACGCATTCGTTAGAAATGCGTGCGGGTACAACAAAGTGCTCCTTTTTATACCCAAGCGCAGTGAAGCGATTGAGCCAAAAAAATGACAACTACCGCCGTTGTGGCTTATAATATTATTTTAAACCATCATTTAGTTTCTTACTATAGGCTAATATAATTCACATCAATATATTTCTAAATCAAAATTATTTAGCGAACAAGCTACATGGACAAAAGTAACTCTACATTAAATAAAAGAGCTAACTATTAAAAAAATATTAAAATTGATAATTTCTTGCACGAGTTAGAAAATATATGGTTAGCCAAAATTCTATTTTGTATATTAAATCGAATTGAATTTGTCTTGCTTTCAAACTAAGGAAAACAGTCGTATTAATAAAAACTTGTTGAGAAAAGTGAAGGCTACTTTTTACATGAGCTCGCTTTAAGGTGACTCTACTTTGCCTAATGGAAAGCACAAGTAGAATCTAAGAATCCAATAGTCACCATATTGATCGTGAATGTAGACAATACAGTATAGTGAGGTACCCACACTATGGCAACCTATATAGATGCTTCTATGTACATCAATGGGCCTTAGATCTCACACTCACCAACAAAATACAATAGCACTTAAAATTAACTCCAATAAGTTAAAATTCAAATGCATAATTTTCAACTTTTACTTTATTATCTCTCTTCTATATTTAAACAGCGGTTTATGGCCATATTATTTCAAAATATATAACCTAAGTTCTATAATAGAAGCTAGTTTACCTTATAGCAAATCTTATCTACGTCTAACTTAAATCGTTAAAAGCTAAAAATATTCCCTTTATCAAAATAAACACTTTGGTGTGTTAAGGCGAAAGTTTCCGATCATGAATTTAAAATTCCAGCATTTGCTTGAGCCACTTAGGGACTAGGAAAGCTTTTGTTTGTGAGATAGCCACGTTTGCCGAGTATTCCCTGGTTTATTGTTTGGTGAAAGTAATAAATTTCAATAACATTCCAAAGTTTTTGGGTAAATTGATTGGTTGGATAAATGTGTGGGAAAAATGAAATGACTTAGCCGTATTAATGTTTAAACGTTACCGACTTTTAACATTTTGAAGTAAATTGTTACTAAATGTTAGTGATCACATTCAATGAATAGTTTGACCCTTATCTGATCTTTATTACGGGAATCAAATTGTAAAAAACGTTTTTTTTATTTTTCGTCGTTAACAGTTGCAGGCGGACCGACCGACTTAGTCAAAAGATTATGTTGATTCAGTAAAACTGCAGACCAGAATATATTCCGCAGATTGAATTGTGTAGGCAAGATGAAAAATGTCATAGGGGTTAATTGTTATTTTTTTGATTTTATAAATAAATATTTTTATAAATAAATATTTCGGACATCTTACACACAACATCATCTAGTCCCAAACTAAGCAGAGCTTGTATTATGGGTACTAAACAACTGATATAAATATATGTATAAACATACTTTTTTGTAAACACATACATAATATACATAGAAAACACCCAGACTTCGAAACAAATATTTGTGGATGACACAAATATTTGGTCCGACCCGGGAATCGAACCTGAGACCTCTTGATCAGCAGCCGCATACGCTAACCACTAGACCAACAAGGCAGTCAACAATGATTGTATGTAAAGCCGTAATAGTACCGATTACGATATATTCATCTGTCTAAATATTTGTACATATATTCTCTATAGTATCTTAAGCACTTGATTCCAAAGAGCAGTAAAGCTACAAAAGTTATGTCCCACAGCCAATACATAATAATATTAGTGCGCAAAATTGAGGTTTACGCTTTAATCCGCTACAGGCTGTCCAACTCTGCAGAACTCGCGTTAAGGCTGTAATGCCAGTAATGTTGTTAATAATTTACTCGAAGGTCGAGCATGTCATTTTGGAAACATCGCTTTGAATGTTAATTTATTAAGACATCTTCCCTTGATGGCACTCTATGATGACGATTTCATCTGACAGCTTAAGCAACTGTTTTATTTGCTGGAAAATATCTTGGGACAGTTTTTAAGGTACGCTTAAGGTTTGAGTGACGTTGACATTCAATTGAACCGGTTAATTTATTTGGGTAATTAATTAGAGTACTCTCGATTCAGTATGAAGTTGGAATGTGTCTAGTATTGAAAATAACCAAGACGGAGAAAAACTAATTTTACTTTTAAGTGATAAGTGATCATCATCATCATCATCAATCATCAACAGCCTTTAACAGTCCACTGCTGGACATAGGCCTCTCCTTAGAAAGGAGGTTTTGGCCTGTCGGGTTGGTCTATACCAACCCGACAGGCCAAAACCTCCAAGGAAAACTTGAAACCAACTCTATGAGTTGGTTTCAAGTTTTCCTTCTCTTTGCATCGATGTTGTCTTGCGTAGTTTATCCCATAGTCGCCTTTTACGACACCCGCGGGATGAATAGGAGTGGTGACACTCTGTATTCTTAATCCGTCACCACACGGAAAAGCATAAATTTAAATCATAATATTGATCAAAATATTTTTTATGGTCAATTAACTATACATATATATAAATATATATTTTTTTATGACAGATAAGTAAATTCCTGCGTGTCTTAAATTGCGTGGCCAAAAGAGAGCCCTCCTATAGCGGCGCAATTCCAAAGTAGACACAGATATACCTCATATATGTCGATATAACTTAAAATTCGTAGAAAATTTAAAGAAATCGCGCGCGCTCCCTATATATAATTTTAAAAACCGTATTAATACGAAGAAGCAATCACACTGTATTACAGAGCAATAATATGTTATTTGTATAAAATAGTACTGTCAATGACAAGGTTTCACAATATCTTTACGTTATTTATTTACATGACAAAGTTTCTGCATCAAATTTCATCTCATATACGAAAATCGAATTCGAACAACATCAAATATCATAATATGTACCTGAATAAATTAACAAGCCTGCCATAAACCTAGTTCTCTCAAAGTCCATACGGTACTTATCTCTGAAATGTTTTATTTAAAAAAATAATAAGCACTTCGCCCGTATTTTCTTCCGATGTGTTGACCTAGTTCCAGATAATAAAAAAATCGGCCAAGTGCGTGTCAGGCCACGCACAGGAAAGGGTTCCTCAGTCACCTATAATGGTATGTGGATTTAAAATCGTATCCAATAGATAATTGTTATGTTTACGTATTAGTACGTTAATTTTGTATGACGTTTTCCAAGTGAGCGCATTTTACCATATAAGCCTTTATAACTCCTGAACTAAGAGAGTCATCTAATCGGTTATAGTTTTCCTTCAAAGTTCATTAGATGGACCACCATCACGATTTTTTTCAGATTTTTTGAGCCAGCCGTTTAACTTTTAGAGGGGGGGGGGACGCCCTGTTTTTACAAAAAAGTGCCCTTTAAAGTGAAATATCTCGCAAACGGATACCTAAATCAAAAAATCGTCTTAGAAACCCTGTATTGTTTTTAAAAGACCTATCTAATGATACCCCACACGATGGGGTTGCCTCGAGAAAAAAAAATCATCCCCACTTTACGTGTAGGGGAGGTATCCCAAATAAAATTATTTTTCATAATTTTATTGTAGCACTTTGTCGACGTAATTACAACACGTATTCATGCAAACTTTCATCTTTCTAGCACTTACCGTTTGGACGGTAAGTCGAGGACGGACGGACGGACGGACGGACGGACGGACAGACGGACATGACGAATCTATAAGGGTTCCGAGTTATGAACTTCGGAACCCTAAAAACTGACCGAGTGCTTAAAGTACTTAGTGTAAGTAGTTGACACGAGGTCAACATTATGAAGACATAGTTTGGTTATGACATTAGTTTTTTTTTTAAAACAAGTATTGAGGAGAAACTCCAACATTAATCCTGTCATACAATTTGTGGCTAATAGTAGAGATATCTAACTTTGCAAAGTTAAGGCATTCTCACCAGTTCAACCATGTAAAAGTAATTTCTACGACCAAGTAGAAGCACCTCAGAGGCCAGGTTATGTTCTTTTCTGTTCTAGATCCCAAATGAATACCTATGACTAAAGTTGAAGCTCTATAAAAATCGATAATTTCTCCAGAATTCGGATATTGCTGTCTAGTTTTGTTGTTTTAATCAAGTTAATACTAGGCAATATCGAACTACGATTTTATCAAGTATTAGGGGTTTGGAAGTCTAGTTTCGCATAAACAAAATTAATTTATGCTGTACTATACATAAAGTATAATACAGCATAATTTATACAATACATAGTACAATCACCAAGGGTAAGCAACGACGGCGCGGTCGGACCTAGATGGGTGACCGTTTGTGGCATTGTATGTAATGAGCGTTTCCGTGATTCGGAGGTCACGTTAAGCAGTCGGTCCCGGTTGTTATCATAAGATAGCAGTCGTGAAGCTTAGTTGGAGGCCTTCGGGCGGCTTAAAAACATCCAACAGCAAGATAACGTAGCCACAACGTGTCTTGCCTGTCCCCAACCCGCACTCGGCCAGCGTGGGGACGTATGGCCTTAACCCTCTCCTGAGAGGAGACCTAATCCCAGCAGTGGGACGTTATGGGTTGTTGATGATGATGATACATAAAGTCGACTTGGAAAAAGGCTTCTTGAGTATTAGAAAAACTAATTCAGAAACATCAAGGTTATTCTCGGAAATCAGAAAATAATTCTACTATTAGACAATGATAATATAAATAATCGAAAATTTCATTTCTACAATCAACAAGAAGATACAGTAACGATAAAAAAATATCTGTTCGTGGTATTATTTCTTGAGTAATCACCATCATCATTAAAATATGTTTCTAAGCGTCGATGTATCGTTTCGGATTAGACAGACGAGAATATAATTCAGTTTTGTTTAACATTAGCAATGATTAGTATAATTTATAACCTTTATTCTATTTACAAACTATCTCTCAAAATTTCTTTAGTAATTTAAACAGTTGAATTTTGAAATCAAATAAATTTCATCTTCAACATAAATACTTACTTAATAAGAAAACTTTGTGTAAGCCGTCATTATTTACTTGATAAATGTTATCTAGATAGTTTAAAGGAATGCCCAAAGATGGTCTGTTATTCTATATATAAATTCTAGCTAAATATAAATTATCAATTTAACAAACTGCTTTATAGTTACAAACTTTCAATAATCCTTCTACATCCTAAAACAGCTCTTGAAGTTGGGACTTAATGTTTAGTAGCTCACTGCCTTGTTGTATATACTACAGACTTCAAAGAAGTAAAATTCAGACAAGGCGTTTATCAGATCAGGTATAGAAGCTTTTTATTAATAGTTTTTAATTTATTAGGTGCTTACGTCCATACGCTGCTGAAAGTTTTTGCCATTGAATTATCGTTTATCGTGAATTTCGTTCTATACAACGAATTCCGGTTGGAATTACGTAATATTGGACATGTTATTATTTGATATCATATATTTAAAATCCATAAAGCGCCTAAGGAGACCCCTTAGGCGTTTTATGGATTTTGACAGAGATTGAGAAGCTGTAACAGAACCCATGTAAAAAAGAGTACGTTAACGCCGCCGGCTCTAACTTGCAGAGCGCGACATCTGCTAACACATTATACCAGCGCAAATACCGAATAAATAAGGGTTAAACGATATGGTGAAATTTCTCTATCAAACTCTACCAAAATTACTGTAATTATATGTATATATTTAGGAAACTCATCCCTACCATAAGACGATTTCTATAAAACGCGGTGCACTCACAATAAAAGTTCTCTTTTGTTGGTTTTACTTGACAGTAGTAGTCGACAAGATTTGTGAGTGTTTACAGCTATAGTTTAAATTGCTGAAAGTCTATTAAAACTTTGCAAATAGCTAACGTTTGGTTTGTATAAGCGATTGGTGTTTTGTTACGATATATTTGTTATGAAAATGTTCAACTAAATGAGAATATTATTTCCTTAACTTTCTAAGTTTATTAAATGACTTTATCGTGTAAGATAATTGTTCTTTTTAAATATTCCTGATACTGTAACCTAAACATATATAAATATCCAGAATATCTCTGAACTCAGAATAGCTAGAATTTTATATTGACTAAAAGATAAATTAGGTGATAGTGTAAACGCTTAGAAAAAATTGAAATCCAGTGTAGCAGTACAAAAGCGTTATGAAACAAACATGTGACGTGATTTAAGTTCTTGCTGTAAATTTCAAATACTTATCCCAATTCATTTAGAAATGTATAAAAATGAAATGCCTCTCCCGAAAGGAGTGAGGTGCCAATATTTCGCCGTGCCTCTCATAGCCGTTTCCTGTGCAATTCTATACGTTCATGTCTTTAATTTCCTCATTCCCTCGTTCACGGGTCACTTTCATTTCAAAGGTTCAACTCGTAATATTTTTGTATTAAACCCTATACGTTTTTTCTCATATTCCGAGTCTGATATAGGAAATTGCTAATTCTAATTTCGATTATTTTTTATTCGAAGGATCTGTATTTTCACAAATTGTATTTATATTATGACTGGTGATGTATTTTAAATAAATTTTAGACGACTGTGTAGTACTATTTTATCTCTAAGGTATATTTTATAAAGACTACAGAGAAACGAATAGTTTCCAAGTATACATATATCCTTAACATATCAAAGTATATCCTTAGCAAGATTTTCGCTTACTACGGTGGATTGACCTTAGGCCAGCATGTAACTATTAAAGGTTTTTGGTGTGAGTTAACAGAACGCCATGTTACAGTCCCAAACTAAGTGGAGCTTGTATTGTGGGTACTAGACAACTGACATAAATACATAAACATACTTTTTTTTAATGCAAACATATTATACATAGTAAACACCCAAACCCCGAAATATATATTTGCAGATCATACAAACATTTGATCTGGCCCAGGATTCGAACCCGAGTCCTCAAACACAGCAGTCGCATACACTACCACTGCGCCACCGAGGCAGTCCAATATACATAGGTTTACGAACTTGACTTACTTGAGTTTTCGTTTACACTGGCCAATGCATTTATATCAGTAAAACTCCTTTCGCTAACTTTCACTCCTACTAAATTTTGCTTTCGTATTGAACTCATATTCTTTCCATGTATTCCTAAAGTTACTGCTCAAATATAACAGCTTGTTCTTTACTGCTGAGATTAAAACTATAGTTGGGCAAAATTCTACCTTTTACTTTTAATACATATCTGTTTTTTCTTAAAATATATACGCAAGAGTATAATATAGCAAACAAAATTTTGTACTGTAAAATAAATGTTGAATGAAAACTTGAAAATTTATTTAATTCATACAAAAGCCAGGTAAACTTAATCCACTCCTGTAACTAAAAAAGTAATGTTAAACTTAGGGTGAAGTTGCTGAGAAAATTTTACATGAGCTTAGCGAATGGGAGGGAAGATTTCGTATTCACAAAAAAGTTACATTTAAACAAGATTTTTTGGAAAGTTTGTACCTAATTTAATATTTTACTAATATTGACGCATTTCCTTATAACCACCACCACCTCTTGAATAAATTGTCAGTCTTTTAACAGTCAAACCAGATCATAAAGCGTCTTGATGTCTAAAAACATTAACTTTAAAATATACAGTTTGTTGAAAAGATTAGCCGTATCAGGCACAACCTGGAGAGTCTTGAACAATTTTTAAGAAACACTTTAGCAAAAAATTTCAAAAAGGCGGGCCGTGTCAGAAAATTTACATTTTATTAATCTCCGAATGAGAACGTAGTCAGTTCTTGAAAAAAGGAAGAAGGAAAATAATATGAAAACTCGACTGTGAAGATTGGAACCGGCCTCTGTTATCGATAAAATCTCGTAAAAGAAATTCTATAAAATTAAACTTGACGTTTAAGTGCCGTCGAGGACGCCTCTCTATAATGTAGCCCATATATATTATTGGCATGAAGATCACAAAAACTATGATTAATTATGAAATTTCAATTACTTATATATGAACATGAAGCTTGACACGCGAACATGACATCGACGATGCCGCATTTGAGATGAGAATGTGAAAGACACTAACATTCCAAGTTAAAGTCTCGGAATAACGGGTGACGTTAACTTTATTATGGGTTCTAAAATAAGCCATTGAAACGTTATTAACCTCCAGGTACTTATATGGGAACAGTTTCTTGGCTTATAATGTGCATAGGCCAGACCGAAAACGTATCTTACTTATGTCAAAATGTATTTTACAATTGACATATTATTATTAAAACAAATTTGATTCTGACGTTCATGTTTTTTTCTGATTTAAAGATTACAAGGGCCCATTTTCCAACTCTCTCGTCTTGTCGAATTAAAACCCGTCCTGGTTAAAACCCTTCGCCATTTAAGGTCACAATATTTAAAATAGCTGCAATTTAAACTGTTACAAAAATGTCCACGATATCACCTCGACGGGACTAAAATAAGAATTTGGTAGCAAAAAATCGACCAAAGCCATACTACTGAAGTTACCTACTAGAAGTGTTAGCGTTTTTAGGGTTCCGAAGTTTATGACTCGGAACCCTTATAGATTCGTCATGTCCGTCTGTCCGTCCGTCTGTTTGCATGAATATGTGTTGTGATTACGCCGACAAAGTGCTACAATAAAATTATGAAAAATATTTTTATTTGGGGTACCTCCCCTATACGTAAAGTTGGCATGATTTATTTTTCTCGCGGCTACCCCATCGTGTGCGGTATCATTAAATAGGTCTTCTGAAAATAATAAAGAGTTTCTAAGATGAGTTTTTGATTTAAGTATCCGTTCGCGGGATATTCCACTTTAAAGGGCACTTTTTTGTAAAAACAAGGCGTCCCCCCCCCCCTCTAAAAGCTAAACGGCTGGCTCGAAAAATCTGAAAAAATTCGTGAAGGTGGTCCATATAATGAACTTTACAGGAAAACTATAAGAGATTAGATGGCTTTGTTAGTTCAGTTCTAGAGGCTTAACTGCTAAAATGCGCTCACTTGGAAAACGTCATACAAAATTAACGCTTTATTACGTAAACATAACAATTAACTATTGGATACGATTTTTTATGCTTAGGTAATTCAATGAAATCTTGCATAGATATACTTTTCGATTCTCAAAAAGAACATAGAACATTCTTCACCGCGATAACCGTCATACAGGCAGTTAGAGCCACGGGCAAAAGTAAATTGATAACATTGATTTCTACGAAGCAGTCATCTAAGTTCCTCATTTAACTACAATGTACTTACAATTATTTGACTTCATAGTTGGTCTAGTGGTTTAAGCGGTCGCCACGCCGCTTCTACAACGCCAAGTGTTGTGAGTTCGAACCTCACATGGTACCACACTTTATGTGTACAACAAATTGTTAATTTGAGGCTGGGTATTCTTTAAATCCATTTCCTGTATGTTTGTAAAGTCCTCCTCTACACAAGAATATTCCTGGTGTGGAAGTTGTTTTTAAGAAGTCCACTAAAAATATAATACCTCAATTAGACCAGTGCCGATAATGTTTGAAAATAAAATAAATTATAGTAGGATGAAACACATTGTAAAAGGAGGAGAATATTACAAAAAAAAAAGCGGCCAAGTGCGAGTCGGACTCGCCCATGAAGGGTTCCGTATCAGCAAGTAATCTCATACAAAAGTTCTTGTAGTTCGTTGTAACTTTCATCGATGTTTTTATACTAGTGTATTGATTGGATGAAAGGTAAATTGCGTGTTACGATTTATGACGTATTAAAAAAAAACTACTCACTAGATCTCGTTCAAACCAATTTTCGTTGGTAGTTTACATGGTAATGTACAACATATATTTTTTTTAGTTTTATCACTCTCTTATTTTAGAAGTTAGAGGGGGGGGGACACACATTTTTCCACTTTGGAAGTGTCTCTCGCGCAAACTGTTCAGTTTAGAAAAAAATGATATTAGAAACCTCAACATCATTTTTGAACACCTATCCATAGATACCCCACACGTATAGGTTCGATGAAAAAAAAAATTTTGAGTTTCAGTTCCAAGTATGGGGACCCCCAAAATGTATTGTTTTTTTTCTATTTTTATGTACAAATCTTAATGCGGTTCACAGAATACATCGACTGACCAAATTTCAACAGTATAGCTCTTATAGTTTCGGAAATAATTGGCTGTGACATACGGACGGACAGACAGACAGACAGACAGACAGACTTGACGAATCTATAAGGGTTCCGTTTTTTGCCAATTGGCTACGGAACCCTAATTAAAGGAAAAATAATTTACGATCCGAGGTCGGGAAGGGGGAGAGGGGGGGGGGGGTTTAAGGGAAAATACGGCTTATCACGATTTCCGACAAAACTACAATTCCAATTCAAAGTTGTAGGTTAGGACATCTATATCTTTTGCATTCACACTTTTTTCACATAACGTCAAATTTTATGTGAAAAATTCAAAAGACCAGGTTTTTGTTTTTTTATTTTTATCTTTTACAAATAAAATTATTTTTACAAGAAATTTGATGAAAACTCACCATTTTATATCCTGAATACACTGTAATTTAATTTATTTGAAATATCTATTTTTTCATCTCATTATGACTTAATACTGAAAAAAAAACCATCATTTTCAATCGAAAATTCACCCGTCAAAATATCAACTTTTTTCAAAAAAATTAGGTGTTTTCTATACGATAAAATCTCCAATTTCCGATGGTGTAAATTTTTTTTAGATATTTCCATATTTAATCCTCTCAGAAAATTCAAAACATGAAAAAACTCGAATTCGATTTTTTTTAATCGTCATTGAGATATTTATTAAAATTTACAGTTTAATCGTTTAGTTTTATAAACGATGTCGTACACTGCTCTGTTTTACAGTTGCTACAAAATAGCAAGTATGTAGTATGGCCCAGACCCGCCTAGCCCACTTCTCTATGAAAAACCTTTTAATGGCCAAAAATTTTTCGTAGGTCACTCAGGTATTAAATTATCTTTAAATAGTAATAAATAGGCATATATACACATATAATTTAAAGAAGATTCTATAACTTTTGAAATAATGTTTCTGTGTCTTTTCAAACTGTAAATTTAATAAATATCTCAATAACGATTAAAAAAATCGAATTCGAGTTTTTTTGTTTTTTGAATTTTCTGAGAAGATTAACTACGGAAATATATAAAAAAAATTACACCATCGGAAAGTAGAGATTTCATCGAATAGAAAACATACCATTTTTTTGAAAGAAGTTGATATTTTGACGGGTGAATTGTCGATTTAAAATTAGGGTTTCGGTATTAAGTCAAAATGAGGTGAAAAAATAAATATTTCAAATCAAATAAATTACAGTGTATTCAGGGCATAAAATAGTAAGTTATCGCTAAATTTCTTGTAAAAATATTTTAATTGTAAATTATAAAAATAAAAATAAAATCTTGGTTTTTTAATTTTTCACATAAAATTTGAGTTATGTGAAAAAAGCGTGAATGCAAAAGATGTAGATCTTTTTATTACCTACAACTTTGTCATTGAACTTTATCCATAGGACTTGTAGTTTTGCCGGAAATCGAGATAAACTTTTTTTTCCGTTAACCCCCCCCCCCTCTCCCCCTTCCCGACCTCAGATCGCCCGTAAATAATTTTTCTTTTAATTTTTGTAATATTCTCCTCCTTTTACAATAGGTTTCATCCTACTATAATTTATGTTCACTTTTAAGGATTCCGAAGTTTATGAATTCGAACCTTATAGATTCGTCATGTCCGTCTGTCCGTCCGTCCGTCCTCGACTTACCGTCCAAACGGTAAGTGCTAGAGACATGAAAATTTGCATGAATATGTATTGTAATTACGTCGACAGTGCTACAATAAAATTATAAAAATTATTTTTATTTGGGGTACCTCCACGTAAAGTGAGGATGTTTTTTTTCTCACGGCTAACCCATTATGTGGGGTATCATTAAATAGGTCTTTTGAAAACAATTATGGGTTTCTAAGAGAATTTTTTGATTTAGGTATCCGTTTGCGAGAAATTCCACTTTAAAGGCCACTTTTTTGTAAAAACAGGGCGTTCCCCCCCCCCCCTCTAAAAGCTAAACGGATGGCTCAAAAAATCTGGGAAAATTCGTGATAGTGGATAAAATATTATGAACTTTAAAGGAATACTATAACGGATTAGATGACTTTGTTAGTTCAGGAGTTATAGAGGCTTAACTATTACAATGCACTTACTTGGCAAACGTCATACTAAATTAATGCATTATTATGTAAACATAACAATTATTCATTTGATACGATTTCTAATCCACGTACCATTATGGATGACTGAGGAACCCTTTCCTGTGCGTGGCCTGACACGCACTTGGCCGATTTTTTAGAAGAATATATCATTTCGCATAGCGACTTCAAAACGACAAGATATATTCTTATAAATTATTTGAATAAAACAATAAAATATGATTTTTTTAACTTTACCTAATACGCAAAGTACATCAAATTATTATGATAAATTTTGATTTTCGCCATAGAATATTTGTCACTTAAATTATGTGTTACTATAATTGTCTGGACTTTATGAATGACTAAAAACGCCTTTTTATATAAATTGGTCAATATAGTAGATATAATATCACACTCAGTGAGGTAATATATTTTACATTATCACTTAAAATATAATTAAAACTAACTATAAATGTTTAGAATTTTAACATAATTGTAAAATGTCAGAAATATTTATTTATTTATTTTATTTTACAATATCAAGCTTTGCTTTGGCACATTGTGATTATATCGAAAATGAACTGAGAATAAAATTGAGAGAAATAAATAATATGTATATATATATATATATAATAATTCATTATTTCTCTTTGAAGCTGAACCATACCACCATCAAAACAATTCCACACACCATCTCAGTATAAACAAATCGATGATAATAATCAAACAAAGCACTATCACCCTACGCTTCAAAATTAATTAATTTAATATTGACTTTAAATTCAGCAAATCGTTGAACTCATAAATTCAAATCCTTTCAATACTCACTTCAAACAAATCTAATAAAGCTTTATTTAAATAACCATTAAGCTATACATGTAAAGATCATTTCAATTACAAAAACTTTTCATATTTCATGCGACCATAAAATTTGTATCGTCTATAATATCCTGTAATGAGTTTCCCTTAATCCTTACCTAAACAGTGGGGCAACGTTTGAACTCGCCATAAACTTAGCTAATTAAACTTTTGGTCGACTGAGGTCCTTGGGGCATCTCCGTGTGTACCTGTATATGTTTATTTAAAGACTAAATGTTTGGTGATAATTACTGAATACAGTTTTGTAAAACGTAGTTAAGGGCGATTGTGAATTATTGATTCTGATGGGATAGGGATCACCTACCTCTTTATCAAACCAGGATTAGGTATCATGTAATGTAGACTTCGTTTAGTAATAATTAAAAGAAGAATTGAATATTGTAGTTATCGATTTCTTTAACTCTTTCCCTATTTTTAAATCTGCCAGAGCTAGCAAGCGGTGACTTTTAGATTAGACGAACTATAATTATTTACTGATTCAAGATCATTAGTGTAATTACACAAAAATTCTTGAGGAAAGGCATACGCTACGCTAATTAATCGCGATAAGTGACGTTGAAGCTGCGAGCAAAAGCATAATCTTCAACAAAAGGAACATGAAAAAAATGATTACGTAACGCTTCGACTTTTTGTGTGTTTTTTAAGCTTTACCTAATATTTAATGTATTCCATAAGGCTGAAGGCGAAGCCTACGCTCCATTGTTTACCCACATTACAAATCTCAAGGTTTTTGTCATTGTGCCTCTGCATGCTTTCAACAAGTAATGGCACATAAATTATGCGTGATTGATCACTCTGCCGTTACCCATATCCAAATGGAAATAATGCGAACCATTCTGTTTATACAACAGTACGATTACACCATATTTAGTCTAACGTATGTTCATGTTGTATTGTTTTGTGCTGTTTGTTTGGTGAAAATTTGGCTTTGTAATTTGGTTCTGTTGTAATAGTAGCTGTCTTCAAAGCATAAATCAAAATCATTCATAAAATCTGTTGCAGGGCTCTGCAAACAGAGATTGATATTACATTGGTACATGATATTCTCAATTAATATTTTTGGACCTTTCTCGAATCGTTTCTCAATCACAACAGAATTAAAGATTTAATACAATACTGCTTAGTATTGACGGATTTATTCGTTTAAGATATTATAATAATTTTAACAAAAAGGAACCGACTTCAATGAAAAACTATTCCGAGTACCCAAATCGCGACATTGTGTCTATGATATTTAAGGAGTTCTCTCGATTTCCTTGGGATCCCATCATCAGATCCCGATATGGTGACGATGGGACCACCTGCAAGCTACGACCATTCCAATGCAAAAAGAATTTTTGAAATCGGTTTATAAACGACGAAATTATCGCTGAACATACATAAAAAAAAAACGACGAATTGAGAACCTCCTCCTTTTTTATGAAGTTGGTTAAAAACTGAAAACTATAAAAGTACAACAATTTTAGTTTTCCTTCATAATGCACAAGGAGGGATTAATGACATGAAAAGTTCAAATTCTAAATACGGGGTCTTAATCACAAAAACCAGTTACTTAAAATAAGAGTAAACCTAAACGCCTCATATACCAAAACTAAAATTCGGTTTATTTTAGGAGTAGAACGTTCTACGACTGGTTTGCCATCAAAACAAAACATAAGTATTGGAGCGTAATCTTCAAATTATATTGATATGGATTAATGTCTATAAATACTCTAAAAAAAACTCCTTAGGATCTAACAGTAAAAACCAATCCCATTTATATAGTCATTTGCAATTTGATTCTTTTTCCAACCAACCAGTTTCTAACAAAGCCCTCGGAATAATGTATTCGGCCAGCCGTGATCTGCAAAATCCGATGGACAGGCGAAATGACGAATGAGCATGGGAATCACACAATAAGGAAACTTACTTAGTTTTCCTTTTCGCACGAATATCTTTTTCTTGGTTTACTTTCGCAAATATATTTGTATCTCATATTCTTTTGAGTTAGATTTATTTTATGTAGATCAAGGCAGCTAAATGATAATTTCTTTTCAATTTCAGATGGATTTCATATTGATATTTTTGTACGAGACTAATCCCACCCACGCGTCTACTATTGTAACTGCTATGCACCGGGGTCAAAAACCGCTTGAGACTCGTGAACATACCAAGTAATAACACTCCGGAAATTCGAGGAAAAATTTAACAGCCTATGAACCCAGTTGGAATTGGTTAACAATATGACCAGAAGAATAAAGTTAATCAAAAGAAAATTGGAGTTTTTTTTTTGATTGAAATATAATATTATGAATACCATTCCTCTTAGCAAGTTTTCATATTGATATATAATTATGTCTATGTCCAGCAGTGTACTGTTAAAGGCTGTTGATGATGATGATGATATAAATTATTCCCCTTAATTTGTCTCCCTTTCCCCCCGGATACCGGGTAGTCGGTGGCTATGTCGGACTCGAACGGATTAAGACTGACTAAGCACTGCGGCCTAGATGGCTATCTATATGGGAATCTGTTTAATCCCCTGTACTTTGCTACCTACAAAAAGCTTAGACTCAAAACTATGTTCACAAACAATACCTCCAGGATACATACAGCTGAAATATTTCTTTCAACAATACGGAAATCTCAGCCACAATCGTCAGTTACCCTGGCTCATACACCCATTATGCTTACCTGGTTCTTCACAAAAAACCCGCGTAATTTTTCCTCTGGGCCGTGTCAAAGGACAGTGCTCAATCACCTGCCAGCTGCGGTTGGGCCACGAAGGGATCTAATGATGCTAAAAATTTTAAACCTAAGAATATTGTGGTTAGTTTTTACTTTAAAATATTTAAATTATTCCACAGTTTATTTTATAACACAGTAAAAGTATATTTAGTTTTAGTTTTTATAATTTTGGAATGATATAAGCCAATTATAACACTCAAATTGAATTGTGTATATTTGTGTGAACGATAGCTTAAAATTATCACTATAATTAGCTTAAAATGAATTGTTCGTACATGATTTTGTTGTATGATTTAAATAATTAATGTATGTACTACAAATACGTAAACTTAAAGAATCTTATTTAATACTGCACCGCCGGCAAAATCATCAAACAAAACAAGCCAAGATAATGTTTTCTCGTTGTTTTTATGACCCTACTCTTGATTCGACTGCATCTGCCGGTGACAAATGAACGCGGTTTTTTAACCACGCTGAACATATCCGCAGTTCACAAACAGTGCAAAAATTGTAACGCCTTACGCCCTACAAGATAAAGTCTTAATTCCTGTGATGACTGACATATATCTGTTGGTGGGAGAACGCAAGATAGAATGAAGAGGCATAATGTAGGGTGTTTAAGTTATGTAGCGTTAAGTAAAGGTCTTTTATTATATTTTTTTACGGTTGTTGCGATTTTTACAATTGCGAAAAAAGTTCTGTTGGAAAACTTATTTGCAGATACATATATAATCTAGGAAATTTGACTACTGCGATAAGTTGTGTAATTCTCTAAGAGTTAGGACACACTTGAAATGTAATCTTTTACAAGTTATTATTTCTCAGAAAGAGTAGATCTATACACTTTGCTAGACTCATGTGGAGTCTGCCAAAGTGTATCTACTCTCTCTGGTAAAAAGCATGAGCAGAATAAAAGAATAGTGGTCACCGTACTTTTTGGGAATGCTGACAATGCAACAGTGAAAAAAATATATAACATATATATTACGTCAGAGACACGTCATCTTCACGGTTGCTTATTGTGGACTCATGTACTCACAGAGAAACACAGTATGCATGTAAAAAGTAACACACAATACAGTTCCTACGCAAGTGCCCTTTACGACGAGCGATATTGATAAAAACTAAAGAATGCACGCCCTTTTATTAACGCTTCCCTCTCCAATGTAGGGTCTGTATACGTCACCATGACGTTGTGTGTTATTGACGTCCTGTGCGATATATATATCAAAAAGTGTTTTTGGGTTTTTCTTAGGAAATTCCTAAAAGCAAGAATCGTTATTGGGATGTCACTTCCCTCAAATTTACTAACAACCTTCGAATTTCAGTTCTCCCTTAGGGTTGCGGAGGTCCGATGCCAGTCGCTCCGTGGAAAAACTGATATTCTTTCCACGGGTGTCGTAAGATCCGGCTAAGAAAGAAAGCTGCGGAGGACAATGTCAATGCAAAGTCAAAGTCAACTTGGAACAAACCTAAAGTAAAATATTTGATGCGTTGTTTAAAACTTTATACATTTGTGCATATTATGGTAAAGTTGTTAAAAACTAACTGACAAAATATTGGAACAAAATAAAGCACTATGAAAAAGATTATGACATAGTTGATCATGTCATCTGAAATAATATGACACAGTTGATTAATGTTATATCTATATCTCATGTGGTAATGTGTTTGAGATAGGTGGTGCCTGTCAATATAAATCAAGTCTTTCAAAGGCAGAGTTAGTGACAATAAGAATGTTAACGGTGACTAATGATCCGAAAGATTGTAAAAAAATATATAAAATAAAAACCTTTTGTGAAATTTTAATACGTCTAGCCTAGTGAAGGTCAGACTTTTGCAAACTGCTTTTAAATAAATTTATTAGGTAATGCAGTAAATTATGCAGATATCACCGCACATACTATCAACGATCTATTGAACTCTACTTAGCTTTGCCTGACACAGTTATCTATAATTATAGATAATTGTCGTGTTGCTTATGAAGATCTTCGGAATGATCCAACCGATTTTCTGGTTTTAATTGAATGTGTGTTCCACTCGCGTGCCTAAGACACGATCGCTTCGCACGCTTAGACCGATTGCGTTATTTAATGTATATAATACTTGCTTTCACCTGCGGCTCCGCCCGCGGGTATGTCTTTTGTTACGAAAAAAAGTAACTTATGTCCTTTCTCAGGCTCTATCTCTAAAAAATAGAATTTCTTATAAAATTGTATATAAAAAAATATATAAAAATCTGCACTTGAAAGTAAATGTACCCAGTGACGCAAGGGACGTACATATAAGTGCAACGGAAACAAATAACAATTTATACATCTGAATATGGTATATCTTTAAAATGAATTTCTTTCACTGATGAAACTAAAATGACTTGTTTAATTTTTAAATAGAATCACTATTTAAGAATTAGACTTTATTTTACAATTATTTATGACTTTACTTTTGTTATTATAGAGTGCAATGAATATAAAAATATAGTAACCCCTGTCTTAAAAATACTGTATATTTATCATCATCAGATTATGCCGTCCATTGCAGGAAATAGGTCTCGCAAATTGCACATCATTTTAATACTTTTTAATCATCTTCATACTTAAACATCATGTATTATAAGTGTACTTAAAAACGTCATCATCATCAACATTTAAGTATTCACTGATGTACATAGGTCTCTCCTTAGAAAGGAGGATGAAGTCTATATAAATGTAATTTTCAAAAAAAAAACTTTATTTCAACGGAAACTATCCAATGTATACAATATGAAAAAAGCTTTTTGTGATAAAAATGCAAATTAGTTATTTGTATGTAGAGACATAAAGTAATCTAACTGTCAGGGCAAGGTTATCAGCATATGATATTTTGAATCACTACAGTAAAATACATAAACGGTAATGTTAGTGCGTGAAATCAGTATTTTGTAGGAAAAAGTAATATTTTATGATGAACGTGGACGTAAAATTCATTATCATTTGTGTTTGGTAAGTATTCTTACTCTGCCAGTCTAATACTTCTTCATCATCATCAACAGCCTTTAACAGTCCACTGCTGGACATAGGCCTCTCCTTTGAAAGGAGGTTTTGGCCTACTATACCACGCTGGCCAGACGGGTTGGTAAAGGGTTTGTTTCAAGTTTTCCTTCTCTTGGCAGTGATATTAGCTGCTTATTTTGTTCCTTTAGTAACCTCTTACGACACCCATGGAATGAATAGGGATGGTGACACTTTGTATTCTTAATCCGTCACCACACGGAAATACTTAGAGAATTTTAATTTGTTATAAATATTTGGTTAATAGATAAATAGCTAACACATTATTTCGACATCAAGGTTAACAAAAAGTCACAAAATTAATAACAACTATGATATACAAAGGGCGGCTTTATGCTTACAGCAATTTATTTAAGCAACTTCTGGATTGACAGGTTTCATTTTCTGCTGGTACTAGGTATTTCAATAGAAATCACTACATAGTATAAAACAAAGTCGCCTTCTCTGTCCCCATGTACGCTTAAATCTTTAAAACTACTAAACGGATTTTGATGCCGTTTTCTTTATTAGATAGAGTGATTCAAGAGGAAGGTTTTTATTTATAATACATGCATAAAGTAGATAATAATTTTAGAGGTTTCTAATTTGTGTTTTTTTCCGCTTACATTGCAAACGCTGGCTGTACCCTACGAGATAGATCAAAATAATGTACTACAGTATTGTACATCTTAAAAAGGTCTACAAAAAAGTCTGCGATGGTATATGTCTATCTCTTAGGGATAACCCACAATAACCATTTTTTTTATATTTTATTTTTACGAGAAATAATGGCTTATTTACGAAGCGTTTTTAAGCAATACAGTATTAATCCTTATCCAATTAAGAACCTTAAGAACATTGTGTATTTAATATAGATTAATATGGCCCTGTACAGTATGTAATTTAAATTAATACTTTTAAAGATATTACAGATTTAAAATGCAGGAACAAAGCGATTTTGGCGGTAGCGGCCTTTGCGTGTTAGTTGACTAGCTGTCGATTTGTCACTATCAGTTAATAACTAAACACTATAATTTTATTATGAATTAATATTCTAAGGCGTTACGAAGTTTGCCGGGTCAGCTAGTAATAAATAAGCTCTTTAACTATGAAACACAAATTTTATTAATCTAATAAAATAAATAAAATACCAAACAGACATATTTGAATATTATGTTTTATACCTACGAATACGATTATTTATGTGGACATAATATATTATGGTGGGAAGTAAATACACGACCCTACATACATTAGCAAGTACCTTAGATAAGCATTACATCAGCAAGTACCTCAAGAATGTTACAAAATGTTTATACAAAGACACATTAAGGTATACTTTTATTTAATTATGTACACAATAGAGAAACTCTAGAAATAAGAACTAAAATTCTTACAGTTTAATAATTAATCAGATACGGTTGTACACACTAGGATAGACTTAGCGCAGAGTAATTAATTGCCAGCTTATACCTAATTATGTAATTGATGAATGATATTTATTGACCCGTGGAAGCCGCTTATATGGTTCAGTAGACTTCAGTGCTATTTTCAGATGATTAAATTTTACAGAAAAGGTTCTTTTACGTATCAAGTTTACCTCTAATGGTCTGTCCTTGATTTTGCAGAACAAATGTAGGGTCAATAGTTTCCGGATCGTTTTAGAAGTTCGTGACTTGGGCATGTTATACATAAAGATCGGAAAAGAAGTTAAAGTATTTCTGTTTCATTTTATAGCGATGTTCGATGAATTGTGTTGAGTAAAATATAAAGATAGTTTTATTCCTAAACTTATAGATAAGGGACGGATTTGACAATAGTGACACTTACAAAATCTTGGTTTTTAAATAAAAGTAGTACATTTATGAATTAAGCTCATCATTAATTAATAACATCATGGGTCAAGTTTTAGCCCATACATAATAAATGTTGTTTATTTATCTCAAAAGGTACAATTACATGCATGCACACACACTTATACATACAGCTATAGATACAGATATTGGACCTTGTTGAGAGCTGGAGTCTGAGCTAGGTTCGAAGCCTGTGTGACAGATCTCCAGGCCTCTACTGTGACCACCACCATCGATTTATCTAATCATTTATCACTATTACTGTTACATGCCGAAGCATAGCTTTTCAACCGTTGCTCATTGTACCTATTTGTTTTTATATTTATATAATACTCGGACTAACGCAAACCATAAGTGGAATCCAAGAGAAGTGATCACTACTCATTGTGAATGCGGCCATGTACCAAATACATATGCGGCCAAATACACACACTCAATGGCGGCCTAATGAGATGCTTTTTACGTCCTGCTTAAAAGCCCCGGGATCATATTGATCATAAGGAACATAGTAGCTTCTTATGAAAGGTATCGCTTTTTAAATATATTTTTTTCTAAGACAATAAGGTTCCGTACATAATAATATAAAAACCCCTCAGCAAAAATTTGTTGCCAAAAAATTGTTTAAGAAACTGTCCCTTATTTGATTTAAATGCAGACAAGGAGAACTTTTTATTTCAGCTCATTTCTCTATCTAACAGCAACACATATACATGTACCGTTTACAGACAAATGTCTCGAACAAGACTCTGAATTAATTCTCTGTATATTGAATGAGCGTAATTTTTCTAAAGGGATCTAAATCAGACTGTGGTCGATGAGGATTACCCGGTGAGATACGGCCGCCTGTCGCAATATATTCGACCTGATTTCGTGTATTTTACTCGAAATAAATGCCGCTCTGCCGATTTTTGTGCAGAATTGTTCTGAATTAAATCATATTGAAATAGAATTGAGTGTTAATTGAATTGAAGTAACTTTCTTTATTAATTGTTGATCTCATTAGCTACTGAAGTAATGAATTATCTAATTTTGATAAATTGAATTACTTACTATTCGAATAAGTGAATTTCACCGTTTCTTTACGGAATATAGTAGCAATATTTCGTTTTTCAAAAGACTGCCTCGTTTGTCCAGAGGTTATCGTATGCTACTGCCAATCAAGAGGTCCTCGTTTCGATTCCCGGGCTGGGTAAAAGTGTTATTAGGCTTTTTCAACAAGCCAGTAAGTCGTAAATTGGTCTCAGTTGTCATGAACATCTATAGCAATCGTTATTGAGCATTAAATGGCCTGAAAATAAACACTGACAACTAGTTCAGTCTTCAAATTCAGTTCGCCCTCAGGTTTGTGGAATTCCAATGACAGTAGCTCTGTGGAAAAACTGGTATTCAGTTGAACTAGTAGCCGACCCCAAATAATGACTATGACGATAACGATATTTAAATTCTTGAACCTTTATTCTTACTAATATTATAAGAACGAAAGTTTGTATGTATTTATGTTTGTTAAGAAGCCACAAACATAAATACATACACGCAAAAAATACTGAACGGCTTTGGATGAAACTTAACGGTATTATAGCCTATCAGAATAACACATAGTCTACGGGCGGAACTGCGGTCGAAAACTAGTATGCAATAAAGGTTTTATAATCTCTTAGAAGCCATACAGTGAATTTTGACACATTATGAGAACCATCAAACTTATTATCTAGAATAATAAAAACTAGTTTTGGGAACTGTTACATCCGATGAAACATGTATGTACATATTTTTCTTTTATTTATGTAAAAGAGTTCGATGAGTTTTTTATTAGCTACCCCCTAACGAAGTTTATTTATTAATTTACTGTTATAAAAAAAGTTACACAGTTTAAGAAACAAATCCGATACCGCATAAACTCATTAGAGTTTTTCTGTGCATCAGTGTCACATACAGTGTGCACATACTTTAAAAATGTTATGAACCAACCAGTATTCTTAAACACTTTAGTACAATTAATTGTAAGTTTGAAAGGGTTTTCGTTTTTCCTTTGATTGGCTAATGTCACTTAGTCACGTCATCAAACCAATATATTAGCCAATCAACGTTTGCAACTCGGAAAGGAAGGCTGAATAGTTAACTTTACAATGGTTTTGCATCGACAATAATGATGTCAGCACAACCACATATTACATACATATCTATCTATACCTTCACATCTATGTATTTTGCAGCCTTGTTGGTCTAGTGGTTAGCGTATGCGGCTGCCGAAAAAGAGGTCTCGGGTTCGATTCCCGGGTCGGACCAAATGGAGTTTGGGTCTTTTCTATGTATGATATGTACATATTTACAAAAGAAAAAGTATATTTATGTATTTATATCAGTTGTCTAGTACCCATAATACAAGCTTTGCTTAGTTTGGGACTAGATGGCGTTGTGTGTAAGATGTCCTAAATATTTATTATTTATTTATTATGAACGCGTTTCACCCACTATTTAGTGAAAATAAACAATTAAAATCCAGTAGGTACGTAAATAATTATCATATTATTTGATTATTGGTGAAAGAAAATTGAAATATTAGTCGGATGTGGTTGCTTTGATTTGTTATTCAAAAACACCCTCCTCTGTAATTTGCACTCGTATTCACAGTCACTACACACGGTAACCTGTACTGTTGTCACTGATGTTCGCTTGTAATTACTGGAAACCACAAATGAGGTTCTAAATAGTCAATAGCAAATTTGTTGTACTTTGTTTGAGTTTTAATTTCTAGAAGAGATATAGTTTAATATTAAAAATAAGAGTACATATCTTACTTAACTTATTAGAACGCCGTAATTTGCGCCGTAATTACTTTCAGTTTATCAATGAAATGTAATAAAAATAAATGAAACAAAATAGAAAGATTACTGTAGTAAGCACTTTGTTATATTAGTATTACTATCTAACTATTGCTCAATTCGCTGCAAGTACATATATATATATATATATATAGGTATGTTATCTCGGTAAATATTAACGTATATGTTATTCTAATGTTATTGTAAAGTTTCATCTGAATCCATTCCGAAAGTAAGAAAGATCTATACATATCCAAACAAACTTTTATTTATAATATAAGCAGGATGACTAATATATGCCTTAGGACTAAGAATTTCATGAATAAGTAACAAAATATGTACATTCGCGATGGCAACCCGATATAAAGAGATTTTTTGATCAGTTTCAGATCTGCTAGATCTCGATTTCACAGTAGGAATGGTTCTTTATCTCAAAATGCAAAATTAGTAGGTAGTCCAGAGGGACTATTAGTTCAACTCTTTTACCGAAGTCAAGCTTTCATAATCATTATCTTATCTAATTGAGATGTTATTATCACAATTATTACTTTAATATTTTACATGTTTACTTGTTTTATCATTACTTTGGTCCAGGGTTTTCGAAGTAAGCGCATTTACAAGTTAGACCTTTATAACTCCCGAACTAACATAGTTATCTGAGCCGTTATAGTTTTACTTGAAAGTTCATCCTATTGACTCTTATCATGAATTTTGATCAGATTTTTGGAGTCGCAAATTTAACTTTACCTTTACTTTACTGTGATAAATACACATATCCACGCAAAGATTGCTCTTTCTATTACTCATCGTTTGGAAGGTAAATCGAGAACGCATGGATGGATGGACGTACGATGACACTTTTAAGACTTAAAGGGTCCCGAGACGCAAATTACGGCATTCTAATAAGTTAAGTAAGAAATGTAATCTTTAATATTAATCTATATCTCTTCTAACTGAAATTCAGGTAAAACCGGTTGAACTAGTAGCCGACCCTAAATGAACTTGGGAATAATGGCTACAAAGATGATCTCTTCAAGAAACTAAAACTCAAACAATACAAAACACATTTGCTATTGACTATCAACTGATATAAGATTATAAGTGTGATGATTTTCAATGTTCCTAGAATAGATAGTACGTTTATTCTGAGGAAAACTATAGAATAATGTCACTACAACATAATCTACAAAGGTTTTTTTTATCCCGGTGACTAGTGACGATAGTTACTAAAGCAAAATGTTTGTACTGGGATTAAGGTCAACTACAGACAGGGATGCGGATGACGTATTCGCTAAATGGCTTCACACTTTTATTGTTTACTCGTAATTTCTGTTCTAATTGTGTTCTTATCTTGTTTTATTTATTTAATAAGGTTTTTATCTATATATGTATGTGGAAACTTTTAAGTTCTAATTAATGGCTGATTCTGTATTTGAATATTTAAGTTATACTTAATAATAATATTAAGAACATATTATAGACTACAATATACCTACACTTCGTTCTTACCATCATTCATGTTGGCAATTTTTCATGGGATTTAAAAGCAATCTCATGAAAAGTTTGGTTTTGCGATGATATAAAAATGAATCACATCACATCAACAACCTATAACGGCTCTACTGCTGAACTTTTGTCTTCGTTTAGGAGAGGGTTAAGACTATTATGTCCGAACTACTATGTTTTTTTGACTATTATGTTTTTAAACCGACCATAGGCCTCCAACTAAGCTTCACGACTGTTGATCATATGATAATAGCCGGGACCGACTGTTTAACGTGACCTCCGAATCACGGAAACGCTCGTAACATATAATGCCACAAACGGTCACCCATAAAAATACTTACTCCGTTGGCTCAGCGACCCTAAGTGAGTCTTGGCCTCCAACACAAGAGAACGCCACTCCATTCGATCCTGGGCTGCATGTCGCCAGTTGTCTCATTGCAGAAAGGAAGGTCTTGCGAATGATCTTGGGCCCTGTGCGGAAACCTGATGGAGGATGGAGAATCAGGAAAAAAGGTGGAAGTTGAGGATGCCAAGGTGGAGCCAAATATCATCGGATAAATCAAAGCACCTAAGAATACAAGTACATATTTCATAAACCTTCTCCCCTTTTTAAGTCTGTTAAAAATATATACTGAACTGTTTCATTTCATTCCAGAAAAATGTACACGCCATAAGTAACCAAGTTAAGTCCAAGTGAAACGAAATGTCCGCCTTTTACTGGCACATATCCAGTACCAGTAGCAGTTGTGAAATTTCAAAATCAAAATTTATTGTTATACTTGTCCTGGAGTTAAAACTTTATTCCAGAAACCTGGAATAAAAGTTAAATATTGTAACATTTTATTTTCAAAAAGATAACTCAATTTCGCTAATAGGACGTTATTTACAGGATGCCGTTATGTAATCAATCTTTGTGGTTCAGCAACTCAACGAAGGTAATCGATGTCTCCAGAGGGAATAACCCTTTGTAACAAATTATGAACAAAAATACAGACACAGCCGTGATTAATTACATTATGAAATCATAAAACAAAAAGAAAACACATAATGTGGTTTCCTGCCTTTTATTCAATAGACGCGAGACAAAATTAATAAATTTTATTGTACGATCTCATGGTTACAGAACAGCCAAAATAAAATAAGTTTTTATGAGAATTTGTAGTGTTTTACATATTTCACTCATAGAAATATAAAAATAGATCGATGATTTCACTATAACATGCGAGAATTGCACTGAATTTGTTTTTGGCATGTACAATAAATCAAAATCTAAAAGTTTTTACTTGAAGTTGACTTTTTTCAGGTACTTTCTAAGCTTTACATTACTGACTCTAGTTGCTCGTCTCCTCATTTCTATGGAGCAAACAAAACCTGCAAACAACTCCATAGTGCAAAAAAGAAAAAAAAGTTATAGATCGATAACAATGACTTTCTGCGGGAATCCCAAGTTTCTAGGATCATGAACACGGATATGGTTAAATATTAAATATATCACGGATAGTATTTTGTAATCAAATTTGAGTCAATTCATTTCAACGCCTTAGTCATTATTATATTTACATTCTTATTGTTAAACGTAAACAGTGAACTATGTTACTACCAAACAATAACACTTAAAATGTCAAACCTGATCACTAAACCAAAACTACAATGGGATATACCTTTTCAAATGCAGAAGCCACAATTGGATTACCGTACCAAAGAACCGTTGACATGTGCAATTTGTCAATACAATCGATACCGGTTGCGACGTCGAAAACGTGATCGTATTTATGGCTCTGCCATGAATTCAATCGAGTACAGTATTAGTTCCAGTCGAGATTCAGTTGTACTGCTTCGATATTAGCTTAAGTATTTACTGGGATTTGAAAAAAGTACATTCCTCTATGCTTTCCAAAAAGGAATACTATGTAAAGGTAATATATTTTCACTACTGGGAACAAATATACTAAATATATAAAAAAACTGTATGACGTATCACATTTAGATATTCGCTGATACGGATACATTTTATGGACGTACACTATTAGTAGCAACCTGCACCCCATTTATTTTATCCGGTTTATTTTCGAAGTGCCTTATAATAAAGACAACAATTTCCTGTAATTGTTTTCCATGACTACTTTATCTCATATTAGCTTTCGTCGAATATCACGTGTATGTCGAATATTGTGGGAATTAGTTTTCGATTTAATATACATACTCTGATAATCATAAATTATGTGGCGTTTTATTAGTTAAATAATTTCAGAAACGTTCAGAAGATACAGAGGTTACCTTCTTTTTCTTGATACTACCCACTGGTGGCTATGTCAGATTTAAATCAATCAAAAAACCACATACCGTGTCAGTCACTAGTAGCTTGGTCAAACGAGGAATGCTAGAAAGAAAATGATTGGAACCCCCGATGTATCTAGTAGGCCAAAACCTCCTTTCAAAAGAGAGGCCTATGTCCAGCAGTGGACTGTTAAAGGCTGTTGATGATGATGATGATGTACCTCGGGCCATCATCTACCTACAGATTGCAGATAACTTCCTACTGCTAAGAAATTACCTCTACAACGTCATAAAATCACAAGTTCACAATCTCACAAAATTTAACTCTTTTAATATTAGTATAGATCAGTAACTCCAGTGTGTTACATAGAAATTGCACACATTTGTCACAACAAGTACGTACAAACTAAATATACATAATACATTTTTACAAAGACAATTAATATGCCATGTCACATCAAGGCTTGTCACAGTACTTAAATTTAAGCTGCCTAAATTATTCGCAAAAATTTCCCTTAAAGGTTGATTATCAAACCAAAATGAATTTGGTCAATTTACCCTGTCACTGGAACGTTGACCCTTGTCATGTCTTTCATGGTACATTTCAATCTCTTAAAATGTCTTGAAATACATCTGTAATAATTAGAAATGTCGGAGACTTGACATAGTTAGCAATACAGTTGATGTCAATTGAAAGTTCCTAGGAATTTAGTAAGTACTTAATTTTAATAGATAGTTAATTGATTTTGTATTAATAACGACTAGTTGATCGACGCAACTTTGTCTGCATCTCTTAAAATAATTATATATTCCTCGTTTTCCAACATTTTTATGGTTCCGTACCTAAAGGGTAAAAACGAGACCCTATTACTAAGAGTTCGCTGTCAATCCGTCTGTACGTCCGCTTGTCTGTCACCACGTTTAAGAACCGCGTATTTCAGTTGACGCTGTAGCAACAAAAACTAAAAACAGTATAAAACAAATATTAGTGTGAAATTGACGCTTTATACTGGAAACTTGAAATTCGTTTTTTTTATTTGACATATTTATTTAATCAAAATATCTACCATTATTATATATACATTCCTGCCATCTAATAGGAAGGTCATTTATGACTTTGCGATAGAACTCTTGTGCTATAGATTCTACAAACTGTGTGAAAGCATTTTGTACTGCCTCCTGGGAAGAAAACTTTTTATTACGTAGAAAATTGTCTAAATCACGAAAAAAAAAATAGTTCTTTGGAGCAAGGTCTCGCAAATAAGGCGAGTGACGAATGGTTTCTAATTACAGTACAGTAACGCTAATCATTGTCATCACTTTTCATCACATGTCATAATTTGATACAATATTCCTTCATATATGTATCGATTCAACAAGGCAACACAAGTTCAACACACAATTCTTTCTGCAGATCACTCAAATCATGAGGCACCCATTTTTCATTTTTTTTTACTTTATTTATTTGATACAAATGAGTCAATATTGTTGGTAAGATAACGTTAAACCATGCTGTTAATTTCTGGGTAGTTTGGCTCGGATCGGCTTCCACCATCTCTTCCGATTCATTGTTATTCACACGGACTTCCACGTGGTTCATTCTTCAAATCAAAATTTCCATCACGAAAGCGTTTAAAACAGAGTCGCGCGGTGCGTTAATTAGCAGTCCCCTCTCCAAACGCAACATTGATATTGCGAGCTGTTTCTGCAGCGTTAGTTCCACGTCGGAACGCGTATTCAAAAATCACTCGAATTTTCGAAGTATCCATGTCTCTTGTTTATGCTGAATAAAAAAACAACTGAAAGTCGACAATCGAATGTTGCACATTTTTTAAAAGAAGAACCTCATAGGTACGATTTCAAATAAGTTTTACTCAAAAATCTCAAACCATGTAGGTCAATTTGATTCTTTTTTTTTTTTGATTATTTTAGAAAAGACAACTCCCGCATTAAGAATATAAATTCCTGTGTCGCGGGGGACTTTACAAACATACATGAAACGGACACAAAGAACACCCAGACTCAGAACAACAAATTGTGAATCACACAAAGTGTTATCCCACGTGGGATTTGAACCCACGACACTTGGCGCAGTAGGAAGCGGCGTGGCGACCGCTTAAACCACTAGGCTAACCGTGCAGTCAAATGCAAAGTAACTATTACATAATAACGGTAATTTCATACTATGACCCCTATTTTTTATTATTTCCCATACAACAATAGTACATTGTTTACCGAGGGAGGAAAGGAACCGCCTACTAGCGAGGGAGCAGTTTGTGGCTCGAAGGCGCAGCCTAGGGCCACAATACTCCCGAGGTAGGAATGGGACTTTCACCCGAGTGCTACACAGTACTTTATACTACACCTGTGAGGAACATTTAAAGTATTTATAAAATAAAATCAAAACGTAAGACACCATGTAAGACACAATTTAGCTTAGAATTTGACATAATACTTATAAATATTTCGCGCTTCTTTTGTTTTTTTTTATTCTTCACAAAAGGACGTCAGTGGCACGGAGAATCCATATTTAAATTATATGAAAACTCTTTGGGCAGGCGCGCCACACAGATAAGATAACACATGAGAAATGAAAATTCATACAACTTTCTCTCCCGCTAAAACACGTTAGAAATGGATTTTCATACATATTTTCCTCCCGCTTATTTAGGTCAAGGAAAAGACTAAGTTTCTCTTTTCATTTTCAGGGAATATTGACTACTGTTCCGATCAGATGTAGTATAAACACAATTTTTTTTGGGCTTTTCTGCTCGAGATGAATAATGGCAACAGGCAGACACTTGAAATGTTCAAAAAATACTCAATTGTTTTTTTACTTCATTATTAAATATTAAAACTAAAATAATTTAAATATTTAAGGGGGGCTGCCATACAAAAATCAAACGAAATCAAAAAAAATGTGTTACAACATGAAATTGGTGGACCTACTACTGTTTAGCTAGTCAATGGTACGGTAACCTTCGTGCGCGAGTCCGACTCGCACTTGGCCGGTTTTTTATTTATGCTTTATTTACGTTATATATCCTATAGTACCCTATAGTATACATTTGATCTGTTTTAGAATATGTATTTAGGGTTCTGTAGTTCATAGCTCGTAACCCTTATAGTTTCTTCATGTCGAAACGACTGTTTTCATAAAGTCGACAAAGTACTGAAGTAAAATTATGAAAAATATTTTTTAAGAGTGCGCGTTTTGTCGCGCTTGAGTTACCACCCCGGCCTGCTTCTACTAGGGTGACAGATGGCCTCACCTGTCACCCCCTGGCCTGCACTTATGGAGGACGGCGATCTTGCGATCTCCAGGGCCTGAGTCGCCTGCGGTACCTGGCCTGTTCCCGGGCCTGGCGGGCCCGAAGAGTGGAGTACCTCCCTTAAACGTAAAGTAGGAATATTATTTTATTCTTGAGTCTACTTCATCAGTAGGGTATCATTAGAATAAGTATTTTAAAAACATTGAGAGGTTGCTAAGACGATTTCATGATTTTGTAATTTTATTAAATTTTAAAGGGCATTTTTTGGTGATACAATTTAGCTTCACCCCACAATATTACCTGCTGTTGTAGTGGTACCTACCTTAACAACAACATCGGGTAACACTGCAGGGAGAAGCTAGTCTAGAGTAAAAATAGCCAGTGAAAGTCAAAATAGATTCCGGCGTTCCAGAAATTAGCCGAAACAAACTGACAGATCATCATCATCATCATCATCAGCCTATCGCAGTCCACTGCTGGACATAGGCCTCTTCAATTGCACGCCACTTAGTTCGATCCTCGGCTACTCGCATCCAGCTCCAGTCAGCCGTCTTGCGCAAATCATCACTCCACCTCGCCTGTAGACGTCCTACACTACGTTTGCCGAGACGCGGTCTCCACTCAAGAACACGTTTAACCCAACGGTTGTCGGTCCTGCAGTTAATATGGCCAGCGCATTGCCACTTCAGCTTGCTAATCCTGTGGGCTATGTCGATAACTTTAGTTCTCTGCTGGATTACCTCGTTTCTAACATATAGAGATAACTGACAGACAGAGAGACAAAACAATTTAAAAAATGATTTTCTGATGTAAAGCTGTCAATTTGAAAATTACAAACATTATTTACTTTTATAGATGAGTACAATAAATCCGAGTACTTACAATATCTAAATAGATTTTAAATACATATTTATTTCGTGTATTCAAAATAACGTACAAGTCGATATTACAAAAAACTTTATTTAAATACGCCTACTCACTTTAATTTTCATTAAACAACCTTGTTGACAAGTACTGACACATTTCGTGAGAGAAAATTACTTTCAGCGAATTTAATTAAGCGTTCTCAATTTTGAAATAAATGTTTAAATGGCTAATTTTACTGTAGACAGTGTTATCTTAACGGCGTTGCTGGAAACTTTCCAATTGTATATAGAATGATATTAACTTGTTGAGACACGCGGAGCTTCTTAACTGGTGTATATTGGCAGACATTTTAGCTATGGCAAATTTCTGATATTAGTTTTTTTGTGATATAGTGACGAAACTAACAGAAGGCTCATTAACAAACCATAATGTCCAACTGTTGGTCCTGGATCTCCTCTCACGAGAGGATTAAGGTGGGTTGGTCACTAATGGTCACCCATCTAGATAATGACCGCGCCGTCGTTGCTAACCGAGGGTTTATTGTTTCTAAACACCTAAGTTTAATCTCTATGAGCATCTGTTAAGGACAGAAGCGTCACTTGATGGTATAATATTCATGCTATTTTATGTGAATCCTTCAAAGTGGCTTTCCGCTCTACTCTGACCGATGAAAAGCAAAATAAAAATCCAGGAGTAGAGGAAAATTCAGCATGGTAACCTACACACTATGGCGACCAAGTGAGATGCGTCTGCATTATTGGGCTTAGGTTTTACACTCGCCAACGAAATACGACAGAATTAATGCTACCTTATAATTGGTCTTAAGTGATAGGGTAATACCGTTTAAGTGAAGCCGGTCCATTCGTGTAAGCGTAGAATAAGAACTTCGTTTACTCCACGACTGAAATCGTGTCTTGGCTTCCGAGAACGCCACTCTGTTTGATCTTGGCCTGCCTGCCGCCAGTTTATAATTTGAAGCTACCCAAGGTCCACCGCCAAGGAATATGACATTCCAAATTTGAATATAGTTACGTAAATGAAATATACAGCTATGATAAAATATATTTTGGTAGGTTGTAGAGCCACGCTGATTTCTGAACGAATGGGTCAGCTCGATCGGAGCAGTACTACCCTTACACAGAAGACCAAACTAATAAAGACAACATTCTTGCTTTCGGATTTCATTGGTGAGTGTGAGTTCAGAGGCCCAATAATTCTGTATGAAACTCCCGGCCTCTAGAGGCCCTGCATCTGCAAAAACAACTGATCAGGCCGCCATGGTATGGGTCACCATGCTGTATTACCTACCACAATGAGGATAGTGACCCCTACTCCTGGGTTCTACTCATTTCGCTTTCCATCAGGCAGAAAACCAGAAAGAGACACTTTGGCAGGCTTAAATAAATATAAAAATTAAAAAATCCTTAAAAAACAAACTGGTGTCAAAGAACTGCCAATCATTTTACGCCAGCATGCAGTGGTTTCTTTATTTCCACTAAGACTTAAGTGACTGAGACTAATGGATAGTAATAACCATTTAGCGCTAAATGCTCGCTTACCGTAACTATCTTTTGGTTTCAAAGTTCAAGAACTTCGCTGTAAGCGTTATCGTAATTATTCGAAGAAGAGCCTATTACAGTTTTAGTTTGGACCGCCGCAGTCGAGATTTCCTTGAAAGTGGTGCTGATATAATTTTAATTGCAATGAAGAAAACATAAATGAATAAAAATATGTATTTTGGAAATCTGATTTAAAACATCATCTAATCTCAAATTAAGCACTTTTTTTTGGGAATACAAACATTTCATACATAGAAAACAGCCAAACTCCGAAACAAATATTTGCAGATCAAACAGACATTTGGTTCGACCCGCGAAACGAACCCGAGACTCTTGGTCAGCAACCGCATACGCTAACTACTAGACCAACAAGGCAGTCAATAATAGTACAAGAATTTAATAAATATTTACCCTTATTGCACCTAACTGTAATCTATTCATAACATATGTATGTTTTTCTTTTCGTTAAATTAAATACTACTGTTATAACTATTTTCCTTTTCTTTTTAATTGTAAAAAGAACATCAGTGAAACCCGACTTATAACAACAAAACAATATCTACCATATAAAAGTATGTCAAAATTTCTGTCCAATTTTAGTAATTTACTTCGTGCCTTGACGCTGTAGAGAAACATTGTATGTTCTAGTAACTAAAACCCAATTTCATTGAAACGAACATGGTTGTTTTCCTTTCGTTACTTGTACCATTAATTTCTCTGTTTGCTCATTGGCTACATTGATACCACGTTGAGAAAATTCAAGTACATTTTCTGTGAAATAACAAAATTTATTAAGTTAATAGTAAATTTAGTCAGTATTTATATCTTTTGCAAATATGATAAATTTTGGCTATAACGAAATGTTTACTCGTTTTGTTATGTAATTTACTAACTTGCATCCAGGTCCCTCTAATTTGCTATTGCTTGATTTAAATTGGAGCAAATCCACCAGATTGGACGAAATCTAGAAAATGATGTAATTTAGTTAGTTGTCAAGGTTTCCCAGGAATTTTTGTTCAACATCCATTGAACACGTATAGATGTGATATAATTCCTTGGATCATATTTGACGATGTTGGCGTATTTTTGCTTCCCAGATGACTTTTCTCCAGAAATACAGTTTTTGCTCTAGTCAGTCTAGCCAATATTTTATAAAATATCACAGACAAAATATACTCTCGTTTTTTTTTTATTTCAGCAATGGGTACTCTTTTTTTAATAACTGGTACTGTTTAAGCATCGTGCAGTTTTTACTGTGTAATATAACCTTTCCAAAGAAAGAGTAGCTTATGTCCAGCAGTGGACTGTTAAAAGCTGTTGGTAATTATTACACTCCAAATTTTTAACTTAAAATTAGGTCACGAAATTTTCATAAATGCATTACATTCTCATGCAGTTCCTTGAAACTTGCTTGAAACTCTAATTTCAAACTAAACGTATTTCAAGCTCTGAACTTTGTCTACTAACAATAATTGTTCCCAAACCAGTGCCAGTACATTATGTTGTCTCTTTAGACTAGATATACAGCTTCGCAACAAAAATTATGAGTAGGACATGCCAAGTTCTTTACGAAATTTTCAAATTTATCGTTTGATGTGGGTATTTGACGAATCTTTAAATCTAAATTGAATTGGACGTAATATTTTTTATATTTATTCATAATGAAATATTCACGATATTATATCTATTTTTACTTCACTTAGTGAATCGTGAATTTAGTTAACAGTGAAAAAATGTAATCATTTTTTTAAGAAAATTGAAAGACCGCTTTGACAAGCCTAAGACCTGCTGAAATTAACCCGATATACCCCAGCTGCGATCTACGACAAGAACCCCGAGGAATTCAGTTCTGGTTACAAATTAGATAGTGAGTCGTATTTTTAACCGACTTCAAAAAAAAGGAGAAGGTTATCAATTCGTCGGAATCTTTTTTTTTTTTTTTTTTTTTTTTTTTATGTATGTTCAGCGATAATTTCGTCGTTTATGAACCGATTTCAAAAATTCTTTTTGCATTGCAATGGGCGTAGCCCACAGGTGGTCCCATCGTCACCATATTGGGATCTGATTATGGGATCCCAAGGAAATCGAGGGAACTCTTCAAATATCATAGGCACAATTGTCGCGATTTGGGTACTCGGAATAGTTTTCATTGAAGTCGGTTCCTTTTTGTTAAAATTATAATTATGGTTTTTAATTATTGTTGCTCTCTTTAGTTCTGACCATAAGAATAGTGTCGAAACTTGTTTTACTAACTTCATTGATACCTTCATAGGTAACTTCATAGATTTGTATACATATTATGTATATATACAAAAGTTATTTATGCTATGAAAATATGTGTACTACACTCATGTTTTCGACTGTTGAAAAGTAAATCAAATGGTCAACGGCATTAATATTAGTTCTCACAAACGATAGCGTTATGATCAGCCATGTTTAATTTAACATTTCATGTTTGACAGTTGTCGTTGTTGTAGTTTTTTTTTTTTTAATTTTTAGTAGGATACATGTTTTTTGTTGTAAATAGGTAACAATACTTACTACTATCCGACGTATTGTACCAACTATGTGACTCATATAAAAAGTAACTTCGTCTAAAAGATACGAAAAAGATTCGTGTTTTAGATTACTGTCTTATTAAATTATTGTTTTAAATTATCGCCTTAGTAAGCCCCTGCAATGATACCCCCTAATTAATTCTTTATTATTTTATATGGCAGTACAAATGTAATTTGAAATTGTACAATTTTTAAACACTGTTTTTCACATATTATATGAACCCTTAATTAAATGGATCCTCTCATTCAGAATACAAGCACCAAATAAGACTTGCTTTAGTTAAAATGTCGTAAAACCCTCATTCATATTCAAATTTGTTGCCTTATATTGTACTTTCATTTACTCTTATTTTATTTTTAGCTACAATTTACTCTCTAATAATGTTCTCGAATAATTTAGACTTTAAAATAATTGCTAAGAGCATATAATGTACCCCCTTTAAATTCTTTTAAAAACCTAGACAATATCAGTGATACTTTCGTTGGTGTTATAAACTGAATTTTTTTAGAAATTAAGTAAATTTCTAGAAAATTTTGGCTTATTCTTTTTAAGTCAATTTTTTTCTTGTTATTGTTATTAGGTACTGTTCACTTAATTATTTCAGAACACTGTTTCAGACCAAAGAGTGTGAGCTAAAAGTATTGATACAACGATGTCACAAAAAAACTTCAGTTCAAGTATGGAACGAATTGAGATAATTTTCATTAGAACTCTGAATATAGAGTTATAATATATCGAATAATATGTTTCCTGGAAGAGATTGTTGATTCTTGTAACTCGTAAAGGAATAAAGAGATTTCTATCTATCTATCTAGATACAGCTAAGATGACTGACAGCTCATTGCTATGAGAGTAAAAGGCAGAAAAATTACATTAAATTTTATGCTACCAAAAAAAAGATTTCCTGCCATCATAATTTACTTATTCAAAGCATTCTTGAACAGCTGAAAGAGGGTAAATAACGAATGTCCTACAAAAAGGCGGGCCATAAAAGGGACAGATTAATGAACCGAATGGCCAGTCATTAAGTTCAGTTAACAGGATTCACAGTGTCACTGGCTGGAGTGTGTTTGTGATAGAATAAATTTTCTTTACCACTGAACTGGTGACATACGATCATAAGGTAAAGCGAGCTTCTGCAAATACATCATGAAAAAATTCTTGTACGATATTTAAGAAAAATGTTAAGATTTTAGTTTTGTTGTGGTCTTGGATTTAAAATATGTTCTTTTCTGCATTTGGACTGATCCAGGTTTTTGTGCTGCTCCGATAGTCTTCTGAGTATCACAGTGGATGTCGCTGGATAGATATCATCTCGTAGAATTAACATAAAATATTATTAGCAGGATTACTTTGGTATACCTACGAATTCTTGTTATCATAATGTGACGTTTTTGTTTGACAATCTCATTTTCGGAATTTCCGGTGTTTCAAAGGACTTTACAAAAGTACCAGAAACAGACGCCCATGCTCATTTAAACAATTTGTCGCTCACACAAATTGTAGTCCCATGTGAGGATTTGGATTCACAATACTCAGTGTAGTAAAAAGATGTTATTCACACTCACACAAAGACAGTCTGCAAGCTGTACTTGATTCAATATCTGTAGAGGTGAGTTGTACCAGTATTTCTCAGAGTACTATTATCACTGAAGTAAAAGGATTAAAGGAAGCACTCACAACCGACGAGCATGCATGGAGCGTTTAAAATGAATGTAGACGAAAAAAGAAGTGTGTCAGGACTGCAGTAGTAGTAGATCTATTTTCCCTGCCTACCCCTCGGAGAAATCGGCATGTCTTTGCTAAAGATTTTTAGAATGTTTGGTGAATTTTAATCAATCAACTCAACAATTCATAGAGACTTTTCGTAACGTTTTCCGAACAAGTTAGCAAAGAATCACGTGAATCTTATCGGAGGCATCTTAATCTCTGTTGATTGCCCACTTCCTTAAAGGCTCTGCTTATCGTATCTGTCAGAATATAGAAAAACTTTCACTTGTGGCTTTTAGTTTAATAGTTACGCTTGAAATTATTAGAAATATCAGATTATAGAACAGTCATGATCTTCCTACCCTATATTATTCCCAACATTATTTAGGATCAGCTACCAGTTCAGCCGGTTTTACCTAGATAGCATATCGATCAGTTTTACCTGAATATCAGTTCTTCCGCGGAACGAATGGCATCGGACCTCCTTAACCCAATAAAATTATGTCACGGTTTCTCTTAACATCCAAATAAATAAGATTTTTATATTTATTTAAACATTTTACATTTACAAATCTTAAAATTAAATATAGTTAATTAAAATCGTAAATAAAGAAATAAGACTTTCAAATGAACATAGCAAAGCAATAACTAGCGTTTGTCATATTTCAACTGTGCTTTAGCTTGCTTTGAATACATTATTAATTAAAAACGACCTCTACGATCTTATTTTAATGCTCTGTGAAAGGTCATTATTTGTGCACATTTCATTCTTCTCTCAAGCCTCTTGAGCTTATTATTAATAAAATTTCTTAATTGAAATGTTAGTTCTGTTCTGATTAAACGGTTCTGATTATTATTATTTTCATTACTGTTGTTTAATTCTCATTTTTAATATTTATTTTTTATTTATTTATTTATGACAGTTACGCTTACAGATCACTGCCGGCACATGTTAACATATTAGTTCATTGATACATTTAAGTCTAGACAGTGGTCCAAATTTAGCATACACAACATGAGTTAAGATAAAACACATAAAAAAATTTACTATAAATAATACTTTTTTTATATAAAACTAGAATGAAAAAAAAGAAGTTTAATCACAAATAAAAAAAAAAACACATACTACGAACAATGTGAAATTAATTGTGTGACGACTCTCTTGTACCGGGAAAATCTACCGTTAAATATATCCAAGGCTTCGATTCGGTTCAATTCGTTGTATGTACGGCACATCCTCACGATAGGGTTAAAGAAAGAAGTGTTATTCTCATAAACTTTAATGATAAATGCGTTGGGACAGCGTGACCTGTGCCTGGTGTTAATAGAGACCGCAGATAGTACACCAGACGCATCGATGGTGGAGTGAATAATCATACCGTGGAGATCATACCTTTTACGGCGAGCTTGAAGTGAGATCACATTAAATTTTACTAATTTTACAAACATGACACTACTAAGTTTATAAACATGACAAAGAGAAGCGGGCCCAAGTGTGAACCTTGTGGGACGCCTGATGTGGCAGAAACAGGTAAGGAGGAGAAGCCTTTCACCGTAACGAGTTGACTGCGGTTACTTAAGTAAGAAATGATCCATCGTAGTAAGGAGCCATTAATGCCATAATGTTCAAGTTTGAGACTCAGGAGATAGTGATCTACCTTATCGAAGGCCTTACTGAAGTCAAGATATATAGCATCGACCTGACCTCCTGTGGCAAAAGACTGACATAGGTAATTTTTAAACTCCAACAGGTTACTTAATGTTGATCTCTTTTTGACAAACCCATGCTGCTTTTCGGAGATATAGTTACTGAAGTGAAAATAAAGAGGGGAATATACCAAAGTCTCAAACAACTTGGCTATACAAGACAATATACTTATAGGCCTATAGTTAGAGCAAAGTGATTTGTCGCCAGATTTAAAAATAGGAACAATATGAGCTGTTTTCCAACGTAGTGGAAAAATACCTGACTCCAAGGATTTATTAAAAATATTTTTTAATGGAAGGGACAGCTCTTCGCAACAGTTTTTTATAAATCCCGGCGGAATTCCATCTGGACCTGGTCCCTTACGTGCATTTAGCTGTTTAATTTTTGAAGAGATATCTTGTTGGCTATCTCTGACCTGATAGAGAGATAGGTTTCCGACCATAGGCATATCATGCAGCAGAGTGGGTTGCCCATCAGATGGAGTGTCATAAACTGAACCAAAATACTCGGCGAATAATTCACAGATATCTTGCCCATTCGAGCAGGTTTTAGTTTCGTACGTCATAGTGACGGGTATAGTAGAACCACCTTTTTTATTATTAACATACCGCCAGAACATCCTTAAATGTGATTATATATAGTGGAGGTTATGTGGACCAGACAATATTTCGGATATGTTACAAACAATGCCATCCAACTTCAAAAAAGCAGAGATTGTACTATTATGAAAGCTAGCTTGACTGATTTCTATCTTATTACATAATTTTTCTATCGATTATACTTTTATACTTTTTTTTTGTAAATATATACATGTTATACATAGGTGGAGTGACGACAGATGGCTGGCAGGAGCTAAATGCGACAAGCCCTAAATCGATCAAAGTGGTGTGCAATGGGAGAGGCCTATGTCCAGCAGTGGACTGAGATAGGCTGATGATGATGATGATACATAGAAAACACCTAGTCCATTGTAGTTCACTATTGAACAAAGTTATGACTGTGTGACGTCTTGAGTCTGTCTGTGTCGGTGGTCTGCTTAATTTGAAATTTTGTTCCTCTGAACAAAAAAGGCTCTATTTGGAAAAGTCTCGACTTTTTTGAGAAGAGACTTTATAGACTAACAGGAATCATTTGATAAATAATCCCTGACTGAATCAGAAGTCGATATTGGAGCTTGTGGATTCTATTCCCATCAGTGACAAATATTGTATTATGAACATGATTAGCAATTATTTTAAATTTATTAGTATCCTGGCTATAGCCGACCCCAAATAAACTTGGGAGTAAAGGCTAAGAAGATGATGAGTATCCTGGCTATCTATCTGGTATACTTATATTTATATCGCAGTCAAGGCGCTGTTTAGCTTTTTTTAAATTTTGTGGTATACGTTGAAACCTATTAAAATCATAGTCCTAACTGTAGTTAGTAGTCTTTTCTTTTACAGTGCTATCAAAAAGATGTCTAAGTAGAAGTTCCCTGTACCTAAATATGTGAAATCATGCACGTTGCTCTTTAAATAAAATTATCGAGATGAGCGCGATACTTCTCACACAAATTATACTACTACATTTCAAATTCAAAACGTAAACGTTTGAATGTGCGATGCTCGATGAATAATTTTGTTTAATAATAAATTTAATTTTTGTAAGAGTCATTAAACTGAATGCATAGTCAATAAGACTGAAAATAATTTTAACAAAAAGGAACCGACTTCAATGAAAAACTATTCCGAATACCCAAATCGCGACATTGTGCCTATGATATTTGAGGAGCTCGCTCGATTTCCTTGGGATCCCATGATCAGATCCCGATATGGTGACGATGGGACCACCTGTAAGCTACGCCCATTCCAATGCAAAAAGAATTTTTGAAATCGGTTCATAAACGACGAAATTATCGCTGAACATACATAAAAAAAAAAAAAAAAAAAAAAAAAAGATTCCGACGAATTGATAACCTCCTCCTTTTTTTTGAAGTCGGTTAATAAAATATGTTTGAAGTCTGTGTCTAATGTAATTGATCATAATCGTAGTCAGTCAAGCTCCCGTGCTTATTGTACAAGTTAATCGCGATAGAGACATTGATTAATCATGATACTTTAAATTTGATTTAGATCAGGGTAGAAGAGCTACGCTGATTTCAACACGTATGAGTGGGCTCGACCGGGGCTGTGCAGAACTGGGCAAGAAATAAGGCACATCGACAGGCTCTAAATAGTCGAAATTAGCCGAATGACTCTTTTAGAGGTCGATGTGCATTATTTCTTGGCCATTACTGTACTACCATAGACCAATTTAAAATGACAGCATTCGTGTTGTGGTGTTTCGTTGGTGAGTGAGTTGGTGGTCACTCGACTGGAGGCCCAATGCAATAGCATTTTAATAGGTCTCTGTAGTGTGGGTTACCATACTCTGTTGTCTGCATTCGCAATAAGTAAGGTAACTACTACTCTTGGATTCTACTCATGCTTTCCATCAGGCAGAGTGGAGTAACATTGGTTCATACAGATATATGAAAAAAAAGATTTGTGGCGTTAGGTAATAAACATAGTTGTTTAATAAACTGTGGCTGATTGTGGTGGCATTAATATAAATGTACGTCAACAAATATTGTTAAAGTTAATATATTTTGTTTTCTTGTCTATTGAATTAATCACGTGGGGATTCCCATTACCAACAGATTGTGATCTATATCGCTTTTAAAAGATCCTCAGTAGATGAGGAGAGCAAAGAATTTTTGTATGTAGTTGTTGTTGATTTGTATTATTTAATACATT